>OV725078.1:140074020-140791974 GCA_928085145.1 Nezara viridula | reverse complement strand
GCATATAATATTTGAGACTTGAGATCGCCGAACTCCATACCCACTTACACCCCCCTCGCACACCTCCACCCTATATCCCTACCTATCACGCCACACCCGCCCCCCCTCCGACTGTCTCCCTTCTCCCTCTCTCAATAGCACACTACTCCCTTCCTCGCCCTCAATTCATCACACCATTCTCCCACTCTACCTCTTCCAATTTCTCGTTCGTTCCTTCTCTCAACCCCGTCTCTGTTCCTTGCTCCCCCCCCTTTCTCTGTCTCCTTCTTCTTCTTTTTTAGTGGTCATCGTAACCAGATTCATACCTACAAGACACCCCACACACAACACCCCACCCACACCCAACACCAACAACACCACCACCACCCCACCCCCACAACCCCCACCACCCACACCCCCCCCAACCACACACCACCACAACACAACAAAAAGCCACGACCCCACACCACACCACACCCCAACACACACACCCCCTACCGACCACACCCACAACAACCAACACACCACCAACCACAACACCACCAACCACACCAACACAACCCAACCAACACCAAAACCCAACAACACAACTAACACCCAAACACCCCCCCCCAACCACAACCCCCCACCACCCCCCACCCCCCCCCCACCCCACCACCCCACAACCAACCCCCACCCCCCCACCCCCCAACCCCCCCCCACCCCACCCCCCCCCCCCCCAACCCCCCCCCCCCCCCCCCCCCCCCCCCCCCCCCCCCCCCCCCCCCCCCCCCCCCCCCCCCCCCCCCCCCCCCCCCCCCCCCCCCCCCCCCCCCCCCCCCCCCCCCCCCCCCCCCCCCCCCCCCCCCCCCCCCCCCCCCCCCCCCCCCCCCCCCCCCCCCCCCCCCCCCCCCCCCCCCCCCCCCCCCCCCCCCCCCCCCCCCCCCCCCCCCCCCCCCCCCCCCCCCCCCCCCCCCCCCCCCCCCCCCCCCCCCCCCCCCCCCCCCCCCCCCCCCCCCCCCCCCCCCCCCCCCCCCCCCCCCCCCCCCCCCCCCCCCCCCCCCCCCCCCCCCCCCCCCCCCCCCCCCCCCCCCCCCCCCCCCCCCCCCCCCCCCCCCCCCCCCCCCCCCCCCCCCCCCCCCCCCCCCCCCCCCCCCCCCCCCCCCCCCCCCCCCCCCCCCCCCCCCCCCCCCCCCCCCCCCCCCCCCCCCCCCCCCCCCCCCCCCCCCCCCCCCCCCCCCCCCACCCCCCCCCCCCCCCCCCCCCCCCCCCCCCCCCCCCCCCCCCCCCACCCCCCCCCCCCCCCCCCCCCCCCCACACCCCACCCCCAACCACCCCACCACCCCCCCCCCACACCCCCCCCACCCCCACCCCCACCCCCCCCAAACCAAAAAAACAAACAACCCAACCCCCCACACACCCCACCCCCCACCCACTCACCCCACACAACACACCCCCCCAACCCGCCCAACCCCCCCCCACACCACAAAAACCCCCCCCCACACCCCCACCACACCCCCACCCCCCACACCACCCCACCAACCCCACAAACACACCACACACAACAACAAAACCCACCAAACACCCTACCCCACCCCAACCCCAACCACCCACCCACAACAACCACCCCCAACCCCCCCCACCCCCCCAACCCAAACAAACACACACACACCCACCCCCCAACACCCCCCCACCCCCACCCCCCACCAACCCCCCCCAAACCCCAGTCAATCAAACCATCACAATAAAATTTCTGAAACACATAACACTTTATACATCAAAAACACAATTTAAAAAATTAAAAAATTTATTTAATAAAACTACTAACTAATTAACATTAATATTCAATTATTAATCTTACTTATATCATTTGATTTCTCCTCCCCTCACTCTTGATCCACCCTCATTCTCCCTCCCTATTTCACCCGCTCTCTCAAA
Organism: Nezara viridula; assembly: GCA_928085145.1. Taxonomy (NCBI): domain Eukaryota; kingdom Metazoa; phylum Arthropoda; class Insecta; order Hemiptera; family Pentatomidae; genus Nezara; species Nezara viridula. The sequence continues at coordinate 140,790,078 of OV725078.1, read as the reverse complement.
ATTCTTTTTAGTCCTTTTTCTTTCAACCAACACATAAACCTCTACTCCAATATCTCTTTAGATTTTTTTTTTACATTAATAGAAATATGTTTGATGGATTTTATTTAAAATAGATAATAAATATACGAATCCGGCTCCTCTCACGTCAACCTCTCAGCTCCACTTCAACAGGCCTCCCACTTCGACACAACTCGCATCCACCTGAGGTTCCAATCATGGTCCACAATCCACAGCTACTCAACCGGCCGTCCTCTTCCACACCACCAAAGACGGTCCCGCTCCACGAACGGCCACATCACACATGCCATCTCTCTCTCATCTCTCTATCTCCTCTTCTCTCTCTCCTCTCTCTCTCTCTCTCTCTCTTCTCTCTCTCTTCTCTCTCTCTTCTCTCTCTCTCTCTCTCTCTCTCTCTCTCTCTCTCTTTCATTTTAATCATTCATTATATCATAATGTAATAAAATTAAAATGTAAATTATTAATCACTTAAATAATTGGATGTCATTTTCTTTTTTATTAATTTATGAGTATATGAAATCAGTTATGCCCTTGCCGATAACCTTTTCTCAGAAATAAAATAAACTCTTATCTGCTGCTGAGCTGGACAAGCAGTCGTTTGTGCTGGCTCATTCGTGTTTTGAATACTTATTTATAGATAAAATATTATTAATATCTACATTTATGGGTATCACTGTATTTTTATGTTTTTAATTTACTTATATTTATGTTATTTTATTTTTTTATTGTACATAGTTTTTATTTATTATTATACTTTTTTTTAATTTTTTTTTTGTATATACGGTGTAAATGTGTTCATTTATCAATATAATTAGTGTCCCCGTGACAGAACATTATATGTCTAAATAAATAAATAAATACAAAATATGAACATTACGTTATAGAAAAAATGTTTTATATGTTTTTGGATAAAAAAAATACTACTACTTGACTTTTCTGCAATTTCTAATTTATTTTTCTTCCATTAAGAAGGATGTTAACTGTATGTTTTGTATATTATAAGTAGCAATAATTTCTATATAGATACATATATTATTGGGTTGTCCTGAAAATAATGCGGAAATTTGCAGGAGTTTAAAAAGAAAAAAGAAAGATTTACAACTGTTTTATTTAATCAAAATAGTCTACACTACTTTCGATACTTTTCTATATCGAACAGAAGAGAAATTAAGACCAATTTTGTGGACTTCATCAATATGGACACGGTTTTTATTGAATGAGAAGAAATTGCTCTAAATCTATTCAAGATAATTAAACTATAATACACCATCTTAAAGTAGATGAAATTTTTCTTTATGAAAACTGTGATTAAATTTACTAAGGTCGATTATAAAATGGACTTTCAAGATATGACCGCTGTACTACCAGCTGTTACAGTATCCATCCAAGAGCGGCATATCTCTGTATTCCTTCTTAAAGCGCCTTTTATCATTGACCTTAATAAATTTGATTACTGTTTTCTCTAAGAAAATTGTATCTACTTTACGATGGTGAACTTGGAATTTAATTATTTTGAATAGTTTTGGAGCAATTCCTTATTCAGTAAAAAAAAAACGTGACCACATTAAGGAAGACACAAAATTGGTCCTAACTCCTCTCCCTTTCGGAATCAGCCATTGAATGAACTTTTTTGTTGGAAATTTTGTCTAGAAACACCCCTCAGAGTTTGGCCATTAATAGTGTTGCCCAAAACCGGTCTTGGTCTTGCACTTTGCAAGACCAAGACCAGGACTGGTAAGAAAATTAGATTTTTGAATAACAATTAAGGCAAAACAGTTACTAATACTTGACAATCTTAGTTACTGTATGTAAATAATTGATATAACCCATATACTTCTGCATTCAACTCCTCTAATCTTTCATTTGGGCTTAGTTAGGTTTATCCTATGTAAACAATTACAGTAATATCTCTGTAGTAATAAGCTAATAAGTAACTGCAAGACTCTTGCGCAAGACCAAGACTGAGTTTGCAAGACCAAGATTCGTCTCGCATATGGAGAACACTAGCCATTAAGAACTGATACACCCTGTAAATATATATTTTTTTCTCTTTCTATTTGGATTTTTCAATCTTTTTTTTAAGCAATCATTTGTTACGAAATTTAATAACCTAATAATGTGATGATAAATTTTTGTTCCTCCTTTTTTATTTATTTATTTTTTTTTCAGGTGAGAAGCCTTCGGTTACCGGCACGTAGCCCGATATGTCTTGCTCTGAGGGTGAGTCAACCATAATTAGTTAATCAAAATTAACTTCAACCCTCGATTAAAAGAAAAAAAATTAAAAATTCCATATACATCGTTCTTTCTTACCAATATTGGGGGAGTCATTTTTACATGCTTAGGTAATATTCCTCGATACTTATTTCCTTAGAGAAATGCTTAAAATGCTTTATAATTTATCAAGTTTTTATCCTTTACCTTCCCCCGAATGTTATTATAACAAAAGTTGACTATAATAATGATGTTTTTTTCTATGTTTGATATTCCTTTTGGTTGATCCAAAAGAATCGAAATTTTATAATAAATTTATTAAATACAATAAACAATAGTATATATGTATATATACTACTGTTTATTGTATCTAATAAATTTATTTATATATATATATATATATATATATATATATGTGTGTGTGTGTTGGAGCGGAAGTACTTTCTATTTTTTTTTTTTTTTATATTTTGAATTCATTTCTTTCCTGGAGGCAATCATAATCGTTGAGAGAAAATTGGATTTAGAAGCGAAATAAGCCGGATTTATTGTATTAAATTCATAAATGTTATATATTTCGCAGCCTTGAAGGAAAGGGTTTCGTTTGTGAAACAGACGTTAAATATCGTTTAATTATTTTTGTGTTTTTATGATTTTTTTTTCTAAAATTAAATCAAATTAGGTATATGAAATGTGCAACATGAATGTGTCCTTTTTCTCTGACTCTTTTTCCTTTTTTTTTTTTTTTAATTTCACTTTTGTAATAAAAAAACTTTAAAGAGCTTTATTACATCTGATTTGATAGATAAATTCTGATATATTTTTAATTTCCTTAGCCCCTTCAATAATAAATTATTTTAAAATAATAAGATATTACATTTACTAGTATTTTAAATAATTTTCTATTTTATTGATATCGCCATGATTAATTTCTTCATTGCCATGGCACAACTGCGCGGTTTAACGCATTTGGTACCGCGCTTTATCAGTTGTTCGATATCAATCATTTTCTTATGTATAAAAAGAATATATATTTATCATTTTTTAATATATATTTTTTGTGATAAGTTCATTGATTTTTTTTTTTGGAATATACTTTTGATATTTTTATTTGAATTGGAGTTTTGTAAAGATGCCTAAATGTGATCTATTTTTTTTATTTTTTTTTTTATAAAAATTACTAAAAAATTAAGTTATCGGAATATTATTCTACTTAATACAACATGGCAATCTGTTGAACAAAAACCATCTAATTCTTTAAATTTATACATTGAATTGGGGACATTATATTTAGCGAAAAGTGAATTAATATTCTGATAATAATATTTTATTTATTAGAAATGTTTACATTTTATATTATTTAAATATGTCAACGTATAATTTGTGAATCGGATTTTTAACCAATTACAATAGTATAAATATAAAGACGGTCAAAAATCCAATTTTCTTTCAATATTTAATTGCCATCATTTCACTTGTATGTTATGTTTTGGTAATTTGCATTATTTCATAGGTTTGAACAAATAATTGCTTTTATTTAATTTTAAAGCTTCCTTTACCAGGTTGCTTTAATAAGAGATCAAATATAATAAAAATAATTATTGCGGTAATCATTCGAGGCCAATAAAATAAGATTTGTAGTAAGTGTTTGAAAGATATACTGGAATGTTTAGAGATATTTGAGGTGGCCTCGAATAGAATATATTTTATTCTCAGTGGTCACCACAGATATCTTTAAACCATGCATTATACATATTTATTATTTTTTTTTCGGTTGGCATCTCTGCCACCTAACGATCTCTGCCCATCTTGGGCTATTATTTTTCAGTTGTCTGCATGCAGTTCTGTAGATTCCTCTTTGTAGATTCCCTTTATCCTTCTGGTTTTAGGCCTTCGTTCGACGTGGTCTTTATCCACTCATTATCACTCCTCGTCCACCGCTCTTGTACAGCCTAAACCATGATCCACGATCTTCAATCTTTCGATTCAGTTTTATCATTATATATTATTTTCTGTTGGCCTAACAGGCCGAATCTTTTAACGGCCGTTCTCGATCTCTGCCTATGTTGGGCTATTTCTTTCCATTTATCTGCACGTAGCTCAGTTGAATCTTTGTTGATTCTATTTATCCATGGTCTTCCACATGGTCTTTTGCCTTCTATTGAGGCATTCATTGTTATGTAGAGATTTCCTGATGGATTACTCCGAGCTACATGCACAGCCCATCTTTACCTCCTTGCCTTCATATCATAAGAGAATTTTAACAATTTCTATAAGCAGTTTTTTATTGTTACATCTTCTTTTATATATATATATATATATATATATATATATATATATATATATATATATATATATATATATATATATATATAAGTCTAAGGAATTATTACTTATCAGGAGTGAAATCATGTCTAATTGCCTAATATTGATCTAAATTTATTTTGTGTTTTATTATGATTCGACTTTTGAGATATTCTTTATTAAATTAAATATATCTAGACGGTTACGGTAAGAAGCGGTTTCAGTTAAAATAAATTCTTATTGAAACCTCCAGATTTGCTCTTCCTGATTTTATATTATTTTTCTCAATATTAATAGAAATACAAATCATTAAATTCATTTTTCAATTCTTGTACGATTAGTAGTTTTTTTAAACCACATTAAAAAAAAATCATTTGGTTTCAAATGGTATGAACCTTAATTTATTTTAAATCTACAAGTACGCAGATGTAACATATAGACGATAACTCGTGCAGTATGCTAAGATATTTTCCTTAATTATATTTAGGGAATTGACGTAAAGTTATTAGTGTTGCCCAAAATTTGTCTTGGTCTTGCACTTTGCAAGACCAAGACCGAGGCCGCCTTACTGTTGCTAGACCTGGACTGGTAAAAAAAATCGGTGTTTTAAATAAAAATTGAGGGAAAATAGTTACTAATACTTGACAATCTTAGTTATTATATGTTAACAATTGGTATAACCAATATACTTTTGCATTTAACTCCTCTAATATTTCATTAGGCCGTAGTTAAGTTTCTCCTATCTAAAAAATTACAATAATATCTCTACAGTAATAAGCTAATAAATAACTGCAAGATTGTTGCTAGACTCTTGCGCAAGACCAAGACTGAGTTTGCAAGACCAAGACTCGTCTCGGTCTCGCATTTGGGCAACACTAAACGTTATTAAATTATTACAATTATCAATTAAGAAATAATTTATTGAAGTAACGTTTATCGTCTCCTTTTAATTGGATATTTTTATCTCTTCAGATCTATCATACACACGGTTACAAAATAAGATGTTTTCATTCTACCCTATATCGCTACTGTCACTCCGAGCCTTGATAAGTGTGACCTGACCTTATGTTGAAACTTTTTTGTCAAGCTGAAGTCTCTTTCTAATTAAAAAAAAATAATAATAAATATAAAACTGTACCACGAATTGTTTAAATTCTGTTGTAGTAGGAGATGAGTTTTGTAATACTTTTCTCCCAGATTAGTAAAAAAAAAAAATTTCATTTGGCCAAAACCTTAGCCGAAATCTATGGACTGAGAAGTATTGTTATCATTAAAGCCAAGATTTATGTGCAACAAAAACCATTGAAATATACTATAAGGGTAAGATGACAAATTAAATATTTCTCACTATCAGTTACAGATAGCAATTAATATGCATAACATTTTTGTAATAGTGGACAATAGTGTTGCCCAAATCCGAGACCGAGACGAATCTCGGTCTTGCAAACTCAGTCTTGGTCATGGTCTTGGTCTCGCGCTAGAGTCTCGCAACAGTCTTGCAGTTACTGTTGAGATATTACTGCAATTTTTTAGATAGGAGAAATCTAACTAAGCCTGAATGAAAAATCAGAGGAGTTAAATGCAAAAGTATATTGATTATACCAATTATTAACATATGATAACTAAGATTGTCAAGTATTAGTAACTATTTTGCCTTAATTTGTATTCAAAAAATCAATTTTTTTTACCAGTCTTGGTCTTGGTCTTCTTTAAGACCGATTTTGGGCAACACTAGTGGACAACGTAAATCTCTAGTAAAAACAAGTATGTGCACGTTTTGAGTAAAGTTGTAAACAACACTTCAGGTACAGGACACTTTGAAGTAATTATCGAATCTCAAATACACGGAAATAGTTGTCTAAGGCACGTTTTTCAATTTTCTCACTAAAGTATTCTGAATGTACAACTCAATACCATACAAACGTAGAAGAACCATTTATTTTACAATAGTTATGGTTACTGAAAAATGTTAGTATGGTCGAAATGGCGTGAGGGGTAAATATGACGAATTATGCATCTTGTACTCGGAGGAAGGGAAGGATGAGCCGTGGTAGAAGTGCTATAAGTTCCTCAAGTTGGCTCATTCTGAGTGTTCTGGGCGGAACCATTAATATGGGCGGAAATATTTTTTTTTTCTTTTTGTATAATTTAATAACAGTTTGTAAGAAAGTGTGATAGAAATAATTGTTCAAGTAGTTTCTTAAGATGCTTTAAAATCCCCGGTTGTATTGTCATGTTATCCCTTAGCCCGAATAGACCCCATATTGAGTCATAAGACGACCGTGGAACCGCCAATATGCTAAGGTAACATTATCGATTATCAGAAAAAAAAACTTGAGGCGATATATCAAGCTGTTGAAGGAATAAAGTTGAATATTTATGCCACTCTCACCCCTTGGAAGTGAAAACATTTTTTATAGAATTCCTGCACATATCAGAAAAATTTAATGTAAGCCGATGATAGAAAAAAAAAAAAGGGAAAAGAAAGGGCTGGTAGGCTTGAGGGATGAGGACATCTTTATGCCTGGATTCCGGAGAATCCAGCATGGATCGCCTGGAAGGTCGCTGATAGTAGTGAACTTTTGAAGTATTCCAGCTTACCTTCCCCCGACAACACACCCCTGTAGTTATGTGGCATTAGCAACTGTTTGCAGTAAACATTATTACTATTTTTTATAGTCATTTTAATTTTTTAAATACGTACTAATTATGATTTTAACTGTATTAAACTTTATAGGAAGAGTTTTTTTTTTGTTTTTTTTTTACAAAAGAGGCATACAAAGTAATGTAATAAACTCATAACTCCGTAGTTGGTTATTTTATTTTTTTTACTTATAAAATAAGTTTAGTATTGACTTGAAATAGGCAAGATGAACTGAAAAAGAAAAAAACTAACCTTACATTAAAAACAAACACCGAGTTGGTCAACTTAAAAATGCTTACTTTTTGAGTTATACCCTAATCCCCTAATGTATTTTTAAAAACATTTTCCAGTATTTTTTTTTTCTGAGAAGTTAGTTTTATAGATAAATTTATAAGATTTCAATTGGAAGACTAGGAGAGTTTTATCAAAATTGTTACAGAAGTTTTAGTTCTAAAGCCAATAGGAAAACGAGTTTATTCTGCAGCCATTTTGAAACAAAATGGCCGTTGACTATGTGTCCCCCTGAAGGAACTTCTCAAACTGCAACTTAATATACTTAGAAAATTTCAACCTTCTAATTTGGGCCACCTTGGATGCCGAAGTGTAGCTGGAAATATATCTTTTTAAAACTGACACCTCTAAAAACTTCACAACTTGTTTCAAGGGTTCTTAAACGGACAGTCAATACAGTGCAAATGTCCAAAATTCCGGAAGGAAAGTGGACAAACAAATTGCTTTGGTTATTTCTTCTGTTAAATAATGCACCTTCCAGGATTCAAGATTATTTTATTATATGTTTGATAACGGCACGGACTTGATTAAAACATTCTAACAATTACTATAAAAAATGACCGCAAATATTATACATTGAATGAAAAATTTTCCTATTTAACAATTATGTAATTATAATTAATCGTTCAATTGCTTTCAATTATTTCAATACATGTTATAATTATGGATAATTGTCAATAATTAAAATTGATTATCCTCCAATTTAAACATAACATACAATATTTCTTCTGGCATTATATTGCCATAAATAGTGACCTGTAATGTTAGATACTTTTCGCTTTAAAATAAAAACAATATTACTACATTTAAACAAAAATAAATAAATATGAATTATGTTATCACCTGCTGTCGCATAACTCGCTACTAGCATACCTGTTTCAATTTTACCTATAACTGCATTCTGTCCGGACATTTCTATAGAGGTGGAATAATTCAGTTAATGCTTTTACTATCTTTTTTTGCTTTTAATTATTAAATGTTAATTTTATTCCATAGTAATTAAAATGTTTGACCTTTATATTATAAAGGTTATTCATATAAAAAAGATATACATGTGTATTCACTTAAACTTCTTAAGGAACAGATGTAAATCATCTATTTACTCTAATTATTTTTTTTTCAATTTTTATATTTTACCACTACTATGGTTTGCCTGTAAAATTTATTTAGCGTCCCTTTCCAATTTCATTTAGTTATTTGTATGTTTTTGTTTTTTTCACCAATATTGTAGTATTATAACCCATCTGCTTTCGTTAATATATCCTCTAAGCTATGTATATACTTATTTTATTACTTACATTTTAGGTATTCTTTATTGTAATTGTTCTTCTGGCCAGATTTATTGTTAATTGGTATGAACAATATTTTTATTCTTAAGGGAACCAGTCCCAGAATAAATATGATTTTCTATTTCTATTTCTATATGGGAGAATTAATGCAAAATTAAAAAAAAAAAAAAAAAAATATATATATATATATATATATATATATATATATATATAAACTCCATAAAACACAATAGAAATCACACTGCTTTAAGTCCGCATATAATAGAGAGCAACCATAAGCATGACATTAATTTTACCAGTGTAAAAATACTTCGAATAGAAAAAAATACAATGAAATTCATTTATGACAATTGGAACGAATCCATAAAATAACATTTAAGATCCTAACCCCCTCTCCCCCCTATTTCCAATCCCCATTCTCCCATTTCCCAACTACCCTATTTATTGCCATAATCTTTTTATTTACATATCAAACATTAAACCAAACTTATTATATTATATTGGCTTACGCAATATTTTTTGGGAGAATAAAATGTAAGTAATTTATATTTTTAACAAATTTCGTAAAACAGTTTATATTAATTTGAAAATTGTTTTATGTATTGTATATTTTTTATTGTAGTTATGCCTGGTTTTCACATTTAATCTAAAACATATTGGTATATAATTTTTTTTTAGTTTGCTGGGGAGGGGGACGCAGATTCCCCGAAACGTACAAATAAATAATTATCAGAAGTTAATTTTGATATTTATTATTGTGATCTGTGAGGCATAAACTTAAGTGTAAATAGACTTTAATTTTATTGATAATGTCAACTCAATGTTAATAATATGCCTTTCACGCCTGTCATAAAGTTTACAAGGATTTTATTTACTTAGATGTTTTTATTGTTTCTTACTTGTATTTTATTTATTTCAATTAGTAGTAATATGTATATTTAATTTTTATTCTAATTTTCATTTATCTTTATTTTTGTTTTACAGAAATGTTTTTTTGTTTTTTTTCTCTTTAGTATATATATTTTTCTCTTTAGGCTGTAATACTGCGGCAGTGTTGTCATTATTCAATAAAACATATAAAAAACAGTAATACATATAATATATAAGTGACTGTGGGCAGAGATTATTTTACTGTCAATTGCGTTTTCAACGTCTTTGCAATATCTTATTGTATATTAATATAGTAGTAATTTTCTATTTTTTTTTAATAACATAATTCGAATTTATCTTGTTTGTGAATGAATTCTATTTTATTTTATTTTATTTTTATTTTTTTTTATTTTTTTTTTTTTTGTATTATTTCAATGAAACGCAATTATTAAGTTTGAATAATAATGCACAGGTCTTCCTTTTAAAATATTTAAACAAAACGTTGTTTTTTTACAACTTGTTATGCTTTTTAGTTAGTCTCATACCAAGGTTTTCTGTGGTCCATCTTCAATCTTCAACTTATTTCCTTGGAACTTGCAAGATCTACAACAAATTTCAAGTCCATCTATAAATATTTGTTTTCTGAATTATGTTCTATTATTCTTAACGTAGTTTGTGGTTGTGTTTTTGGAAACATGTTTTTCTAATCAGTGGAAACCAAGTAATAGTTAGGTAATGTTATTAGATTCTTTAATTTGTTTTTTAGATCAGCTTCATTAACTATATTAGATGGATTTTGATTAAATGATTTTTGAAAGTATTTTGCTAATATTTTATTTAGCCTATTGTATGCTGATATATTTGGTCTGAGCTGTTAGCTCACTTTATGTAACATTACCAATACATAAATTAATAGTGCTATTTTGTGCTTATTTTCTAATTTCACTCTTTCTTTTCATTGTTTTTTTTTAGTTATTTTATTTTCATTATATATTAAAAGACTTTTATATTCCGGTTGTGCCGTAATTTAATTTGTTATATCTATTGTTATCTCTCAGAATATTTAGCATATTAATTTATAATATAACATTCAACCTTTCTTAATTTTCATTGTCACACTGCGTCTGTTATCTGGGTTCGAACTTATTTCTAATCTCATTCAGTTATTTCATCGCCCTCTTAGTTATATTTATATATTTGTTATTAACTAAGAGATATTATTTTTATATGTAAATTTACGTATTTTTGTTTGTTTTTATATTTTTTTCTAACTTCTAAGATAATGGTGCCTTGTGACTGTTTAGTATCTGTTTTAAAGTTAATTGTTAATAATGTTTATTTGTCACATTAAACCGATAGATAAGAGATGTGGATAAAATCATTATAAACTAATTGGTTACTTATAAATAACCAATTTATAATTATAAATTGGTTACTTGACCGTCTTTTTATGTATATATATAGTCAAGGACATTTGTAATGTGTTTATAGTTTTTAGTTGGGAGTGTGTATGTATTGTTATGTGTAAAATATTTTGTTTATTGTATTACGAGGAATTATATTTTAGAAATATTATTTTTTAGCGAAATAATATCCATATTCTTAAAATATAATTCCCTGTAATAAGATCAAAAAAATATTTTGCCCATAAAAATATACACTCACCCTTCCAATAATTTATCACAGCTACAAATTATAAAAACATTACGAATTTCCTTGTCTACCCATTATGTACATATATCCTCCACTTCATCAACTATTATTTAACTCTCTAACCTATCTATCTCTTTAATTCCGGGCCAATTGACAATATTTTTATTTTTTTTTAGAACTTGCTTATTGAGGAATATTACAATCTGTCTTGAAAGATATTTATTACAGTGTTCAGAGATCACATTCACACTATAAAACAGGAATATGTTTACCATTTAACTCTTCAGTTACTTCTTCCATAGTTCTTCTTTATAAAAACATTTTTTCCGAAATTGCAATAGTATGAGTCAAGGCAGTAGTGTTGCCCAAATTGGTCTTGCGCACTCACTCTCGGTCTTGGTCTTGGTCTTGGTCATGCGCAAGAGACTTACAATTGTCTTGCAGTTACCTATCAGCCTAGTACTATAGATATATTACTGTAATTTTTCAGATAAGGTTAACCTAACTAAACCCGAATGAAAAATTGGAAGATTTAAATGCAGAAGTATCTTAGTTATACCAATTCTTTACATATATATTATAGTAAATAAAATTGTCAAGTATTAGTAACTATTTTGCTTTAATTTTTATTCACAAAATAGTTTTTTTTAACCAGTCTTCGTCTTGCTATTGCAAAGTCTTATTTGGATTACATAGGAGAAATATTTAAACTTGACCCTCGTTGTACATGTTATAATTTAGGTTTAATAAGTCGCACCTTGCTTCAAAAACCCAAGTTATTTCATTAATTCCCATCTTTTCAAAAGATTAAATCTTACTTCCCCCATGCTGTATTTTTTATGTTGCGAAAATTTGTTAGTTTTACTAGCACTCTCAATATTGTATTTTTGGATGTTTTGTTCTAATACATCTGTAACTTGACCTAATTTATAAATAAATAAGGTTTCTCGACTTTCTATCGCTCATACTCCAAGGAATCCTAGATATAAATAAGTAAAAAACGCAGATTATCTCAAGAAGTCCTACGATTGGTGAAAAGTAACCCAACTTTGAGGGTATTGATGCAGTCGAATCCTATCGGCTTTTGGCTGAGGGAAGTCTCAGCGGCAATAACCACTTGAGCATGATTTATTTTTAACGTTTTGGATCGGATTGGGCCGGTGGAATGTTATTTGTAGGGAGGATTGGGGGGTGGGGACGAGAGGGGGGGGGGGGTCGGTCAGGTGAATCGATAGGGTGAGGGGTTTTTGCTGTTTGCGGGCTCTCTGTCCCCACAAAGGCCCCAGACAAAGGCTCATAATCCGGGGGGAACGGGAACTATGCCCGGAATCCGCCCTTCCCTCTCTTCATTACAGCACCACTCCCGCGTCTTAGCATCATATATTAATAGGGCCTTAGGTCCCTCTCTCTCTCTCCCTCTCTCCCTCTCCTTCCTCCTCAAATTTAGATAGACAATGACACCAGGCAAACTTTATTCCTCTCCTATAAAACAGTTCATCCTACCATAGTATGGTTTTAAGGTAATTTTTCATTAAAACATGCTCTCATGGAAACAATGGTATTCCCGCTATCTAAAATGTACCTAGTATAAGGTTGAATAAAAAAAAAAATGACCATTTTTCAACAAGCAAATAATATATTTTGTTCTTTAACGTAACATAAAATTAGTATTTCATTGTGGCGCACTATCATTTCCCATCTTTCTACCAGTTGCTTGATCCTATGCAAAACCTCTGTTTCGAATTCGTAAAATATATTACTTTTTTTTTTTTCCTTTCAAGAAGTTGGCCATGGATCGAAATAAATAAACACCTGATGGAGCCAGTCCCGGACTTTGTGGTTGGTGTGGAAGAACTTCGATACCATCAAGATCTTAAAATATTTGTCGGAAATTATGCGGTCGCGCATTTTCTTGCTGGGACATAACTCCTTTTCGGTTAGGCAATAGATGGAGACACACAGTGTCTTTTGTCACTCCACAACAGACTTGGAAATAACAGCTGGTACTCAATTCGAGCTCTACGCTGTCTCATTGAATAGTCTAGGACCCAATCCGAGTTAATCGTAGCCGTCAGGCATGCAAAAAGGACAGCAAGGCATACTTGCCGGACTGGTTTTCCCTTCCAGTAGCAGTACCTCCATACACATATGTAAATTTAAAAACTGTGATAACGAATGTTGATTTACATTAAGTCGATCACGCGTAGATCACATGTTACCATAAGAAATCATCAAGATTTTTCCTGAAAATCGAATTAATCATCATTGGCTAAGAGAAAGCGTATGACAGTTTATCGATTTGGTATATCAATGGTACAGAAGGCCTCTGTACTGGCTGTTGTCATATTTCCTAGGATAGGTACGAGTTAGGACTGAGAGAAGGATTAATGCGTGAGATAACCAGCATGCTGACGTTACTGCAATCTGTACGGAACAAGCTTACAGAGTTGCTAACGTAAAGCAGCTAGATAACGCAAGCGATAGGAACCACCTACTGACCTTCCGTAGGCAAACTGACGCCTCGGCGGAAAACCGCAGAACTTGTGGACTAAAAATAAAGGATAGAAAGGTTAAGTTTAAATGCTAACTCCACTTAAACCGTATAAGCTAGTAGATATATCCTCTATGAGATGAGAATGGAATGATTTAAATTCGGAAGGCTTTTAACTTAGTTCAGTAATGGTGAAAATCGTCACTGAGAGGCGTAACGAAACAATGTTTATTACAGATTCATCTTAAGCATCTCTTTCCTTTATATTTGTTATCTGCAGAGATTGCTGTTGTTCTGTCTACATAGTTAATACGGACGCCTATAGCTTTTCTGCTATGTCCGTGATGTTACGCAACAGTGTACCTTAAAGATTGGAATGGCAAGTCCTTCAAAATGCAGGTATTAATACGGACCTCACACAAACAATACGTAAAATGTATGAAGGAAACATTTTCTAATTCAAAGTTGAACTCGCCATTCTGAGTATTTCCCAATACGTAAAGGACTCCTTCAGGGATGAATGGTATCTCTATCAAGAATTATATCACTGCCCAGGATACAAAAAATCGATAATGAAAATAATTATCGCAGATCATTATTCCTTAAACAAAATAGAATGTATATAAAAGTATAGTATGGATTAGTATGACTTATTCAACATAAACTTGAAAGGTAAACTGTAGAAGAAACTGGCAACGTAAATGGATCAGCGGTGACGATCGGTAAACATTTCCGGATTGGGTAAAATAAGAAATGAAAAAAATCGAGAAAAAATAGAGGTTAAAAAACATCGAAGAGATAGTAAAAAAAAAGTCCCTTGGATTGTATGGACACTTAAAAAGAATGCCTGAAGAGACATTGCATAGGGAAGTTTACTTTTGCAAAATTGGCGGAATAAGTTGAGGTGGTCCCAGAAAAACGTAAAATTATCAAATAGTTTTTTCTATAGCATAGCAAGCAGTCTGATTCACTTTTCGAGAGTGATGGATACCATTAGTGTTGCCCAAATGCGAGACCGAGACGAGTCTTGGTCTTGCGCAAGAGTCTCTCGACAGTCTTGCAGTTACTTATTAGCTTATTACAATAGAGATATTACTGTAAATTTTATGATAGGAGAAACCTAACTAAGCCCGAATGAAAAATTAGAAGAGTTAAATGCAATAGTATATTTGTTATACCAATTATTAACATATAGTAACTAAGATTGTCAAGTATTAGTAACTATTTCGCCATAATTTTTATTTTAAAAATCGATTTTTTTCTCCAGTCCTGGTCTTGGTCTTGCAACAGTTAGGCGCCCTTGGCCTTACTCTTGCAAAGTGTAAGACCAAGACAAATTTTGGGCAACACTATATACCATATATAGAAATATAGGAGCAGGGTTTGAAAAAAGAGGGGTTAACGAAACCCATTATTTAAGGAAAAATCCTGACAAAAAGAATCTATCTGTGTAGGAAATATATAGTGAGAGGAAGTATTCACTGAAATTACATCAAGGTTGGTATATGCCTGTAATGTTTCAAACAGCATTTTGTTAAAATCCACTTACCGAAAGTGGCACTTTATATCATTGATTTTACAATTTCATACAATTTTCTCATAAATGGCTCTAAAGATTTTGATTAAACTCGTTAAATGAATTTATTTACCTTTAATTTTGCAAACTGTCTCTTATTGTTAACAGTAATATAAAATGTGCATATATAAACTATAAAAGGATCTGATAAATAATTAAAGGAGAAATACTTTTTCGGAAAAAAAGAGTTGATAATGTTATAATCATGTATACTGTAGATAATAAAACTGTGGGGTAGCTAATGTTTTTGAAAAATTACCCAATCAATTAATAACCTATTGACTTATAATTGTGAAAGTTAGTAATGTCTACATTTATACTATTGAATAGGAAAGAAACATTCTCATAGAAACTAATTGGAAATTCCTCAGAAAATGTATAGAAAACGAAAAAAAAATTAAAGTGGGAAAAATGATCATAATTTATATTGATTGCCTTAAGTTTGTTTTTATAATTAAAATAATATTTTTAAGTTATATATGGAAAAATCAAAACCAAAAAGCCATGAGTCCCCGACATACAGGTGAATAGGCATCATCAAAACAGAAAAAAAACAAGATCACATATGTGTAGAGAAAAAAAAAATGATTGCTGTACACATTTCAGGAAACCATCCACAAATACATACTGAAGGAAATGTAAAGTTCTGCACAGCTAAGAAAGGTTACATTGAGCAGCTGAATAGCAGAAATACCAGTAAGAAAAGGGAAAAGATATACATAACTAAAATATAATAATACAAAAATATTAAACGAAATAAAATAACAAATTAATAAATAAAAAAAAAAAAAAAAAAACTCGAAGGTATATATAATATCCATTCCCAACTCATTGGATACACGGCCATTCCAAAAGTAATATTACTAAAATAAGCACAAAGTTAGAAAAGATACATAAAGTAATTATGTTATAAATGAAAAAAAAAATACAAAGCAATGTACAAGAGTCTACATGAGTTTCTTTTCTTCCTGGTATTTCTGATAATCAGATGTTCAGTATGACCTTCATTAGCTGTGTTAATAGAACCTTCTTTTTCCTTCAGTATGTATTTGGATGGCTTCGTGAGATGCCTACATAAATATTTTTTTTTTCTTTTCCTTGTTTTTTTTCTTTCTGCATATATGTGATCTTGCTTTTCTGTCCTGTATTGTCAAAACGTTGTCAGTTTAACTATTCACTTATATGTTGTAGATTCATGGCTGTGTGGTAGGGATTTTTTCATTTATAGCATAATCACCTAATATTTAAGCTTTCTTAACTTATTAAATAATTAATTTATATTGAAAAACTCTTGCCTACTGACCGAATGTAACAGTGACCGACCAAACTGTTCCACAGTACCGCAACTTTTATTGTTAATAGTTTAAATTTATAATGTTTACTTATTTTTAATTCTACAAACAATTCTAATGAAAATCAATCCGAACGTAACTAAAATTCTCCTTATAAAACAAGTTTAGAATTTTTAATCCTCATGTATGAATTGTTTCGGTAGTGATTGGTCCCAAGAAAACTTGTAAAGATCAAGAAATTACATTATAATATTTCGGTAGACAATAATAATACATACCAAGAGAGTTACAGCAATGCATTGGAATTATACTAATATTAAAAATAGATAAATAACAAAAAAAAAAAAATGAAACAACTAACTATTTATGTTGTTCTTAAATGCAGGTGGAATATGAACGAAAATCTTAACTCTTTTTAATTTTTTTTTTATTATTGAAATTAACAACTGTATTAAATGATAAATACAACAAGTGAATATGAAACAAGTAATATGACATGTACAACATGAAGAGAAACTACCCATTGGTTTATATTTCTATATTAGAAGGTATCGAGGCCATCTTCTTTTCAGACGCCTCGGAGGGTTATCAGGAATAGAAGGGGAAGAAGTAAGGTTGGAAACAAGAGGGTTCGGATGGTTCAGAGGTTTACTCTGGAAGGATAGGTATCTGGCTTGAGCTAAATAGGAAACATATGGTACATTAAGGTCGTTATTAGTGTTGCCCAAAATCGGTCTTGGTCTTGCACTTTGCGAGACCAAGACCAAGGCCGCTTAACTGTAGCAAGACCAAGACCAGGACTGGTAAAAAAAATCAATTTAAAAAAAAAAATTAATTCAAAAAAGTTACTAATACTTGACAATCTTAGTTAATGTATGTTAATAATTGATATAACTAATATACTTTTGCATTCAACTCCTCTAATTTTTCATTCGGGCTAGGTTTCTTCTATCTAAAAAAATACAGTAATATCTATATAGTAATAACTTAATACGTAACTGCAAGACCAAGACCATGACCAAGACTGATTTTGCACGACCAAGACTCGTCTCGGTCTCGCATTTGGGCAACACTAGTCGTTCTGGATGATTTTATTTGAGACAATGGAGGGAGGGTTGAGGATTTTACGAAGGATTTTGGATTGTAGGGATTGGATACGTGAGGAATTTAGTGGTTTAGTAGAGCTCCAAAGCTCGATCCCGTAAGTCCAAATAGAGATATCTCATCATATCCTTATAGTAAGATATATGAGTCTTTTAAAATAGTTGAAAGTTTAGAGCGTTTGTATAGTAAGTGCTGCAGTAGTGGAAAACGTCCGGCGGTCTCTAGTCGTTTCAATCTGGTATGGGTTTTTTTTCAAATTTTAGTTCTAACTTTTGCTTTTTTGACTTTCTTACTTTTGATTTAATGTAAAAGTACTTATACTATTAAAGTACTTATCCATTAACAAGCAGCTTTATATGGCATATAGAGAGTGCAAATATGAGCAACTTTGCAGTTTAAAACAGTAGGGAGGGGGTGCCTGAACCTCAAGGGATATCATGCCACAATAGACGATTGGTAGTTGATTTTATAAATAGCAAGGCTGTTAAAACAAATGAGTTTGTTTCAGGAAGATTTTCTTTAGTAGATCAGTTTGAATTTTTTTGAAAATTAATTCATCTGCAGTTTGTTATTTCTTTGTTCAAAACTGTGCAGAATTTTTTTTTAATTGTATAAAATACCTATTGATTACAAAACCTGAGTGTCTATTACTGGTGCAATATGCGCTGTCAGAATTTACTAAGTTTGTCATGAATAATTAACTAATCGGTTGTATAGGAAAAAACATATTCGTTAAAAGACTAAATTTTCTGACAATTAAGCCCATTTGCAAAGATCGACCATCAGAAATAAAGCTGTAGTTAAATTTAATGTTAAAAATTTCTCTTCAAGTTTCTATTGCTGGTAAATTTACATTAGCTGTGCTATTTAAAGAATATTCTAATCATAAATAATTTTGAGACTCTGTAATCCATTCTGTTGTTATTTACTGTTTGCGTCTATCGATTTCCTGCATCATCCGTCGTGATCTCCTGACTCCCCCCCCCCCTTCCCAATTGATTCAGCTTCATATATATCGGAAGCTATATCGAGGGCATTAAACGTTTTATTTTATTGGGACCACAGTTTTATGGGCAACTCCCGGATTAATCAGTCCTTTATTAAAGTTCATGTACGTAAGTATTGATCATAGTTCTTTAGATCGCTGAAGGTATTATTTCGTTGGTACTGCTCACCTCGCCGACTGCTGGCAGTTACAGTTTTAGTGGAATATAAATGAGCCTATTTCGCTACTTTGAGGAGTACAAGCGAAATTGTCCCTTTTCTATTCATCTGAATCAGTGTTTAACTGCTAGCAGTCGGCGCGGTGGGACTACCAGCATACCTTAAAATTACCAGTGCTTTGAAGTCAGCAGGCGTTCTATGGCCTGGCCGAAACGTAAATGGGAGATTCTCTTAGATATGTATCGTTATTATAATAATTTTATATATTATTTCTCTAATATATATTCCTTTTCATGCTCTCAGGAGTGATGGCTTTTGACGAATGAGGTATCAATAGAAAGGAAATATCACAAAAAAAAATCATCGAAATCAGACGATTTGGTGCAGAGTTATAGCGTTGTGAATATTTAGTATTCTGTTGCATAAGGGAATTACTTTAAGTTTTCTTTTAATTGCCCCTTTTTTCCGGGGTATAGTATTTAATGCATCAATTAGTAATTATTTTTTTAAATTTTAAAACATTTTATTCTTTTTAATTAATTGAATTATTAGTTTTATTTTTATTTATATAAATGTGTCTTCCTTAAAACACTTCTTGGAATGATGCTTTTTTTTTTTAGATCTTCATTACTGAAATTTATCATTTCTAATATACACCTTCTTTTTTTTTTTAATAATAGATTCAACATACGTCTCCCTGATAATTTGAGCCTTTTGTCTTTTGCTCTCATCAGATATTTAAAGCAATGTTTAGAAGCTTTTGTTAATTTATGATAATCTGACGGAGGAAAAAGATAATATTTAAATTATAAGATTAAGGAAACGCAATGGCTAAACCATGGCAGATTGTAAATCATATTTTTAACTGATGGCTTACTAAATATATATATTAAACCATTGTGGTTTAGGTTTGTGCGCAGTATTTAGTGTTGCACAAAATTTAGTGTTGCTCTTTGCAATACCAAGACCAAGACCGCCTAACTGTTTGCAAGACCAAGACCAAGACCGCTTAACTGTTGCAAGACCAAGACAAGGACTGGTAAAAAAAAATAGATTTTTTTAATAATAATTAAGGCAAAATAGTTACTAATACTTGACAATTTTAGTTACTATATATAAAGAATTTGTATAACCAATATATTTTTGTATTTAACTCTTCTAATTTTTCATTTGGGCTTAGTTAGGTTTCTCCTATATAAAAAATTACAGTAATATCTCTAAAATAATAGGCTAATAGGTAACTGCAAGACTGTTGCGAGACTCTTGCGCAAGAACAAGACCACGACCAAGACTGAGTTTGCAAGACCAAGACTCTTCTCGGTCTCGCTTTTGGGCAACACAAGCAGTATTCACACGGGTCAGCTAGTTTTTTTTGTTATTTCTATTTTATAACATGGTATAATATACTTTCAGAATAAGGACAATGTTTATTATGGGAAAAGGGTTCATTTATACTATGTTTGCAGAAAATATAAATAAATTAAATTAAAGCAAAAGAATAACTTATTAATATTTTTATTTAATAATATTGTCTTTTGTCGCCTAAGCCAGGCTTCTCCGTCCCTCCTTGTGTTTGGCTATTTCTTTCCAATTTTTATTTAATAATATTGTTACTAATTAGTAATATTGAAATATATATATATATATATATATATATATATATATATATATATATATATATATATATATATATATATATATATATATAAAGTAAAATAACATTTTAAGCATAGCCATACCTGTATGTATTTAAATTCCTCCAAGGGGATTCCGAATGAGGCTTATCCGTACACCTGTGGAGGGAAAACAAAGACTCGAAGAGATCACAACTCACCAAATCTCTCATGAAATAAAACACGTATAGAAAAATTGTTAGTTTCGTTTCAAAGCCTCCTATTGAGTATTATGTAACGGAAGAATCGTTATGCATGTTCTGTTGTGAGTTGTAAATTTATTGTTAGAATCTTATCTAACCTTGTGATGTATCTCTTTCAGTTACACTTTTATTATTAGCGTCTGGTTTCATACTAATTTCACGTCATATAATATTTTATTACCTACTAACTTACTACTTTTTTTAATGGGTTCACCTTAAAAAAAAAAATCGTTCATTTAACGTTTCAATATCTTATATATAGAATATCTTATTTTAGGTTTTATTTTGACAATTTGAACACCGATAGTCATTCAGTACTGAAAAAGGGATTTATAGTAATATAGCATATTGGCAAAATATTTGTCGATTTGGAAGTAGAGTTTGAATTTTGATGATAACATTTTTTATATTATTCTTATTGATTTTAACATTTATCTTTTACTTTATTCATTTTAGATTTAGTATGTGTTTGAATGTCTTGGAGTGGAGAAGATCGTCTCAATATGATGCGTCGCTTTTTAGACTGTTGATATGAAATATTTCTCCCATTTTTTCCTTTAGTTAATTTTAAAATTATTTCATCATATATATATGTGTGATGAAATAATTTAATATATATATATATATATATATATATATATATATATATATATATATATATATATATATAATTTAGTATATGTAATAATGAAATAATCTCGCATTGTTAGTAGTAATACAAAATGGATATATATATCCATATATCCATTTTGTATTACTACTAACAATGCGAGATCTTTAGTTATTTGTAACTAACAAAATTAACGGTACATTAAGGGAAGAAATTTTTAAAAATCGCCATTTAAGTCCCTTCATACTATAATAATGAAGTTAATACCGACATGACATCATAGATCATTTAATTTTACATCGATATGGCGAGTTTGATCATAATCTTTAGGACCGTTTTCAAGAAAATTGTAAAAAAAAAATTGAATTAAATATATGAAGAGGCTCTTCTGTTGAGTAGATTTTATTGATAATTTTGTTGTAGATTCCAGGTATATACCTAACATGAGTACATAATTTCAGTTGTTGGTTGGTTGTTTGGACTCAAGAGGTCTTAGTCCTGGCGATATATTTCCGTGGAAAGTCGGATTCCCTTTCTGTATATTTTATATATGAGTATGATGTGAAAGAAAAAAATAATTAATGCGTGTTAATCCTTGATTAACGAGGTTCCAGGGATTTTGCAATCGGCCCAAAGGTTAGTGAGGTGGTCTCTGCTTTGCAACATCTTCTTATTCCTCCATTATTCGAATAAATGTTCTAATTATTAATTTTCATAACTATTATTTCATTTATTTTTTTGTCAATGTTAAAATAAATTCCTTCAAATCACACTTACACTTCGTCGTAAACTTCTTATGACTTCCTGCCCTACGTTATCATTTAATAAAACTCCAATTATCTCTGTGGAACAGATCGACAACCTACGACTCAATCCCATCTAAACCCACTAGTTTCTAACCTTGTGTCCTCTTCCTAACAACCCACCTAGGTTTCTGAAAAAAAAAAAAAAAAAAAGCCTCGGGCACTTCTTTATAGAATGCAGAATTATTATTAGAGTGCTATCTATGGGTAGTATTTTCACTAGTCTATCCATGCCATTTTACCGATTCACATAATATCAATCATTGATTAACATACAAAAATGGATCATAAATTAAGTATTTAGATTGTCTCGGTGTGATGCAACATTTATAAGACCGATGATGTGAGATGTTTCAATCATTGTGTCCTAGCAATTAATTTATATTTTCATCTTTTACTGTTTTTGTACTCACACATACGTCCATAAAACCTGTGATAAAATGTTTGTGACCGTTTCCAATTTTCACTTAACCTGTACACTATATGTAATATATAATATATTTAGTAGTAATATATAGTGTGTGTATGTGTGTTTCGGCAGTCTAGCTAGAAAACGAAAAGTCTTAAGAAAGTGAAATTGCATATTTAAGTTTTTTATTTAGAGTGCTACCATTGGGTAGTTACTCAGCAAGTGTATTCATGTCATTATATCAATTTACTTGATGTATTTATGTAATACAGTTGTAAATGTCATAAAGAAATAAAAAAAGTTTTTTATACGCTTCAGATGTTACAGCAAAATTTTCGTCAAAATCGGCTTACCGGAAGTGACACTTTATATCATCGATGTAACACATTTTTATGCTTTTCTCGAAAACAGCTCTAACGATTTTAATTAAAATCGGCATATCAGTGTATTATTAAGTTATTTTTAATATCAGCTATATCTTATTGCACTTTGCAAGACCAAGGCCAAGGCCGCCTAACTGTTGCAAGACCAAGACCATGACTGCGGAAAAAAATCTATTTTTTAAATAAAAATTAAGGCAAAATAGTTACTAATACTTGATAATCTTAGTTACTATATGTTAATAATTGGTATAACCAATATACTTTTGCATTTAACTATTCTAATTTTTCATTCGGACTTAGGTTTCTCCTATCTTAAAATTTACAGTAATATCTCTATTGTAATAAGCTAACAAGTAACTGCAAGACCATGACCAAGACTAAGACTGAGTTTGCAAGACCAAGACTCGTCTCGGTCTCGCATTTGGGCAACACTAGTAGAAAGTCATAGAAGGTAATAGAGAGTGACGAAAAATTATAAATAATAATTTTTGAAAACTAATATTATTTAACGGAAATCACATGTTTCAAAGGATATTAAACAAAACTTAGTAAATTTCAAATTAAAACTTTTTTAAGTTTGAAAGAAGTATTTAAAATCCACCGAATCAAGCCAATGACATTGTTTAAAAAACTATTTCATTGTACTTGTGTGAAAGAAGAAGTGAAATTAAAAAATATTTCATAGTTAGTATAAAACGTATGCTTATAACCTTAAACACATTTACTGTAGTTTAATAACTCTAGACCCGATATTATATATTTAAATTATTAGGAATGCATCGTATTAACTATAATTATTACTATGTATTACGATCCTTACTTATTCATAATTAAATAAATGTACTTTCATAGCTCTCTTAATGTATAGTGAAGCAGTTACGTAAAAGTTTTTTATAGGCTACATTCGATATTATAAATTGAGCTTTTGTTATTTTGACTGTCTTAATGAGTTTTGGTTTTGATGAATATGACCGAAATTCAAAAATATCTTGTTTAAAGTATAGCTACATTAATAATGTGCTTAAAAAATACTTGCAATAGCCCAACTTTGCCTGACAAGAATTGCTTTTCGAAGTAGAGCGGTAAGTTAAAGTTGTGTGATGCGTGCACCAGATTTTTTTATTTATTTATTTAATTTGAATCGGTGAGCTTTAAAAAAAATGTAATTTCTTCTTTGAGTACAATAATCGCGTGTGTTGTTAGACACTACCTGCTGATTCATCCCACTCATATGACTAAGCTTCGATTTCCAGACTCCTCCAAGTATTATCAGGAAACGTCTGGGTTGTGCGTGACTGGAGGACATCTCTGAGAGTGTGTTATGAAATTAAACACAGCAACGAAACGGCGGATTTTTCACACCGTTGCTATCATTTTTGTTTAGGCTATAACTATTGGTAACAAACTTATATGAGATTAGAAGGTCATTTATCATTTAATACCATATGCGATAAGTATTGTTTTGTTTTTCTTTCTATACCTTGAAATAGAAAATTTCAATAATTTATAATAGAAAAATCAACTTTACTCCGGGATCATAATAACGATAAAAAAAAAAAAAAAGTGAACGATTCTGGCCACTGGACCGCTTACATAATAAGAAAGTAAAATAAATATCAATGTATGTACATAATTATCAAAAAAAAAGAATAATAAATCAGTTAAATATATTATAAACCGATCAGAAAAAGTGAAATAAGATAACCGTTGCTTAAATATAATAATTCAGAAAGATTAATTAAATTAATCATATAAGCAAAAAATCTTAACTAACTAAATAAACATAATTGTTTGGAAAATATTACAAATAAATATACTTATAATTAAACTATACCCACTGGCTCTGTTCAATATAAAATATGTACCCTTATCCCTTACAAAAAACAAAACAAATAAATTTATAAAGAAAGATAATAACTTTATTTCATTATATGGATTGATACCAAAGACAACAGTGGCAGGCAC
The DNA here is from genome assembly GCA_928085145.1 of Nezara viridula. Classification (NCBI taxonomy): domain Eukaryota; kingdom Metazoa; phylum Arthropoda; class Insecta; order Hemiptera; family Pentatomidae; genus Nezara; species Nezara viridula. The sequence continues at coordinate 140,765,125 of OV725078.1, read as the reverse complement.
GATGGGATTAAAATTACCTCTTGAAGTGCTGAAAGAGGCCCAACACTCAGTTCTCTTGGATACGGCACGTATTGTTCGAAAGTTTTTAAATGCCTAAAAAATAATAGATATTAATTTGAAGTGGCTGGACTTCTGGTCTCCCACCTCAGAAACTTACCCCGCAAAGCGAGAATAAAGAATGGGAATAATGATAATAAAAGGCTTAGCGAACCCGAAGGTTCGATGCCGACACCACCAATCGCTTATTACACACCTCTCTCCACCGTTCGCCGTCCAAACCTAGTCTCTTCAGATCGGCTTTAATGCAATCTTCCCACCTTCGCTTCGGTCTACCCCTCGGACGTTTACCATTAGGTACAGAAAATATTAACCTTTTAGGAATTCTTTCGTTACTAAGCCCAACAATTTTACAGGTCCATTTGATTCGGCGCGATGAAATTACTTCAATTATATTACCCGGATACAGTTCACGCGTTTCGGCGTTGTGTAACCGTCTGAACTCTCCAGTTAACTCATCCTTCTTCGGTATAATAAATAAAAATAAAATATCTTAAAGACAAGTAAATTAAAAAAAAACAGACATACCTATATACTTGGTGATATAGTAAATGAAAAAAAAAAAATTTTCTATGCCACATAACAAGAACTGACTCATTACGTGAACTATCTATAGTCATAACGATTTTAATGTAAACTGTTTATAGTTAATTATGTTTTCATATTTTGTAAAAGAAAATTATATTTTGTTTTCTTTTATTTAAGCAATTAATTAAGGGGGTTAAACCTTGGTTGAACGTGATCATCTCCCCTCACAACCATTGTCCTTGAAGCAGTACTTCCTTGCCCAAGGGTCTTTGGTTCAGTACTACCAAAGACCCTTGTATGGGTTGTAGTGGTACAGGGTTTATTTTTTTCATATATTTCATATTGTAGTTTTCGATTGGACACAATTTTTATGTAATATGAAGGAAATTTCGTATTAGTAATCATTTATGGAACTGATTTTTTTTTCATAGCCGTCTCAAATTTTCCTCTCGGAATTTTCTCCGGAGGTGTTAGCACGGCAATATTGCCCCGAGGCGATACGAAACGGGTCTCCATGTGGCAACGGAGCTGTTGAAATCTCATTATTTCCTATTCTGGTACAACTGAGGTTACTCTGATTCCGATAAAGTTCCCATCGGTTATTACCCTTAGATGGTATCCTAAAAATCAACGAAAGAAATCGTTTCGTTAGGGATTAGAATAAAAAACTTATTTTAGAATCTTAAATATTTACAAAATAAATAAATAAATAATGCATCACACTACTTTCACTTACAACCATACATTGGAAGATAGCCGGTGGATCGAAACTGGATAAATTGCGTTTTAAAAAATTTCAATATTATATTTTTTCAAAAGAGTTCTGTTTAACAATTTAAGTTAACAATTTTATTATTACAGATGTGTAGTTTTTTAATATTTAACTAACTAATAAAAAGTGAACAGTTTTTCTTGGGGACCAGTTCAGCGACGCACTCTATATTTATATATTAGTAATAATAAAAACACTCATTATGGATTCCAGTTTAATTTGTTTATATATATATATATATATATATATATATATATATATATATAATATTAGGTTAGGACCACTTTATTATTACTAATAAAAAAACTCATTAGATCACAATAGTCCTACTTAATTTTTTTTCTCTACTCTAACGCTTTATAGATCTGAAGCCATTTTCAAGAGAAAGACCTTCAGATTTAACTACTTTTAAACTGGCTTTTTTTTTCTTTTTTTTTTAAGAATTGTGATCTAATGAGTGTTTTTATTATTGACGCTGAACTAGTTCCCAAGAAAAACGGTTAACTTTTCATTAGTTAGTCAAATATTAAAAAAATACACTTCTCTAATATTACAATTTTTACCTTAAATTGTTCAACAGAACTGTTATATATAACAGAAACTATAGAGTGCGATATTTATATATTAGTAATAATAAAAACGCTTATTAGATCAGAACAATCCTAAAAAAATAAAATGTTAAAAAACCGTCAGATTTATACAGCATGAAAATCTGGTCTTTCTCTTGAAAACGGCTTCAGGTCTAAAACGTTAGTATAGAGAAAAAAAATTAAGTTGGACTATTGTCATCTAATGAGTTTTATTATTATTAATAATAAAGTGAAGTCCTTGCCAACAAAAATTATATATATATATATGTATATATATATATATATATATATATATATATATATATATATATATATATATATATAATATTATAATGTTTTTTTTATAATTCGTATATATATATATAAAATAAGTTTAACTGTAATCCAAGATGAGTGTTCAATATAGCCAATAAAAAATATATATTAAAGTACTAAGAAAAAATACAGTCTTAAATTTATATTCTCTCCTCCTCAACATTTTTATTGTGGTGGGGGGGGGGAGGGCGATCATATTTATTAGAATTCAAAAACACAAAAAGAAATGTAATAACAAACAAACACTTTTATTTACCAACATATATATGAAATAGCTAAAAACAAATATTATGTTATTATTGTTATGTTATTATTATTATGGAAATTGAAATAGGCAAAAATATATGTAAAACACTTTGATTTTACAACATATATATATATATATATATATATATATATAACAGTTTCAATATAATTAAATGTAATAATATAAAAAACTTTAATTTTACTACAGATATCAATATATACAAAAAGAAATGTAATATTTATGGAGATTGAAGTAGACGAAAACAAATGTAATAATAATAAAACAGTTTGATTTCAAATTGAAATAGATAACAACAATTGTAATAATTCCCAAAACAATAACAAAACACTTTTATTTTACAACATATATATGAAATAGACAAAAAGAAATGTCATTAGAAGGAGTTGGTCGGATAGATTCTAAATTTTAAAAAAATAGTATTTTTTATTGTAACACCAACGTTTCGACCCACTCTTCAGGTCTTCACCAGGGCGTGGCATGTGGCACTGCAGGAAGCAGTTGATAGACTGAAAAAGAAATGTCATGTTTACGGAAATTGAAAAAAAATAATCGTAATAATAACAAAACACTTTGATATTGCAACATATTCTTCCGAAGACCGCAATTCCCCCAATGTAATAGCATCCATTTCAACAAAAATACCCAAACGGAACAAAAATAACCTTTCTAAATACTTTTAAAATCAAACTTATTTGAGAAAGTTTATCACTCTTTCGACCTCCGGTTCATACCCTCAAAAATTCAGATTAATGTAATGCATTAACAACTAAAAAAAAAAAAATGTTATTTTTACTATCGTATTACTTCCCCTTACTATATATATCTCATATATAGTTTTTGAAATTTTGGCGCTGGTGATTCAAGAACGACATTCTTAGAAGTTTTCTGAACTTTTTATTTTTAGAAATCGATTTAAATGCGCATAGGGCATTAAAAATTCTTGAACCTGATGAACAATGCTATACCGTCCCCGACAGTTCCATATAAGCCAAAGACTGGACGTTTCTCCTTCTTGCTTTTATTCTCTCAAACTGGTCTATATAACCTTTTTAGGATCTGGATTTCAAAGCTGATAATGTTGCCTGCCTCTGCCTTATCCAGCGTCCAGGCTTCCCAAGTCTGCATAACTTCCATCCACGTGTTTATCCTGGTTTTGGTCTCTGTATGTGAGCATGATACTGATCATTTTAGAAAGGAGAAATAAAAAGTCTTCATAGCGTGCAGGATACGGTATTTTTTTTTTTTCATCCTAATGCCTTTATCTAAGTCCTTTTTCGAGTAGGATCATTTGGGTTCTCGTTTACTTCGGTACCGCAAATTACTTTTCAATAAAAATACATGATTTTGGTTTTAATTGTTTCTAAATGATTGTTTGTGAAAAATGGTTTCACAAATGGAGAATTAAAATCAACACCAGTAAGTCAACTCATGTTAGCTTCTCTCCGAGGAAGATCTCGTGTCCTGATGTGACAATTGACAATAAGCCAGTTCCCTCAAAAACACATGTACGGTATCTCGGACTATACTTGAACAAAAAACTCAGCTGGAACATTCACACTAAATTAAAAAAAAACAAGAACTGATACAAACAACTGTCACATCTTTTGGACTACAGATCTCCACTCAACTTATTAAACAAGCGACTAATCTACACCACCATACTAAGACCTATTTGGACATACGGAACAGAACTTTGGGGTTTCGCAAAACACACACACACACATAAACAAAATTCAAACCACACAATCCAAAAAACTTCGTAAAATCGTCTATGCTCCTTGGTTTATTTCAAATCACACTATACACACACCATATGTAAAATCCTACATACACAACATTTCATTCTTCTACTCTCAATCATCCAAATCAACTCGCTCTATCTCTATCTTCCTCCCTGTTACCTGGTGAGCCTCAACTACTACTAAAAAGATAGTGCCCTAGAGATCTTCTGCTGACAAGTTAAACAAGTATTAAGAATACAAGAAGCTAGAATAAACGCCAATACGTTTGCTTGATGTGTTACTGTCAATGTGTCAGTACTTGAATACCTTCATTGCTCGAACCACAGTTAGAGGCGTTTATTTAAATTTTTATATTAATTATTAGTTTGTTTTTAAGTATTATTATTTCACTTTTATTTCATTTTTTTAAATTTATTAAGATTGCTTACCTTATAATTTTATATTCTTTCTATTTTTGCATTTTTTTTTAAAGAAGTTCTGAAGTTCTAATGCCCACAGATAAATATTGTATATTATTCTTATAGGACTTCTCCCAGAATAAATTAACCATATTTTTAGTATTAATATTATTCGTTTACTTAAAGTGTAAGTTGGTTGTTTTATTCTAGAATAAAATCAGTTTGTCTGTTAAAAAAAAATTGTTTAAATTATTGTTTTCTCTTTCACTACTGATCTTTGAAGAATTAATACGTTTTATAATTAAACTTTTAAAGTTAAATTCATTCCATATGATATAAACAAAAACATATTAAAAATTAAATTAAATTAGAAAGGAATTAATTTTTATTACACTCCTTAATTAAATATTGTCTTAAATGGACTTAACTGGAATAAATAATTTATGTAATGACTAGGTTCTCCATACTAAGTCATTACTATATATATTTTTTCTTTATACGTCTACATTTTTTCTATTTAAAAATATATGAATTTAATACCTTTTATTGAGGCATAAAAATACATGTTAAATGTTACAGGAGTATGTTAATGGGTCCACTTGTAGCATCGTTGTCATATTTGGCTATTTCGTTATTGTAATCAAGACCTATGTAATCGGTATGAAGTTTTTACTTTATTTTATTTTATTTTTTTTATAACATATCCCGATTTATGTTTGGCATGAAATCAACTTACCTTTTTTATTGGACGAATTCATTGGAATACATGCATACCATGATGTGTAGTCGGTGTTCCGTTCCACTAAACCATAACAAAAATATTTCTAAAAGACGTCCAGGATGATTATAATAATAATAATAAAATAAATTAACAAAAGGAGTCTTTAACCTGACTATAAATAACATATTCAAATTAATTCAAGCATTTGCCTTTAAAACTAACATTTTAACAATTTAACATTTTCCTTATTTAATAGAAAATTACGCATGGGAAAAAAATAAAAATAAAACACTATCAATTGACTATTTAATTTTATAAAATTCTTTTTATTGACGACCAGGAACCATGTTTATCTCTAATAAGAAGACCTAAAATATAAAATTAAATAAGGTACAGTTATGACATTTAAAAAAAAAAAATTGTAATCTTAAGTAATTTACTATACAGGGTGTTTCAGGGTTAAGTGGCTAAAGTGGAAATATGAATTAAGGACCTCAAAACAAGAAAAAAATTCCTATGAAGGTATGTCCGCAAACGCTTTGTTTAGGAGACATATACACTTATAGATTTTCATTGTTATGAATTATTTACGTTATATTAAGTAAATAAAGCTTATTTATTTGTTCCAACTACTTTATTAATTAAACGTAAACATTAAATTCATTTTAAATATTGTTTAAAGTGATTTCCTTGATTAAGACAGGTTCGTCATTTTTCTTCAACAGCAGCAACAGCACTGGATATGTGTTATTGTTTCATACGATTCAATTATCCTTCTTCATAAGGAATTAAGGTCATTGACCGGACTTGCAAAGAAGTTTTGTTTAATGTCACCCCAAACACAAAAATCCAGTGGTGTCAGGTCTGGAGAGCGTGCAGGCCAAGCCATTGGTCCTGCACGGCCAATCCATTGATTGGGATAATGTACATTTAGCCATTGTCGTGGATCTCGTCCGTAATGTTGCAGAAAAACCATCTAATTGAATCCACATGTCCCTTCTCAGTTGTAGTGGAATATATTGAACTAAATTATAGTAATCAATCAAAGAAATTCTAGGAGTGTGCCCGCATTGAGTCGAGGCGGCAAAAAATGCACACCTTTTAAAATATTGTCTATTATCCCTAACCACACATTGGGGATTCACTGGTGCTGAAAATGATACTCTTGAATTGCATGGGGATTTTCCTGCGACCAGAGATGATTATTTTTATGATTAAAAATACTTTTTCTTATAAAGGTAGCTTCATCTATCAAGAGAATTTTTTCTGAAAATTGTGGATTATGCTCAACTTGATTTAAGTACCAATCTGAAAATTTTCTTCTTTGTCGAAAACCTTGCGGCAATAAATTTTGTACCCGTTGATAATGATATGGGTGAAGTCCATCTGCAATGAGAGTTCTCCAGACTGTAGTTGGCGTAATATTTACTTCTATTCCAGTTCTTCGTACACTGCCTGATGGATTATCATCAAAATATTGTAATATGGTCGAGCTCCTTTTTTCATTTCGTAAAGGGGCAAAAATACCATCAGCACGCGGTATTATAGCAAATAGACCAGTTTCTCGAAGACGTTGAAACGTGGAGCTAAAGATTGACTTGTTTGGTTATCTTCTATTCGGAATTCACAACGGGCAGCATTGGCATTACCACTGCGAAAACCGTATACAAAAACCATATCGGCATATTCACCAATAGTTATAGGAAGGCATAATGACCCTGCGAAAGCCTTTTACAAACTGATAAATGTTATTGAGAATTCCCAATGCTAATTCCCCCCTAATGCTAAATCCCCAATGCTAATGTTGCCCATAGTTTTTATGCAGTTAGGGATAAAGGCCATATTAGTATTTTGTCTAATCCATCTCCTCAACAAAGCGTTTGCGGACATACCTTCACTTTAAACAACATTTAATATGAATGTTAATGTTTAAATTTAGTTAATAAAGTAGTTAGAACGAATGAAAAGGTTTTATTTATTTCATATATATACATACATAATTCATAACAACGAAAGTCTTTAAGGTGTGAATATTTCCTAAACAAAGCATTTGCGGACATACCTTCAGAGGAACTTTTTATCTTGTTTTGAGGTCCTTAGTTTATTTTTGCAGTTTGGACACTTAACCCTGAAACAACCTGTGTAGTTGTTATTTTATTCCTTTTCTTCTATGTTATTTTTGTTAGAGAGCCATTTTAGTTATCTTTTATTCATCGAAAAATAATTATTTTAAAATTTATTATTCAGTTTTCTCACATAGTTTTATTTTAATGACTAAATCTAATAAAAAAAATATGAGATTTTGTATTTGTGATCTCCCAAAACAAGAAAAAAAAGGTTTTTACGTATCATTTTTAATCTCATGATCGGATAAATCATTATTTTGAATTATGGTCGTAGTCTAAGTAGATATCTTTAATCGTTAGATTATTTCGGCATTAACTGTTTTAAGATAAATTAATTATTTTTACACTACAATGTATCTTTAATTTACTCAACCTCTGGATATTTCTTTGAAGGGTTTGATATGAATAGTAAAAACGAAGTAGAAGCATATTATGGGGATAATTTTTATTATTTATATGTTATGCATTATTTAACTATATTAAAAATAGTTAACATATTGAATAGCAATGGAAATTATAATAACTCTTCAATTACCACATTCGTAAAAACCAAGAAAGATTTTTTTCTTCTGATTTTTATTATTGTAAAAAAAAAAAATAGTTTGTATCTAAGGGTGAAATATGGTCAGGAAATTCAGTCAAAAACTTCTTTATTGACTTGGCCAACATTTCATGTTTGCGTTGAAACGTCGGCAAACAAACAAATTTTTGACTGCACATCCTGAACATTCTTCATCCTTATAATTTCTACAGTCAACTCTAACCTTTTTATTTGAATATTGTATATAGGTTTGTTCGTTTGTTTTTGTTTAATTGCGTAAAACTGCACTAGCCGTCAACGCCATTTTTGACTTGATTTATTTTTTAATTAATGTTAGATATTAATTATACACCCAAATACTCGTATATACTAATTACTCATGATTTCATATAGGTGTGAATGAATTTTTTTTTTTTTTTAATTTTTGTTAGAGTGCTACCAATGGGTAGTTTATCAACAAGCGTGTTTCAAATTCCTCTGTACACTTTTACTTTATGTATTCATACTAATACAGTTGTAAATATCATAATAAAAAAATAAAAAACTTTTTTTGTATTCAACTTTTTTTTAATTGTTTTTATTTATGATATTTACAACTGTATAAATATAAATACACCAAGTAAATGTGTACACAGAAATATCATCACATGAAAACGCTTGTTGAGATACTACCCACTAGTACCACTATAATAATATATCTAATAAACATCTCTGACGTAATTAAAATATTATATCTAATAAATATAACAAATTATATATTTATTCGCGCAACATAAAATTAAATATTGTGAGTAAATGTAATATTTCTCAATAAAGAATTATCAATAAACAAAAAAAAAATAAAAATAAATATAACGGAATGTAGCTTTTGAAATCTCAATGATATATCTTGAACCTAATCACGTTAAAAAAATTCTGAAAATTCTATTCGTCATTGTTTTTGTTCTTATCAAGATTATTTACCCATATCACATATGTACAACGTGATTCATAATTTTATCAAGACATCAAATACATTACACTTGCGAAAATTGCATAATATGATACTGTTATAGATTTTTGATCAATGATATTTATTTATAAAAAAAAAAAATAAATAGATATTTAGACATGAGTAATTATTCGGCTGATCAAGTATTAGGATGAAACAAAATTGTCAGGATTTACAATCAATAATTTGTATTAGGTTACCCGACATTTCGACCGAAACATGTGAGTCATCTTTGTATCGTTTGAGAGTAGAGACAAGAACTCAATTGAAGGTAGAAATGGATCAACCTTAGTTGTGAAGTCAGATCGTATATTGAAGAGAATTCATGTTTATGGTGTTAATGGTTGTTTTGAGTAGATTCCAATATTTACAACTTGAGAGATGGTTAATTAGTCTACTAATGAATTATTAGAATGAAACAAGATTTTGGGTCATGAATTTTTATTTGGTTGGCCAACGTTTTGACCCAAACATGTGTGTCATCCTCAGGGCTATAATTGATCAATAATTAATGAAATGTGGAAATTGTACTACTACGTATTGTATTTAAATTAAATTTTTTAATGATAAAATATCACAAAAATCGTTTCTGTATCAATTCAATATATATATATATATATATATATATATATATATATATATATATATATATATATATATATATAAAATAAACTTTATTCTGGGACGATGTCCCCTTAGAATAACAATAATGGACTGTTAAAAAAGGAAAAATACATATCTGACAAAAAACTAACTTAATAAAGGTTCAAACAATATATACAACTTAAATCATATTATGTAAACAACTAAAAATAAAATAAAAATCTTCTCAACTATACTTATAATTGTACTGAAAAAAAAAAACAAAAAAAAAAAATAATTACATGTAATTTGAACAAAAAGCAAAACCTCCAGAAAAGAAAAATATCAAAAGTACGTAAATAAAAAGTATTGACTTGAGGCATAAACAGCTAGAACATACAAAATATATACATAAGTTAAAGGTATATTAATGACAGAAGATGAGCAACGGGATCCACGATATTGCATTATCTCGGCATAAGAGATATAAAATAAGAATAAATAGATAAATTAATTGTATTTATCTATTTATTCTTATAATAAATTTAAAAATAAGAAGGGGCATTAAATTAATTTTATGAGAAAACAATTGCGACAAAAAAAAAAAAACTAACTAAAAGAATATAAATTATTTATATACGTTATACAATAAACAATGGTGTTGGAAACTATAAACAAACACGGAGATTAAGATATGAAAAGATATTATATATATAACGGTGGGCCGTTATAATAAAGTATACATATACAAATTGCAGATAGTATAAAATTAAATACATCTAAAATATACGAAATCTTGAAGATGAAAAAAAAATTGATAAAAACAACAAACAATCGCTTCTTTTTTTATGCATCACATCACAGTGCTATGCCAAAAATGATACTGGATCTATTATTGAATCTTTCCAATTCATAAATAATAAACTAAAAATAAAATAAAATAATGGTGTATGAAAAGAAAAAGAAATAAATTTGTTACATAATACATAATTAACCATTGTCTTATTGGATTGTGAAGAGGAATCGGAATAAGAGGGTTTTGAACATGGATAAGGATGGTGCATGACGGATTACAATATATATATATATATATATATATAGTCATCAACGTTATTTTGACTTATTTTTTTTATATATTATATGTATATAAATTTTCTAATGGATGAAACAAAATCGTCAGGATTTACGGTCAAGAATTTTTATTGGTTAGCCGAAGTTTCAACGCATACATGTTCATCATCTTCAGGGCTATCGTTTGGGCGGGACAGAACTCAATTGAAGGTAGAGATGGATCAATATATCGTAACTTGTCACAGAAACGATTTTTAAGATATTTTATCATTAAAAAATTAAATTTAAATACAATACGTAATAGTATAATTTCCACGTTTCAATAATTATTTAATTTATATAGTGAATAGAAAATTATACAAAAACAACACGTAAATATAGGCATAAGAGAGTAAAGCATATTCTGCTATAAAGTAGTCTATATTTTATTTTGTTATAAAGAGCATTGGTTTTTTTTTCTGTGTTTATTTTTAACCAATACATTTCATGTATTTTATTTGTAGCATATTGTATATTTAAAAAAAAATATTGTACATGGGTACACACCTGAAGCAATCGTAAATATTGTAGTTTTGAAAATATGAAATAAAAAATCATCCAAAAATAATAATTAACAATTAATCTAATTATAATTATAAAATTTATTTAATTTTTTTCTTCATGGTGCGTATTCTTTATATAATATCTTTACATAATCCATATATTGAATTGGGGAAAGGCTCAGTTTGAATTAAACAATGACAATGACAGGGAGGATTCTCGGAAAGGATTTACTGTTATTTGTACTAACGTGTGTTGGTCAATTCTAAGTAATAAATTCCCCTTTATTAATTAACTTTGGATCTTCACAGAATAAATAGAATTTCGTACAACTCATTGAACTTAAAAAAACAACAAAAAAAAACAAACAACATAAGTCACGAACATTTTTTCCGTTGAAATTTGTAAAACTAATTATAAGTTATATTTTACAAAGATTAAAAGCTATTATCATTTAAAAATGTAAAAGGCCATTGAATCTTTTATTACTAAGAATGGAATCGTGATTTATATTTAAATAAAATAAATCACAATAGCTCGTTTCAATTTCATGTGGGCGACCAGACCGTTGAGCATCATTGATGTCAAAATTTCCTGAATGAAATTTGGCAAACCAATTTTGACAGGTGCGTTCGGTTAAGGTATCATCCCCATAAACACTGCAAATTTTTCTATGAGCTTCTGCAGCACTCCCCGGTATCTCCCAATCTCCTCCGGAACAACGCACCTATCTTATTCCACACCACCGTTAAAAACCTAGGTGTTACTTTCGATCAATCCCTATCCTGGAAACCTCACATCTCCCAAATTTCCCGTCGCACTATCTCCACCCTAAAACAGTTCAATCGTCTACGATATCTCCTTCCGTATAAGTCCCGTCAACTCCTAATTTCCTCCCTTGTTTTCTCCCACTGCGACTATGGCTGTATGGTGTACGGTGGACTCTCGGGAGATTCCGAGGCCAAACTTAAACGCTTAATGAATTGCTCACTACGATTTGTTTTCGGAATCTATCCTATCGCCGTCAGTACTTCCTAGCCACATTTCTGTACTAAATCATTAGAACCCATCGACCCTCATATATTTTTCACAGCTTGCAATTCAAATACTCCATCCAATCCCGTCCCACCAGATCTCGTACTTCCGACCTCTATCCTCCTCCTCACCGAACTGCTGCGTTTGACAAATCCTTTGCAATACAAGCCGCCTCCCTCTGGAATTCCATCCCTGCTGATATTCGACACGCTCAATCAGTTTCCTCTTTTAAACCTCTCCTCTTTAAGCACCTACTCCTTTCTCAATCCGAATGATTGTGAAATATATCTAAGACAAATATCTGAGCACCACCAGAGACTACCTCAATTTATTAAGGTTATTTTAGTTTCTCATATATATGTACAATTTACTTGTTCTTCTCTATCTCTTTTCAGTATTTTTATCTTAAGTCAACTTCTATTGTAAATATACAATTTAATTGTAACCACACAGACATACAATCTGTATTTATATTTTGTTCTTAAGGGACAACAGTCCCAGAATAGCATACACAATACTAGCTAGTTTCAACAAGAGTTAACAGATATAGTTGTTGATATATAGGGATTAATTCATCAGATAAGAAGTGTATCATAGTGACATAAAAATAAACAGAAAAACCAAAAGGACTTATCTTCCAACCCAATAATATAGGCTTAAAGCTCATAGAACAAGGAAGTAACAAGGAAGTGGTATCTTCAGTCAAGTTGGGGGTCATAAAAAAAAAAGTCACGTAGAATAAGTTGATTTTATGAAAACCTGAACTTACCGTAGTTAAATGCTCAAAAGTCCCCTTTAAATGTTTTTAAAAAATACAAGATTTACTTGCTTTTAATGTAAATTGTATCTAGTTTACTATGAATTTATTGGTTGTAACATAAATTAAACATTTTTTAGTTATTGCTCTTTATTCAATGAACAATTTCTGATGTTTCATCTTAATTTTTTTAATGTTGGGGTAAGGCTGTTTTTCCCCTAACTTTACTGCACTATTAGTGGATCTCCATAGCTCAACCCTGTAAGTTCAAACGCGTCGTATTATAGTCATGTATATGAGTCTTTTGTAATTAGAAGTTTAGATATTTTTTTCTAGTAAGCGCTGAAGTAGTCGGAAACGTCGAGCGATTTCTTGTCGTTTTAGTCTGATATGAGGTTTCCAAGTTAGACGTTTGTCCAGGTGGAATCCTAGGTATAAATAATATTTTAAATTGAATTTTAAATTTATGCGGATTTGGGGACCGTTTTGTGAACACTGATACCCCTTCTCTGCATAACTAAATTTTAAAGTAGAAACCCAAAATATTACTAAATAATAATAAAGATAAATTACTTTTGGTTATTTTTCGAATTGTAAATAATATATGATTTACGTTTGGTATCTTTAATTCGGGCGAAATGATTTATTTATTACTGACACGACGGATTTCGCAATCCTCATAAAGGAATTAAATAGAGCATATAAGATTTGTATATGAAAAGAAAAGTATTGTGCCTTATACTTCGTTCTTATTCCTGAGTTAAACTTTATATGATTCAATTCTCTAAAACTTTAATATTAATTTCATGAAAATCTTGATTGGAGGGAGGTAAATAAAATTCTTTGGAGATGGGTGTGTAGGTGACTTGAAATTATAAGAATGAAAAAAAAAATTGTTAGGATTTGTCGTAAAAATTTCTTGAAAAAGTTAGCGCCGACGTTTCGACCTAACCTAAATACATTAGGACTAAAAATTAAAAATATAAAATAACATCAGGAAAATGATAAATAAAAAATTATAAGAGTTAAGAATAACAGTAATAAGATAATAATAATGAAAGTAAATAAATAAGATAATAGTGTAGTAATAAGAATAAAGAATAACTTTAGAAAAATGATAAGTATAAAAGTATAAGAAAAGAAAAAGGTGAAATATACAAATGAGATAACGGTTATATAGACATAACAATAATAAAAACATTGAAATATGCTAAGAAAATATGTTTCTGTTATAAATAAATGAAAAAAGTAAATATATCAAAAGAAAAAAAATTAATAAACCAAATAATTAGTGTAAATAAAACAAAAAAAAAATCAATAAATAAGAAGTATGCAAAACCAACGTATGCATATAAATAAAAAAATAACAAATATGACCAAAAAAATAATATAAATAGAGTTTTTAATAAATATAAATAGTCTCTAAACAATTAGTATTGGTTTCAAAGCCGGGCAAGAAGTGAGTGTTTTTAAGAAAGAGGGCAAGAAGTGGGTTTTGTTTTATTATTATTTTTTTCTTTGGATATACTTACCTTTTTCATTTATTTATAACACAATGTCATTTTCTTATCACATTTTAATGTGACATTTTCAGCATTTCATTTTCATCTTTTTCTTTTCTTATTCTTTTATATTTATCGTTTATCTGATGTTATTCTTTACCCTAATTGCTATTATCATATCCATTTACTCTTATTACATTTATCTTATTACTATCATTCTTTATTCTTATTACTCCTGTACTTTTATATTTTTCTGATGTTATTTTTAGCCTTGATGATTGCTCACAAGTAGAAGTCGAAACTCATTAAAGAAATGTTTAACTGCAGATCCTGATTTTTTTGTTTTATCATTGTAGATAAAATTGGATTAGATAGATCTTAATAGATGTAAAAATCCTAGCACGTAATATTATTACTTCATTTCACAGGTACATAACGTAAAATTTAAGTACATATGCTCATGAAACGGTATATCTCTATGTCTTAGATTAGATTGTGTTGAAGAGTATGGCTTCAATCAATATGAGAAAGAATGATAACTCTTCAAATATACACAACGCTAATATTACATAATGCTTATTTTATGTCATATTTCTTTCTTGGAAAAAAAATGTTAATAAAATACCAGCGCTAATGTTTAAATTTATGTCAAATTTAAAAAAAAACTATTTGTTTGAAAATTTTGAAAATTATAAAATCCTTCTTAATCTCTCCTCCAAATAAATTCCTGCTATTATATTTTTTAAAAACCTCAAGCAGATAATGTGATTCATAAATTTACTTTAACTTATATGAGGAGACCACACTCAGTGGATTATTTATTTCAACCAATATCTTTTTCAGTGATACTACATCGAAAAATACTAGATTATGGTAGAATGTGTCCTAGAAGCCGAGAAAAAAAATAGATTTTGTATGATTTCAAAAAAATGTATATTGTTTATTTTGCCTTTGCTAGGTTGGTTGGTTGGTTGGTTGTATATTAAAGGTGTAAAACCTGTTGGTCATCAACGCCGTTAATTAAAATTATATATTATTATAACTTCTAGTTGTTAATAATAAAGTTAAAAAGACGTAAAACGCACGTTAAGGTTAAAGCTGTTTACGATTATTAACCTATAATTATTTAAAGCTAGGTTTAAAGTTAAAAATAAATAAATAATGGAGAAAAAATAAAATTAAAAAAAGGTAAAAGGGAATAAAAAGTGCTGTATGAGAGGATTTTGCTCGGATGTTTAGGTCATTATTACCAATCTGTTTTTTTTTTTTAAATAATACTAGGCTTTAATAAATTACGGCTGCCCACTTTATAAAGCCTGGGTGTGCTCCATGAGGTTCCACTCCTTACCCAGTGTCGATCCACAGCTGTTTTACAGAATAAATAATAACTTCTCCCAGCCGGATTCGAATGCGTATTGTAACTTTGGAACAGCGAGTAAAATTTAGTTCGTGGTTATTCCGTGATGGATACACTTTGTTGGTTCAGTCAGCACGTACTGCGCTACTACCTTGCGCCGCACTACTCTTGAGGGACAAGAAAACAAGAATTTAGAAAAAAGCAATGAAAATAAATAAAACCTTACTGCACAACGAGTGTAGTGAACTAGGTTTCTCAACCTGGCGCAGGATAGTAGCGCAGTACATGCCTGCACAAAGCACATTTTTGCAGACTGAACCAACACAGTGTATCCACCACGGAATCACCACAAACTAAATTTTACCCGCTGCCACAAAGTTACCTCATCTTACGGCAGTACTAAAAATTATTTTACTCAAACCTTATTAGTTTGATTTGGACGTAGGTGAGGACAATCACAACATGATAAGCGTTGCATTTATACTAAAATCTTTACAGTCCCGTAAATATTGGGAAATATTTAGTGAAAATGTCGGTAGACCTCAAAGGCAGGACAAGAAAAAATCTAGGACTATCTACTCTCGTGTAATAACACAGACTATTTTTTTTTAGATTACTTGTTTATTGATAAATATTACAATCTGTCTCAATAAAGTACACTTTAATAGAGTTCAGAGAGCACATTCACACCATATTGACAAAATAAAAAAAATAAAAAAGGTAATTTTCTCTCCACATGTGGAGGGGACAGAATTGGTTCAGAGATCACCTGGCTAATTGTAAATAATGTATATAGGTATGTTTTATCTGTTTGTTTTACTTTTATTTCTATTTTTACGTACTGATGTGTATATATATATTTTTTTTCTTTTGTTCTTTTTTCTTATTCTTTTGTTATTACTTTATTTATTTATATTTTTGTATGTACGGTATGAATGTACTCTCTGAACTCTATTATAAGTGTCCTTAACTGTGACAAATTGTAATATTTCTCAATAAAGCGTTAAAAAAAAAAAAAATAAGGTAATTTCAAAATAATATAGAGCGAAATAAGAACAAAATAAAATATAATGAAGAGAAGAATAGTTGGGGTGCTCAGTCAAAAAAGGAAGGCAAAAATAAATTATAATATTTATTTTTTTACATCTGCCGACGTTTCGACCTGAAGTTCAGGCCATCATCAGGGCTAAGAAAATAACCAGATAACAAGGTATGAGAAACTTAAGTAATGATGGTAAAACAGATAATAACAAAAAAAATGAGAAAATAAAATAGATTAGATCTAGATAAAAGAAAAATAAAATAGATAGATATAAAGTAAAATAAAATTGTTAGAATAATGACTAAGAACTAAGAGATGAATAATACAGACTGTTACATAGTGTGGAATGATGAAGTAGGCATAATCAAAAGGGGGTGACAAAAGTGTTACATTGGTGTTTCTTAGCCCTGATGATGGCCTGAACTTCAGGTCGAAACGTCGGCAGATGTAAAAAAATAAATATTATAATTTATTTTTGCCTTCCTTTTTTGACTGAGCACCCCAACTATTCTTCTCTTCATTATCCACGACAGTCAACCAATTACCAATTATAAAAATAAAATATAATAATGAGAGAAGAAAATATAAATAATAGTAATAATAAAGTAAAAATAAATAAATAAAATAGAATTAATATGTTCTTAAAAAAAAAAAAGTGATAAAAATAATCATCTTAGACGCAGACATACCAGTTTACACTATTTACAATCGGCCATGGGAACTCCGAACCATACTTGTCCCACCACTTTTGGAGGAAAAAGCTAGGCTTCTGGAGATCTCTGCGCTTCTCCCTCAACCATTTCTCTGGTATTAAAAGCCAGCGAAGACTGAGTATACAGACTAGTAGTATTAGCATATTTATTGCAGTTTTATTACGGTTGTATATTGCTATAAATAAAAAATAAAAAAAATACACCATAAAAATTGACAAGTTCTAAAAGAAATAGGATAAAAGCACCAACAGTTGGCAGTGTACCAGTGCCTGATATCCTCGTCGAAAAATGGGAATAAGAAGATTTCAGGACCTCCTAGATCTCTATTTCATAAATTTGTGGCTTCTATATTTTCTCCTTGTATATTTGTCTGCTTTGCTTTAGTCGTACTGGAAACCGTATTTAGTAACCGAAATAATGGGTTGCGAATTAGGAAGGTCCTTCAAAGTACACATAGTATCTCAGGAACAACCATTGTCAGTAAGAACATGAATGGAGTCAGCAAAAACACCTTAGATTTGCCAATTTTTATCTTTGACTACTTTGATTGATCTTCACATTTTTGTTTTATCTTTTCTTAGAGTGTTTTAGTTCATGTTTTTATTTTATTTTGTAAAAGGAATTGGAAACTCAATGGGTGTAAGCTACTGGAGCCGTATATTAGGCTTTTTGCCAGTAGATGACAGGACCAATACTATTGCCTAAATTCGGAGATATTAACATAGCAAGTATAAAAAATGAGACCATCCTCTACAATCTACTGAATAAAATTCTTAATGATATGCAATTAAATACAATGCAAAAATAGGTTTTCCTATTGGAAAAACACCTTATTAACAGTATACAGCCCAGCATTTACGAATAAATTCATGTCGGAAACCGCAGGAAGTTAGTTTTTTTATAATACATTTTTGTTTCCCATAATTACATCCTTGTTCTCATCCCTGAGGAACATTCCAAATCAAACTGTGTCAGTTACTTGTGCAACCAAACTAATCTATAAATTTGTAATTTGTTAAAATTTAAGTTATTGTTTCATGGATTTTATGTGTGCCTTGGTAAGGTGAGAAGTAGTTCTATAACATGAATCCAAGAAATACTATAATTCTAATATGTATATTTAGAATACTATAACATTAATATTTAAGTTTTTACATCTAAAAGTTCATAGCTTCATATAAGTTCATTTCTTTAAGCATGTCAGCTATTGGTGCATTTACCCTGTATACATAGCATTATAACTCATTTAATATTGAATATATATTTCTTATTTAGCACAAAATAAAGAAATCTATTAGTATGTAATAACCAAAAAATCCAGGCAAAACATAGGTGAAAAAATAACATATATTTTTTTGAAATTATCTAAAGTATTTTTTTTCGGTTCCTTGGGCCCATTGGAACGAACGCTGGTATATATATATATATATATATATATATATATATATATATATATATATATATATATATATATATATATATATATATATATATATATATATATATATATGAGTTTAATATTTTTACCGACTGAATTAAAAGTATATTGTTATTAAATTTAAAAAAATATTCACTATAACGGATACAGTGGTACAAATTTTGATATCAGGAACGGTTGAGATGCTCTTGAAAGATAAGACTGTGTTTTACAAGTTAATCATTAAATAAATTTTGTTCAAATTCTTCGTAGTAAACTCTTTTTTTTATCAAGTAATTTAAAAAAAAAAAATAGATCTCTTAATGTTTTTTGACAGTTTTAAACTAAAATGATCTAGAACAAGCCTTGATTCAGTGTGCATTACGAATGCTATTTTGATTGCTTTTCCCTTATCTTATCTTTATGGTCTTAATTCACAAAAATCATAGCAAAAAGAAATACTGAGGAGGTTTACGTGTGTATGGTTTCTCTACCGATCATTCATTTTAATTCTCTTTTTATATTTATTAACCAATTTATTTATATTGCCAATGACATTTGTAGATCCAGCTATAAAAAAAAAAAAAAAAAAAAAAAAAAAGTCTCGAAGCTAAGTATACGTCCCGGCAGTAAAAATGGATAATTTAGAAATTAAATTATGTATTATAGTTCTTTTTTTCTAATATAAAGGAATGGAGATTTGGTGTATAAAAAAAAAAAAAAAAAAAAAAAAAAAAAAAAAAAAAAAAAAAAAAAAAAAAAAAAAAAAAAAAAAAAAAAAAAAAAAAAAAAAATGTAAATGCCTAAATTGTTCATTGAAATTTGATAACGTCAAGGTTAGCCAAGACTCTATTTATTTATTTTATTTATTGCGCCATGTTATAAATTTTGGTCTCAAATATTGAATTCCTTGAGTTTCTCTTCTCATTTTTATTTTTTTATTCGTAGTGAAATACTGATATCAAGTAATTTAGGTGCACATAACGTACAGAAATTATATATTTAATAAAAATTAAATTTATTCCTTAAAATTTAAAACTATATCGCCGTTTTAAACGTTATCGCCTACACGCTAGAGATGTTGAGGAAATGATGAGGAATAAATATATCGCCACTTTTGTCCGATAGTTTCATTTCGATGTATAGTAATATCGATTCTAAAATTTGACAAGTTCTAACCGTTGTTTGAAAAACAAATAGATGAACAAACAAAAGAAATTAAATAAAATAAAAAATATTTACTAAGAAGCCCACTTCGCTGCTGGGCGTATCAAAATGAGAATGTTCTTAAAGACAATGTATGTCTCAGAAATATGACTTTAATTATTTCTTTTGTTTATGTCAAAAACAAAGCCTTTTTTTTATAATGATAGTGTTAATAACTTTTAATCATAATTAATTGAATTTTGATTTTCTGAATTTTTTTATATTGTGCACTTTAATTTATTTATAAATCTTAATTTTAATGATCGATAATTCGTTTATAGGTTTTTAGTGATTTATTTATTAGTTCTTTTTTTCCATCCTATTGTATTTTATTTTTTATATTTAAGCAATTGTATATATATATATATATATATATATATATATATATATATATATATATATATACAAAATTTAAATGGATGAGGGTAGCTCAGTGGTTAAGGATGCCCTTGGGTAACCCTGCCATAATATCCGCTTGCTCGAATTTTTCGGTTAACGCGAATCTCAAACAGTTTATAGCAACCATAGAGTGATTTTTTCGGCTTAGAAAAGTGTTCTCGGTTATAATGCTCTTCACCCCATCCTATAAAAAGTGTAATAAAGACACTTTTAATCAACCGGACAAATCAAAGTTATTCGTATGAGTTGATTTTTAGTTGTTTTTTTTAGGGGGGGGGGCTTTAAGATTTTAGACAAAATCTTCATTTTGCAAACTTTTAGTTAGCACGAACTAAAGGATTCTGGTCCTACGACGAGATTCATGTCGAGGGGCCACTTTATGTCGAACTATCAGCTGTCCGTGATTTGCATAGCTATGGTTTTGAAATTGTTTAATAGCCGTAAATTCATTTGCTCTACTAATAGCAACTAATTAACGGATTGCCTAAGACCTTCTCCAATAGATTATAATAGCGTGATAGGAAACCATTCCAGTTGTAATTGGCTCCAGGAAATGAAAGGCTAATGCATTTAGTCACTATTTGAAAGTTGTTCTCTGTGGTTGCTCTTTTCATTTGAAAAAGTAGAAGAAAATACCGCAAAAAAAGATATAGAAACAAGAACCGATCCCATTTGTTGAGCGGTTTCTATTTAACGGTACCTTGAAAGTGAGGATAAACTGAAACACGTGAAATCAATAAATACAAACATTATGGAGATATATTCACAATTCCATGTTAATTGTTATTTTTTTTTAATTATTTGGACCATTGCCGCAGATTTTCCATTCTGATTGAGGGAGGAGGGGACTCCTAATAGACCTCCCAAAAAGAGTTTCGAGAAATTATATTATGTATAAAAATAATAAGTGATAATTATCATAATTATTGTAAAACGAATACTATGATACTACATACAGGGAAAATACGTGGAACTTGGGTCACGTTTTTTCAATGCTCCATAATTTTTAAAATAACAGTGATTTTTAAAAATTTAAAATAAAATTGTATTTGTCATGCTTTGAATGTACTGTGTTATTTTTTACATTATTTTATCACCAGATTTTGACTATGAAAAAAAATTAATTTTTAAAAATAATAAATGACACAAGGTACAATTAATATAGTTGTACCTTTCGCCATCATATATAGTACCTTGGACAATTACTTATATACTGGCCAATATTTGCTGTAATAGGAATTTTAATTACTATTGAATAATTAATATAACTTATCTACACTGGTAAGCCATGTTTTTCATGTCAACCGTTGAAAGCCCACATTATATTACACTTGCAGTCAGTAAATAATCTTTTATAAACTTCTTCAGTAAAAACTAAGTGCTAAGTAAAAAAATCAAGGATGTTTTCTCACAACAGATATATTTTGCAAATTATATTAATGTTGGGCCGTCCCAAAGAACATTATAAACTGTGGCTCAAGGTACAATGATAAGACATTATTTTTTTAGTAGCAAAGTCCTAAAGTATTTTGCTTAGAACTTGTCTTCAAAAGAAGCTAAACAGATTATTATACGTCAATCGACTAATAATTTTGAGTATGTTTTTGTATTTTTTTAAAAATTATTATATCAAGTAAAAAAAAAACTTTTCCATCTCTAAAACACTCTTATCAATATTATATAAAAACGGAGCGGTGGAATTTCTTAATCTTAGGGTCATTTATTCTGTTTCATTGGCCGTGGAGCGACCCTGGGGTAGGGAGACCCTCCTGGGGCACACCCAGCCTCTACAAAGTGGGTACCCTTAATTAAATAATTGATTAAGGGGAAAAACCTGGCGGTTGAGCGTGATCCTGGCCCGATCCCCTCCCTGAAAAACCGTAGGCCTTGTAACAGTACTTTCCCTAAATAGCACTAAACCCAAGACCCTTCATGGGGATACAGATTTTTTTTTTTTTTAATGTTTGCCAAGGTAAACGTATTTCCTCGTGTACCTTTACATAAATTTATATTTGCATTTTTATACTACTTTCAAAAGCAATTGATTATTGCATATTTTGGACACATGCTAATTACTTTATGTTTTCCACAAATGTTCAATAAGCTTGATGGTAGTGGGTTGATCGTTGACTGTCCTAGATATATTGTAGAAATTTGCATTTCATCTAAATAAAATGCCTTCAGGGCCAAAAAAAAAGGCAAAATAACATAAATATAACAGCGTAGTATGTGGTAATGCTAATGATATGAAGTTAAAAGTCATAGTCTAATAACATGGATATAGTGTAAACTTTACATAAATAAATATATGGAATAGATGATGTTTTGTTTATTTAATGCATATTTATTTATGTTAAGTTTATACTACATAAACAAATTTTATACTACCTACATGTTATTAGTGGTATAGCCATGCCTTTTAACTATACATTATCACTATTACAATATTTTCTCATATGTAAGTTAATTTGTCTTTTCTAGCTCTGATGATTGTCCTTTGAGAAGATTGTAATATTTTTCAACAAATAAGGTAAAAAAAAAAAAAAAGCTCTGATGAATGCATAAAACTTAGGCCGTAACATTGGCCAGAAGAAAATAAAAATAAATACAGTTTATTTATTTTTACCTTGTTCCTTCTAGCACCCTAAGTAACTTCAATATATCTACGACATTAAACTATCAATCTACTTCCTTGATCATTATTGAACATCTGTGGAAAATATAAATGAATTCACGTGTTCCCTACATTTTTGTTCTACTCCTATATATTCGTACATTCACTTTTATATTAATCACAAAATAAAACAGTGTAGTACCATTTGTATAATTTTAGTGTTATTAGCAAATACTTGTTTTTCATATTTATGTTGACTTGTCTTTCCTTAGCCCTGTTGAAGGCATAAAATTTATGCCAAAACGTTGGAACGAAGGAAATGAAGATAAATATAATATAATATATTGATTCTTTTTTTAGATAGATTTTTTTTAACCTTAGGAATTATATATTTAAGATATAATTTTTATTAATAATTTTACTATAAATAAATTGAATTAAAAAAAAAATAGTGAATATTCTGTCGCGTTTGGAAAGCAGAATATATTATGACATTAATGCCCTGCTGAAGAATTCTCTGGGTTTTTTTTTTTCCTCTCTTCACGAAACTTCTTGTCTGTCTCACTTTCTAAAATAGATAACGTCCAATAATTTAAAATAAAGTGATGCTAACATCCAGCGGGCAGCTATGTTTAGGGTTAGTAGTTGTTTTTAGAAGACAAATGGTCGGAAGGGTGGGCTTCTGTCCTGGTCTTAGCGTCTTCCTAAGATGTAGTTTTTCAGCAGCTGTTACTAACTTTTCTTGACTTTCCTGTTATTTTGGGAAATTGGAATGATATTTAAAGATTCAGTTATGTATTAATGTCAAGCGGAAGATTATTTTATTGTATTTTTTATGTACAAGAAATAACATGGCATAGAGTACATATTCTATGCAAGTGCAATGCTGTATAGTTAACATTTCTAAAGTTATGTATAATGGTATAAAGTTTACCGGTGAAAATTATAAGAACTAAAACAAAACAAATACTTTTTATATATGAAGTTTTATTTTTATTAATAACATTTATAACTGCTTAATATAAAAATACAACCAGTATATGTGAACAAAGAAATATAACGACATGAAAAAGCATATCAGGGATCGATGAGAAGCAATGTTAGAAACAGAAGGGTTTGGATGGTTTTGAAGTTTATTGTACTCCAGCACTTACTAGACAAACGCTCAAAGCTTCCAATTAATTAAAAAAGACTCACATACATGACTATAATAAGACCTATCTGGACATACGGAGTTGAGATTTGGGGGGCCCACAAAGCCGTCGAAATCCTCACGTATCCAATCCTTACAGTCCAAAATCCTTCGTAAAATCCTCAATGCTCTTTACTTTGTCACTAATAAAATCATCCATAAAGACCTTAATGTACCTTATGTTTCTGAATTGGCCCAATCCTGATACCCATCCTTTCATAATAAACTTCAGAACCATCAGAATCCTCTCCTATTGCTTCCTATTCGATCCCTGTCAATCCTCCGAGATTTCTGAAAAGAATATGGACTCGAGATCATCTATTGTAAATACATTTTTTTTTTTAAGTGCTACCAGTGGGTAGTTTCTCAACAAGTGTTTCCATGTTTTTATTTTCTGTTATCACATTTACTTAATGTATTCTTTCTTAATACAGTTGGAAATATCATAAATTAAAAAAAAGTTTATTGTACGATAGATTGGTGACTGGATTGATCCATATCAGCAACACATATGGAGCAAGTCCTTTTTGGACAATATAAATTAACAAAATTATAGACTTTAGAGCGTTAGAGTAACATAAAAAAATAACATAAAATAAAGATTCACTGGCGTTGATGACTCCAGGTTTTACGCCTTAAAGCCCACACAAAAAAATAAAATAAAAAATAATTACACATATACAAACTTATCAATTTACATTTTTTTTTTTGTTTTTTGAGAACTGGGTAGATAAGAAATAATTAAAGAGGAGTGATTTAAATGTAGGGAGTGTAATGGAACGACGCACAGAGGCGCCGATTGCGAATTTAGCGGGATAAAAGTCTAGAAGCCATGTTATTGACAGTAAATATATCCTCTTTATCCAGACTAATTTCTTATTGTTAAAAAAAAAAAAGTCATTGATTGATATATTTGCAGTCGCCGTCACTATTCGGCGGATGGAATTCCATAAGGACGAGGATCGGATAATAAAAATTTATTTTTGATAAAGTAGGGAGCAATGAGGATTTAACGAAGGATTTTGAATTGTAAAGATGGTTAACTATTTATTTTATGAAAAAACAAAATGACCATCCTTCCATTATAATTATTGATACTTGTGATGGAAAGTGGATATTTAAAAAAAACAGATGACATAAAAACATTAGTTGGCGATTAGCCTTTTGTCCCAGTCGTGAAAAGGAAGTGAAATTAAAAAAAAATACAAGGGGACGGGTGCCCATCCCCCTCCCCAAGGGCCTCCTAAACAATTGTATTGCTGTTCACTTCTTTAAAACGGTTGATAAATAATTATAAAAATTGTAGTTTATTTACAATTACACTTGCTGTTCAATGATTTATCTTTTTTCCCTGGTTTGAAAGTTCTTCCAAATTGAAATCCCTTACTAAATATGATACCTAATAGTGGTTAAATAGTTGACTATCGTGAATAATGAGGAGAAGAATAGTTGGGGTGGTCTGTCAAATAAGAAGGCAAAAATAAATGATAATATTTATATTGTCATTTGCCGACGTTTCGACCTGAAGTTCAGGCCATCATCAGGGCTAAGAAAAGGACCAGATAACAAGGTATGAGAAACATAAAAATTACAGTAAAATGAAGTTGTTAGAATAATGACAATAGTAAGAACAAGAGACAAATAATAATAGCAGGTACAAAGTGTGGAATGATGAAGTAAACATAGTCAAAAAGGTGACATAAGTATTGTAAAGGGAATCTTAGAATAAAATGTAAAACAGAAAAATATGAAGTTATATAAGAAATGGAAATAAATAGTAAAATTAAGATATAGTGAATAGAATATTTAGATAGAAAATTGAGATGTTGTAAAGTCTATCAATATTTACAGACAAAGTATGAAATAATAAAGAGTTAAAACAGAGAAAAGGAATGAAAGGAAGGAGGAAAGAAACTGAGAAGGTTGAAATAAGAAAGAGAATAAGTAAGAGAAGAGATAACACACCTGACTGCTTCAAGGTAGAAGATGCAATGCTCTAAATATGATACCCTTCTAGAATTAATTGTCACATAAATGTGTTTCTCAAAAAAGTTTGGTAGCTCAATTTTTTTTATTAGAGCATTGATTCAACATTTTATAGTGATAAGTTACAATGAAAATATTATGTAACGCGGGGCTCTCTTTATTAGTGTAAATTTGTGTTTGTTTCAACAAAATAACGCCCGACCACACACTTCTAGTTATACGAAACAAAAAAAAAAAGGAAAAAAACAAGAGGAGAGATGAATTAGTTTGAGCTTCTAAACACAACAACCTGGCTTGAAATCCTGATTTACAAGAGAGCTCAGAAGGTGGTGGCACGGTACAAGTGTTACCATCAAAATTTTTGTGTTGGGTACTGCTTTGTTCAAGTGATTTTGTACCCGAGCGCCGCCTTGTGGTGAGTCGTAAAAACAGATCTGAAAGGGATCTAAAAGATAAAGAGTTAAGCCGCTCAAGCTATGAGCTTCTCTCAGCCCATTCGAGGCCTCAAGACTTTGCATAGAGAGGACAGACCAGATTGGGGGGGGGGGAGGGGCTCCCTCACAGCTAAGTAAAATATCTATGCCAGCATGAAAGGGCGAGTTTTACTTTACATAATTCATATAAACTACCACATTCAATAAAAATACAGTCCACTGCCAAAAATAATGTCGAATGTTGCCTAGACAGAACTCATTAGAATTATATGCCTTTTTTTTATTAAATTGGGAAGTTGTCTAAAAATGTACATTTTCACAAAGTTTTAAATTGTTGGAGGGTGGTTATAAATATTGAAAGACACCATGTTTTCGTGATGTCTCAAATTTTACGAACCATCAAACCAGGGAACAAGAGAAAACCTGGAATAGACCAGCAAGTATCTGCTACTGTGGTATAATTTAGTTATTAGAAGAGAAATGCAATGATATTTCTTGGATGGAAGAGCACCCTTGCGTGTTTAGGATCTTCTCACTTTTGTTTCCGTCAATGGCTATTTTCATAAAAAAAAAAAAAAAATATTCAAATGTCTGCTAGAGATTAAAAATGAAGTTAAAACACTTCCGATCAAAACCCAAAAACTGTTATTGTGAAGTTAAGTTATCTCGATTGGCAAAAAAACGGTGGAACACAACAAGTGTATATGCTTTGATTGAATAAAAAAAAAAAAGTTTTAATATAAAACTTTTTATAATCGCAAGACATACTGTCATTCTTTGATGACTAATATTTCTATAAATTATATGCCTCACTTCATAATTGTTGAAACGACATGATGGTATAGGTTATAATTAATTTTTAATATAATAAAACTTCAGCATCGTTAATGAAGTGTAACGAAGGAAGTTTAAAATTTACCGTCTTCATCTTCGTAAAATTTGTATTTCCAGTTGTTTGTAATTAGCCCTGAAGTTTTACCAGACAACTTGATCAAAGCTTTTAAGTTGATAATCAATTAAGTCTGTTCCTAATAAGTTTGAAGTAGGCTAAGCAAGAGGAAATACGCTGCAGTGTTCTGGATATTGTTTGCGTCTCGTTCCTTTGGTCGGCGAACTCCTCTTGAGAAGTTGATGGTTTCCAAAGCCTCTTCCAAGTCCTGAAGAACTCTTTAAAGCAATAAGCTTCCTCAGAGATTTTATATTCTTAGTTATGGACGATTTATTTATTTATTTTTTTTTTTTTTTGTGTGTGTGAACGGGCGTTTAGTAAGGTTAATTTCTTCTCCAATTTTTAGGCAGTTTAACATACTTGTTCTTTATCGCTTTATCTTTTCGCTTCATAGCTGATTCTTTGTAATCGAATGTAAACAAATAATTTTATTTAATTTTTTGCTCATTTATTTATTTCTTGCAATTTCTCACAATTCAAATAGAGATACTTTTTATTACTAAGTAATACATATTGCTACACTTAAAAGCACTAGGTACTGGTGCTGCAAGTTAACCCCTAGTGAAGAGTATGACTGAACCTTTACACAGGTATTGAAAGTTTATTGAAAATTAGTATAGAATACAGGGAGGTCATTGGAGGGCGGGGTGGTCTAGCTATAACGCTTGTGCTAAACATGCATTGCTCATAAATAATGATGATTCATTTACAAATTCATACCATATTTATAAGTAAAAATAATGATAAATATTACTGTCAATAATAAGTCAATCTAATATAAGACAAGAGAATAATAATAAAATAAACTGAAAAAATAATCATATTTATACAATATTTACACAATTGTAAGGAGCTTTAAATTCGCATCCTGTACAGATAAACCTAAGAATTTTAAACAATTTCTGCGATAAAACCTTCCAATGTGCACAAAAATATATTAATTATGAATTTCTATTTAAAAAAAAAATTATTACAAGCGTATTTTAAAATTTAGACCTCCACAAAGACCTTAATGTTCTATACGTTTCTGATTTTGCCCAATCCAGATACCTATCCTTCCATAATAAACTTCATAGCCATCTGAATCCTTTAGTTTCTAACCTTGTTTCCTCTTCAATTCCTGATAACCCTCCTAGGCGTCTGAAAAGAAGATGGTCTCGTGATCTCTTTATGTAGACATATTTTTAGAGTGCTACCAATGGATAGTTTCTCAACAAGCGTTTTCATACATACATTTACTTGATGTATTTATATTAATACAGTTATTAACAAATAAAATTAATAAATAAAAAAAAATGTATGTGGTATATTTCTTATGCATTCAAAGCATTGTCTTCATTAGGTTTGATTTGAGCTTAGGGTCGAAGGGGAGACGCTATGGAATTATTATATAAAAAATGGAAATATTGCTAAGAAAAAAAAATCTCAGCGATCATTTGAATAAATTTATGGTATACATATACACCAAAACTGTAAAAGTGGCTTCGTTTATAATTTAATCGAATTATCGTTGTACGAAATGTTGTTGATACTTCACTCGAGTTCTATGGTAGATATTTCATTTTCCATATGTTTCCTTATGAATCAGTTAAGATTCATGGTACTCTTACGTTATTTGATGAGGGTAAAAAAAAACAACTCTAATTATCAACAAATGAAGATATTTTAATGCTTATAATTTAAGCACATATAAAAAAGTTGTTGGTGTATTACAGCCAACCGCCTATTTCGTCATCAACTTTATTGAATGTTTTATTTATCGAAATTTGCTTACCATGCAAACATTCCTCTGTTTACGTTTACAATCAGTTTTGATATGTTGGCAGGATTTATTTCTTGAATTATTTTTACTGACTGACACGTTCTTAATCAAATTAATGGAATATATTTATTCGGCATTATAGGTGTTCATATTCATAGCATAATTTTATTTTAGATTAGTATCTTTAACGCTTTCAATACTCATTTTTATGATACCATTATTATCATTAATTTTATATCATTATGTCATTATATTTATATATCAATACCATTATACATTAATTTTACCTAATCAAGTATTTTTTTAGTATGTTTTTATGTAAAAATCTTCTTCTTTTAACTTTCACTTATATGCAATATATAGTATGGGTATATATTGCGATTTGTTTTCAAATACAAATTTTATTTTACATATATTAATAGCTTGCGAGCTCCTTCAATTAGGTAATGTTTTTGTATAATTTTGGTAACAGATAAAGAGCGATTCAATTGTACCATTAACGCTTACCTAAAATGAACTGTTTAATTCATTTATCTTTTTTTTTTTTAATATTTTGCAATTTGTTACGAATTTAATTTATCAAAATGGCGTGGATGAAAAAAGAGTATACCTCCAATAGGCAGTTTTTTAACACAAATTGGATTTACATAAAAGATTTACCTCCAACCCAATTTGAAGGGAGGGAGGGGATTAGAGCTACGAAAAACCTTTTTTAAAAATGTTTATAAACGGGAAAAATTAACATTCAAAATAACTTAACACCATTTTCGCTTGTATTCGCTTAGAATAAAATTACAAATAATTATACATCTATAGTAGTGTTGCCCCGAAACGAGTTTTGGTCTTGGTCATAGTCTTGGTCTTGCAGTTACTTATTAGCTTATTAATATAGAGATATTACTGTATTTTTTTAGAAACCTAACTAAGCCCGAATGAAAAATCAGAGGGGTTAAATGCAAAACTATATGGATTTTACCAGTTATTATAATATAGTAACTAAGATTGTCGAGTATTAGTAACTATTTTGTCTTAATTTATAAAATCCATTCTTTTACCAGTTCTGATCTTGGTCTTGCAAAGTGCAAGACCAAGAACGATTTTGGGCAACACTAATCTATAGAAACAACAGGTATGGACCTTTCGTTGGTTCAGCAAAGATAGTAAAGATATTCCATAAAATGTTTTATTAATTGTAATACAATATCAATTGCACCTTATAACATCCTCATTTAACATTTATTTTAGATTATTCTAATATTTATATAGCCCTAATAGTTGCGTTTTTATGAAAATAATTGAAGCAATCAGTAGGTTTCTTTAGTTTAAACTTATATTTTTGTAAGAAATATTAAGTTTGTCACTGATATATACAGAACAAAATTCCTATGTCAGAGATCTGGGAGAAAAACACAGTTTCATAACCAATTTTCATGAACAATATTATAAAAATCGTTATTTTTATAAATAAATTGTGATTTTAGGTAACTAAGTTTATTAAAATACATCCCATATCTCGGAAAAACGAGAAATAAAAGCTTTTCAACAGTTAATTGTAGTAATTTTTTTCTGAAAACACGGGTTCTTTTGGATGACTGGATAGAAAATCACAGAATTTCTTTACACAACTTGAAATGAATCTCAAATTTTTTTCGAATAAACCTCAACTTAATGAATATGAACCTTAAACTGATTAAATATGGGAATTTTTCTAAAACGCTGAAAAAAAAATCACAGATAATTTATGAATTTTTTAAAACGTAATTAGCCGGGTTTATCCGTTTAGTAGTCCTCTTCAAATTGTTTTAAAAATGGCAAAATATATTTTCGTTTAAAGTTAATTTTGTCTAGTTTACTATGGAGCAATGTTTAATTACTGAAATCATATATATTTTCAATTGTGGGTTGATGGTTGACTGTAGTGAATAATCGAAGGGAAGGATGGTTGGAGTGATCATTTAAAACAAAAAATGGCAAAAACAAATAATATTTATTTTTAAATTTGCCGACGTTTCGAACCGAAGTTCCGGCCTTCATCAGGGCTGATCGAAGCAAAGGCTTGGCGAGATGGTTAAATTTTGTTATTATTGATGGGGGAGGGGGGAGGGGGTTCACGAGAGAGTAAGTGGAACGGTCTGATAGGAGTAAAGTCATTTTGTCTGTATATTCTGTATGGCCCATAATTACAGTTTTGTTGCCTTTATCAGCTCTGGTTATGATAATATTGTCATGGGATTTTAATTGAAGGATTATGTAAATGAGAGATCTTTGAAAAATTCAGGAGAAAAAGAAGGAGAGGAGACCGGTGGGTGTAAAAGATAATTGGAAATAATGTTACAGATGGAAACGCGTGACAACTCCTTATTTTCTTTAGAAGCGGTGAAAAGATCGTGTGCGTAAATATATTCTAGGTCTGTGATGAGTTGTGGAATGATTTTGACAGAGGTATTCGGTGTGGAAAAATTTGATCCTAAACTTAAATTTTTTATAACTTTGGATGGTATGTCTACGGATGAGATATTATCTGCCCATTCTTCTTTTCCTGCAGGATAAAATTTATTTTTGAGAGTAGCTTGGTACAGATTTTTTAATTTGGACATTAGTTTTTTTTATTTTTTTTTTATTAGGTATGTATGTGTTGTTTTTATTCATTATTTTTAGGTTATTTTATTCTTATTTATTGTATATGTATTATTTTTCTGTATAATTTATTTTTTTTATTGTACATAGAGTGTGAATGTGATCTGTGAACACTATTATAAATGTCCTTGAGACAGATTGTAATATTTTTCAATAAATAAGCTAAAAAAATAAAAAAAATTATTATTGAATATTAATACATTCTGTCACATTAAAGCGCATTAATATTAAGGCTACATGAATCATTCACACAAGATGTACATACAAATAATAACAATACAAAAAAAAAAAAGTAAATAGTTTCTTCTGTGCTTTAGTGGAATTGAAAATGTTTGAGATATAAACGGAAAGGTTATTGACGTCTTCTTGATTGATGTTATGATCTAAAAATTGGGCGAGAAATGAATTTTTTTTATCGAGAAAATTAATGTTTTAAATAGTTTCGCGGATTTTTAAGTTGAGCAGAGATTTTTTGAATTTGACAGTGGAAGTTAATAATTTTGAGATGAACGGAGGTGATATTAAAATACGGTTGCTAGAATTTTCGATAAATTTTGGAAAAATCTAATTAGAGCGGCATTTGAGAAGAAATATTCGTTGTTCAGTACTATTTGCGAGGCGTTGATGGAGGTGACACAGGTTGTTGGCGCGATTTAAGGTGAGGGTAGGAAGACATTAAATATAAGAGGTTGGATGGAAGGTTGTGCATTAAGTACTTGAGGAGCTGTAATAAATATTTTTAATTACCATGTATAAATATCTTTTTAGTTATCACTTCCTATTCAATAAACAACGTGACTCGCTTAAAAAAATAAAAATCTTAAATTTCCAATTTTTGAAATCTTATATCAGAAGAAGAAACGTTTATTTTTTTAAACATGGCTAGAAGCTCCGCTACCACGCAGGTCTATTGAAGAAGAAGGAAAAGTCTTTTTATTAATTAAAATTACAAAATATAAATTACAAGTCAATACAAAATAATATTTTTGGATTTAAAACCGAAAATCAGAAATGTTACATGGTGTGTTGACCGTCAGAGGAGTCTGTGTTTTATAACAAAATTATATTTCAATCTATTTATATACAACTAATTAATAAGAAAATAAGAACAATTATATTTACCATGTAAAAAGTTCCATAAATATTTTAATTACCAAAAGAGTGGTACCAAAATTCTCCAATTTATTAATTGTTAAACTCTCTGGTGAGCATTATCCTATACGAGAAAGCAGACTTGCAGTAATTTACCAATGCTATCCAATTGTTTCCATTTATTAAATCTATTACTTGATCCCGAGATAAATTTCTAGATTTTTTTTTGATTTTTTTTATTTGTTTATTTAGAAATATTACATTCTGTCACATCAAGGACATTTATAATAGTGTTCAGAGAAAGCACACTCACACTGTATTTACAATAAAAAAAAAAAAAAAAAAATAATACAGAAACTTAATAATAATAAATACAATAAATAAAATAAAAATAAATACAATAAAATAAAATAAATGTATATAAACAAAAGAACTAACCTAATCATACACACTCGGGCTTGAGTGGAGGATCTGGCCATTGCCAAAACTCCAATAGATGCTTATTTACAAAAGGTCTCTGGGCCACTGCCGCTTCAACCTTCGAGGAGGATTGTAAGGATGGGTGGTGCTGGATAGAGATTGTGCAAGGGGATTTGGATGATAGGTAAGGTTCTGGTGAAATTTGGAGAATTTTTCTGGAATAAGGTCTAGGACAAATGGGATATAGTTTATCTGGTGATAACTATAGTATAAGTATCTAGATTTTAACCACTTAATTCTAAATTCAGAGAGTATCGGACAAGCAGTCAGGAAGTGATAGAGATCTTCTGTTTCGTTTGAGTTACACATGCAACATATTATTTGTTTGCTTCAAGTGTTTATAATTTAAGTTCAAAACATCAGCTCTAATCGAAGGTCTATTGTGCGCTTAAAAAAAAAACAACTTTATTTTATTTTTCGTCTTAAGAAATCCCATTTATTAAGTTGGTTCCATGCCACACAAATCAGTCATTTTGATAATACTAAATTAGTAGCCATTTCGACAGTGAATTTTTATAATTATCAAAAAATTATTTCAGCATGAGGACTCTGAATGGATGAAAGGATCTATCGTTTTTTCCGCCTAATATATCCAGAAGGCAAAGCGTGAAAGAAACACCTTTATCGGATGCTTCTCAGAACTGTGTATATGGCGATGCAAGGAAAAGATGAAAAGATTTATGATAGTTGTGCGCTATAAATAAGATTATCGGTATCTAATTCGCCATCTTAGTGAATAAGCTTTGATCAATTATTATTATTATTTTTTCAACGACAAGATGCTTATAAATAATCAGGCGTATGAAACGTGCAAACTAAACAAACTCTTAGGATCATTCTGTTTACAAGCTTTGGGCATTTGTAAACATTTTGTGGTTTATTCGACGACTATTACACCCAACATTTAATTTCTTATCCCATCTCTTAAGGTTAAATTAAGAGTTTACCTTCTAAGATAAACTTATGCTTTTATTTTATGCTTAAGGGTAAATTACACTGTATCTTAGATAATAAAGCAAATCTACAAAACATAACACTCGAACTTTGAAGAAACTCACTTTAGGGGCATCCAAATTATTCTACTATATCTAACTTTTGGCAATGGATTTCGCAAAAAACACAATTTTTGTATGAGATCCTCAAGTTTTTTCTCAGCC
The DNA here is from genome assembly GCA_928085145.1 of Nezara viridula. NCBI lineage: Eukaryota > Metazoa > Arthropoda > Insecta > Hemiptera > Pentatomidae > Nezara > Nezara viridula. The sequence goes on along the minus strand of OV725078.1, from coordinate 140,730,152 downwards.
TGTTTATTTTAAACTTCTATAATCTATCTCTATGATGTGTAGTACTATAATACTACTACTATAATAAAAAGAACTCATATGCTCTTATCCAATTCTCATTTATTTAAATTTTATCATACCAGACTGAAACGACAAGAAACCGCTCGACGTTTCCGATTACTTCAGCACTTACAAGACAAACGCTCTAAACTTCCAATTAATTACAAAAATGACTATAATAAGACCTATTTGGATTTATGGAGTAGATCTAAGGGGCTCCACTAAACCATCAAATTCCTCTCGTATCCAATCTTTACAATCCAAAATCCTTTGTAAAATCCTCAATGCCTCTTACTTTGTCACAAATAAAATAATCCATAAAGACCTCAATGTTCCATATGTTTCCAATTTGGCCAAATCCAGATACCTATCCTTCCATAATAAACTTCATAACCATCCGAATCCTCTTGCTTCCTCTTCGAATCCTGATAACCCTCCGAGGCGTCTGAAAAGAAGATGGCCTCGTGATCTCCTCATGTAGACAAATTATTAGAGTGCTACCAATGGGTAGTTTCTCAACAAGCGTGTTTCATGTGATAATATTCCTATGTACACATTTACTTGCTGTATTCATACTAATACAGTTGTAAATATCATAATAAAAGTTAAAAAAAAATGTATATATAAAAGACTTATATACATGACTATAATAAAACCTATCTAGACATACGGAGTTGAGATTTGGGTGTCCACAAAGCCATCGAATTCCTCAGGCATCCAATCCTTACAATCCAAAATCCTTCGTAAAATCCTAAATGCCCCTTACTTTGTCACCCATGAAATCATCCATAAAGACCTTAATGTTCCTTATGTTTCCGAATTGGCCCAATCCAGATACCTATCTTTCCATAATAAACTTCAGAACCATCCGAACCCTCTCCTATTGCTTTCTATTCGATCCCTGATAATCCTCCGAGGTTTCTGAAAAGAAGATGGCCTCGAGACCATCTATTGTAAATACATTTTTTTTTAGAGTGCTACCATTGGGTAGTTTCTCAACAAGTGTTTTCATGTTTTTATTTTCAGTCATCACATTTACTTAATGTATTCTTTCTTAATACAATTGTGAATATCATAAATAAAAAAGAAATTGTATTTATTTATGCTGTTGTAAATTTCAATAAATGAATACAAAAAAAAAATTTAAATAAGGAATTGTATTTTTGAGAGACTGATTTATATCGATGATATAAGGAACGCAGTCACCTTCCTGAAATACGATTGTGCCCCCAGGACCGTTTTATACGTTCATTGCGTCCGAGACAATATACGCAGACATTTCTTGGATTGGTGACGCAAAGCTAAAGCAATAAACGGACGTGGAGGTAAAATGCAATTAGAGAGTAGGGCTCTGGAGTTGCAATAAAGCTGCAAAATATGGCTGGCTACCAGGTATATTTGCAGGGGCCCTTCTATTGATGCCGTTTACAGAACACCAAGCAATTTGAGGACAGGACCGACTGCCCATTGTTTTATTTTATTTATTTTTTTTTTTGTTTATTCTTTTTTTTTTTATCTTACTCTGTGTTTCACTGGCCTGTGAAATTCTGTTTCACTGTGAAGGGAGTTCGGTAATGAAATTAAACAGAAAAGGGAAAAAATAGTTTCATTGTGTGGTTTTTATCAAGGATTTTTTGTTGACAATTTAGTTGCGCTTTTTTTTTTTTTTTTAATTTTTTTTTTATGATATTTACAACTGTATTAATATAAATACATCAAGTAAATGTGTACACCGAAATATCATCACATGAAAAACAAAAGGAAATAATGCGGCCATCATCTTTTCAGACTCCCCGGAGGATTATCAGAAATTGAAGAGGAAGCAAGGTTACAAACAAGAAGATTCGGATGGTTATGAAGTTTATTATGGAAGGATAGGTATCTGGATTGGGCCAAATCGGAAATATATTTAACGTTAAGGTCTTCATTAATTATTTTATTTTTGACAAAGTAAGGAGCATTGAGGATTTTACGAAGGATTTTGGATTGTAAGGATTGGATACGAGAGGAATTCGATAGTTTAGTAGAGCCCCGTAGCTCAACTCCATAAGTCAAAATATGTCTTATTATAGTCATGTATATGAGTCTTTTGTAATTAATTGGAAGCTTAGATCGTTTGTCTAGTAAGTGTTGGAATAAGCGGAAACGTCGAGCAGTTTCTTGTCGTTTCAGTCTCGTATGAGGAGGATTCCAAGTGAGAAGTTTGTCCAGGTGGAGTCCTAGTTATCGGATTTGTTCAGCAGAGATCAGGGGGTGTTATTAAAGGATACTGTAGGACAGGAAGTCATAGGTTTGTTGAGTTGCGTTTTTAAAATATTATTTTCGATACAATAAATATATCAATTTTATTTTAAACTAATTATGTAGACAATTTTTTTTTTTTTATAACGTTGTCCTATAATTGCATGAGAGAATGGAATTTATTGCACTGGAAAGGTGTCTCGACATAGAACAGGCTTTTGTCTAAGTCTACAACGATCGCTTTACGAACTCCGTGAATTCCTTCCCTCTACACCCATTCACGTTATCCTTCATTATTTACCTCACAGAATTTTCGATTAGATCTTTACTCACTGAAATTCCAATCCAGCCCAGCTCACTACAAATGTCAGTGAAGCGTTTGTTAAAATTGTATATTAATCGCTCACGGTACACCGATTGAAGAATGGTCTCTAGAGAATTTCTTTTTTAAATATATTTATTAAAATTTGCAACTGCATTAAATAAAATACAACTGGTAAAAGCGAATTGGTATAATGAAAAGAACAGACTCGTAGAGAAACTACGCATAGCACTCTAATAATAGTTCTATATCCTATTCTTATAGACCTTCTTAGGTCCCATGGCCATTTTCTTTTCAGTTGCCTCGGGGGATCGTCAGGAATCGAAGAGGATACAAGGTTAGAAACTATTAGATTTGGATATGACTGAAGTTTATTATGGAAGGATGTGTATTTGGATTGGAATAATCTATAACATATGGAAAGTTGACGTCATTATGAATACTTTTAGTTGGATTTCGCTTTAGGATTTTGGATCGTGATTGGTACGAGAGGAATTTGATGGTTTTGTGGAACATCAAAGGGCAACTCCATAAATTATTTATAATTAAGTTTTTTGTAGTTAATTGGAAGCTTGGAGCGTTAAAATAAGACGTTTGTCCAGATGAAGTCCTAGGTAGCAGATCTGTTCAAGAGGGATAAGTGGAGTATTATCAAAGGATACTATAGGGCAGGAAGTCATAGGTTTACGACGAAAGGTGAAGTAGAATTGATGAGATTTGTTTGAATTGTAAATAAATAAGGATGAGTTGGAATATCAGCTGGATAAACTATAAAAAGAGACCGAGGATGGTACCTTACAGAACACCAGTATTTTGAATACCTAAAGGATTAGATTACATTCATGAAGAATTTACTATACAGCTGCATAAGATTTGTGACCGGGGCCCCAAGATACTCCCATGTCTCTCACCACTACGCTAAGTTAAAGTGGCTTTTCCCCTCCTTCCGAAGACAATATTTCCTAGGTACGTTCCGCTACTGATATTTATCCCACCATTTTTAATATGTTATGTGTTCCCGCAGCCATTTTCTTTTCAGAAGTTGGTTTACTTAGAATAGGGTTATGACTTGAAGATCCTTCTGATACCCTATTAAGGTTTCACAGCCCCAACTCCCCCTCCCCCCCCTCAAAAAAACAAAACAAAAAAAACATACAATTACTGTCTGTGAGTTTCTATTTTCATTTTTACAATTTACAATGTACAAAGTACTCTTTTAACTTCCTTTTCGTCATGGTTCTTATTGTTTCGTTGTTTAATTAATTCATCTAAGTGTTTTGATATTATTTCATAGAATCTAAGGTTATTGACAGTATTGTCAATGTTTATTTTAATCTTATCTTTTGATTTTTTAGAAATCCACTCAAAAGGAGAAAGCATGATTAAATAAACGATAATTGTCGTATTAGGATTATCATCTCCATTCTATAGGCGATAGTGAAACTAAATATTGAAAAATAATGTTTATTTTATTCAAATCAACTTATGTTATGAAGCAATCGGATCATTAAACTACGCTACAGTTTCTTCGATTACTTGATAATTTTTTTGTAATCATTTAAAAAATATGAAATTATTTTTTTTTTTTATGTAGTTATATAATAAATATTCTGTCACAAGGACAATAATTATATACTGGTAAAACTACATTCACCCTAAACGTACAGAAAATATAAAATGAACATAAGCAAAATTATAATTAAATGTGTATACAATAAATAAAAATAAAACAAATTAAACATAAGTAAATTTTTAAAAAATGAACAGAAATACCTAAATACGCTATTAGTAAATTATTAAAAGACGCAGTTGCTACATTTTTTTTTTATATTAGAAATATTTCTCAGTTTTTGACTAACTTGGTAATTTAAAAAATATATATATATATGTGTGTGTGTGTGTGTGTGTGTGTGTGTGTGTGTGTGTGTGTGTGTGTGTGTGTGTGTGTGTGTGTGTGTGTGTGTGTATGTGTGTAATTCATGTAGTATGTCTTTAAGGCATGGAGCATGAAGGAAAATCAAATAAAAGATCCTTGTGTGGGGTTACCACGTAGGGAAAAAAAAAAAAATATATATATATATATATATATATATATATATATATATATATATATGTATATATATATTTGTTGACCCAAGTTTTCACCCTATCCACTTAATCAAATTATTAAGGTGTGTATTTGGTACGGTGAAAACACTATTAAAATTTTTAAGAGAAAAAAAATTAAAATGAATATTTTAAAAATCGTTATTAACTAAAACAAGTGGGACATATATCGTTCCTTTGTGGTGATGTTTCGGTTAAAACATGATGTAGAAGTGTTGGTTTTTTTTTTCTATACTTATTTGGAATAACCTTTGAAAAAAAAGCCAGAGGCGAACTCTAAGAAAGATTCATCAAAATCTTTTAGAGCCGTTTTTCCTCAGCGGTCATTGTTCTCTGAGTGCCCAATTTGTAAAACAGCCATCGATGGATGTAAACATCAAACAAATTAATAAATTAATCAGTAAAAAGCATTAGAATGTGTCATGAGAAGTACACATGGGAATTATTTTTACGACGCATGTTCTGGGTTGTAAAAAAATAAATCGTACTATTGTGCCAATGTTTCGAAGCTTATAAATTACATAAAATAAAGCCAAAAAATAGATAAACCTATTTCTTCTGTATCCGAGTTCTGTACTTAAATATTTCTGAGAGGATTCTGTTTATTAGTATGTTTTTTTGTTCTTGTGTAGTAATATAATAAATATTCTGTTACATATATAAAAAATATATTATTATTGAAAATGGTATTGTCAATCAGTAAATTGATTACTAATGACCAGAGATTGACAAATGCTATTTGGATCATAAATAAGTACTGAATACCGGGTGATTTACTCAAATACTGTTGTTTTTTTTTGAGTACCAAAGAAATTAATTACTACTTCGGTTGATGTCAAACAATTAACTAATGTGATTGAATTCCTATTAGTGATACAATTTGAGTAAAATACTTGGTGCTTGGTACTCAGAGTAGCATTTGCCCATCTCTAATTACAAATTACAAATTACTAACTAATTACAAATAATTCAATAAAACTAGGGCAACTAATTTCGAAGACGAAGCCGAAATTCTTCAGAAGTCAAAGGTGGTGTCTTCCGACATTTATTATATCTTTTTTTTTACTATTTGGTAGATAAAACAAAATGCTTAAGCAAAAAAAAAAATTAAATCTTTTCAGTTAATATTATGACTTATTAAAATTGTATTTAAAATATTCAAACAGGTAGCTATGGAAGTACTAGAGGCCTCATAATATATAAAATAAATTATGTAGTGATCTATGATGTCTTTAATTTACTTATCTTTACGTTATTTTATTTTTTTATTGTACATAGTTTTTGATTATTAATTAGTTACTATTTTACTTTTGTTATTTTTATAGTTTCTGTATATATGGTGTGAAAGTGTTCAAATATCACTATAATTATTGTCCACGTGACAGATTATTATATTACTAAATAAAAAAAGTGATCCATAATAAAAAGTAATATATAAACGATTTTTAACCTGGAAATCATGTATTTAACATAATTTAAGTTTTATTATTTTTCGTTGTCTGTGTAATTTTTTTTCGTTCTTAGGACGGTAATGAGATCTTGAACAGCTTAGGGGAAGTAAAATAAAAACAGACGGAAGACTTTTTTTTTTCATTTCATTTCATTTTTTTTCTACAAAAATTTAGTAATATTCATATAAAAAACTTGACAAACATATTGATTATACAGTTAACCTTTATTATTCATGACGTGCTTCTTGCTTGTTGTTTTCGATGTTATTTTCTACTTGTTGAATCATCTTCAGCAGTTTATTCATTCGCTATTAAATAATTCGTCTACTAGAGCTATAGAATGCCTTCCATGAAATTGAATATTCTATTATAAAATTACAGATTACGTTAAGGGTTTCAGCTGGATTATATATTTATAGTTACAAACATTTATTTTGCAAAAAGCCGAAGTAAATAGTTTTGGTTAATTTTTTATATGAGATGGTCTTCATCAATTCAATCCTTTATTTTTTAATCCTTGTGATTAATTTTTTGCTCTTAATTGTTAATTTTAATTAAGTCGGAAAAGTTGGTTTTTAGCCCATGTTGTGTCCCTTTGTTCGGAAACGGTAACTGAAAAAAAAACGAACAAAAAAGTCTGGTGTGTCCATTTACACGATTTTCCTACCGATTACAGACAAATTTATTCTTCTTTAAATATATCCAAAAAAAAAAAAAAAAGGTTAATTTTTTGGAAAACCGAACAAAGAATTGACAAGAATATGATTTATTTCATGAACTATAGCAATAAAAACGTTTACGTGAACGATAATTAAAATCAGAGTAAACAATCAATACACAGTAACTTTGCTAAAACTAATCCGGTGTAGACGATTTTTATTTTTATTTATTTTTTATTTTTACCCCCACACAAGACTGAAACGAAAAGAAACCGCCCGACGTTTTCGACTGCTGCAGCACTTACTAGGTAAACGCTCTAAACTTCCAACTATTTACAAAAGACTCATCCAAGACTCAAAAGACACAGGGCTCCACTAAACCATCACATTCCTCTCATATCCAATCCCTGCAATCCAAAATCCTTCATAAAATCCTCAATACTCCCTACTTTGTCACAAATAAAATCATCCATAACGACCTTAATGTACCATATGTTTCCGATTTAGCTCAATCCAGATACCTATCCATAATAAACTTCTGAACCCTCTTGTTTCCAACCTTGCTTCGTCTTCTATTTCTGATAATCCTCCGAGGCTTCTGAAAAGAAGATGGCCTCGGGACCTTCTAATATAGAAATACAATTGGAATGCTACCAATGGGTAGTTTCTCTTCATGTTGTACCTGTCATGTTACTTGTTTCCTACGTACTTATTGTTTCTATCATTTAATTCAGTAGTGAATTTTAATAACAAAAATTAAAAACAAAAATTTTTTTAAGGTTTGATAAGATTTTTAAAAATACATCTCCAAGAAATATAATATGTTGTATCATTACCAATAATGGTCGGATTCAGATTTTGTGTGTGTGTTGTAGTGAATTTAATGGCTTTTCAAAAATTCTCTATAAATTTTACCATAGAATGTATATTTTGTGAGTTAGACTCCAAAACTTTTTTTAAATAACTTTTTTTCCTGAATTTTCTCGGAAATTCACTACATATAAGAAAATTGAAAAGACTTATTGTAGAAGATTATAGGAAAGTTTCATCAAAATCGTTGTTAGAACGGGTCTAACTTCAAAGGGTTCACGCTGTAGTCTATGGAAAAAAAAATTGTTTCACATTCACTGGTAGTCAAAACACTACAAAACAAAAGAATAAGCAACAAAATCGGTCCTCTGGTCCCTGTGATAATCTTGGTACAGACAGATCAATGGCTGAAAACCAAACATTAGAATTTACCCAGATCACAATACTTTCCTTGACTATTTGAAAAGTAAAAAACATTTGTTTCTCCTTGCTTTTATTACAAATCTAGTTGTACATTGATAATTTTTTCGCTGATACCAAAGCTACGTTTTGAAAAATAAAATGGAAAGCCGATTGATTTCAGCCTACTGGAGTTCTCTCCTTTCAGGATTGAAGTTGGTGCCTCTTAAGGGAGTTGAAGGAGTTGTACCGACTTTCAATAGCTATTACCTGTTCCTGCCACTTAAGTCTTGAACCTCAACATAAAGACCCGGATGTTGGATACGAGACATGTTGACGTACGGTTTTATTAAAGGTGGATGGACACCATTTCCACCCTTAAGATTTGGCAGGTATCCAATTTAAAAGGACTTTGTGAATTATCAGGAAAGTAAATAAAACTCCAATCGTCCTAAGACCCTTAAGTTTCCTTAAGTAATTGATTTTCATGCTTAATTGATTAAAAATATAGAACTAGCAAGAGAATTTTACGGACGTGGGATCACCGATTTCAATTAAACTTTTTGTGGTGGGTCGAAAATTTTTAGACTCATGTCCGAGGGTACTAATCCGCTCTAGAAGCAGTGAAAAAAAAATCATAAAATTAAAAAAAAAAAAAATGTTTGCTGTGCCTGCATTGCAATATATCAATTTTTTTTATTATTTGTTTATTTAGAAATATTACATTCTGTCACATCAAGGACATTTATAATAGTGTTCAGAGAAAGCACACTCACACTCTATTTACAATAAAAAAAATAAATAAAATAATACAGAAACTAATAATAATAAATACAATGAATAAAATAAAAATAAATACAATAAAATAAAATGAATGTATATAAACAAAAGAACTAACCTAATCATACACACTCGGGCTTGAGTGGAGGATCTGGCCATTGCCAAAACTCCAATAGATGCTTATTTACAAAAGGTCTCTGGGCCACTGCCGCTTCAACCTTCGAGGAGGATTGTAAGGATGGGTGGTGCTGGATAGAGATTGTGCAAGGGGATTTGGATGATAGGTAAGGTTCTGGTGAAATTTGGAGAATTTTTCTGGAATAAGGTCTAGGACAAATGGGATATTAAGGTCATGGTGTAGGATTTTGTTATTTACATAGAACGGAGCATCAACTATTGTTCGAAGGACTTTAGATTGAAAGGATTGAATACGTTTGATGTTAGAAGCTTTTGCTGTACCCCACAGTTCAAGTCCGTATGTCCATATAGGTTTCAGTATTGTCTTGTAGATAAGTAATTTGTTTTCAATAGAAAGTTTGGATTTTCTGTTTAGTAGTCTGTATAGCTGGCCGTATCGTCGGTTGAGTTCTTGTCTTTTGAGTCTAGTATGTGGGTTCCACGTCAGTCTTCGGTCTAAATGAAAGCCAAGATACCGGACTGTGTCTGAGTAAGGAAGCTGGATGGAATTAAAGTGTACTGGTGGACAGGAACTGCGTCGGAGTGTAAAGGTAATGTGTTGGCATTTAGATTCATTAACTTTAATGCGCCAGTTATTACACCAGTGCTCAATCAAGGTGAGGTGGTTTTGGAGATTTAAGGATGCTATGTTGGGATCTGAGTCGGATGATAGAATAGCGGTGTCATCAGCAAAAGTTGCCAGGAAGGTATCGGGATGGACAGGGATATCGGCGGTAAAGAGGATGTAAAGGACGGGACCCAATACGCTACCTTGAGGAACACCTGCCTCAATTGGATAGCAATGCGAAAATTCAGTACCGCAACGAACTCGGAAGGTACGATCTGAGAGGTAGGAACGGAGAACAAGGTACAAGGACTGAGGAAGATAGTTTTTCAGCTTGGAAAGAAGCCCGGCGTGCCATACCCGGTCGAAAGCTTGAGCTATGTCCAGAAATGCACCCGAGCAATATTGCTTGCTTTCCAATGCTGCGGAAATATGATCAACCACTCGGAGTCCTTGTTGGACTGTAGAGTGTTGTGAACGAAATCCGAACTGATGGGAAGGAAGAGTTTGGGATTCTATAAAGGGTAGGATGCGTTTTAGGAGGATCTTTTCAAAGATTTTTGAGAGAATAGGAAGAAGGCTAATTGGTCTGTAGGACGTTGAGGTGTTGGGAGGTTTGCCTGGTTTCGGAAACAGGATAATAGTGGAATGTTTCCACAAAAGAGGAAAGTGGGTGGTTCGTAGGATGCTATTGTATATGTATGTAAGGAATATGACAGCTTTAGGAGGGAGTTGTCTAAGGATCTGAGAGGTAAGCAGGTCGTATCCAGGTGATTTACGGGTAGGTAGTTTTTGTAAAAGGAATTTGACCTCAGAAGGATTAACTGCTTTAGGCGGTAAGGAGAGTGGGATGGGTGAATTAAGGAATTCCTCTACTGCTGACGTGTGGGTGGGATTGGATTCTGGATGAGAGGTGAATGTAAGGGAAAGGTTTTTGGCGAATTCTTCGGCTCTATCTTCGTCAGATGCTGCCCAAGAGCCATCACCTCGACGGAGAGGATGTGATATGTGATGGGGTTTTAGGATATGTTTGGTGGTCTTCCATAGGGAATTGTCATGAGAAGAGAGGGAAGTGAGGTAGGAGTTGAAGGATTGGGATCTGAAGGTGGCCAATTCTATCTTTAGTTTTTTGCAAAAATAATTATAGGATTGGCGATCGGTGGGGTGTCTAGTACGTTGCCATAATAATCTGGCACGGCGTTTGGTATGGATTAGGTCTATGAGGTGTTGAGGTAACTTATTTTTCTTAGGAGTTCTTGAGGAGTGGTTTGGAAAGGAAGCAGTCCAGATTGCTTGTTGGATAGTGGTGGTAAAAAAGTGTACGGTATTGTCAAGGTCATCTGGGGTTTTCAGGGTCATTCTGAGGTCAATTTTATCGGTAAGGATTTGGTGAAAGAGTTTCCAGTTAACTGGGCCTCTGATGAAGGACGGTGGAGAAGACTTAGGAATAGGAGCTAGAGATAATTGGAGTAATAATGGACTATGATCTGAGGATAGTTCGCCAAGAGGGGTAAGGGAATGATTGAGGGGACCTAAGCCACTGTGGATGAAAAAATCAAGGATATCGGGATTGCGGTTAGGATCTGTGGGCCAGTAGGTAGGTGAGTTGGGTGGAAGGAGACTGAAACGTTGGGTATTGAGTGCAGACAGAAATGTTCTGCCACGAGAATTCGTGGTTCTTGAACCCCAAACTTGATGCTTGGCATTTAAGTCTGCACCCAGGATGAAATGATGACCTAAGGAGTTGAGGAGAGAACTGAACTGGACTTTGGATATGGATCTGTTAGGAGGGCAATATGCTGATGCAAGGGTGACTGGAAAGGAGAAGGCTTTGATTACAATAGCGGTTGACTGTAGGAAATCTTGAGTAGGTAATGGGAGTAAGTGATGGGAGAGGGATTGGTGTACGATGACAGCAGTGCCGGCATGTGCTCTGCCATCAGGGTGGTCAGTACGGTATGTTAAATACTGTGGGATTTTTAAATGCTGTTTTATGGTCAGTCGAGTTTCTGTAATTAGGGCTACGTCAATGTTCTTGTCTTGTAGTAAAGCTGTTAGTTCGTCAACGTGATTTCTAACACCATTCGCATTCCAAAGGAGAATGGACATGGGTTTTGGTATGTGGGTCATTAAGGATTTTTCAAAGGAGGGATGAGGTGAGATACGAGATTTGTAAGGAGTGATATGAGTGGAGTGACTAGGGATTTGAAATCGGTTAGGAAAGATGCTAACAAACTAGTGAGATCTGTTGCATTTGAAGGAGGAGGAATATGAGGAATTTGAGGTTGTTGATGATTATGTGTGTTAGGATGAACAGAATATTGAGATTGGGGCTGAGGTAGTTGCTGCGGCAGGGCTTCACATGTATTATTGGGGTTCTTACCTCCAAGTAGTTCGGAGTATGATAAATTATTGTTAACAATTCTAGAAGGTTCTCTTCTTGGTCTGGTTGTCTCATCTTGAATCCGGTTCTTCTGGTATCTGGATTTGAGGCTCTTATAGGTTTGGCAGCCTTTGTAGTTGGCCGGGTGTCCCTCCTGGCATAGTGCACACACTGCAGGATCTTGTGTTGGTTTGGTGCACTCCACAGATTTGTGCTGTTCACCGCATTTCACGCAACGCGGCAGATGGTGACAATAAGTTTTCGTGTGGCCATACGCCTGGCAATTGTGGCACTGCACAATTTCCTTCTTGGGGTATGGCTTCTCTATCTTCACGATAGTGTAGTACAATCTCTTGATATCATATATTTTTTCAATGCCAGGTGATGGCTCTAGATCCACGAAAAATAAAGGTAGTGGAACTTTATTACTCACTCCTGGCTGCTCCTTATTCTCCTTCAGAACGTTGGTTACCTGACGCACTTTGAAACCAAGCGTCGCTAGTTCTTCTTTTATCACTTCAGTTGGGGTTGAGGAGTGTAAATTTCTAACCACCACTCGTAGCGATCTCTCCTGTTTCAGCTGGTACGTGTGGAAATTTGCATTAGTTTCTGACAGGTACTTCACAATTTTTCGGTAGGCTTCTGCAGTATCAGGTGTTATTTTTGTGTCGTTAGTCCTGTTGAGGCAAGAATAACTGCCGGAGCAGATTTCGTTTAGCTGTGTACACAGAAGTTGAAAATTTTTGATGTTTTTAACAAATATCGGAGGAGGCCTTGGTTCCCTGGGTACTGCTGCTGACTCCATTACTTCTCTGTCATTATGAAGCACTTGGAACGGGTTTGGAGTGAAGAAAGGAGATTCTTCAACCATTTCTTGCGAAGAAGTACCTGGTTGAGGCTGAGGTTCTGTATCTGAAGTTTTCACTGTGGTTATTGGAGCTATTTCTCGCAGGCAGCGACGAGTTCTTTGTTTCACTGGTGAATCACGAGGGGTACTAACTCCGTCTGACCGAGTCCTCTTAGTGGGCACCTTACTGGACATCACTGGCTGACAATGCCGCATATCATAAGAGAAGAAAAAAAAAATTAAAAAAAAAAAAAAAAAAAAAATATTAAAAAAAAATATGTAGCAAACTGTAAATAACAACTGCTCTGGTGTACAGTTCAACTATATTCAGTAAATAATCAAAGAGATTCCGCTGAAAAAAAAAAAAAAAAAAAAAAAAAATGCAATATATCAATAGATTTGTTTTTCTCTTTAAACTAAGAAAAACATATTGCTAATTGAATTAAACGAATTCAGGTGTATAATTAATTACAAAATCCAAATGTTTCCAGCCAAGTAGGTCAAGGAAATTTTTGCCATGAAAAAACAATTAAGATTTGTATTTAGCGTTTTCTTAAACTCTTGAATACAAATTTGTTTTAAAATTAAAAAATATAAATTTTTGGGACTTGAATTTTTCGGGAGGGTTTTTTTTTTCATGCCGTTTACTATAACTTTTAGATTTTATTCCTTTTTGGGAATGAATAAAGAAAACAATTAAAAAATTTTCACTTAAATTTAAAATTGTATTACTCCAGTTCTAATTTGGTTATGGGTCTGATTTGTGCCATTTCGTGGAGTAATGTTGAAGCTATTGCATTATTTGTGATTTCTTAAAACAAATTGAAAATTTTGTTTGTTTTGATTAAATTGCCATGAAGGTTCATATTTAATGGTTTTTCGAGATTTGAAATACATATCTCAAGTTTGCTTCTCCTTAAAAAAATATTTAAACCCACTTTACTCCTTCGGTCGGTACATATTGTTTCAATATAGTATTCATACTATAGCTAAATTATCTAACATATAAGAATAGTCAAAACCTTATGATATAAATATTAACATTCTACTCACATCCAGATTACTTAAGCCATTGTATTTTTTATTTCTTTTTAAAGGTTACATTTCATTTATATTTCTAATTATTCATACAAAATAATTAGTAAATTAATTAAACATTACATATATCTAAATACCGTACAAACTATTTTTTTTCATGTAAATTTTTGAAATTGTAAATACCTGTACCACTACAACCCATGAAGGGTCTGGGGTTCAGTACTATTTAGGGAAAGCACTGTTTCTAGGTCAACGGCTGTGCAAGGAGGTGATTCGACCGAGATCACGCTCAACCGCCAGGTTTCCCCCCTTAATTAATTATTTAATTAAGGGTACCCACTTTATAGAGTCTGGGTGTGCCCCAGGAGGGACTTCTGACCCAAGGTCGCCCCACGGCCAATGAAACAGATAAATAAATTTTCTGCCATGAGCCGAGGTTCGAACTCGGGACCTTTGCATTGGAAGCTCAGTGCCCTACCACTGAGCTACCCCGCTCCCTATTGAAATTGTAAATAAGTAATTGAAATTTTTCTTTTGGATGTATTATTATTATTATTATTTTTTTTTTGGTATGTTTTCAAATTCAAAACTAATTTCACTAAACAAAGTGTGTTGTACCAATGCCGTTTTTTTTTTTTTTTTATATATCATTAATTGTACCTACATCCGTTCGTATTTGTTATGTATTAACCCAGAATGACGAATATTCTGTCATTGAGATCAATATTGTTGTATTTTTTAGTTTAAAGCTTAATAAATATTTATCCACATCATAATTTTTAAAGGACTTTTGTCTTTTTCTCCTGATCTCCCTTTAATATAATATAAATAATATTTAATATTGTAAATTATTATAAAAATATAAAATATATTATTATTATATAAATAATAGAATTTCAACCATAACATTTCCTCTGAAGAAACGATTTATTTTCTATATTTTTATTTTATACAAGTTTTAGCTATCCTCATGTTTAATTCCCGACTTTTTGTTTATGCAGTGTATTCGTTTTTGTATTAGTTGTCTTTTAAACTTTAATCTCTTTTTTATAAAATTAAAAAATATCCTACATGAAATGAATTGCTAAAATAACGTTATTTATCGCCACTGTTAGTGCAAACGGTCGTATGCAAAAATTCAATTGTTTTTACAGAATACTATGAAAATTGATTATTGCTTCATGATTTATTGATATGATTTCTTATTTTATTTCCCTCTGCTATTTTACTATTTAACGGACTAATTATAGCAGTTGCAGACTACAAAATGTCACCTTTAGTGCAAAGAGGATAAGCATGTAAATGTGTTACTTAAGACCTTTTGCACTAACAGTAGAGTTATATTAAATATTTATTTGTAATTGGAAAAACCTTTCCAAATATTGATTTGGTATTTTCTAGTAGTTAAAAAAAAAAATTATTTAAGACTTAGATTTTCTTTTTTTTTTTTAAATACTACTTTTTACCTTGATAAATAAATAGGGAAGAAAACAAGAAATAAAGGGAATATATATATATATATATTATGAACAAAAAAAAAAAAGATTAATAAAAAGATAATAAAATAATTTTTAATAAATATAATTTTCTATTGGAATTTTTACTCTTTGGGCACCTGTCCAGCCTTTAATATCTTAAGAGATAAATATAGAGCATATAAGGTACTTACCCATTACTGTCCATAATAAATACATTTATACACTAGCTCAGGTGAGGGGTTAAGTTTTTTGAAGATTTTTTTTTTTACAAAGCAGCGAAAAAGTTATTTCATGTTAACGAGATCTATTAACGGAATTTAAACAAACTATATACAATTTAAAGATGAATAGAAAGATACTTAGATAATCTAGATAATAGAAATAACAAAAAAGATACTTATTCTATGTACAATGGTATGGCATGCCACATCTAAAAATACAAGAAACGATAGTCCATATGTCCTTACCATATATCCATATATCCATATATCATATAATAATATATGAGCACACGCACATGCTGAAATCTAGGAATTAATTATCAGTCCCAAGAAACAAAAGAAAGGAGTGTTCTTCGTTGAGCAAGGCTTCTTCAATCTTGATTACAATATATAGTTTTATAACAAATTATAGTTATATATATATATATATATATATATATATAACTGTAATTTGTTAAGAACTTTAAAATAGATTATAATCATTATATATAATATATTGTATGATTTCAAAAATATTTTTAGAACGTTTAATAAAAGCAGAAATGTTATCAAATGTTTAATTCAATTTGTTTACTTGTCATAACGTTTTTTTGCTTACACGATGTATTCGTGAGTGTATCAGTGGTATTGACATGTAAAAATTAGTTGCAAAAATAACTGTATATTTTAAATATTTATTTATAATAGGAAAAACGTTTATAAAATGTTGAGACCTTTTATATTTTCTAGCATTTGAAAAATATATATATATATATGTACATATCTCTTACATTTTATGAGGCGAAGATGAAGCGTTTTATATTCTTTGAGGAAAAAAGGTTTAGATATCATTCTTGAAACAGATGGGACATATTGCAGTCGGCGTCAATACACACCATCACGGCATCTGCCAGGAATGTATGCTTGATTATTTTTAAACGGAAAAGTTTTATATCTTTAGGAGAATAAAGTTGCACCATATGGCATAAATATATCTCCTTAATGACGTTGACTTATACAGACAGCTCCTTGTTATTAAAAATAATCGATGCTTTAATATTAAGAATTCTAAAGTCATTAATAGTAGTACGCTCATGGAAAATAATTTTATTTCATCAGATGTATCTGATATAGTCCGTGGTACTACAGACCCTTTTTTATCAAATTATTAACATACATCTGAAACTCACGGAATTGAAGCGTTTTCAATCTGGAGATCGAACAACTTACTCCATTTAATTTGGTACTAAAAATTCATGAAAAACCCTTTTCTATTCACTTGAATCATAAAATAATTTGATCACAAAATCAAGAAAAAAAGTGGCCTTCAATAATATTTGGCCCGTCTGGCCTGAATAAACTCGATATGTTGGCATGTTGAGGGTGGAGGTCACACCAATCGGCCCAATGTTTGTGTAGGCCACATTTTTTCTTGATTTTGTGATCAAATTATGTAACGATTCAATTGGAAAGCTAATGGGTTTTCATGATTTTTTTTGTACCAAACGAAATGGACAAAGTTTGTCGATCTCCTGATGGAAAACGCTTCAATTCCGAGAGTTTCAGATGGATGCTAATACTTTGATAAAAAGGGGTCTGTACCACGGACTATGTCATGTAATAAAATTATTTTCTATGAGCTCCATTGCTATAAAGTTTTGAAATTCTTAAAAAAAAAAATTCAAGTTTAATACGAATTAAATATAACTTATAATGTGACTTATCAATTATAGAAGTTTTTCTCTTTCAAGCTGAAGCCTTTCTCGAAGTTTTAGAGGAATGTTAATAATTTGATAAAAAGGGCCCCGTACCACGAATTACTATTAATGACTTTAGAGTTCTTCGTTTTAAAGCTATAATTATTTTTAGTACCTACTTAAATAGACAACGTTCACTGATTTTCAGATAATAAACGCTCCGATTTCGAGATTTTTTGTAAATAAATACGTTATTGGTTGCGATGAGATGAAATTGTTCATGAAATTTTGGGTGGTAATGTTAATAATTTGATGAAAAGGGGTCAATGCCACGGACTATAATTTTCAACGAATCCTGTTTTAATAAGATTACAAGTGAAGTCTGTATAATAAAGGTTAATTTGTATTAAGATATCTTTGGGAAATTGCAAAACAAATCACTGAGTTAACTTGACGAAGAGTTTTATACTGATTTTTTTAGATTGTTGGTTTAAGATGTGCCACTAGCGAATCCAGGATTTAATTTTGGGATGGGCTTCAGCCCGAAAGCTTTATTTTCATAAAAATAACGATAATTACTTTGGAAAAAAAAATAAAGAAACTAACTACCTATATGAAACGGTGTTCAAGTGATTCCTAAAGTCCTTTTAAATGTAATTACACGAACAATAATACTTTAAGAGATAATTTTTAAATATTTTTTCCATAAAACATAGCTATATTTTACCATTTGGGGGGAGGGCTTCAGACCAAAGCTCCTCCCCCCCCGTAGATCCGGCCGTGAGATGCACTATATCTCGTTTGCGTTAATGTAATCTAACGTTTTTCAGTCCAGACATTTTAAGAGACCTTAGATTACGTGTTCAGACTTTTCAAAATATCTTAAAAATAAAGACTTTTATTTTCATTATTGAGTGATTCTCTCTACATAAACAAGTATTACCCTATTACAACTTTTGTTTCACAATTAGTTAATATTACTTCTGCTCGTTTAAGAAACATTTATTCACAGTGAAATATTAAATATTGTAGTTTATAATTTTTTTAAACCTCTCAAAAGTCATTACTAAGCAGGGTCCCACTATCAACCATTCAGTAAACACGTTTTTTTCAGCAGAAAATTATTCGTATTTTTCAGGATAGACGTGATTTTCTATGACAGATACTTCCTGGGCTTTCCGCTTGGTTGAAAATATAATAATAAAGGCATTGCGGACACGAAAGCTAAATGCTAATACCCCAAATCTCTATCTATAAAAATAAACACACACATTTTATTCACCATAATGTAATCATCTCAATTATATTTATCTGGTACAATGGCGTTGTGTAGACGTCAAAAATCTTCTGTTAACTCATCCTTCTTAGATCCGAATATTCTGCGCAATACTTAATTTTCAAATACCTTAATACGTTGCTCATCCCTTAATATAAACGGCCACGTTTCGCCTCCGTGAAGTATTATAAAAACCGTACGAAGGACAATAAATAGGTTTGTAAATTATAATTTTTAATAGAAATTATTTGAATAAAATAATGTTTCTATGTCATTAAAATTATTTATTGTTATTTATCATTGTTTTTTTCTATATGGAAATGTATTGCTTAAAAAAAAAAAAAAAAAATCAGCGATTAAAATTGTTTGTATAAATTGCGTGACGTTATCAGAAAATTAAAAATTAATTTTAGTTAAGGATATAAGGAAAAAATGTTTATAATTTGTACAATTATATGCATTTAGTAATTTAAATTCATTTATTTATTTAAGGACTTTTTTTTTATATTCATTTTTAAAAAACTTCATGAACATTTTTATTGATAAAGATTGTCACATTTCATTTCTTTCTTTCTTTTTTTTTTTTATATTTTCGAGTCATTCTAATAATACAACCTGTACGTATTTCTGACTTCTCTGAAAAAAATCAAAATTATGAATACCTGTTTAAATAGATTACTACCAATATCATGATATTGATAACAGCATGAACTCAAACAAGATATGTCATTATTATAATAAAAATAAAAAAACGCAGAAGTCTATTCTCCGATTATTAAAAACTTATACAATTTTTCAAAAATATAGCCATTTCCAGATATGAGAGCCGATGCACTTTCGAGAAAGTTGGGGAGAAAGTAATAGGAACAGAAGTTACCACAAAGGAGACTTGTGATGAAAGGAGAACAAAGATTCCCGTTCGTCCTGGGAAAGAGTTTAAAGAATAGCCGAAAATGAGGGGGAGGGTAAGAGATTAGAAGGAGAAAAAAAATGTAAGGCTACCTCAAAATTGATTTGAAACTAAGACCGTCAATAGTACTCAAAAATATATATTTAAAAATGCTTTAAATAAGTTTTCTTCTATTATTTTTTATTTAACTTTTTGTTCACGACATAAAATAAATTATATTACAAAATTTTTCTGTGAACTTTTTGGGTAAAAATTACATTTTTTTAAAGTTTGATTTTTATCTTGGCGATGCACGGTACTTATGACAGATCTTATGAAAATAAATCTATTCTCAGAAATTTTCATGCTTTTTTTTATTAAATAATTGTTTTGTTAATTTATCAGTTTTATCTTATCGCTGGGATTAATGTTTTGATTTAAAATCCCAATTCATTGTTTGAAGATGTGAGCTTTTAAAAAACGATGAATGTATTTTTTTTCTAAATACATGAATTAGTTTTTATTCGTTTATTCATCATACTCCCGCAGACATCCCATTCTGTTTGGGGAGGCCATGCCCTCCCCCTAAAAAAGTCCCGAGAGTTTATACTATATATATATATATATATATATATATATATATATATATATATATATATATATATATATATATATTACCAATCAAGTATTATTTTTAAATACGTGAAAATGATACCTTAATATCAAGCCTTATCTTAATTATTCAAAAGCTAGTTAAGCACCCTACTTAACGCTTTTATTCCCGGGTTTCGGCACCAGTTAACTTTGGCTAGTTCAAAAGTTCACAGATGAATTCAGATATAGATTCAATAGCAAGTAACTTTTATTCTTACAAAATTAGAGATTTTTACAAAACGTTGAAAAACAGATAATAGCTAACATATGTTTTTCATTTTAAAATACGTGAAAATGATATCAATCCTTATCTTAATTATTCAAAAGCTTGTTAAGTACCCTATTTAACATATATGTATGTATAATGTTAATGTATATTTATTATGTTGTTTATGAACCATATAGTATATTTATATTATGTTTATATATTGTTTTGTTTTTTAGTAAAATGGAAGAGTCCACATGAATCAATCATAAAATCTTAGGAAATGTTGCTACAGATAATTATATGTATAATTATATTTATATAACTAAAACCTCATTATTAGGAACATAGGGTGTTGAAAAATACCTGCGTATCTACTTCTGGGTGTTAGCTTAGCCATCTAGTCTACTTTTCTTAATTAATTTTAATATTCATATTTTATTTTTTCATGTAGATTAATCGTTATTGATTTTTATTTTATTCGAAATGGTGTATTCAGAGGGGAGGGGGGGGGGGGTGAAACGATATTCTCACCCCCGCAGTATTTTTATTGGAAATCGCTCCACTAGCGGATACAGGATTTAATTTTGGAGGGGGTTTCAGTCCGAAAGCTTTTTTTTTTTCATATATATAATGATAATCAATTTGAAAAAAAAGAAAGAAATAAACTACTTACCTATATGACATGCTGTGAAGTGATTCTTGAAGTCTTATTAAATGTAATTACACGAACAATAATAATTTAAGAGATAGTTTTTAATATTATTTCTATAAAACATGGTTATATTTTACCACTTTTGGGGGGAGGGCTTCAGCCCGAAAGCCCTCCCCCCGTAGATCCGCCTGTGAATCGCCCCGAAGTCTTCGCCTATGATATACATAACGTTAGATCGACATATGTCTATTAACAGAGAGGTTACCCTTTGTATATCTATATCGCTTCGCTTATTAGACAAAACAAAAGATAAAAATTTTATTTAACTGCATACTCACAAGTGCTGCATTTGTAATGAAATATCAGTTATTGTGTTTTTTTTTTGTCCCCTAAAATAAAACCAACTTTAATTAGCAGGAAGTGCGTCATGTTATTTCTCCGATTTATGTCGACCACCAACGACTTCCGACGAACGAGCACGCGTTCTTACGATACCCTTCGTTCGCTATAAGTTGCATCTGACTACGAATATGTTATCGCATCTCTCCGATTATCATAATTTATTTATTTTTGTTCAATCGTAAGGTTTTAATTTAAAACCATAATTTTTGTTATTAATTGAATATTAATAAGTTCTGCCACATTGATTAATATTGCCACGGGCATTAATATTAGGGCTACATGAATCATTCGCACATACAATATACATACAATAATAACTAAAATAGAGATAATAAAGAAAAAGAATATACAATAATTACATTCGTCCAGGAGACTCTGAGTCATGCTTTGTCCCCCAAATGCGGAAGCCAAGGCAGGACTCCAGGAGATCCCAGTGCTTCTCTCCCTGCCGCGTCACTGGTATTAGAAACCAGTGGAAACTGATGGAGGGCACTACAGCAACAGACGCTCAGGACCTGAGTGGAGAATCTATCCATTGCCAGAATTCCAATATATAAATATTTACAAAAGGTCGCGGGGCCACTGTCGTTTTAACCTCCGGGGAGGGGATGACTGGGGATGACTGGAGCTATATAGAGATTGTGCTAGATGATTTGAATGATGAGTGAGGTTCTGGAGAAATTCTAACAATTTGTCTGGGATTAGGTCAAGAACAAATGGGATATGAAGGTCATTGTGGAGGATTTTATTGGTTACATATAAGGGATCGTCGACTATTGTTCGGAAGACTTTAGACTGGAAGGATTGAATGCATTTGATGTTAAAATGTTTGTCTATCCCCCACAGTTCTAGTACGTAGGTCTCCAGATAGGCTTCAGGATTGTCTTGTAGATTAGTATAGTTTTTTTCCTTGATGTTCATTATAAATTTGTTTAGGTTCAATTTTATTTATTAAAGAAAAATATTAAACAGTTTTTTTCTTATTAATCAGTAGGTAATTATATGTCACATTATTGGACATATAAAAAAATACATGTATTCTAACAAGAACAAAGCTAATTGAGAAGAAATATTTTATTCGCTGTCAGATGCAGCTCCTTTTTTTTTCCACTCACTTTTTTTTCTTCAGATTTGTGCCTTATTTATTAAAATTTGAATAAAAATGTTTAAATTATATATTTTTTTTAATTATGGTTATCTTTATATTATATTATATATTATATATATATATATATATATATATATATATATATATATATATATATATATATAAAAACTTATTGATTTCATTTTCTAATTAAACCGCATGACATAAAAACTTAAAGCTTTTTGTTATGTTTCTCTTTTCCAAATCTTTTTTTTTTTTTTTTAAACCATTTTATTCAGTCATAAAATATCCAGTCACAATACGGATAATGATTATAGTGATAAAAGAGTTCATTCACTAATTACTTTTAGAAAATATGAATAAATGAAATTATAGCAAAATAATAATTTAAAAATATATACAATAAATTGAAATAGAATATGGTAAAGTTAAAGATAAATAAATTAAAACAATACAGACATACCAACATACATCATTAACCATTAACTCCGAACCAGGCTTGTTCCTCCACTTGTGGAGGTAAAAGCAGAACTCCAGGAGATCACTATGAATTCATGTCTTGACTGGAGCTAGATAGTGATTGTGCACAGGGATTTGGATGATAGGTAATGTGGTGAAATATGGAGAATTTTTCTGGGATGAAGTCTTGGACAAATTGGATATTAGAGTCATGGTGAAGTGTCCAAATCTTTATAGATCGTATTTCAAATTCACTCTTATTAATCAGTTAATTAATTAAAGTTATCATTCATTGACCAAAATAATATCACTTGCAAAAGGGATGGAATGAATGAACAAAAAAAAAAAAAAAAGGGATTTAACACATTTTGTCGAAATTAATTTACAAAAGATAGAAAACACGCCAACAATTATTGCATAGATCTAAAGAGTTCCACAGTTTCAATACTTTCTACCACATTTACATTACTTTTTTAATATTAACCATTAACAAAAATTTATATCCCCCCCCTCTTTCTCCCAGCTCAGCCCTGAGTAATTGATCCACATATACATTAAAAAAAAAAAACGTAAGAATTCAACACATTTTGTCAAAATTAATTTACAAAAGATATAAAACACGCCATTGCCAACAATTATTGCATAGATCTAAAGGCTTCCACAGTTTCAATATTTTCTACCGCATTTACATCACAGTTTTAATATTAACCATTAACAAAAATTTATATCCCCCCCTCTTTCTCCACAGCTCAGCCCTGAGTAATTGATCCAGATATACCTTAAAAAATAAAATAAAAAAATGTAGCATTGACTAGAAAGACCATATTGAGCTCTTGCGACGCACAGACGTGGTGTGTCGGTGCTGACTCAATCCATTTCCTCGAATCATGCTCGGGCCAAACGCGAACTGAAGGCAACGCTACATTTGCCCAGTTCCATCATGACAAGCTTATTAGGATTATAAAAATTTCAGATTACGCATTTACTTATATTATATATATTATAAAGGCGGGATAATGAAAATAAAGATGAAAAATTTTATGGGTGTACAGTAAAAAATTTGTTTATTGAGTTGGCCTATGTTATTAAATCATTAATTAAATAAGGTTTCTTTGTATAATCATTACCACCTATGTTTAGGATTTTTTTCTTATTTTTTTTTCTTTCCGATTAATTACAAAAGAATCATGTACATGACTATAATAAGACGTATTTGGACTTACGGAGTTGAGCTAGGGGCTCCACTAAATCATTTAATTCCTCTCGTATCCAATCCTTACAATCCGAAATCCTTCGTAAAATCATCCTCCTTGCTTTGTCACAAATAAAATGATCCATTCACACCTTTATGTTCCATATGTTTCCGATTTGGCCCAATATAGATACCTATACAAAAAAATTAAAATTAAGTGGTAAATCAGGAATCGAAATGGAAGAACAAAACTTATTTTTAATATCTCGGTATCAACGAAATTTTTATTTTCGACAGTTTTTCAGTTCATTTATAACTAGAACTTTTTCCGTTACAACTTGTTCCAAGTAAATATTGTACTTTTATTTTTAAAATAACTTTATTTAAAAGTTCTGTCGTTTCGCTAAAATGTCGATCTAAAAAATTGTTTTTAATATTAGCTACTCAAACAAACGACGCATTAGAATCATATGTAATTCATTAAACACAAATTATAAATCCAATCTAAGCTCAATTACTGTTTATCTTTCATTTAGTGGACATTTTTTATGAACTTGAATAAATATAGTTAAAATGAGACTTTTTATATAAGTTCCATAAAAGTTTGAAACCCTGTGGTAAGACAGTATAAAAATGATTTTTGAAAAGGACAAGGCGTTACAGAAATAAAATGTGATGTAATTTGAGAAAAAAAAAATTTTGTTTATAAGATATTTTATTGTAATCTGTTATTGTTATGCATGATTTTAAAAATCAAATGATACCTGCTTAAAGAAAATATCTGTAGATATAAATGATTAATCTATTCTGTACATTAAGAGGTTCTAGATTATACGAGAACCTGATATATATATATATATATATATATATATATATATATATATATATATATATATATATATATATATATATATGTATGTATATTTAAATGAATATACATATATATTCATTTAAAATTATATAGAACGGGATAGTATATATATATATATATATATATATATATATATACTATCCCGTTCTATATAATTTTAAATGAATATTATTACATGATAAATGGAATGATTCAGGCGCTAAAGCATCACGCTCTGGAGAAATCTATCATTCTCGGAAGGATACCGTCAGCGCATTGAGGAAGTCCGCTTGGGTCGAAAGGATGGTTTTAATTTTCGCTTTCATTCCGCGCAAATGTTTAATTTCTACTGTTGAATCAATCAAGCTAGCAATGATTCTAAAAGGAGCTTTAAAAGTAAATAAAAAAAAATCTGGTGCGCGTATCACACGACTTTCACTTACCACCCTCTTCTTAGTAGAAATATATATTTCCAGACAAAGGGAAAGTGAAAGTAAAAATTATAGTTGCTATATTTATTTATATTTTTTTCTATTCTATTCCATATACAGATTTTAATTTTTATATCGCTGTAATCTGTACAATTAAATATTAAATAATACCACCGATAGCATTTATGAAAACGCCATATCTATATGTAAATAATATTGTCGGAGTCCGTTTTATATTTAGCTCATTTACGTATGAAAACCTGTTCTGATCTTTCAGGAGAGTATTAGCCATTTGAGCCCTGTTAAAAAACATCAACAAGAATAAAATCTACATTATATTAAAATATGCTTAATAATGCACTGATATACTGAGTTTAATTAAAATCGTTAGAGCCGTTTTTGAGAAAATCTTAAAAACGTGTTACTTAGATGATATGAAGTACCACTTCCGGTTTTCTGATTTTGATGAAAATGTTGCCGTAGCATCCTAGGCTTATAAAAACCTCAAATACGCAATTTCAGTTTCGTAGGACGTACAGTTTTTGAGCTAAGCTGTTCACATACATACACACACAGACCATTTTGTGGAACTTGGTTATTTTGACTCAGGGGATCTCAAATTTCCAATGATTACAATATTTACCCTTACTATATTTTACATTAGGTAAGTGAAGTACAAAAATAGATTTTAAATTTACCTTTTTTTTTTTTTTTTTTGTTTCATACGGGAAAAACGCATCCAAGTCCGTCTATTAGACATGAAAAAATAAACGGGTGTTGTAAGAAATTGATGAAAAAATACCGAAAATCAAGGAATTTTACAAGGTTGTAGTCCGCAGTAGAAATCCATTTTTTATTAACTAACCCTCATCTGAAACTCTGTGAGTCGCTTTATTTTTTCGTTACGTAAAACTTTTGTATGCATCGTCAGGATTTTTAATCTGTATATCGGAAAACTTGGTCAATTTATTGAGGTGCAAAAAACCCATGACCACCCATTTTGTGTAGTTTCTTTCTTCTTATTAAAAAAAAAATATCATTATATATATTTTAAAAACCTTTAGGATTAAAAAAAAATCAAAAATTAAATTCTTGATCCGTCAGTGCTTACAACTTTTGTTTTAAAAGAAAATTCTCGGAATTTGGAAATTACAATCCGGAGATTGGTAGGCTTTTTCAAATTAATGAGGTACTAAAAACACATGAATACCGGACTGAAACGACGAGAAATCGCTCGAAATTTCCAATTACTTTAGCACTTACAAAACAAACGCTCTAAACTTCCAATCAATTAGAAACGACTCATATATATGACAATAATATGACCTATTTGGACTTAAGGAATTGAGCTTTGGGGCTCCATTAAACCATCGAATTCCTCTCATGTCCAATCCTTACAATCCAAAATCCTTGGTTAAATCTTCAATGCTCCCTAATTTGTTAAAAATAAAACCATCCATAATGACCTTAATGTTTCTTATGTATCCAGATACCTATCCTTCCATAATAAACTTCAGAATTATCCCAACCCTCTCGTTTCTAACCTTCAAACTTCCTCTTCAATTCCTGATAACCCTCCGAGGCGTCTGAAAAGGAGATGGCCCCGTGATCTTCTAATCTAGACATATCATTAGAGTGCTACCATTTTGGTAGTTTCTCAACAAGTGTTTTCACGTCATTATATCCATATGTTCAAAATTACTAAATGTGTTCCTTTAATAAAGGTGAAAATATCATTGAGAAATAAAAAATAAAAAAAAACACATGAACATCTATTTCCTTTTCACTTGAATCGTAAAATAATTTGAGAATCGAGAAAAAAGGGTAACTTGCAAAAATATTTGGCACCCTCAACATGTCTAAATAACGACGTCATGTAGGCCAAACGGTCCATTATGTTTATAGGCCACTTTAATTTTCAATTTTGTGATCAAATTATGTTACCATTCAAGTGGAAAATTGGCCATTCTTGAGTATTCAGTAGCTAATTAATATAATTAACTTAACGTGAAAACGCACCTTTTCTGAGACTTTTTATTGATAAAGAAGTTGTAGTTTGCGATGAGATAGAGCCATTCTTGAAGTTTCAGAAGGAAGTTAATAATTTGATAAAAAGATGTCTGTACCTCGGACGAAACCATCGAATAAAGCTAAGAAATTTCATTAAAAACATTAACATGTTTTTAATTATTATTCTATTTATTTTTTACATATTTTAAGAACTGGATGAAGCTAACAAAATATTAAATACAACTGTTGTAATGACCCTAGTAGAAATTTTATGTATTTAATATTAATTAATAATTATTGAAATTTTGAGATATTCAAATATGTGTTTTATCTATGGGTTGTATACTTCCTGAATCTAGAGTTCTTTCTATCGTAGTATTTTCTATTAGAAGCGCGTATTGATTCTTGCGTGCCTATTTCAATTTCTATCCAATACTTCAGTTCCTACTTGTACGGCTTCGGCTTAGAACTTCTTTCTAAATAGGTCGACTTCCACGTTTACGATTTTGTTCCTGGACCATCCAGTTCCTTGTAGGATGGGGAGAGAGCTGATAATTTGTAATCATATGCCCGAACGGATCGTGGCAGTAAAGCCACCTAATTACTGGATATAAATTGCTTTTACATTTTACCAGTTTTGACCTTTTCTTTAAATATATATTCACTATTATTTACCTATAGGTCAAGCTAATGAATAATCCCACATGGGCCATTGACCATACTTGTTACTTAATAAATTTTGGGATATATTATATGCTGAAGAGGGGGGGGCAGAGATTTCCCGAAACGTTCATTAATAAATAATAATAAAAAACCGAGGAGTGATAATTTATTATATTGACCTAGGTGCAAATAATAGTGAAAAGATAACTTTATTTTATTATTCTACCATAATGTTATATTTTTGTTATTTATTTTAAATCAGAATATTTGTATTCTTTGTGTAAACATAATATGGTCGTTTATCCCAAAAATATTACTTGTGAAAAACATTTATATTTGCCATACATCATTACATCTCGTGTAATATTGTTACATATATGAAAGAGTCTTGTTATATGAATGCAGTAGCGGATCTTTTTCATTATTACTTTTTTATTGATAAATATTACAATCTGTTTTAATAGAGTTCAGAGAGCACATTCACACCATATAACAGAATCATAAATAGATAAGGCAATAACAAAATAATATACAGCAAATACGAACAAAATAAAATATCACAATGGGGGAAGAAAATAATAATAATAATAATAACACAATAAAATAAATAAATAAAATAAAATGTTCTTAAAAAATAAAATAAACATCTTAGACTCAGTCATAACTATATACCTTATTTACAATCAGCCAGGGGAACTCCGAACCAGAGTTTTCATGTAGTTTCTTTCTTCTTATTAAAAAAAAAAATTATAGTTGCATATATTTTAAAAAAAAACTTTCAAAAAAAAAAAAAAAAAAAAAAAAAAAAAAAAAAAAAAAAAAAAAAAAATTAAATCCTGGATCCGTCAGTACCTACTACTTTCCTTTTAAAAGAAAATCTCGGAAATTGGAAATTACAATCCGGAGATCGGTAAACTTTTTCGAATTAATAAGGTACTAAAAACACATGAATACCGGACTGAAACGACTAGAAACCGTCCGACGTTTTCGACTACTGCAGCACTTACTAGACAAACGCTCTAAGCTTTCAATCAATTAAAAACGACTCATATATATGACAATAATAAGACCTATTTGGACTTACGGAATTGTGCCTTGGGGCTCTACTTTACCATCGAATTCCTCTCGTATCCAATCCTTACGATCAAAAATTCTTCGTAAAATTCTCAATGCTCCTTATTTTGTCACAAATAAAATCATCCATGAAGACCCCAATGTTCCATATGTTTCCGATTTGGCCCAATCCAGATAACTATCTTTCCATAACAAATTGCAGAACCATCCGAAACCTCTCGTTTCAAACCTTGCTGCCTCCTCGATCCCTGATAACCCTCCGAGGCGTCTGAAAAGAAGATGGCCTCGGAACCTTCTAATATAGAACTTTAATTTGAGTTCTACCTATGGGTGGTTTCTCTTCATGTTGCACATGTCATGTTTCCAATGTCACATTTATTTGTTGTATTTTTCATGTAATACAGTTGTAAATTTCATTAAAATAAAAAAAAATATTATGAATCACATCATCTTTTATCTAGAATCGCGTTATTTCCGATTAATGGCATGCATTGGAACCACATTTATCGGAGGTATTGTAATCTTGTTAACATGATTAATCGCTTTGGACAGTTGTTTAAATAAATATTTTTTAAAAAATTAATCCAAATTGTTTTGTATTTTTTTTTAGATCTTCTGAACTATTTTTTTTTTCTTATAAATCAACGAGATCGGTTGCTTGCAACCAGATATCATAAAATGACCCATTTGCTGAAGCACATGGCTTGAATTGAATTCGGGCTAATGGAAGTGGGTTTCATCGCTGCACTCATGAGCAGATCCATCGGGCCACTACAGGCGGACAATAATATATAACTGGAGCCTCCAGCCTCCAGCCTCCAGCCAACATCCATCACTCAGTCATTTCACGCCGCTTTGTGAAATTACAGTCAACAAGGTCCAATTATTGTTGGTGGCTTGTCCCAGCCACTTTTGGTTGCCTATTCACTCGGCTCAACTCGTCTACTTGTTCAAATTTTTATCATGAACTTTTATTAATATACTTATCTTTATCTACAGGCGATAGGATAACGTAGAATTTCGATAATTTATTTTTGTTCTGAATTTTACACCTGTATAAATAATTAAATTTTATTTATTATTGTGTAGATGTGGGGAATTATTACTTCAGAAACAAACCAAATTGTTGGACTAACATGCTAATTTTTACTTAAATAAAAACCAGAAAACATTTTAATTCAGCCTAGCTAGGATAAAATTAATATATATTTAAATTTAAAAAAGGAAATTCTTATGCGATACATCAAACAAGGTAGATTACATTTATCAAATAAATATATTTTTGTTCACCTTAAACTTGGTTGATCATTTTTTTTATTACAATATATATATATATATATTGTTATAAAAAAAATTTTATATATTTTTTTTTGCTGTCTTTATACAATATGCAATATGTATATGCATATTGCATATTGTATAAAGATGGGATGCAATAATGCTAATTAACCAAATTGTTGGACCCGTTTTTTCATCTCAAAAATACATAAACAATTCTATATATAAAGTATGAATGTGTTTTTAATTTTTTTTTTTATATATTTAATGTTGTCTCATATTTGATTTATTCTGTTATTCCAAGTTTTATTTTCTTTTCTTTTGTTATAGCTTTCTACTGTTTTTATTTTATTATATACATGGTATGATTGTTTCATACATCCCAAATATTCAATGCCCTTAATTGAGGCAAAATGAATTTATTTATTTTTTCTCAATAAAAATAAAATTATATATATATAACGATATTTGTTTTGGAAGAAAAAGAAACTATCTAAATGAACTGATTTTTAAGTGGTTCTTAAAATCCTATTTAAAAAATATATGTAATTACGCAAAGAATAATATAACATTAAGATAATTTCTTAATATTTTTTTTTTCATAAAAATGGTTATATTTAGTAGATATATACGCATATAATTTAAAAAATATAACATATCGTGATTGGTGAAGTATTTAGACTTGATCACTCACTGTAACTGATATGGACCAATACATTTTTTTTTTGTTTTCATTTTGGGGAGGGCTTCAGCCCGAAAAACACCTCCCCTTATTTATTACGATATTTATTTATCGGTAATGCTATAGTAAATATACAGCATGTTGTACTTCTTAAGCGGAAATACATGTTAAAGTGCGGTTGTAAAGGCATAAGTGAATATATCGAGGGTGAGGTTTCGACCTTGAAGGCAAATGCCATGAAGACTTGCCAATACTGCAACGGTTTTTATATGTTCTTGTTTTGTCAAACAAATTACCCTTTAACTACTATTTTTATATTCATTTTAAATCACAAATGCTACGTATTTTCGTATTTAGATAATAATTATGTTATTGGTATTTTACCGTAAAAAATAAAACTATAAACGATGAAAATAGTGCCAAAAAAAAAAAAATAAAATAAAAGAATAAAAATTTAATCGCTTTTGCGATGACAGATTTGAAATTGCAACACAAATCATAAGTAACCCTTAATAAACAAGGGACCAGACTTTTATTATATATTTTACTGTATATTATAAAACAAACCGCGTAATGTAGATATCATTGTTATAGTATGGAAAAATGATCAATCAATAATGTTGTTGGTATACTTATTAATTAAGGTTAATAAGCAGCAATTTAGATGAAATGATTATTTTTCTAAAATGTTGATTATGCAATGATCATGAAACGATGAATTGTTAAGGTAAATAATAAAAGAAAAAAAAGAGTTAATCACTATTGTTAAAAATAAAAAATATTAATACTATCTTCTTTTTTTTCAATCAATCAATCCTTTATTGAGGAATATTATATTCTGTCACATTCAAGGAGATTAGCAATAGTGATTGTGTTGCCCATTCACACTCTATGTACAATAAATAAAAAACAGAAAAATAATAGGTTGTATAAAAAAAAAATGACCGTTTTTCAACCAAATATTTGTATTATTATTATTTTTTTATATATAAAATACAATTAATACTCAAAGCATAGTACGTTGTTATCTGCTGTCATTAGCCAATTGCTCGATCCCATGCTGATAACATTCTTTGGGTTGGCTGTCAAACAATTCTTGGATTACAATTTCAACTTCCACAAAATTATCAAATTTTTTCCCTCAAAGAAAATGGGACATGGATCTAAATAAGTAGTAATCCGATGGCGAGAGGTCTGGACTGTATGGTGGATGAGGCAGGATTCTCATATCAGAAGGTTTTTTTTAATAAATTTGCACAAATTTCTAACCTCAGCATATTGCCGAGGAGTAAGTTCGTGAGAGACTGCTCTTTTTTACCTGCCCTATGGAGAGAAGATGGCAACTAACAGAATAGTCGCCCAGAGCCCTTCTTCATTTCCAAAGTCGTATCTCCACTGATAATTTCTTCAAATAATACCGCGCAGTGCGCTGGTCAAGGATACCTTTCCCTCCATATTTAATGATTTCACGAGTTCCTTCAGCGGCTGTGAATTTTTTTTTTTGCCAGTAATGCCTTAAAATTGCGAGAATTTCGTAGGACAATGTCGTGTTTCTTCTTTGCAAGAAATAACTAAACTGAGACTTTTTTTGAAGAAGTCGAATGGGATTAAACAAGCTAAGAGAATGCTCTACAGAGATTATTAAGTATTGGTTAGTATTAAATAGGATTAATATATTTACAGTCCTTTGAAAACTTGAATTGATAAAACGGTCATTTTTTTTTTTTTTATATATATATATATATATATATATACGCTATTAATAATACTAAAAGTAAATACATATAAACAAAAACAAAAAAAAAAACAACTAAACTCAACAAAAAGAAACTAAAGTAATCAAAATAATAACTTAAATGCACACATGCTTGTATACAATATTTACAAAATTCATTCACTCAGGAAAACTCCGAACCAAGCTTCCCTTCCCCCCACTCGTGGAAGGAAAGGCAGGAGTCTAGGAGATCCAAGCGCCTCTCCCTCAGCCGTATTACTGGTATTAAGGATAATTTCTATTAATTAAAAAACAATACAAAATTTTTCTTTGTATTCATGTTGGAGTTTAGTTTTAATGGATGTATATTTAGTCGCTTTTATTGTGTAAAAGAATGAAGTTAAAAATAAAAATAATGACCTAGAAAATTAATGATAGCCATAAAACAACTTATCGCAAGTTTTTTTTTTTTTTGTTTTTTTTATCAAGAGCTATCTAAAAGTTTCTTACGTTCAATAAGAAACGATATTTCCACCTGTTAGGACCGCGTCTATTAAATATTAAAAGTTAGCAATTTCAGCCCCTTATTGAATTATTAAACTGAATTACTTTTCACTATAGTTTTTACCGCAGTATTTGCCTAATCTTGTTAACTTATTTATATTTTTTTCGGTTATTCTGTCAAGCTAGACATGTTCTCTGGTACCACTGGAAAAAGCAACAAAGACATGTATAATTTAGTATGGAAGTCATTTCTTCGACCTGTTTTAATATTTAACTGAAACTTGTTAGCGCAATTTTCGAAACGAAAGGACTAGCAAAAATAAACCGAAAATGAGCGTGGATATTATATTTAAAAGAAATTACTTTGATTTTAGTAGAATAAATATTTACATTGCACTCTTGGATGAGTTTTATTTTATAAAAAAAAAAAGAAAGTCTTTTCGAGTTTCAATGATTTATAACGTTAGTAGTAGTAAATTTTAATATATACATTTTAATATTTTTGTACTTTCATTGGTTTTATTTATTTTTTTTATTTTTTTTTTTTACCTGAATTGTTATTTTTTTTTTATTTATTCATGAAATTTACAAATGTATTTTTTTTTTAAACATGTTTATTGAGTGATATTACAATCTGTCACATATAAGGACATTTATAATAGTGTTCAGAGAGCACATTTACGCACTATCAACAATAAATAAAAATAAATAATACAGAAAAACAATAATACCTTTTAGTAACCAAACTAAACTAATAAAAATAACTACAGACATGCTTCTATACAATATAAAAAAAAAAAAAAATTGAATTCGTGGAAGGAAAGGACTCTAGAAGATCCCAGCGCCTCTAGTTCAGCCGCATTACTGGTATTAAGGACCAGTAAAGGCTGATCAGAGGCGCTATTGTTTAAATTAAATATACATCTAGTAAATGTATATAGAAAGTACTACAATAACGTGAAATGAATTGTAGAGAATCTGCCCATTGGTAGTACTCTAATAAACTATCTATAGTAGGAGATCGCGTGGCCATCTTCTTTCCAGACGCTTCACGGGATTACAGGGATCGAAGAGGAAGCAAGGTTAGAAACGATGGGATTAGGATGATTCTGAAGTTTATCATGAAAAGATAGGTATCTGGATCGGACCAAATTAGAAACATATGGAACATTAAGATCGTTCTGGATGATTTTATTTGTGACATAGTAAGGAGCATTGAGGATTTTACGAAGGATATTGGATTGTAAGGATTGGATACGAGTGGAATTCAATGGCTTAGTGGAGCCGCAAAGCTCAACTCCATATGTCCAAATAGGCTTTATTATAGTCATGTATATGAGTCTTTTGTAGTTAATTGGGAGTTTAGTGCGTTTGTCTAGTAAGTGCTGAATGAAGTATTTGGAAACGTCGAGCAGTTTCTTGTCTTTTTAGTCTAGTATGAGGATTCCAAGTTAGTCTTTTGTCCAGGTATAGTATTTGTTCAACAAGGATAAGCGGAGTATTATTAAAAGATACTGTGGGACAAGAAACTGCCTCAGTTCATCTCTGCCTCTGATTTGCCCTCAGGAAGGCCTGATCTCAGCCCACTAGATTATCAGCGTTTGATTTAGACAGGAGAGGATGGCATGCTACAGAGCACACCCTAACTTGGATATCCTCAAACAATCTCTGGTTCGAGCAGTTGTGCGCTTTCTACAAGAAGTGCTGCGTGCTGCTATTGATGTCTGGACAAGAAGATTAAATGCCCATGTCAAGGCTAAAGGGGGACATTTTGAGTACTTTCTTTTTTGTTTTACTCTCTATAGATATATATTTTTTTTCCAATAAAGATTTTGAAAAAATTAATTTTTCTGTTGAAATCTGTATATACTTCTTGTAACAATATTTATGACAAGACAGTTACATATGCGGTTTTCATAAATGCTATCATTGGTCTTATTCAATATATAATTTTATAGAATACAGCGATATAAAAATTTAATTTTGTATATATAAGGGTATTTAAACAAATACAAAATACTCACAATGAAATGCAAATAAATATAGTGTCTATAATTTTTACTTTCATTTCCCCTTTGTCTGAAAATACTTTTTCTGCTTAGAGGGTGGGAAGTAAGAGTCGTGTGATGCGCGCACCAGATTCTGTTTTACTCTATATATTTCAAATAAAGCTCTGTTGTATCTTAAAAAAAGGTGGTCTCACCTTCTAGCATTAAATTTAAATTGGCATGCTGCAATGTTTAGTTTCATAATCTGTTATTGTCACGTAATATATAGTTATTCAGCACATTTACTTTTTTTATGTTTTTCATTGCTACTTAAACCTTTAGGAATAAATTATTTTGTATAATTTGCCAAATAACAATATTAATAATTGTATTCGTCCTTCATGCAGTGACTAAGGACGTCGTTAATACGAAATAAACCAACAAAAATAATGGTATTATATATTTTAAAAAAAACCTTATTAATAAAAATTAATTATTTTACCCTAAAAATTAATTAAAATAAATTTATTCTATTGTAAAGTTAATTGATTATTAATATATATATTCCTTAATTAAATGAATACAATGCAAACTAAAAAAAATATATATATAAATCATTCATATATGGTAAAGAACGTAGTTCCATATGCATATCGTCACATATATTATTTCTGAATATTTATCCCTTTTCAGGCTCTCATAAATGGTGGATTTTGAGGAATGGCGTATCAATAGAAATTTAATATCACGTAGAATGCGCGAATCTTAATTTTGATTCCTAATTTTACACCACAACTTGAATTAAAAGTGAATGTTAAAGTGGGAGGTTTCAAACCATAAATCAACGAATCGAGACGTTACAAATGAATTCATTATTTGCGAATAACTCGCAAAGTACACTTTTTACTCACAGTTTACAATTTGTGGTCCATTATTCAGTATTTGAAAGCTTACTACATTCCCTACAATAAGTAAAAAAAAAAAAAATAATTGAAATCGGACGATTTAGTGCAGTTATAGATTCTGAACATTATTTAGTATTTGTTGCCCTGCAAATATCCTGTTTCATGTGGGAAATTTAAATTTTGGCCCTTTTTCTGTGGTGCTCTACTTAATGTGTCAATTAGTAATTATTTTTTTTAAATTTCAAAACTTTTTTTTTTATTAGTTATATTTCTAATTTTATTTTTATTCATATAAATTTGTCTTCCGTTAAACACTTTTTGGAATGTTATCAATGTGCTGTAATTACATTCGTTTTTACTTTAAATAAATTTAAATTGGTTTAAATAAATAAATTTTAAAAAAGATATAATTATTATTGAAGTTTATAATTTTGAAAATACACTTTCGATTTTTTTTTTTAAATGATAAAATTACATACATCCTGATTAATCTAACTATTCCTTCCTGAAAATTTTTTTTGAGACTTTTGTCTTTTGCCGTCATCGGATATTCAAAGCAATGTTTGGAAGTTTTTGTAAATTTATCCAGTGAAAGAAAAAGCTAATTTTTATTTAACTTGTTTATTAAAAAATATTACAATCTGTCTCAAAGGACATTTATAATAGTGTTCATAGATCACATTCACACTCTATGTACAATAAATAAAAATAAATTATACAGAGAAATAATATATATATATATACAATAAATAAGAATAAAATAACCTAAAAATAAATAAATAAAAAAGAACACAAACAAGCTATATACAAGCTAATATTAAAATTATTTACAGTTTAAGGAAACGCAATGGTTAAACCATGACAGTGTGTTAATCATGTTTATAAACTAATAAATTATTAAACCTTTGCGTATCAAATATTATTGAATGGACGTTATGCTCAGCCCTTAATGTATTAAAATCAGTTAAAAATATTAGGTTTGTGCGTATACTTAACTTTAATTTATTAATCAGTTACAAATACCAGTTTATATTTTATTATCTTAATTTTTTTTTTGTATTTATATCCACTTAGAATTTCGATAATTATTTAAAACGTTAAAATTACTTTCCTAAAAATTATTTATCGTATTGATTTTTAATATTATGTTACTTCTTTCTGTTCAACTACACAAATCTATAAACTCATGCTTTATGTAATTTTCTCCAAATATATTCATAATCGATATTTTGACTTTTGTCCAGCAACATTGACGAGGATAGTCCACAGTGGTTGAAAAAAAAAAAAAAAAAAAAAAACCTTCCAATCCCAATTTGACAAATGCCTATATAATATTTCTGATGCGAGCACAAAGTTCAAGTTAAAGTTGAAAAGACATAACTTTAAATTGCTTCCGCTGAATAAAGACATTTGAGATTGGTAGTTTAGGCCTTAAAAGGTGGCGAAGACGGATAGGCGTACTAGGGCTTGAATAAAAGATAAATAACCTGAAGGTATCCCATTTTGAGCTGAAAGAGGTCATACATAAAACAATACTGAGGCAGTCTGGTCAGTATAGCTGTCTATATCCACCATCCCATATATTTTTCTATTGAAATAAAAATTGTATGTATGTATGTATATATGTTTGAGTATATATATACGTATGAAAAAATACAATAAATAACAATAAAAAACGTATTTGATTATTACTAAACTCACCACAAGGCATATACCTAAGTGTGAATGGATATTGAAAGTAAAGGTCAAAATTTAAATATGAAAGAAATGTATCAAAAAAGATATATTCATTCGTTATTATATGATTGTGAAGTACCCAATTTTTTAGAAGAATAAAATGTTAATAATATTATAAAAAGTTAATTATATTTTTAACAATTACTATAAAATAATGTATATTTATTTTAAAAAACGGTTTTAAATCTTATGTATTTTTAGTTAAAAGTGACTGGTTCAGGATCGAACCTATAATATACTAATTGTAATCTTTTAGGTTGCTGAAGAGGGGGGACAGAGTTTCCCCGAAACGTGAAATAAATAACAATCAAAAACTAATTTGATTATTATTAAACTGACCATAAGGCATATACCTAAGCGTGAATAGATATTGGTAACATAGGTCAAAACAGTAAAATGAAAAATATGTCAAAGAAGATATTTTCATTCATCATAAATCCCGACCGAAATAAATCCAAGCTGTCTATTTAAAAAAATATAATCTGAAATTACTATCATATTACATATATACCATGTTAATGAAAGAATGTTAAATGATAAAACAAAATATATGATTGATAAGAAGAATGGTGGGGGTAATCAGTCAAAAAAGTAAAAATAAATAAGTATATTTATTTTTATCGATGTTTCGTCCTTAAGTTCAGGCTTTCATCAGGGATAAGAAAAAAACAGATAACAATAGGTATGAGAAACTATAAACATTAAATAATATAAAATTAATATTTCAGTGTAATGTATAGTCTAATAAGCCGAATACAGAAAATAGATAATAATAAGCAAACAATTCCACCTTAATAACATGATATGCGTAGAAGAAAAATCATTATAGAAAAATTCAAATATCTCGGCTCCACAATAACCTCAATGAATGACCAACGGTCAGAAAAAGACCAGCGTGAAACTAGCTCAAACTCTCTTTCTTCTCTCTTTCAATGGTATTGAACTCCCGAAACATCTCAAAAAATCTTAATTTAAGGGTTTACAAGGCTATGATAAAACCAGTTCTAATATATAGCTGTGAGACCTGGACACTAACCAGCATAAAAGTATTGAAAGATTTGAGAGAAAAATCTTCCGCACGATAACCGGAGCGATCTGGAATCAGAGTACAAACACGTGGAGAAGAATGAACAATAAAGAACTGCTGACAGAAACTGGTCAATAAATATATCATGACATAAAGGCACGGAGGTTAAGATGGGCGGGGATGTAGCTTGTAGCAATCCATCTAGAAGCCTCTACGTAACAATGAATGCCTCAATAGAAGGCAAAATACCACGCGGAAGGCCAAAAAGCAGATGGATAGATAGAATCAACAAAGATGCAACAGAGCAGATAAATGGAAAGAAATAGCACAAGACAGGCAGAGATGGAGCAGGCTTGTTAAGGCGGCAAAAGATCTACATGTTCTGTAATGCCAACAGAAAAATATAAATATATCAGACTTATATTCAGGAATTATACTACATTTTCTGTATATATCTGGGTGTATGTATACATAGTTCTTTTTTTTCTATTACACCACAAGTAATCCTGAGATTTTATTTTATCTTAGTGCATATTATTATATAAATCACTGTAGATATTATTACATTTTGTATTAAGTTATTTTTCTATTAGATAGCCAATTGTTTATAAATTGTGTAGTTATGTATATATAGATATGTAATTTCTTTTTTTTTTCATCATAATAATAAGTAATTTTGAGGAGATCTTATGTTCATTTATATATATATATATATATATATATATATATATATATATATATATATATATATTATTTTATTTTTTTATTTTTTAGTGGTTACATACTATTGTTTAAATAATGTATATAATGTTAGAATTTTTATAAGTTAGTTTTTGGACAGATTTGTATTGTCCCAGAATAAAGTTCAATTTTCTATTCTATTCTATGTCAAAGTTTTATAATTCAAATAATTTTTAAATTATTTATTTTAAATTATTGGTGGTATATTTTTACAACCAAATATCGTAAAAACAAAATAAAATATATATATATCTCAATCGTTTGCATATAATGCATTTAAATACAACATTTTAAATTGATGGATTTTTATATGGAGGAATGACCTTTATGTTTTATTCTTTATAGGCCTTATATAATTCAATTCTGCTTTTATTAAAAAAAAAAAATTATTGATATTGATATATTGAAGTTTGATTAATTTATGTGTTTTGTTTTGTGTGTAATTGTTTATTATTTTATTAGTTTGCTTTATTTTAATTAGTTACAATTAATCTAAATATGAATTATATAATAAGAATTTATGTTTCTTTACACATTTTTTTTTGTAAGGGTTATGAATACATATTTTATAATTCTTTTTACTGAGCCCTTGAATTTATTTTAATATTATGTTTATTAAATTTATCACATCTTAACAATTATGTTTAGATAGTTTCACATCTTTTAAATGGCAGTTGCAATTTATCTATCTATTTATGTTATTCTTTGTTAGTTATAAATGTTAGCTTAAATGATTATTTTAATTGCCCTTTCTGTATCATTCTATTTAATTAGGGAATATTTTATTTCACTTTTTCTTATCTGTTTTTATAACTTTGTATAAATGTTGTTATTTATTTTAATTTATGCTCGTGTAATCGGTCTTTTAGCCAGAATTATAATAATTTTTGTTTGTATTGTTGTTCTTAAGGACATTGTCCTAGAATAAAGTTTATCTTTCTATTCTATTCTATATTTTTATGTAGTTATCAGATTTCCTTCATATTTTTATGTAGTTATCAGATTTCCTTCATATTTTTATGTAGTTATCAGATTTCCTTCATCTCTGTATAATATGTAATGGGTAATGGCCAAAATGTTACCTCTTCGAAACCTAGTATATTCTCTTCTCTCCTTTCCTCCGTGATCGAATCATTTTCAGATCAGCCATTCGCCGTCCGCCTACGGCTAGATGCCTATCCGCCAGGAAACAATTGAGTGCGAACTAAGCGAAATTTGTTTTTTTGAACGTCAGGGAGTCTGTAACGAGGTTCTCATCATAATTAGCCTACAAATTATACCCCTTTCTCGGATTGCAATTTTGTCAAGGACATTACGACGGTGTAAATAAGCGGATAATTACCAAGCAGTTTATTATTATTTAATTATATCTTTCCTTAAAAACTTCTTTCTTTTTTTTTAAATTTATGTATCATTATCTTTTTTTATGTTTAATGTTACTTAGCTGTTTCCTGAACGCTTTCTTTTGAAGTTAGGTTTTTCATATATTTTAATGATAATATTTATATACCATGGTTTGAAATCGGTAATTTTTTTTTTTCAAAAAATCATGTGTTAATTATGATATTTGATTTTTAATATAAAAAAACATGCCTGATTTTTAAATACAATTTTAAATCAATCTTCGATATTTATTGATTCGATTTAAAATAATGATCGCTCACTTAGTGATACTGTTCTACATAAATAATAATGATGATAAAAATTTTGATAACAAAATAAAAATCATTTAAACACAGATTAAATGGTCGGGGAAGGGCGATGGACACCCTCCCGCCACCAAAAAAAATCACTGGAATTTTTATTATTTATAAAAATTATGAGTGATAATCAACTTAATCAGTGTAAAAATAGCAATATAATACTATATATAACAATAAATGTGTATAAATAATATAAATAAATAATAAATAAGCTTTTTTATTTGTTTTCGGGCCCGTTTTATACACATACATTTATAAGAATAAACATAAATATGATACCTAATTAACTACATTAATTGTAAAATACTTTTTTATTGGCCCTTTAAGTTTTAGATAATATTCGCCCTTTGTCAAGCTACTAAATTTTCTAAAGTTTTGAGTTCAATATGGATTGAATATCGACAGAAAATTTATTGCATTCTAGTGTTTTTAAATTCCTCTTCAAATAATTCTTTATTTTTAATATTCAATAATTTAACCGGGTCTATGGCTCTCAACATATTTGTCAATTGTGAATACCAATTATGCTTTCCGTTAATTAAATAGTTAGAAGAATGTTTTTTTTTTTAATTTGTAGACAAGATTTTTGGTAATCGGTTATCTTCCATTAGGTCTACTTTTCGGTACCAGCGACTCATTCTTTTAATAACGTTTATTTCTAATGATTCTAGACCCGTTTCTACACGCAAATAATGATTAGGGGTATTACGTGGCCAATGATATATTGCTTTAAAATAACTCAAAGCAACGCGCTTTATTTTGTGACACTATAATAGAGCCCAAACCTCCGCTGACAATAAATTTATATATATATGTTTGTATATTGGATTTTTTTTTTTTTTTTTTTGCCTATGGGTGTATTTGAAAATATGTTAGCAATAAAGCAATTGAATACATTAAATATTTTAAATTTTATTTAAAGGTTTGGGGCTGTGAGATGAAATATCAGTTCACCTATGCTTGTAGTTTTTCCTCGAAAAATATGATAAAATCTTCGCGTAAAAATTTCAATACACACGAGCGAATCATAAAATTCTAGGATAAGTTGCTACATATGATCATATTTGAATATAAAATAAAATTTCGATCTTAGGAAAATAGGGCGTGGTAAAATACATCTAGGGT
Source organism: Nezara viridula (assembly GCA_928085145.1). Classification (NCBI taxonomy): domain Eukaryota; kingdom Metazoa; phylum Arthropoda; class Insecta; order Hemiptera; family Pentatomidae; genus Nezara; species Nezara viridula. The sequence continues at coordinate 140,687,688 of OV725078.1, read as the reverse complement.
TCAGCTTAGCAATCTAGTCGACTTTTCTTATTTTTCTTAATTGATTTTAGTTTACATATTTTATTTATTCATTGGATTAATTGTTATTTATTTTTCTTCAAAATATTAGGGAGGGGACGATATTCTCACCCCTCTTTATTTTTATTGGGGGAGCGATCGCCTTCCTCATCTGATCCCCGTAGTTTGGTCCTATATCTGTATCGTGTTGAGTTTTGTAATCGTTTATATTAATATAATTGCAAATATTAACTTTTTTTTTATTTAATGATGCTTCAAACGCAGTTTTTTTTTTAATAGAATATTTAATAGTTGACCGTTGCATCATAAAGGAAGGAGTTGATCCGGGGTGGCGGTCATAAATAGGCTAAATAGTGGCAAAACTATTTAGTTAAAAGCTAACGTTTCGACCCGATTTTTCAGGTCTTCTTCAGGGCTAGAACGGAAGGTGTGTTCAGCTAGGAGTTTCACTTAGAACTCATTGAGTTCATGAAGAAGAGCTGCAAAGTCGGGTCGAAACGTTGGCTTTTAATAAAATTGTTTTACCACTATTTAGTCACTATTTATGACCGCCACCCCAAACCATCTCCTTCCTGTTTTTTTTTACTTTTTTTATTAGACTGTAAAGAGAATCATAACTATTTTAGTATAAAAGTTATATTTGTTACATTTTACATGATTCTGATCTTACTGTTCAGGATATTTTTACGATTTCCCTATAAATATTTCATTTTGGAAACCACTCATGGAAATAAATGAAATTTTTTTTAATTTAATATTAATTAGTGTTGCCCAAACGCGAGACCGAGACGAGTCTTGGTCTTGCATGCTCAGTCTTGGTCTTGCGCTAGAGTCTCCCAACAGTCTTGCAGTTACCTATTAGGTTATTACTACGGAGATATTACTGTATTTTTTTAGATAGGAGAAACCTAACTAAGCCCGAATGAAAAATTAGAGGAGTTAAATGCAAAAGTATATTGGTTATACCAATTATTAACATATAGTGACTAAGATTGTCAAGTATTAGTTAGTAACTATTTTGCCTTGAAAATCGAATTTCTTTACCAGTCAAAGTGTAAGACCAAGACCGATTTTGGGCAACACTAATATTAATAGTTTAAATATACTCAATTTTTATTATTTTCAGAATTATAAACATTAAACATTGCTTCCTTTGTTATAACTGACCTATGGCTATTTTTAATATCCATCCTTAGCGGTTTCATGTCTTTCTCTTCTTACCTAATCGAAACTTGGAGCAAAATCGATTTCGAACTGAATAAATCAATGCTTAGTAAATTAATTGAACTTTCACGAATTATCTTAAAGGCAGTGAAGTGATAACTCGAAAGAGGAACAGGTAGAAAGTTAATTACAGCGTGAAATTTTCTGTTGCGTGTAATATATGCAGGTATGAGCTCTGCATACTGTATGGAAACTCGAGCCATCAGCAAACTGTGACTTAATGCGTTATTACGGGAAGTACACTTTTCAAAAAATGACTTTTTAATGTTCCAAAAATTTGCCGAGTTGAAGATGGCTATGTTCAGGTTTCCGAGAAGATTTACATGCGGGAACGTCAACTATTTTAAAATGTATAAAATTTAAATCTCTTATCGAGATTTTCGCATTATCAGTAATTACTATGGCCATACTGTTGCGGATAAACGGGGCTCAACTGTATAAGTTTATATCAATTGAAGAGAAGTTGGTTGGGGTGTTCAGTAAAAAGTAACAAAGTAAAAATAAATAAATAATATTTATTTTTTCATACGTTTCAGCCCAATGTCCGGGCCTTCATCAGGGCTATGAAAACACAAGATAACATTGAGTGAGAAAACTAGTAGACAGTAAAAATAATATGTAGGTAAAAGGTTTAGTCTAATAACATGTAAGTAGAATAAACTTAAAATTAATAAATATATATGTATAAAAGAAATATAAAATAACTCTGTAATAAAAGTTGGGAATAAAAGTAGCAGAAGCAAAGTTAGGATACATAATATAATGGTTATATAGTTAGGAACTTATGAAATAAATAATAACGATAACAGAGTTAGGAACTTACGATGTAAACCGTTAATTTTTAATACGCAAGTTGTTACCGTTATTTTTTCATTGTTTATTTCATTAGTTCCTAACTCTGTTACCGTTATATTATATATCCTAACTTTGCTTCTGCAACTTTCTATCACAACTTTGTTACCGTTATTTTATATTTACTTTATTTAGATTGATAGATAGAGAATAAACTTTATTCTGGGACGAGGTCCCTTATTAAATCTACATCTGGCCAAAAAATTACATTAAATAATATATACAGTATCTTCAGTAAAAGTATATTAAAACAAAAAAAAATACACCATTTTGAAAAAAAACATTATTTAAATTAAAAAAAAATACAGAAATTGGATAAAAAAAAAATAACAAAATACTATAAGCATGGGTTGATTTTAAAAATTAAAACTCAAATAATTTCAACAACCATTCGCCTCAGTAAAAATATGTTTCACAATATTTATTTCATTTTGCAACATCATTTTTATATGTGAGAAGGAATTGGTAGAGATGATATTTTTTTTTTTTAAACTTTTATCATGATATTTACAACTGTATTAGTATGAATACATCAAGTAAATTTGTACAGAGAAATATTATTACATGAAACACGCTTGTTGAGAAACTACCCACTGGTAGCACTCTAGAGATGATATTTAATTGAGGATAGGGAAGAGGCTTGGCGGATGTCAGATGGCAAGGAATTCCAGAGGCCAGTGGATCGGGCAATAAAGGAATATTCAAACGTCCTAGTTCTATGGGAAGGGATATAAAGGTCGGAAACACGGGATCTTGTTTTCTGGGTGTGGATCACGGGTTTGAACTGTAGGATGTAGGAAGGGTGTCGGGTGTTGATAGTTGGAATAGGACAGATCCAAGGAAATATTGTTTGCGGAAAGAAGGGAAGAGCCACTTTAACTCATCGTAAAGGTGGGACACATTAGACCGCCTCGAAGTAACGAAGACAAATCTTAAGCAGGAATTCATGAGTCGCTTCAATCTATCCTCGAGTACCATCGGGATGCCTCCGTATACCGCACAGCCGTAGTCAAAGTGGGGGAAAATAAGAGAGAATACAAGGAGCTTGCGGATGGGTTGTGGGGGTAGGTGCTGGGAGCGATGAAATAGCTTAAGGGTACCTATTGACTTACGGCAGATGAGGGCGAAATGGGGTTTCCAGAAGATGTTTTCGTCAATGGTAATTCCTAGGTTTTTAACTGAGGACCTGAATGTGATGGGATGATCGTTGATGACTAAAGTAGGAAGGAAGGAGATGGATTTAAAAATGGAAATGGAACCTATAATAACGGACTGAGTTTTCATCGCGTTTATTTATATCATATTGTTGCCTTTCCACCCATTTAATAATGTTAGGTTTATTCTACCAACATGTAATTAGACTATTCATTTTACCAAAATATTATTTTTACCATTTGATAGTCTTCTCATATCTATATTATCCTGTTTTTCCTTAGTCGTGATGAAGACCTGAATCTTGGGCCAAAACGTAGGGAAAAATAAAAGTAAATATTATTTTTTTTTTTTTTACTTTGTTACTTGTGATTGAACCCCCCCCCCCAACCAGCTTCTCTTCAATAGTTTATATTAAGTTCTAATGTCTATATTAGTCTTTTACTACCGTTTACCAGCCTTCATCATCAGTCCAATTTATTTGTTTGTGTTTAATTATTTTGTTTTTAAGTTATAAATCTTATAAGGAAAACAAACTGAATAAATGATATCAAAACATGAACAGAAAATAAAATCTGATGAAAAACAAATCAAAAGTTGACCGATTTATTGATGGTATTAATCAAAGATGTTTATGAGGTGCCTTAATTGATTTTTTAATATTATTTACTTAGGCATTGTATATGCGTATCGATCGTAATGCTGACATAATTCGAATTATAAAAAATAATTATTTATATCATAATTTTGTTTACACTCCTTAAGTCAAAATGACCATAGTCTTCATGTATATATGTGAACAGCAGAAAAACGAAACTGTAAGTCAAGTATATGTTTTGGATTTTACAGGTAATTTTTCGCTATAATTGACTTACAGATAGATTTTTATTAATAAATATTTTAGAAAAATTGATATCTAAAATACTTCTATTTATCCTCAAAGTGATAAGTTTAAGTTGTATTATCCCGACACCGCACTAGTTCAAAAACAAAAAGTTCTACGAAACCAACCAAGTTTAGTAAATGTCTGAGATTTAACGTTTTCGCTAAAATTGACTTACCGGAAGTCCCAATTTTAATCTTGTATACAATGTCATCGAAAATGGCTCTTATGATTTTGATTTAACTTGTTATATCGTTGTAAAATTTAATTGTCTTTAACAATAAATTTGCTACGTCTTATTCTGAATAAAAATAATCTGACAGGATGTCATGTATTTATGTAAATTTATAGATAACTTGTTTATTGATAAATATTACAATCTGTCTCAATAAAGGACACTTATAATAGAGTTCTGGGAGCACATTCAAATCATATTTACTAAATCAAAAAATAAATAAGGCAATTTCCAAATAATATACAGCGAAATAAGAACAAAATAAAATATCATGATAAAGGAAGAAAATATAAATGATAATAATAATAATAAAATAAAATAGAATTAAAATGTTCTTAAAAAATAGTAATACAAATAAACATCTTAGACGCAGGCATACCTACTTTATGTAAATAGCTATTATTTTAAAAATAATTATAAAGTTATATAATTAATATAATTATTAAAGTACCTTTATTTATTTTTTTCTTTGAAATAATTATACGTCTCTAATTGTTAATAGAAATGCAACAATTATAGATATATACTTCAGCAGACATTGATAACTGAATAACGGAGAAAAAAATTAAAAATATTTAAGAATATAAGTTGAAAACAAGAGCTCCGGGAGTATTTCTCGTAATATAAACGTTTGATATACCATTGGAAAGCTAAATAATTTTTAAATAAATACTGTATTACGTATAAAGTCGTACATAACAATGGAGAATGACAAAAAATCTAATGACTAATAATTGTAGTAGTTATTAATTGCTATTTTTATTGATGAGAAAATAAATTAAACTGAATTTTATTTACGTAGAAATCGTTTTTTAATGTTTATTATTATTCATTTATTTTATTTTATTTTTTAGGTTGACTCACTAAAAATGAAATAGTGTGCTACATTTGGCTGATTTATATCATAGTTAAAATAAAATTCTTTAAGTTTGTTCATTGATTTAAAATTAATTTTGATCAAAATATGGTGAAATTTTAGATAATATATGATCCTAAGGTATCTTATAAGTCTTGACTGACATGACGCAGCTGCTATAGCTTTAAATGGTGACCACTAGATATTTTAATGTAATGACTGTATTATAGAACAAACAGTAGAACTAGCATGTGCTGTATAACAGACAGTTAGGTCTCCAAAAAATAAAATAAACAAATAAAAAGGCTGTTCCATTCCTTTTTGGAAAGCGTCAATCTATATGGATACGAAACGTGGGTGATTACAAGAAAGAGAAAGAAAAAGTCAGTCATTGGAGATAGGCTTTTGAAAACGCTGCTATGCCATTTCAGGAGTTCAACATGACTCCAGCAAAGCAATTTGTCAGAACCTGCTGCAAGAAAAAATAATACTGTACAACATAGGTACAGAAAGGTTTAAATTGTATGTTCCACTTACCAAGAATTTCAGACGAGCAATGGCCAAAATTAATATTTCATTAACACCCGGATAATAGATAGAAAACCGGAAAATAGGACGACTTAGGAAGAGGTGGGTACAGTGTGTGAGGAAATCATGGCCGCTAGACGTCTTCGATGACTATTATGTTATTAAAAAAACGATAAAGGAAAAAAATTAAACGTTTATTGGGGAAAGTTTTGGGATTAATAGAATCACACTACGACCAATGGTATCGGTAGAGTTACGATAAAAATCAAGCATTCTGCAAAACTGTTGGCAATTAAGCTATTAATGCTTTAAGTTAAGATATCGTTTGCAGTCATAAAAAAACGCAGTGACAATATTTTAAGGATTATGGATTCGATTTAAGAGAAGACGATATGTTGTCTTATTCAGATCATGTTGATGAGAAGAGATGTATGTACTTAGAAATATGAATTGCTGTACACTTTGAGTTTACCGCAATGGATACATTTTGCATTTGAGTAAGGCTCACTAAATCAAATAACTATCCCCACATGACAGGTAGTCGATTCGGCTTTGTTGTACTCACAAAGCCTATCGAACCGAGAAATCTATAGTTAAACTTCGAAACAAGTTTCCGATACCTAGTATTAACTTGATACACAAAGGAAAAGCCTAGATAACCGTTCCTATTATGCGACAGCTCTCCGCCGCTATTATTCATAAGGATAACAATAAACTATCCTAATAAACATTATATATATTATATTGTTCTATAGTTTAAAATTAAATAAAAAAATTAAGATAATTTTATTATAACCTGGTGCCCGCATCACACAACTTTCACCTACCACTTTGAATATAAATATATATATTTAAGATATTATTATTCTAATATCTTTAGCTTTCAAACGGCATAGTATACATCTATAGTCCTCTTTATATTTTTAAAAATTAGTTTTCGAGTATAAAATAGTTTATATTTCATCTATAATAGTTAACATCTATAATTTATTATTACTACTAACAATGACAGCAGTTTTTTTTTTTTTAAATAAGCAAATTTAAAGGACTTTATAGGAAGAAATTTTTAGCGAAATCAGTTTGAAGTCCTGTAAGACTATTTTATTGAGGTTATTTCCAAATATTTTCAGCCTAATGTAAATTCTTATTAATGCGTCCAAGACTTATAAAAGGTGAAATGATTTAAAATTATCATTATGACGCTCTTAAATGTCAATCAATATTTATATAATTTCAAATATTATCGAAATGTATGTACCATTGCCCATTTTTTTTTTATTATTTGGGTTTTATACAACTCAAGGAGTCATATCCCCAACACCCAAAAGCCACTGCTCCGTGTCCATCCAATCTCCCTCACGAAGCCCTCTGGCTGCCATGCTTTCCTCCACGTCCTCTATCCATTTCTTCTTTGGCCTTCCACGCTTCCTTCTTTCAGGTGGCATATAGTTATAAATTTTCTTTGGCCAGCGGTTCTCATCCATCCGCATTAAGTGGCCATACCACTTTAACCGTTTGGTCCCGATCAGGTGAAGGATGTTCTTTTGACATCCGACCTTGTCTCTAATTGCTGCGTTTGGGATCCGCTCGATTCTGGATATGCCACAGCTTCTTCTCCAGAAATCCATTTCCATGGAAAGCAACTTATTTTCCATCTTTTTTGTCAGTGTCCAGACTTCTGATCCGTAAGTGGCTACGCTTTCTACAAAGGAATGGTATATCTTTTTTTTAGTTTCTAATCTTAGTTCTTTCCTCCATAGGGTTGAATTTATCGAACTTATTATTCTTTTCCCATTATTTATTTTATGTTCGATATCAACCTCACTACCACCCTTTGAAGATAACCAGTATCCGAGGTACTTGAACTGTTGGCTGACATTTAGCGTCCAGTCATCAATTTCAAGGGGCAAATTTGGAGCGTTAAAAACCATATACTCTGTTTTACTTTCACTGATTTTCAGACCCCATCTGGAATACGTGTCCAGCAACTTCCTCATCATATAGCTAACATCATCCGGATCCGATGCGATTATGACTTGGTCATCGGCATACTGCAAATTGTAGATGACATCATTCCCGATTTGAACACCCATTCCACAGCACGATCTTTTCCAGTTTTTAAGGGCTTGTTCTATATAAATGTTGAAAATCAGGGGTGAAAGGCAGCAGCCCTGTTTCAATCCTTTGTTAATGAAGAAGCTTCTAGACACTCTATCTCCAATTTTTATAGCCCCCGTTATATTTTTATAGAGCTCTTGAATTGCTCTGATGAGGTATCTCTTAATAGATGTGGCTTCCAAAGCTTTCCACAATTTCGCTAGAGGTACTGAATCATAGGCCTTGTGTAAATCTACAAATATCATATGGAGTTCACGGTCGTGGGCCATCCTCTTTTCTATAAGTTGTGAGAGACTAAAAATGTGATCAGTGCATGATCTTCCAGCTCGAAAACCCGCCTGTTCCTCGCTGATCTCTTCCTTTAAATCATTTTCAATTCTGCTTTTAATTATCCGGCCGTATAATCTACTCAGCGAGCTGGTAACAGTAATACCTCTGTAGTTGGAAACATCTTTCTTTTGGCCTTTTTTGAAAACTGGAGTGATATAACCCTGTTTCCATTCTTCAGGAATCTCTCCACCATTTAACAGAAGTGTCATGCTTTCTGCCAGTGCCATTTTGAGTTCGGTTGGGCCTGCTTTAATTAATTCAATTGTAATAGAACCAGGGCCGGGAGATTTTCTATTTTTCATTCCTTTGAGGACTGAATCCAGTTCTATGATTGTGACTGGCGGTATATCTTCCTTATTTAGCATTATTTCATCGGATTGGTTCCATGCGAATTCGGGTCGCTCCTCATGAAATAATTCTTCAAAGTGATTCACCCATTGCTGCTCCTTGATCAATGGGAAGTTATCTCCACATCTTTTGGGATTTTTCAATCTTTTTAATGTCCTCGAAGCAGCACTAGACTTTTGTCCATCAATGTAAGTTTCCACATACTTGCAGGTTTTCTCCCAATAGATATTTAAAGCCTTCCTTCTAATAGCTTTTACTTTTTTACAGGCATTTCTATATTCCCTCAGGTCCTTCTCATTTTTAGAGCTCAACCATTTATTGTATAAATATTTTTTTCTCTTGAACAGCCACTTCAGCATCCTCATTCCACCAAGGCTTGTTTTTTCCTCTAACCTCTTTCCTTTCCTCTCCGACAGCTTCTAAAGCTGCGGCAGCACTTACTATATTTTCGTAATTTAGTTGATCATTCAGACCTTTCTCTTGATTCAATTTCTCCATCAGTCGGCTTTGGAACAGTCTTTTTACTGATTCTTGATTTTTCATACTCTCAATTGAGTATCGAATCGTTTTCGAAGAGTCTGAATTTCCTCTGGTCACTGGAGAATTTCTAAGAAGATTATGGGGTTTAAAATTCAGAATACTGTTTAAAAGAAAGTGATCCGAACCACATTCCGCCCCTCTCATCACTCTAACATCGTTTACCTTTATCCTAGTAGTGCGCCTGAGGATTATATAATCTATGATTGATTTTAGACCTTTAGTGGGCTGGTGCCAGGAGAATTTGTGAATTTCTTTATGCTTGAAGAATCCATTTAATATTTTCATGTTTAATTGCTCACATAAACTTATTAATCTTGCACCGTTATCGTTAGTTACCTCTTCTCCAAAGCGTCCCACGGTCTCTTCGTTGAACTTGCTGCCAACACGTCCGTTGAAGTCGCCCAAACAGATAACAATCTTACGATCAGGTGTTCGCTCTATCAAGTCGCAAATATCATCGAAAAACGTGTCTTTTATGGATTGCTTGGAATCTTCAGTTGGAGCATAGATCCCAAAAATAACAACCTGTTCTCCAAACAATGCCATTTCGAGTTTAATTATTCTTTCATTTACACATTCATAATTTTTAATGCCCAATGCCATTGCCCATCTGTTTGTAAAAATATTTCTCAGATTTTTTTTTTTTTTCATTTTCAGGACGGAAGGTGAAAATAATTTTCCACTGTGGGGTCTTATATCAACCAGAAGTATAAAAATTTATGAGCGGGTAAGTTAATTATTTATTATCATGATTATTTTTATAAAATTTTCAGAAGTTTAAATTTTGGATCATATAAGTATCGCCGAATTTATTGTGAATTGTGGAAGTTACATAAGATTGTGTGTTCCTTTAGTTAATCAGAAAATTCTTTTGTAGTTTATATTTATCATTGTTATGTGTTGACTCAAAATAAGTGAATAATGTCTCGAACGAAGCCTTAAGATAGGTTGGTGTTATTTCGCTTTTAAAATCAACAGACTATGTAATGTATGCTAATAGCAACTGCTTCGTGAATTAAATCTAGAACTAAAATTTAAAAAGTGGTTATAGTTGTCACTATAAATAAAGTTGCGTAATGTTAATGAACTAATACAACAAATAGTACATAAGCCTTCTAAGAGTTAAAAGCATAAACGAAAAAGAAAAAAAAAACTCACTTAAATTTATTCTTATTCTTAAGTATATTCGGTACGTTTAATCGTTTATATTCCGTAAGGAAAATAAATCGTACTAAATTATTAGAAACGTATTAATATTTTTTATTTTTTTACTAACAAAAGGGAATTGTGTTCTATTACAAAAAAAAAATAATTACGAATAACTATTAACAACTTTTAAACAAATAAAAGATACGTGTTTCTTTCATGTTTTCGTTAATTAGTTCATTATCAATATATGATTTTGTATTACTATACTAAAAAAATATCTTTCTCGAATGCTATATAATATACTCTTTTAAGTTGTATGGCAGAAAAAATAAAATAAAGCTTTAAATTTAAATATTAATGATTAAACTATGATAAATATGTTCGAGTCCGGGTGGGATAATTATTTATTCTGTTACGTCATCTGTGGATCGAAGTGGTGTCAGCATAAGTCCCTGGGGTTCACCCAGCCTCTATGAAGTAGTTACTCATAATAAATAATTAAATAAGAAGATAAAACTGGTGGTCATAATTTTTTTAATCTATATTTTAATATATATCTATATTTATATATATATATATATATATATATATATATATATTTTTTTTTTTTTTTTTTTTTTGTGTAGTATTAAACTACATAAATAGGCTTGGCTTGTATTGTACACATTAAATTAACCATGTTCATAAATGAAGTTCTTCATTATTTTTTTATTGAGATGTAATACATTTTACCAAATTTAAGGGTACTGAGTATTAAAGCTGTAAGGCACATTCATGCCATATTTACAACATAATGAAATAAAATAAAGTGAAATACATAAAAACAGATGTATAAAAGATAATAATGTATATATAACAAAGATAAAAACTGTAATAAAAACAAAGGAATATAGCTTGTAGTGAAATAATACAGACAATTCTTGAGGAAAAAAGGAAAGAAAAAAAAAATAAATAAATTAATATTAATGATAATAAATTATTAAAATTGAGTAAATAGGAAAAACAAACAAACGAAAAAAAAACTAACAGTCATACTTGTTTACAATATTTACAATCAGCAAAGGGAGTTCCGAATCCAGCCCTAGAGGACAAGGCTTGGCTCTATGAGATCCCAGCGCCTCTCTCTCAGCCGCATCAAAGGCATTAGAGTCCACTGGAGACTAAGAGAGAGCACTCATTATTTATTTATATATTATCATTTTTAAAACAGAAATGGTTATCTATATTTACTATTTTATTTGTTTTGTTTCGTTTCATTTCAGGAACTAACGGATTTAAGTGAGGGGAAAAGGATTCAGCATAATTGTAACTGTAATTTCTGTTATTAAAAAAAACTGTTAGTCCCCTTAACTACCGAATCTACTACTGATTTAATGCTAACGTTCAACTTTTTTTTTTGTGATATACATCTATTTGAAATAATGTACTCAGTATTTGTAATATGACACAATTATAAATTTATATTAATTACTTTTAAATATTAAAATAATACAAGGAAGCGTATTATTTCTTTTTTTTTTTGTTAAGTTTTAAATATTCTTGAACTGTTGATATTTTTATTAATTTAGTTTCTTAAAATAGTAATATATTTTAATATAAACGAGCAAAAACTACGCTATAGAATACAAGTAAACAAATAACAAAACAAAATTTCACCTTTATAAGGATATATAAAACAAGATCACATATATCAAGACCATATACGGCACATCTCACATAACCAATAAAAAAAAAATATCTGCAATATGTAACCTTGTTTTTTAATTTAATATTCAATTATTTATTTCTATATATACATTATCTAGTAAAAAACATTTAACCAATTAAAAAATTAATTTAGAACATTAATAAAAAAATTTATATTCCTCCATTATATAATTTAAAGACCTATTTTTGGAGGTAATTCCCATTAAAAAAAAATTAGGTTATTTCCGAATATATAATGATTTTCAGTCAAATGTAAATTCTTATTAATGCCTCCAAGACTTATAAAAGGTGAAATGATTTAAAATTATCATTATGACACTCTTAAATCTCAATCAGTATTTATATAAGTTCAAATATTATCGAAATGTATGCCATTGCCCGTCTGTTGGTAAAAATATTTTTTAGATTTTTTTTTTTTGTTTTCAGGACGGAAGGTGAAAATAATTTTCCACTGTGGGGTCTTATATCAACCAGAAGTATAAAAATTTATGAGCGGGTAAGTTAATTATTTATTATCATGATTATTTTCCTAAAATTTTCAGAAGTTTCAATTTTGGATCATATAAGTATCGTCGAATTTATCCTTTCTTTTATTTCTTTATTTTTTTAACATAACGTAATCTTCGAATAAAATCAATACAGGATATTAAATACATTTTTTTCATCATTTTATTGGTAACTCATTATTTTATTACATAATTATATATATATATATATATATATATATATATATATATATATATATATATATATATATATATATAATATAAAAGATATTAGGATGTAATATTTCTAATTTATTAATTATTTGTTAATAAATGGTAACTAACAATTTTTTTTACCCATTTATATTCAAAAAACCATAACGAATAAAAGTTTTGTGTTTGTTTATATCAGAAATTATTTATTTTGTAAAGTTTCGGCCTTTTTGTCCATTTTAAAACATTTTTGCTACACCCATTTATACCAGATGTTCACTAATTATTTGTAAAATTCTTCTTGTCTAGATGTAATTGACAAATACAAATTTTACATATAATTTGTGGGCAACTGATATAAATATGTGCCACAATAATGTTTGAAAATTGGCAAAAATTGTTGATTTAACCAAATAAAAACTACTTAATTTTTATGCGTTTAATTTTTTTGGGATATGAACGGATCCAAAAGAATTGTTAAATAATATTTATTAACTAATAATTATTTTATGATAAATTAAATCTGTGTTCACTTATAAGATACAATTAAATGCTGGGATATTTTGTCATATTTATTTTATTGGATCAATTTTACGATATGTAACTATTTTGACTAAAGTCATTTAGCATTTTCACATTATATTTATTCGGCGTATGATAAACTCGCTATGTTCATTTAAAGTAAATTTTGTCTAGTTTACAGTGGAGCAATTTTTAATTACTTCAATAAAATAGTTTTTTTAGTTAGCGCTTCCTATTAGACAAAAAACGTGACTTACTTAAAAGAACACAAAACTTTAACTTAGTACTTTCTTGATGGAATTCGAGCCGTTGTTAGGTCTTCATAAAAAAAAAAATTAATCACTTTAGATGGTAATTGTTAATTATTAGTATTTTTGGTTAATTTTAAATATATTGTTCTTGTTTTATAACTGGGTTTAATATAAAACTGGAGTTAGGTACCCCGGTGAACTTGTAGTCCATAATGAATGCTTAGTCAGAGTTCAATTGGTATTCAACTGGATAGACTACAAAGACTCGTCGTGGGAAGTTACGTTCTTTCCTCATAGCATTCCCAACTCCTCACGCACACATCCAGAAACTATTCTTCACAACTCTGAGGTTTTCACAAACAAACAAAAAAAAAACTATCTCAAGGCCTTTAATGAAAATTTCGCCCATGAGGAATATTACAATATTTTCTCCTTACTTTTTGCCTATAGGTTCAATTTAATAAATGCCCACTCCTCTTTTTAGTTGAGTGTTTCATCAGTTGAAACGTAAACAATCAAAAAATAATAATATTACATAAATAATATAAATAAAACCAAAGAGAAAAATATATATGAAATAATAAAAAATAAAATTATTAAACAGTAACTCTACAAATTGAGAGTGATTATTTATTATTAATATATTATTTATAATATAAAAAATAGTTTGCATAAAATATGATCATAAAACTTAAAACCGCTTTCCAACGATATATTATACGTATACCTTCTGGCTAGTATTTCCGAAGATTCATTTTCGACCTGGATAAGCATTTTTATATTTTTCTCCTTTATTAAATTATCAAATTCTTACAAAAGTTATATTTAGAATTTGGTCTCAACTCTTAATAAAGAGAGATACTTAATAATTAAAAATAAACCATATCAAAGGTACTTTAGAGGAAGACGCATATAAACATTTTGCATTTAAGCCCTGTAAATTGACATCAACAGGGATAAAACCTAAAAGATATTAAAGGCCACTTAATTATACAATGATACACCGACTTTAATCAAAATCGTTAGAGCCGTTTTTTAGAAAATTGTAAGAATGTGTTTCAGCTTTGATATAAAGTGGCACTTCCGGTTAGCCGATTTTAAGGAAAAAGTTGCTGTCACATCTAAGGCTTATCCTTATCTTAAATACGTAATATCAGTTTCGTACGACTTTTCGTTTTTGAGCTAGACTGCTAACATACACACACACAGACACACAGACCATTTTTCGTGACTTAGTTATTTGGACTCATTCAAAAATTTTCAAAAAGTAAGTGAAAGTAATACGGACTGTACTATAATAAAAACTCAATAATCGTTTAATAAATATGAAAAATTCAATAAGTAATGAAAAAAAAGATTATATCCCGGATATATAGTATAAAATTTAAAGAATCTCTTAATAAATAAATGGGTGGAACAGCCCTTAATATAAAAAAAACAACATAAAATGAATTTTAATAATCTAAAAATAATGAAGACTGCTTTGGCTGAAAATGCATTAAAAAAAAAAAATTAATTTTGATAATGTGAAAATGTTTATGAAGAATGTGAAAGTAATAAAACATATGGAATTAGTATGTATTACAAAAAATATTTAAAAATGTTGTAAATTATAAAACAGATGTACAAAACATAAGAATACAGTATGTTGACATAGTAATGTTAACATTTTAAAATGTAAATATGTAAATATTCAATAATTAAAGTGAATGTACCGTTAATAGACAATTTAAGAGGTATTTATTATCAGTAATGTGAACTACTCCTTTAGATTTTATGGTGAGTCTTAGCAAATGGCTTTAATTGATAAAATTTACTGATTTATCTTTTTTTTTACAGTCAATTAATTAATTACAATGTTCTGCATCAAAATCTTCCCTTGAACAGATTTTTTTTTTTTTTATGTTTTGAAATATGCTGAACAAAAAAAAAAATTATTTGATTTTTAAGGTATTACAACATAACGAAATTCCGAGAGTTCAAGTGCTAAGCTTCAAAAATGTTTTTGGTCAAATATAAGCGCTCTATTTAAGGACCTAGAAATAAAAAAAAAACTAAATAAAAATGAAAAACAAATAGCTTCATCTGCTTATGAAAACATGTGTCAACAATTTTGGAATAGCTGAAGATCTACAAATTACGAAGACATTGTTTAAGAATTGTTTTTCACCGTATAAGTCTATGGGTTACATACAACATGTCATTAAAAATTCATTTTTTTTTTTTATTCTCATTTGGATTTCATTCCTTTCAACATTCTTTGTTTCACAAAATCTAGCCTGGTGAGGTGACGTGATATGACAAACCTTAAGATAATAAAAATGATCATGGCAACATTTTTTTATAATATTACATTTAAAAGTTCGTCATTGAGAATGGATTCTTCCTATATTTCTCTTTTCCTTAAATAGTTGCTTTTTGAAACTTTTTGTTCACCGTCCAGGATTCGCTCTAGTGCTGGTCACAACAATATTTTTGTTGCATTAGAAAATTCGTCTATGAGTACGAATTTTCCCTATATTTCTCTTTTCTTTAAACAGGTGTTTTTTGGAGCATTTTTCCTCCTGGCAGAATTCGCTAGTGCTGGTCACGATAATAGTTTTTTTTTATATCACATTAGGAAATTCGTCTATGAGGATGAATTTCCCCTACATTTCTCTTTTCTCTAAATTGGTGTTTTTTTAGAGTGTGATTGCTTAGGTACTAGTGATTGCAACAGTTATAGATACTCAGGTTTTGGGGACATTAAATATTTTATATAATTAAAAAAAATCTAAAATAAATTCTACCCAGTTTTTATCTGAGAAATGGCCAACTACCGATGAATGAATCAAAATTTCTAACTTGCTGATGAAAAGTGGTAAGGAAACCTCTCTGAAACAAAAACCCAGAGCCTTACAAAATCAACTATCAATCTGCAGCAAATCTACAGTAATAAAAAAAAAGAATTAAAAAAAAGAATAGAAAAATAAATTATTGCTCATTAGTATTACTATAATGCATATTACATAATTGTCATTATATAATTGACGAGCTTAAAAAGAAATAAATTTTAAAAAATGTTATTGTTATAATCCATCTAGATGAATTATTACTATTTCTTAACCAAAGTAGAAAATATTGTCAAGCATTCGCGCTCAATCGAAGCTTCTAAAAGATTTTTAAGTGTACTCAAAGACTGTCTGGGTAGCCTAAAATAAAACCCTCAAAATAAAAGATTACATTAGTTTTAACTAACTATATATGAACTAACTATATATGAAGAACCATTTTCATCTCCAGATACTGTCACCCAATACTTAATAATGTTTCGTAATCATTCTTGTTTGTTGTGGTTTCATTTCTTCTCATCAAAAATTAAAAGTTATTAATAATTCCCAATGTTGAAACTGAACTACCGAACAGTTGAAACTTTAACGACAGTTGCTTCTAAGAAAAGTCGGTTCCATGAAAGGGTAATAAATCTTTCTGGTGACCGTTCCTGTCTCAAGAACGGTGAAATAGACATGGTATAAATCACAGGAACTGCATATTTTTTAACAAGTTATTTTCTCTTCTACAGTGGAATAAGATATCAATAGTAATAATAAGAGTTGAATTTTAATATGTGAACTATTTAGTAACTTTCTTTCAATAATTCATTAAATTTTAATATTCTAATTAGACCATTTCTTAACTTATATTATTCTAAGTAATTTTCATATATATATATTTCATAGGAAGCATAGAAACATAGTAATTTTTATTTTTTATATATATTTATTTAAGAAAAAGGAAAAAAAAATGTATATATTGGACATTTAATAGTTGACCATTGCACTATTAAGAAAGGAGATGGCCCGGGGTGGCGGTCATAAATAGGCTAAATAGTGGCAAAACTAGTTTATTAAAAGCCAACGTTTCGACCCGACTTTGTCTTCAGGGCTAAAACGGACAAGATACAAAATGATATACAAAATAGTGGAAGTTATATAACATTTAGACAAAAAAAATATAAACAATGTGAATAAGTACCTTAAAATGATGACTTTCCAGTTCTAAATGAAACTTCTAGCTGAACACACCTGTAAGTCTCTGTTTTATTCTTCTAATTTTATTTACTTATTTATTTTTTGGTTTTCTTTTCTTTCTCACATTCCTTTATGTCCATTATTTCATAATATATCCTTTTTCTTTTTTTTCCAATCTCTTGTGTAGATCTGTAGGAGTATATTCACAATTGCATATATTATATATTACACTACAACAATTGTTATAATCATTTTACTTCAGTTTAGGATCTTACTATTTAGCTTACTCTGTTTATATTTTAAGATAATTACTGTTTATAATTTTAATAAGCTTATTCACATTGTTTATAATTTTTTGTATAAATATTATGTAACTTCCACTATTTTGTATATCATTTTTTATCTTGTCCGTTCTAGGCCTGAAGAAGACCTGCAAAGTCGGGTCGAAACGTTGGCTTTTAATAAAATAGTTTTGCCACTATTTATTCTATTTATGACCGCCACCCCGGTCCATTTCCTTCCCTAAAATATATATTCTACATAAGAATAATTACTACAGAATAGTTGAAAATATAGAATAACTCCTTCATTCCTTGATCAGTCTTTCGTATGGTATTACTCATACATTGTAAAATTTAAAATATATAATACAAATTAATAAATAAACATATGAATTATGAATTGTAAATAATATTTATTAATAAATTTTAAATAAAATCCAGAAAAAAATGGATTAAATCTGGGCATAGTTATACCGTCAGATTTAAATTATAATGAACAGCCATGTACCAAAAAGACTGTTCTTGTTTAACAACAGGAATTAGAAGTTGAAATTAAAGTTTCCTAAACTGTGATGTTCCGTAAAAGGTGAGTTAATGGAAAATTAGTTTTTGTTGCTTAATGTGTGAGATCTTCTGTACGCCAATTAGTAGCGGATCCAGAATTTTTTTCAGAGGGAGGGGGCAATTTTTATTATTATTATTATTATTAATGCCAGTTTTTGGAACAATAATGCTTTTAGAGATAAAAATATCTTATATTTTTTTCTTTTAAGGTACTTACATTTTGTAGCTGTTTATTCATTTAAATTTAAAAACAGGATACATTGGAATTGTTTTAAGTATTTATATTAGATCACTCATGTAAAAAAAATATGGGCCAATGAATTGTTCAATAAATTGTTCAGGAAAAACTAATATTTAAATTATAAGTTTAAGGGAACGCAATGGTTAAACCATGACAAATTGTATATCATATTTATAACTGATGGCTTACTAAATATATGTATTGAACCTTTGCCTATCAAACATTATTGAATGGAAGTTGTGCTGAGACCTTAATGTATAAAAATCGGATAGAAATATTAGGTTTGTGCTGAGCTATAGGTCAGCTAGTTTATAAATAATTTACGAATAAATAATTTATGGTTAAGTTTAAAATCATTTTTTTTTATCTGACTGCTCCATTTAAAAAAAAAAACTGAGGAGGTTAAGCAATAAGCATAATTTGAAACGTAGGGAAGTGGGTTTATTGCCGCATTGGGTTATGATTTCATCCTTTCTTTGAAACACGGTGGAAAACATTTTTTATCTTGATGACTGTAAGCAAACAGCCGTTCGCTGTAACTCTGTAACGGCAAACATTCCTTTTTATTACGCAGGAACAATCGTGTATTTGTTTACATTCGCCTGGGGATGATGCTGCCGTAGTAATATATCTCTCTTGATTCTTGGAGTTTTATCTTTAAAACCGAAAGTGTCTCGTGTCGCCTTAAAGCCTCTTGTAAGGTGTTCTTTGTCGTTGGCCGTGGATAATTGTGTGTCACACCACAAGGTCTTTTCCTGGTATGGTTGAGCTCGTGAGCGCTTGGCAAGTGTGTGTCTCAAGTTGTACATTCTCATACGTATGTTTTTCTTATCAGTTGTCAAAGAAAGAATGTGTTTACAGAGCGTATGTCTAAGTCGAATGGAATCTTTTCTTAGAAACCTCCCGATATTTTAGCTTTTATAGAGGTAAATATTGCCTCGTCAAATAAATAAAATAAAAAAAGATGTTCACTTGTCGTTTCGATTCCCTGAGATAATAATTTTAAAAAACTGAATAAAAATATCTTCTCATCTTGCCTTTCTTTCTTTTTAGTTTCTTCGATTCTGAAGATAATTACATATTGTTTAAGTCGAAACAACCAAGTCTCGCGAATAGTCAGTCTTTTTTTGTGAGCATAACTTAAAAAATGTAAGACATTGAAATTATCACTAAATTTCCATTAAAATCAATTTACTAAAAGTGGACCGATCCCTTTATAACAATGATTTTACATATTTTTGCAGTTTCCTCAAAAGAGCTCTGATTTTGACTATACCCATTATATCTATGTAAAATTATGTATCTTTTAATAGGATATTTAATCTAGGCATCTAGGCATTAATGCTATTTTTTTTTTCTTTCTCAAAATACGTTAAACTCTGTTTGTTATAAATAATGTAAGGCCTTGTTAATACATTTTGTTTGTATTATATTTATATTATAAATATTAACTATGAAAGAATTTGATAATTAACTATTTATTATTTAAGTGATGCTTTTTCATATTATTATATTCTTGAGTGTAAATTTATTGGATGTATTTTTTTTTTAATACAGTTGTAAATATAATGAATGAATAAAAAAAAAAAAAATTAACTAAAGGAGAAAATGGGAGAAATATTTTCGCAGGTTGAAAACAATTTTTTGTAAATAATAAGATTAATATATTGTTGAAAAGCTAATTATTTTAGGAAATTAATATCTAAAATATAATTCATTTATATATAAAAACAATTTTAAATTAAAAAAAAAAGATTTATTATTTATTTTTCTGTAATTCAAATTCCATAACTTAAGAAGTATTTCACATATATATATATCATGTACATTAGAATAAAATAAATTTCATAATATAACCATAACAAAAATATGTGCAATAAATTTTCATCAGATCTTAAGGAAATTTGATATCTAATAGAATCCAAAACGCAAAAAAAAAAAAAGTTTAAGTCTCTTGAGTGCCAGTAAATAATTAGCTATTTACATTAGACATCATTGGGACAGAAAAGGATAATTCACATAAATTGAGACAAGAGACAATACACCTCACACCAATAGAATGAAAACAAATTAAACTATATTTAGTTTGTATGTTTATCAATGCGTTGAATGTTCTTATGGTGATGTATGATCAACTGTCATTGAATCTTCCAGTAATTTTGGCCTCACTTTTTTTTATATTTTGCTCTCATTGTAGTTTAAAAAAAAAAAATTATAGCCCCACCATATTAATATATAGACATCTAGAATTTTTTTTTTCAATTCATCCAAAAACTTTTGGAGTGAAATTTTAAATCGTTTACGCTAAATTACTAAATTTTCTAATGTTATTTTTTTTTATATTTATTACTTTTTTTATTACTTGGTTTGATTTAATAGGATTAAGATTATAAATTTCATTTCCGATTTCTCCTAAAGATGTCTTACCTGTCATCATTAGGTAATAACGTGACGTTCCAGGATGGCAATGGTTTGTCTGATTTTCATGTTTTGTTTTTTAAGATTAAAAAACTATCTAATCTTGTATGAGTTCAACGATAACGAAACCTGAAATTAGGTTCTTATTCGTACGAAATTCAAGATGTACCTACTCTATATGTATACTATTCTCCACCTTATCGGACTAGTGTAGTCCTTTATTTTCACTCGTTGAGCTACTTAAATCCAAAATACCACAACTTGGTATTTGAGATATGCTATGTTATTGGTGGGGGGATGGGGAGGGGTTGTTATGTTCTGCAATAGTGTAACAATGACGGATTGTCGTTTTCGATGAAACGCAACAAGCTCCGAGGAGATTGTCATAGCGGAAGTTCATTGTAAAATATCGATGATATATCTGTAGGGGCAACGTTTCGATTGCACAAATATCGATCTATCTTGATTGATCTGTGGTTCAACCTTCATGCAACTTGTGCACTTGCGGCCACCGCAATCAACAAGACCGAACTCAACACGCTCCAACGCGCATTTATCCTACGGTCATTCGCTCATCGATTTTGAGTATATTACCTCTAGTCATTCGTGCCTTGTACTCCCTAAAAGCATTACCTGTCCATTTTCATCTCCGGGGTAACATATGACGTTTCTGTGCAATCATATTAATTCTTAGATCGAATAAAGTTACCCTTTGCCGTTACATTATTTGCGATTCTAAATTTTACATTATTTTGTCTTGTATACCTTCTTAATTTTGGCATGTACTGTTTATATTTTTTTTTAATTTTCCCATGTAATGTAAACTTCTTAACTTGTCACTTCTTATCGTGAATTGTTTTTCTACGACGTATGCCGAAACGTCAGCATTCATTATATTATATTATATATCGAAGTATTTGGTTAAAAAAACAGAAAAAATAAATAAGGTATCGATTTAATTATGTAGATATATAGATAGGAGTGCAGTTTTAAATACGTTCAAGAACTATTTTTTTAGAATTAATAGAAAAGTTCTAAATTAAAACGAGATTACTTATTTTGAAAAAAAAAAATATTATTCACAATTTCTCAAATACTTAGCCACACTATGTCTTCTGGCACTCCACCTTGTTGCCTCTATCTTTTTCGGTTTGGAAATCATTTATTTTATAAATTGTTATTATTGTGTCAAATAAATCATTTACATCATATGTGCAGATTTTATAAGTAAAAGCTAAATAAGAATATTAAAAAAAAAAATAAAGTAAATTAACATCTTAAACACAGTTATACTTATATACAATACTTATACTTAGCCAGGGTAACTCCATACTAAGGTTATCCATCTATCTGTAGAGGGAAAAGCAGGACTCCAGGAGATCCCAGAATTCCACAACTAGTATTAACAGCAAATGGAGGTTGAGAAAGAGCGCTATAGCCATAGGTAGACTAGCGCTATAGACTTAGTAGATTAGTAGCATTTCGTCAATTGAAAGATGAGTTTTTCTATTTAGCAGTTTAAATAATTGGCCATCTGGACTTACGGAATTGAGTTTTAGGGCTCCATTAAACCTTCGAATTCCTCTCGTATCTAGTGTTGCCCAAATGCGAGACTGAGACTAGTCTTGGTCTTGCAAGCTCAGTATTGGTCATGGTCTTGGTCTTGCGCAAGAGTCTCGCAACAGTCTTGCAGTTACTTATTAGCTTATTGGTATAGAGATATTACTGTAATTTTTTAGATTGAAGAAACCTAACAAAGCCCGAATGAAAAATTAGAGGAGTTATATGCAAAAGTATATTAGTTATACCAATTATTAACATGTAGTAATTAAGATTGTCAAGTATTAGAAACTATTTTTCCATAATTTTTATTTAAAAAATCAATTTTTTTTTACGAGCCCTGGTCTTGGTCTTGCAACAGTTAGGTGGCCTTGGTCTTGGTCTTGTAAAGTGCAAGACCAAGACCGATTTTGGGCTACACTACTCGTATCAAATCCTTCGTAAAATCCTCAATGCTCCTTACTTTGTCACAAATAAAATCGTTCATAACGATCTTAACGTACCATATGTTTCCGATCTAGCCCAATCCAGATACCTAACCTTCCATAACAAACTACAAAACCGTCCGAACCCTCTCGTCTGAAAAGAAGATGTCCTCGTGATCTACTTATGTAATATGATTAGAGTGCTACGAATGGGTAGTTTCTTAAGAAGCGATTTCATGTGATTGTATTACTACCGTGTGCACATTTACTGGATGTATTTTTAAATGTATACAGATGTAAATCTCATGAATAAATTACAAAAAATAAATAATTGGCCATATCATCGATTTCACTCTAGACTTTTAAAGTCTGGCGTGGATTCCATCTGGTGTGAGTGTTTCCATTATCATGTTGTATAATTATCTGTCTATTATCTTTTCGTTGGTAGAATTTCACATGAATCAAGGAGCTTATTTTAATTAATTAATAAAATTATATTTCACAATGCGATTCCAAAAACCCAACGTCTGTTACAACAAGATGGATTAACAAATCTTCATGGTGTATTCGGATATGTCATTTTTTTTTAATTTCATACGTTCAGTGAAAACGTAGGCTGTTTTGAAATTAATTTAGACTGGCAAACTATTTTTTTTTTTATTGCACAATGTAGCTAGCTAACAATAGAAAGCATTGACATTTATATAGAAGCCGTAGAATGTAATATATGGTGACATAAAAATCGCATACATAAGCATAAGGTATTTAAGTCGTTTGTTGGGATGGCAAACAGACATTCATGTTATGATAACATGTTTTGGTGCGTTAATTTTGTTTCTTCATCACTTGTTCTGAAACCATTGTATTTGTTGGAGTGTCTTTTGTATTCTGTGTGCTTGTGAGTTGCTTAGTATTCCGTTGCTGATTAGATCTATCTTAGTCATCGTTCAGAATTCCCATAGTTATTGACGGAACATTGCTAATAGTAATATTCTCGTCTGATTCTGCATTTACAATAAATTGTAAATAGATATTTCGAATTTACCTATTTATACCATGAATAAAACAGAAATCCCATGGTAATAATATGCTACTATTTTTTTTTTTTTCATCAACCGTATATTCCCACTCGCTAACAATTGAATAGCTATGAGGAAGAACTTATAATGAGATATTATAGGTAAAATAGGGATCTTTTTCATTGAAGGATATTTTAAATATTCCTTTCCATCGCCTTGTTTAACTTTTCTAAACACTAAATTATGTTAGGTATATAAGTAAGAATATTGTTTTCCTTTGATTTATTCTCCCATTTATTCCACTCAATTACATCATTACGTTTCGGGATTCACTTATATCCCATCTTCAGACTTGAAATTACAACATATCGTTATCAACAATTATATATAAACAATATAGCGTTTATTGATATAACTACAGACAACAATAATTTAATTTTTATTTTATTTTGCCAATCTTACCAGTATCCCCCATCATCTTAATTCTCCATAAGACTTGTCATGTTAATTAAATTGTTTTATTTTTGTCCTATTGCTAAAATTGTAGTAATTTTAAATTTAGTATTTATTTAATTATTACTATTATTATATGAATTTTACTATTTTCAATGTTGAATATATTACCTGGAAATCTTATTTTAGTCTCCTCTAGGGAGAGTCTAGTCAAATACTGAAAATTAAACTTTAAGCAAGGGGGCAAACTCCAATTCTTATATTTATTTTTATATATCTAATTGGTTTATAAGATAAGCATAGTGTTTATAAGATAGCAATAGGACAAAAATAAAAAAAATTAATTAACATGACAAGTCTTATATAGAATTAAGATGATGCGGGATACTGGTAAGATTGGCAAAATAAAAAAAAAATTAAATTATTGTTGTTTTTAGTTGTATTGATAAATGCTTTATTGTTCATATATAATTGCTAATAGCGATATGTTGTAATTTCTAGTCTGAAGATGGGATATAAGTGAATCCTGAAACGTTATGATGCAATGATGTAATCGAGTGGAATAAATGGGAGAATAAATCACTGGGAGAATAAATATTCCTACTTTTATACCTAGAAAATAAGTATCTCCCTTAGGATAAATGAATAAATTATGTTATATTTCAGAATTAATAAATTGATTGTTTTCAGACTTAAATAGGATTTTTTTTTTCTGTTGACATTACAGATCTTGTTGATCATAACAAGCCTGCTCCACCTCTGCCTATCTTGGGCTGTTTCTTTCAAGTTATCTGCATGCAGCTCCATTGCACCTTTGTTGATCCGATCTATCTATCTGCTTTTTGGACTGCTATGTAGTCTTCTATGTACATGCCCCGCTAATCTTAACCTCCTTCATCATGAGCTGTTGATTGACTAGTTTATGTAAGCAGCTCTCTATTAAGCTCCGGTTACCGTGCGGAGGATTTTTCTCTCAAATCTCTCGCGATATTTTTTTCTACGGCCCTGGTTAGTGTCCAAGTCTCACAGTAATATATTAGAACCGGTTTTATCATAGCATTGTATAACCTTAATTTGAAATCTCTTGAGATTTTTCTGTGCTTTCAATCCCTTTGAAAGGGAGAGGAAACCTCTGTTTGCGTTTTTTATGCGCTGGTCTATTTTCGACCGTTCGCCATTCACTGAGGTTATTGTTGAAATGGGAATAAACAGTCATTATATTCAAATTCACGTAACGTGTCCATTCATTTTCCTCTTCAATTGAAATCTGTTATATTTGATGAACTGTAGTACAATTATAATTGCTAATTCGTGAACGAGGAAGTGCATATTAATTTTCATGCATGTTGGTTTGGTAGTAAAACCGTCTGGATATTGTGCCTAAATTATTTTAATTTTTTGTTACAAATTTCAATTTATCTTATTAATTTGCTACAAAATAAGCTATATTTCATATGTACACGTAATCATAAAATACCAATAATTAAAGCTTACAGGTTATATTCAAACTAATTTTTTTTTTTTAAACATGTTTATTGAGAGATATTACACTCTGTCACAATGAACTAAAATTTAATAATTCAACTAAAATTGAATTAAAATATATGAAAATAGTTTATGATTTTTATTGATTTAATGCTTAAAAATAAAATGCAGATAAACAATATCCCCCAGATTATGGTGTGTTAACGATTCAGTATAGCGTCGTTGCGAATTGTGAAAAAAAAAATGAAGGATTAAAAGTTCTAAAACCGGGTACTGTCCTGAAAAGCTTTGGCTATTGATACTATCAATACTAAAATATTGAATATGGATTAGATGAATATTATTAACTTTTAAAATATCTAACCGTTCTTGAAATAACGGATATTATTGGAGGAAAAAAATGAGAATCGGGATAAAGAGGATCGATAGTTCTATAAAGTTTTGTCGGTGACGCCACATCTTTCATAAGTTGCAATCCGGCTACTGTGTCTCCCCAAGGCCAGCTTCAGATCTAAAGGTCGCCTGTCGTAACTAAACCTCCACGAGATCATACTCTTGACAATATAATGTGATACAATTTTGTGTTATTGTGATGATTTTCAAGGTTTCTTTGTCATAATGATAACTTAAAAAAAAAAAATCCGGTGTGTTCACTCACACGACTTTCCTACCTATTTCAGAAAAGTTTTTATATATTTACATATATTCATGAAGAAACAAAAAAAACAAACAAAAATTGAATTAGATTTATTTTCCTGAAAATTGTTCAAAGAAAAGATTTGAGTACGATTAATTTGATAAACTAAAGCAATGTGAACCGGCTTAAGGTAGATCAGTGTAAATATTTCAATACTCTCTAATATTGCTGATCAAAAACTTTTTGCTATAGCTTAGTATTGTCAAACAATAAATTCTATTAAAAGTAGAGGAAATAGTGAAGCTTCTGTGATGCGGGCAACAGATTTTCTTACTTTTACGTAATCTTACATTGGAAATTGAATAGCTGCAACTTCGTTAATAGTTGTCCAAAATGAACGATTTTTATATAGTTTTGTAGGGAATTTAATTACCTTTCAAAAGTTTTATTATGAATTTTACCGTTTAATGTATACTTAGTGAGTTAGGCCCCATAACATTTTTCTTTTCTTTATAACTTTTTTTCCTGTATTTTCTCGGGAATTTAGTCCATATACGTCCATATCATAGCATTTGCTGGTTACAGCACATTATCCGGACTTAAGTCAAGGGTAGGCTAAACAAAGTAATCTGTTGCATTCGTAAATTTTCAAACAATACTAGCTGTTCCGAGTAACACCGCTTTCGGTATCAGCTCCAAACAATTCATCGAAAGCCCTAATTCCTTCATCGAGGAATTATGTTATGTCCCACTGCTATGTCCGAAATCAAACCATTTGCAGAGATGACCAGCGGCAAAACCCTCACTTTATCAAGTTTATACAATTGCTTCAGCTCCTCACCGATTATTATTATTATAAGTATTATCTTTTTTCTTTAATATATCTACACATAGCTATGTAAATATTTCTCTTATTACTCATGTTTTATTTATTATTTTATTGTAATATGTATTTTGACCAGATGTAATGTTGATGTTTATCTCCAATATTGTCATTCTTAAAGGACTTTTTCCCAGAATAAAGTTTATTCTTCTATTCTATTCTATTAAGGCGTTCCTTGTTGTGTTGAGGCTTCCTGGTGGATTCCGGGTGCCGAGCTAAATGATACTCCCATTTTAACCTCCTTGCCTTCATATGAAAATGATTAGTTTATGTAAGCAGTTCTTTTTGGATCCCTCTGTTTATCATGCGGAAGATTTTTCTCTCACATGTTTCAATGCAGCTTTTTGAAGTGTTTGTTAGTGTTCAAGAACTGGCCTTATTATATTGTACATCCTTAATTCGAGATTGCTAGGGATTTTTCGGGATTTTAATATATTTGAAAGAGAATAGAAAGCTCTGTCAGCGTTTGTTCTACACTAGTCAATTCCGACCGTTAGTAATTAATAATTTATATAGGTATATATATATTTAATCAAAGACCCTAGACCTACGGACTTGAACTGTGGGGGACAACTAAATTTTCGAACATCAAACGAATCCAATCCTTCCAGTCTAAAGTCCTCCTTATAATAGTCAATGGTCCTTATTATGTTACTAATAAAACCTCACATCATGACCTTTACATCCCTTATGTCCTTGACGTTATTCCATCTCGATTCTCAAATTTTTACCTGACCCAATCAACCATCCTAATCCCTTAGCTCAATCCTAATCCAGTTCCAGTCATCCCTACAATCCTCCTCGAAAGTTGAAACGGCAGTGGCGTCGAGATCTCTTGTGAATACGTCATTGGAGTCCTGGCAATGGCAATGATATATATATATATATATATATATATATATATATATATATATATATATATATATATTTTTTTTTTTTTTTTGCTTCGAATTTCTGTATCTTATTCAATTTTATCTTAAAGTTACATTTCCTTGATTTTTTTTTTTTTATAGCTTTTGTCTTTTTATATAGATGTATTTTTATTTATTTTATTTTTTTTATTTTTTTTTGTATTGTATATATTGTATGAATGAGCCTCACTCAGCTATAGTACTCAGTGCCCTTAAGTGCGGAAAAATGTATTATTTACCAATAAAAAAGCTTTGTATCAGAATCATAGACCCAACGATACCGTACAGATTAAATCGTTTTTATCCTCCACGAAAAAGTCTTTATAAATTTATAACTACCATTTTTTCCCCACCGGTTATTGAAATTCTCGAGAAACATTCATTATAGCAAATGCCTGACATTATAGCGTATGATCTAACTGATATTTACAACGTTAGAACATTGCGTGCGTAATAGCTCCACTTCATTCCCTCCCGTGACCCTACGAGTTCGTAATCGCTTATAATTTATTTACAAATAAACGAGTCATGTCCCCTTTCTTTATTTGCATTTTGTGTGTTATTTATTTAACTCTTTGGATCATTTAAGCTCTGAGTGAGTCATTGGCGAAGCTAACCGAATATTTACCAGGTGGGTGGAAGGGAGGGGGGGGGGTTCTATTATAGGTACCCTTGGGAAGAGGTGTATGCTTCACAATAAAAAAATATATTTATTTTAAAACACAGAGATTTTTTGAGCTTACACCAACGTCTGAAAACCCTATGATCCGAACAATAGGTAACTATGACAAAACATCTTTGAAACGGTATACACACAGACGTTTCAATCAGTTGATTTGTGAAAATTTAACGGTTTCTTATCTATCGCCAAACAAGTAACAATAAACTCAATCACCCCAATCAACAAATTGTATTTATAGGATGTGTATGTGTATGTATATATATGTGTGTGTGTGTGTGTTGTGTGAGTAAGTATTGTATGTGTAAATATATATATTTATATAATTTCCTTTTGCACATAAATTATATTTAGTTTTTCTTGTACTTTTAATGATTGTAACCTAGTTTTTTAATTTACATCTTATGTAGGTTTTTATTTGATTTTTCCTACTGTAAAAAATTAATTTCAATTTTCTAAGTAATATTCAAACCACCATTATGTCATGTGTAAGTTTAATGCAACTATAAACATGTAGCTTATCAGTATGACATGTTGTAATGTATATAATAAATAAAAAAACAAAGGTGTATGCTTATCCTATAAAAGTCGGCATTGAGGAACTATTTCTTATAGTCAGCAGTACAAACGCCTTTTTAACAAATCATAAAGGCGTATAAACCCGCGTAAAACTTTTGGGATGGCTTCATCTTGTTTGCTTTCCAATTATTATTTTTTGCTTTAAGATTTTGGTCTACTCTGCATACTTTCCACTTGAATCGTGGTTTTTACCACAAAATCGAGAAAAAAGGTGGCCTACTAAAATTTTGACCTCCAATCCCATTCTGTCAGAATAACGAGGTCGACCATACGGATCAATATATTTAAACCTAATTTTTTTCTCGATTTTATCAATAAACTATATTATGATTCCATTGGAAAGTAAATGGGGTGTATTCATGAGATTTTAATACCTCATCAAATTAATATAATTAAACTTTCTTTTTCTTAATATATTTTAAAAATATTTCAGGACATACTATTATAGGCACAAGTAAAACACAACATATTATGTTTAATAGTTTTACAAAAGGCTAAAAGTTTATAATTAGTTTTTTATTATTATATGTTTAATAATTAATGAAAGGACTTTTGATAATCAAGGAAAGCAATAAAATGTATTTTAAAAGCATTCATGTATGCATTCATTCGAATCAAACCTCTTTTATTTTATTTTGATTAATTTTATTACTATGCCAGAAATTCTTTCGCATCCATTACGTTAATTAAACGCAATAATGCCTTTGATTTTGTTTCCTCAAAATAGTTTATGAATAATTTAATAATTAAAAATTCCAGGTATCATCATAATTTAAAAAGATGAGATGTAAAAAAATTTTAATTAATTTAAATAGAAATTTAAAATATAAAAGCACACACCATAGTGAATACTGAGACATTTATAAATTTTACTATTGAAGTTTTTATGAAAATTCATTGGTAAAGAAATTAACGAGGTATTTATTCAATTTTAGAATATATATTTTGAATGTATACTAGGATGGAATAATTTTCTTTGTTTTGTATATAACTTATTCCTTTATTAATTATTATTAGATAAATAGATAGATAGAAAAAAATAAAACTTAGTTTCATATAAATTTTATATATATATTTTTTTTAAACAAACATTTTTTTTATTGGCAACGTTATAGAACGTTCTGCCTGGAGTGGCCCTAAAAATACATAATATGAAAACAATTAATAATAATAAAATAAATAAAAACAATAAACTTTGGAAACATTAAACAGCCTTTTGTTATTTAAAACAACTTAAAACTGCCTGATACACATAATCTAAATAAACATTAATTTGTCATAAAGTAGAAATGAATAATTTCTGTTGCATAACCTTAAGCTTATACTTGCTTTTGCTTTTGTTTACATATAACTAGAGAATTTTATGTGTTGTATTGCTGAATTAAAAAGATTCTATATTTATAAGCCTATATAAACTCTCCAATCTTTGCCATTGATTATGTCTATAAATTCATTGCGGTATATGATTTTTTTCTTAAAATATTTAATTCTATATTCCTGCAAAATCAGAAAATTTATTTATTATTATATTGTATTATTTATTTTATCGAATAGCGGACCCTGACACTGATCATTTCTTCGTTAAAGTACTTTACAGACAGAGAATAGAATGCAATATCCGAGTTAAGGAAAAACGAACTATCAGGTACCAAAGCGGAATTTTAAAAATACCTCAAAAAGCTGAACAATTTAAAGAAATTGTTCAGGAATCATTTTTAAAGAAGTGTGATGAAAATAAGGAAATAAACAGTTATTGGGAAAGAATTAAATTAAATTCAGGTCTTTAGAGTGCTACCAGTGGGTAGTTTCTCACCAAATGATTTCATGTTATTATATTCTATTGTACACATTTACTGAATGTATTTTTACTTGTAATACAGTTGTAAATATCATTAATAAATAAATAAATAAAATAAATTCAGGTCTAACAATTCTTGAAGGTTTTTGTTTTTATTTAGACTGGATTATTTGTTTATTGATAAATATTAGAATCTGTCTCAATAAAGGACATTTATAATAGAGTTCTGAGAACACATTCACACCGTATTTACAAATTAAAAAAAAAATAAATAAATAAGGTAATTTCAAAATAATATAAAGCTAAATAAGAACAAAATAAAATATCATAGTGAAGGAAGAAAATATAAATAATAGAATAAAAATAAATGAATAAAATAGAATTAAAATTATCTTAAAAAAAAAAAAGTAATGAAAATAAACATCTTAGACGCAGGCATACCTATTTACACGATTTACAGTCGGCCATGGGAACTCATAACCATACTTGTTCCCCCACATGTTGAGGGAAAGCGAGACTTCAGGGGTTCCCTGCGCTTCTTCCTTAACCACTTCACTGGTATTAAAAGACAGCGGAGATTGAGTAAGGGCGCTACAACCACAGACAGGAAGGTATTAGTAAAATTTTAAATGGCGAAGATACAATTGTTCCCAGTAACATTTATGTATATAATGAATGATAAATTATAAATATAATGATATTTAAATACTTTATAAATATATTAGTAATCAAGTAATTAGTTCGTTTAGTATATTTAGGGACCAGTTACTGCATTTTTCATATTTTTTTACTGCACATTTATATGCCGCATATTCTGTGCTTAAAAAAAATACGAGCTTTGGTTATAATATAAATCAGATCAGGCTTCGGAAAAGTCTAATTTCATTAAACGATGGCCATAATATGCTTTGCATTTGTTAACAAGGTGAATTATTGGGAACAAGTCAATTTTTCATTGCAAATGATTTTCAAGACAGGCGATCGATTCATAGCTATGTATTTTCAGCAAGCAAGTTTAGTTGCATCATTTTGACCTAGAACGCAACAAAAGGGCTTTGGTTGCGTGTTACGAAAGACAATTCATAAATTTGGAATGGGTAGCCATGGCAGAGCAATTAAATATCTTGCTATAATATTCATGTAAGATGTCTCGAGGTGAAACTTCAGCATTACTTGTTTGACTAAGTCTTCGTTGCAGTCCGCCGTTTCGACAAGGTTGGATGGATCTAACTCCCACTTTTTCGGTATTGGGAGTATCAGGGACGCATAGAGGTATATTTAGTTTTAATATTGCTTAAGATTATTGTAAGTGAGAATATTTTGTTGTCGCGATGATAAAGATTCCATTTCATTCCATGTCGACATGTTTTAATTCCGTTTCCAGAATACAAAAAGTGAGGCAATGCTACGCAATTATAAAACATTTTGAAAGTGAAATCGAATAGAAACATTTGTCATACTGGTAGCACTATGTTTTGAATGTTTCTTTTCAGGAATGTGCACTGTACAAATAAAAATTCTATAATTACCCTACCTAAATTTAATTGTGTTAATATATCATCTCGTAATATATGTATAACTTTTTTCACTATACAATTTTATTTAGTAATATAAGCATTCTGTATTCATTTTATACCGATATTTTTTTTGTCTCTAATTCTTATAATAATAATATAATAATTATTATAAGTATAATTTATTTTATTTATTGTACATAGTGTGAATGTGATCTGTGAACTCTTATTATAAATGTCCTAGAGACAGATTGTAATATTTTTCAATAAATAAGTCTAAAAAACAAAAACAATTCTTAATAATTTTTTTTTTTCTCGCCTTTCGTTCACGTGACAGAAAAGTCTTTAACGTTATAACTGAACTACTACACACTATTTATATTTTTTAAACAATAATATTGGTTTGTTGTTTCTCTTTTGTTTCTTATATCTTCAACACAACGGTCTGTCATGGTAGGCTAATTGCGCCGTAGTTTCTCCAGTTGTTTTTTTTTTTCCAAAAATCCTCTACTGTATCCGTTTCTTAATCCCATTGGTCTCTATGAGAGTTAAATTGGGTTTAACCAATGCCTGACTTTAAAAGCAGTATGTTTGGGATTGTATCGTTGAAAGGTGTTCCTTCCCACCCTTACGTTTTCTCGCTTTATTTTACATATTCCCTTAAATCATTATATTAAGTCATAGTAATCCATAATAGCATCTATAACTATTAATGTTGCTTAAATGCGAGACCAAGGCGATTCTTGGTCTTGCAAATTCAGTCTTGGTCTTGCGCAAGAGTCTTGTAGTTAACGCAACAGTTATATTAATACGTCAATAATGTTATTACTATAGAGATATTACTGTATTTTTTTCAGATAGGAGAAACCTAACTAAACCCGAATGAAAAATTAGAAGAGCTTAATGCAAAAGTATGTTGTTTATACCAATTATTAACATATAGTAACTAAGATCGTCAAATATTAGTAACTATTTTACCTTAATTTTTATTTAAAAATCGATTTTTTTTAAAACAGTCCTGGCCTTGGTCTTGCAACACTTGGGCAACACTAGTGAATAATAGAAAAATATAAATTTTCTACGATAAAGTTGGAGAAAATATATTTAATCAGTATATTTTAATAGGTATTTTTACGTAACTATTTAGACTGTGATTGTATTTTTTTTTAACTAGTTCAAACTAAGAAATAAAAATATTTTTCTTTTTTTTTTTGTTAGGAAGCTGTTTAACATTCTTTATTATTGGGAATAAAAACTTCCAGGTATACAAACAATTGATTTATTTGTTGAATTACATGTCAAGTTGACGTTTCGGGAAAATTATTCCCATCTTCAAAACTTGAATTCCATACTTTCATAGCGATTCATGGCTGAAAAAGAGTTAATTAAAAAATAAATGCATGTTACAATACACGTTAATGTATTGTTGTTACATAATATGCTATAATTATCTAAAGCCTGGTGCCCTCCTTTGTCATGATTTGAAATTTATGTGTTATATAAAAAAGTAATAAAAATATATTGTCTGGAGCATCACATTCCTGGGACCAATAATTGGGTGCCTGCTATGGAGGATGTTATTAATCTTTGGATCTAATTATTTACTCTTTTACTGTTTATTCAATGACTGTTGGTTACATAGCTGCATTCCAGTTTTAGTATATTTCAATTTTTTAATATTTATTAATAAAAAAATATTTTTCAGTTTTTGAGATTATTCATTTTTAGCTGGAAAATTTGTAGAAATGCACCTATGTTATGAAGGCTGTTCCCTTTCCATGTTTAATGGATACAAATTGTAATAAATCCAATTTTTTTGATCAGATTTTTTGAAATATATGCATATACACATACAAAAAATCTTAAACTTCCAAACAAAGATATAAATTTATTTTTATATATTCAATATTATATTTGCTCGTTTCACAGTAATTATTTTGAATTTTGAAGCCCGATAAAAACTATTGCTTTTTTTTTTTTTTTGTCCTTCGTTGCTCCCTCCCCCCCCCCCCCTAATCGAAATGGCAAGTCTTCGTCTATGGTGTACATGATTCACCAGTAAGCAATGTTAAATGTTAAAAAAATAAGTAAAAGGACCATAAGTGATAGCTTCAAAAAAAATTTAATTATCACAATAAACATGCTAAGTAGTGTTGCCCAAAATCGGTCTTGGTCTTGTACTTTGCAAGACCAAGGCCGCCTAACTGTTGCATGACCAAGACCAGGACTGGGAAAATAAATCGATTTTTGAAATAAAAATTAAGGCGAAATAGTTACTAATACTTGACAATCTTAGTTACTATATGTTAATAATTGGTATAACCAATATACTTTTGCATTTAACTCCTTTAATTTTTCATTCGGGCTTAATTAGGTTTCTGATTTCTAAAAAAAATACAGTAATATCTCTATAGTAATAAGCGAATAAGTAACTGCAAAACTGTTGCGAGACTCTTGGGCAAGACCAAGACCATGACCAAGACTAAGTTTGCAAGAAGAAAATGTGGGTGAGTAGTTTGAGATCTAAGATTAAGATGTAATTACTACTTAACAGCTAAGGTTACAAGAAGATGAAAATAGTCCGAAAATAGTATAGACCCCTTTTTATCAAATTATTAACATCCGCCTAAAATTTCGTGAATAGCTTTATCTTATCGTAACCTACAATTTTTTTATTTCCTAAAATTCTCGGAATTGGGACTTCTCAATCTGGAGATAGGAAAACTTTGTCTATCTAATTAGGTATTAAAAACTCATAAACATCTATTTGCTTTTTACTTGAACCGTAAGATAATTTTATCACTAAATCGAGAAAAACAGCGTCGTATAAAAAAATTGGGCCGTTTGGCGTGACCTCTACATGTCAAAATAACGAGGTTATGTTGGCCAAACGGTCCAATATTTTTTTATACCACCTTTTTTTTCGATTTTGTTATCTAATTATCTTACGACTCACGTTGAAAACAACTGAGAATTTATGAGTTTTTAGTACCTCATTAAAATAATTAATTTAGTGAGAAAACTTTTAATATCTGAGAATTTTCGTAGATAAAAAATTTGTAGGTTACAATAAAATGAGAAGCCATTCACGAAGTTTCACCCGGATATTAATAATTAGATAAAAAGTGGTCTGTATCACGAACTAAAATAGTAACAGTTGAATATGTTCCTTTTTTAAAAAAACATTCAAATTTCATCTCCCTGATGGAAACTGTGAGGTACAGGTACCCGTATTTTTATGGCTATTATTATTCAACTTAAATACACATAAAAACTACTGAAATAAAAGAAAAGTTTAAAAACAATAGATCACTAATTAAAAACGACTCTAGTTATGAGATTATCAAGTTGTTTTTGTTTTTTTTATAATTTCTGTTTTGTTTCTTTTAATTGCCTGTCTATTTTCAAATAAAACCTCTGATGTTCTGAGTTAATTAATTAATATTAATTAATGAGAACAATACAAAACAAAGACAAATAAATTAGACAGAGACAAAAATATTATTAGAATATTAATAGGAGATTTGAAAAGAAACCATCGAGTCCTCTCTGTTATTAAGTTTAACTAATTAAGGCTAAAAAATTGAACAAGAAAAATTAAGAAATGAATCACCAAAAAAATCTATAAAAAAAAGAAGGTTTAATATACAGATAGAGGTTAAATAGTCTACTAAAAAGAAAATCTCAACTTTCAGTGCATTGCAAATTACTAATCTACAAGACCTATCTTGACCTACGGACTGCAACTGTGAGAAACAGTTAACCATTTTTAAAATCGAAAGCATTCAATCCTTCCAGTTCAAAATCCTCCGAAGTTCGGTTGTCTCCCCTCCTGTGGAAAGGAGGGGTTCCGGAAGATCCCAGCGCTTATTTTTCAACAGCTTCGCTGGTATTAAAAGTCAGTGGAGGCTGAACGAGGGCGCTACAGGCACATGCCCGCTGAACTCCAATATACTCATATTTACAAAAGGTCTCGGGGACAATTCTGTTTAACCTCTGAGAATGATTGTAGGGATAGGTGGAAATAGATTAGGATTTTACTAAATGATTTGGATGATGAGTTAGGTTCTGATGATAAATTGATAAATGATGGTTCTGTGGGAAATAATCAGAGATTATAGAATTTAAAAAATGGGATATTAAGATCATTACCATATGCAGTGATTTCTTGGTTACATAAAATGGAGCATCGACTATGATGGGCAAATGCTACTCTAAGTACCGAGTACCAAGTATTTTACTCAAATTGAATCACTATTGAGAATTCAATCACTACTTCAGTTAATCGTTTGCCATCAACTGAAGTAGTAATTAAATTCTTTGGTACTCAAAAAAGGTCAATATTTGAGTAAAATACTTGGTACTCAGTACTCAGAATAGCATTTGCCCATCTCTGAGTTGCATATGCCCATCATATTCGATGTTACATTTTATGAAACCAAGAAATCACTGCCTACGGCAATGATCTTAACACCCCATTTTTTTATGCTATAATCTCTGATTATTTCCCACATTACTTTACTCGTCATACCGGATCATTTATCATTTTATCATCAGAGCCTTACTCATCATCCAAGTCATTTAATAAAATCCTAATCTATTTCCACCTATCCCTACAATCCTTCTCGGAGGTCAAACAGAATTGTCCCCGAGACCTTTTGTAAATATGAGTATATTGGAGTTCAACCGATATATCTTCCATTCAGGTATGTGCCTGTAGCGCCCTCATTCAGCCTCCACTGACTTTTAATACCAGTGGAGCTGTAGAAAATTAAGCGCTGGGATCTGCCGGAACCCACCATTTCCACAGGGGGGAGACAACCCAGGTTCGAAGTTCCTGGATAAAGTGAGAATATGTTTTATGCCTCTGCTCTATATGTTTATTT
Organism: Nezara viridula; assembly: GCA_928085145.1. Lineage (NCBI taxonomy): Eukaryota > Metazoa > Arthropoda > Insecta > Hemiptera > Pentatomidae > Nezara > Nezara viridula. The sequence continues at coordinate 140,649,934 of OV725078.1, read as the reverse complement.
TACTTTTTAAGTTCATTTTTTAATTTTATGTATTATATTGCTACAACTATACTCCAACGAGACCTCTGGCATAAGAATGTACTTCTCTATACGTCTCACTGATGGATTCGATGAATAAGCGGAATATGTAGGACAGCGAATAAAATTTAGTTTGTGGTGATTCCGTGGTAGGTACACTATGTTGGTTCAGTCTGCAAAAACGAGCTTTGTGTAGACATTTACTGCGCTACTACCTTGCGGTAGTTTGAGAACCGTAGTTCACTAGACTCTTTTATTTATTTCCATTGTTTTTTTTTCAAAAGTCTATTTTTTTTTTCAAAAGTACACGCGCTATCCATGCTGGCTGAACCAACACAGTGTACATACATAATTGTACATAATCAACATCTAAAGGCGGATGTACAGGGGGAGGGAGGCTTTCTAGCTGAAGCCCCCCAAAATGGTAAAATGTAACCATGTTTTATTGAAAAAAATATTAAAAACTAACTTTTAAAGTATTATTGTTCGTGTAATTACATTTAATAGGACTTCAAGATTCACTTGAACACCATGTCATATAGGTAGTTAGTTTCTTCAATTTTTTATCAAATTGGTTATCGTTATATATACGAAAAAAAAGCTTTCGGGCTGAAGTCCCCCAAACAATAAATCCTAGAGATGCTAGTGAATCCACCACAATCTAAATTTTACCCCCTGTCCCAAAGCTACCCACCCAGTCCCAATGTTACCACATCGTATGGTAGATGCATTGAGTGGAGTCGAATGTAAGAAATTCATGTACTATCCCTAGCAAAGAACGGTATTATCATATGATGATATGCAATACGTTTATGCTAGTGAAGTCCTAGGAATCCTCGAAACATAAACAAAATATGTTTATAATAATAATATCTCATGGCAACCGTAACACCTAAGATGTTTTCGGCATGAATTGCGATTTATATCGAAAATGGAACATTTTTAGGCTTCAAAACGCAGAGCCCGGTATATTCCTTTGAAACATCAATTGGTACAACGAATATAAAACGAGATTATTCACTTATCAATGGAATTCCATTTCGTTTGATACCTCATTCATCAAAATCCATCGCTCCTGAGAGTCGGAAAAGGGATCTATATTACCGCATTTTATATAATACAACATTTTATTCAATAAAACTTATACCATATATGTATGACGTTTTAATATTCATTTTATTATTAATTTTTTTTGTTATGAATTAAACCCGCCACATAATGCAACATTTTTTATTTTTTGGATTGCCGATCCCATACAAGACCCCAGAGGATATTGGCAGGGCAGGAATCCATTTCGCGGGAAATCTGGTCCTTGAGAAAAAAAAATTGTGAAGGGTAGGTGGAGTTGAAAAGAGGCCGATGTGACTGAATGATGGCTCCGATAGATGTTCAATGGAGCGGCTACCTCCCCCCTCCCCTTTCTCCCCTTACTACCCCTACCTCTAATATCTCCTTTCCTCCCAGCCTTTCCTATTTGTTAAATAAAAACTGAAATACACTCCAAATCTATACTTCCTTACAAAGTTTAATATAAAAATAGTATTGTAAATTCCAGTTTCGGCCCGTTGTTAATATTTAGATTGCAAATATTCGGTGGTTGCTTGAGTCGGACCATACGCGGTCAGTCGTACTGACATTTCGAATTATTATTGACATCCACCGTCGGTTTTTCCCCTAAATTAATTATTTAGTTAAATTATCCACTTTATAGAGAGGCTGGGTGAGCCCCAGGAGGTTCTCCCGACCTGGTCGATCCACGGCTGATGGAACAGAATAAATATTGTTAATACAGCCGGAACCTTTTCGAACCTAAAGCATATGACGTCAGAACCTTGCTCAATGAGCTTTTCTGCTCTCCAATTTAAACCATATTTCACTTTTTGTAAAAATAGTCAACCTGATTTTTTTTTTTTAACTTTTATCAAAAAGATTTTCGGTAATTAGGAAGCATAATTATTAAACGAGTTTTTATCTATCAAACATATTAATAATAGGCAATACGTCAAAACCAGTCTGCCTGACTCCAACGTCAACAGCGCTTATAATGACATTAGTCTGACAGACACGTGATTGAAGTTATTCTTGTTAGACTTGTGACTGTCATTCCTGACTGACCGTGTTGGGTCTGCTAAAAATAAGCAATCTATTGGAGAAATAATGAACCATCTGATTATGACGTAGTAGTTTGGATGACGATAGCTCTATCGATAGTCGTCACTTCTTGTTTTGCGGCGCCACTGTTCATGGTGAATCTTCCTCCACTCGTCGGAATCCCAATCAAGCTTTTTCCTTCTCCACACATTTACTCCAAGCAGTAGTTTTGCTCTTTATCTCTCGTACAATCTCTCCTGGGACGCCCTCTTTTTCTCATGTTCTAAAACTTTTCTCTCATCATTTCTTCAACATGGCGAAGTGCCTTCCTAATGTGCCAAGTGCCTTACGAGCATACCTCACCAAGTATACTTAATATATTCTTTTCGAAAGCCTTTAGGGCTAACTGGTATGGCATAAAGGATCCAGGTTTCTGGTCCGTAACACACTATTGATCTTATCAGAGATTTATACATTTGAAGTTTGCCTGGTCGAGAGATTTGATTTCATCAGTTTTCGCAAGCTGAAATAGTATCTGTTTCCTATCATTATTCTACATCTGATCTCATCACCCCTCTTTTTTTTTACTCCATGATAAGCGAAGCGATCAATCGCTTCAAAGCTATAACTGTTTACAACTAGTTTACGCGTTTTTCTTCTTATTCCAGAAGCAGACGTTACCATATATTTTGTCTTCGTTTCATTAATTAGGAGGCCTCCTTTTTTACATCCATTGCTTACTTCAATAAGTAATTCCTATGAAATGCTTTCACCTGTACTTAATATGTCTAGATCATCCGTATAACCAACAAATTGTGAGGAGATTATCATCAGGAACGATTCTATCTGCAATCATATCGGTGATCATTTGACTATCGATGGGTCACATTGTTTGAAATCACTCATGTTCCTAAAATTGTAATCCTGTAATCTATTTGAGTGTTCATGTAGTTTTGTATGGTATGATTTAAAATAAACCACTGTGCGTTAGTATATTTTACGATGAGCTTTGTATGATGTGTGTGGGCTTATTTTGCTGAATACCTAAGTTCTGTTCTGCACATACAATGCCTTATACCTAAAACTAATTTCTTTCCCAATTTTTTTTTTTGCCACTAGCCTTAAGGTATCATTTAAACACAATTTAATATAGCTTCTTTGGTCTTTTATTTCAATAGTAATTACTTTTTATCAAAGAAAGAAAATGTCGGTTCCTCTCCTCTTCTCACAAAAAATTAAATCCTGAATTCGCTACTACAGTTAACCAGTACCTAGACCAGTTAACGTCATCTACTTTACGACCCAAGTGTATACTATACAGAAACTTCCCATTGTCCTCTGTCTTATTTCAATAATTTTACATTGGAGAATAGACAACTACTTTCTTAAAAATTTGATTTGTATAAATTTAAATTTTTAAAAAACATGTCTCCAATCCGAGGTCCCATATTTACGCTTTTAACAACACGGGGCGTTTGAGTTGACTGAAGCACAGCCTTTTTCCCAAATTAATTTCGGGAGTGATTTTCTTGAAACGGATTAAATTGTATAATTTTATGTCCCTCTTTAGAAAGCCTTCGATATTTTTGCCAATAAAGGAAGACTGGTTACTGGATTAAAAATTAAGATTATTTTTAACAGTTCATCACTGATCGGAGATTTGATGTTAGATTTACAAGGAGCTTCCTAGAGGAACTAGGTATTGATGTTGGGGGAGCTGACGATATTGGCCGAAAGTATTATTTTGGACTCCCTGGGGATCATCCACTATAATCTATATACTGATTGAGGACGTCTTGTATTAATTATTTATTAAATTCTAAATTGGTCTATAATCCTCTTATCTTTTTGTCTACATTCGAGAAATGTTTATTATGCTATGCCTATTGTTTAATATGGTTTATTGTTGATAATTTGTAAGAGTATTATTATGAAAGAGGAAAAAAAAAAAGAAAGGAAAGATATGTCAAATATATATATACATATATATAATAGAAAAATATAATATAATATTAATGTCCGTATGGATTGATAAGTATGCTGTGTACGAAGCAACACTGTGTAGTTGGGCAGCATTACTTTTAATAAAGTATTTCTCTCTTGTATTTTCCATGAGACCTGGATGCTCTTTGGTTCCTAACCATCATCATAATATATCACATATATATCATATATCATCATAATCCTTTGCCTCTCTACCGCTTCGCAGTGTAAGGATGTCCTCTATAGGTCTCGGTCCAAGTATGGTTCTAATATATGTCCAGGGAAATGTGACTTGTACATTGTTTTGAGGATCGAGAATATATGGAATTGGTGGATAGTGACAGGTACCCTATTAGTTAGGTACCAAGATGTTACCAAAAGAGCTGAGGTTGGGAGCGGGCTAGGTAGGCACCACAATAGGCACGTACTATTGTCTAGCCGGAGGAGACGTGGCAACAGTGGCTGGCCATCCTCTCCTCCTCTGTCTCGGGTCTTTTCATTGGTTCATTTTATTCCATCGTTTCAATAATATCGCCATCAAACCCTTTTTTGTGTCATCCCCACATTTGGAATGACACAGATCGTACAAAGGCCACAAGCGAACACGTGCCATCTATTCAATATAATTAGAGGCCGGATTTAGTATTTATTTTTTTTTTTATAACCGTTCTTGGAAAGTTTATTTTAGGTTCAATGCAAAAAATGAAGCATCTCCTATAATTTCTTATTTTGAGGATATCTACTTTATCATCGTCCATATTTATTAAACGAAAATTAATTTTAAAATTAAGGAAAAGATATATGGTGTGATGCATTACGCAACCGTCAGAATTTTTTTTAAAAATATATTTAATTTCTATAGAAACGTTTATTTCTCATTGAATAATATAAAATTAAACATTATTAACTACAACGAGAAGGAGTTGATCGGGGGGTGCAGTCAAATAAATACTAAATTATACAAATAGTATTATTTAATTTTTTTGCCGACGTTTCGACCCACTTTGCAGGTCTTCATCGGGGCTACAAAAGATACAAAACAAATGAAAATAAAATAAATGAATATATAGTAAGAAGAAGTAGTCTGATAAAGAAATAAAAAGATGATATCAGAGATATAGTGAGTGACAGTGTAGTAAATATCAAGTATTATATATATATAGAAGATACAAACAAAAATGGAAAATAAGTATGAATAAAATTAGAAAACAAAGGGGGATATAGCATGTAAGTTGAAAGCTATATTCTCCTTTGTTTTCTAATTTTGTTCATACTTATTTTTCATTTTTGTTTGTATCTTCCATATATATATATATATATATATATATATATATATATATATATATATATATAATACTTGATATTTACTACATTGTCACACACACACTAGCTGGTTCTAGTTTTATTTTTCAGGATATTTTATCAGTTTTATTATTGACACTGCGATTTTTCTCTAAGATGCGTCATTTTGGAGTTATAAGCGAAAAACTGAAACAATTTCCGACACTTTACGTTTTTTGCTATTTTCATTGTTAAGCCATATCCGAATCTAGTTAATAACTCGATTTTCAGATTCAGACAAGAATTGTTTAAAATTTTTTTCCTGTTCAAACTACCAAATGACTGGACTGTTTGTGAAGTTATTCATGAGTGATGCTGCTTCTACAATTAAATCTAACGAAGTGTGTAGGGCATGCAACTCCATTTTGATTGATCAAGTACATTTACGAGAATTTTCGTTTATAAAAAAGTTTTAGGTTACGATAAGATAAAGCCGTTCACGAAGTTTTTGACGTTTTTAATAATTTGATAAAAAGAGATCTGTACTACGAACTTATAATTGTATGTATTTGTAATGAATCTCAAGATTAATAGAAAATTTATATTTTTTAATAATCAAGAAAATATATATATATATATATATATATATTGAAGGTGTCTTCAAAAATGTCTTCATTTAAGTTTTTCTGTTTACGCAGGACTATATTCAGTGGGTACTGTTACACCCTATCTTAATGATAGTTTTGATATTGTGACTATAGTGTCAATTTTTCGATGTAGGACAGAATTGCTCCATTTAAGCGTAAAACCATGGATGGTGGGAGACAACGATTGCTGTCAGGTATGTAAGTCTCAAGAAAAAGAGGATATCATTCACTTTTTGGGGATTTGCCACATGTTCAGTGAGTTAAGAGAGAAATGTTTTGGGCAGCGGACCTGTTCTCCAGAAGAACTATTTGGTTTCTGAAAGGTTTCTAACTGGAAAGCCTTAAGCAAATATGTACAGCAGGCCACATTGCAGAGATCTTAATTAGTCAAATAGTAAATTATTGATACAATATCGTGTTTATTTATTGTAACGTTTGTTTTATTGTTATATTGTATTTGATAATTATTATTATTGTTGATTTAAATTTCTTTTTTATTGGATTTGTGATGTATTAATGTTTGTTTTTTGAAAACTCTATTTAAACAAATGAGACAGTGAAAAAGAAAATTGCTAGAATGGGTATATAAAAACATGATAATACTGTAGATATATTATTGCTCGTTTATTTTAGTTATAAATGTGATGAATATTTATTATTAATTACACAGAGACTTCGAAAGACGGAATTTTTCATTGTCTATGTGTTGTTGCTTGTATATATATATATATATATATATTTTACTTTGTGTATTTTTAAAAAAGTTTAATAAACACGTTTTCATTCGTATATATATATATATATATATATTGGTCCTAATTAGACAGTAAATTAAATTGTGTATATCACTATGAAAACTATTCATACATGCACTAATATATCGTGTAATTTATGGCTTGGGTAAATCATATAGACAATGGTTAGTTGCAACTATTAAACTGTACTGTCATCCTCTGATTTGTGGACTTAATTGATGAAGCTTTAGCCGTTTAGAATTCTCGAATATGTATATTTATAATATAAAACACGTCATTAAATAATACCGACAGCTATTATTATTAACTATTTATTTATTTCATATATACAATGGTATTTATCATATATAATTATACAAAATTCTTTAATATATTTTTTTTAATTTTCTGATATTTCCAAGAATCCTGCTTCTCGCATTTTTTTTCTGTCTTCTTAGACGGTAGGATTAGTTCCCGCAAATGTTGTGTTTCCATCTGTATCATTCCGTTACATGAGATCACAATTGGAAGATTCGACTTTTCTTTTTTTTTATTATTGAAATTTACAACTGTATAAATGATAAATACAACAAGTAAATTTGAACAAGCAATATATGTACAACATGAAGAGAAACTATCCATTGGTAGCACTCCAATTATATTTCTATATTAGAAGGTCCCGAGGTCATCTTCTTTTCAGACGGCTCGGAGGGTTATCAGGTATTGAAGAGGAAGCAAGGTTTGAAACGAGAGGATTTGGATGTTTTTGAAGTTTGTTATTGAAGGATAGATATCTTATAGGATAGATATAAATCGGAGACATATGGTACGTTAAGGTCGTTATGAATGATTTTATTTGTGACTAAGTAAGGAGCATTGAGAATTTTACGAAGGATTTTGGATTGTAAGGATTGGATACGAGAGGAATTCGATGGTTTAGTGGAGCCCCAAAGCTCAATTCCATAAGTCCAGATTGGCCTTATTATAGGCATGTATATGAGTCTTTTGTAACATATAGAAAGTTTAGAGAGTTTGTCTAGTAAGTGCTGGAGTAGTCGAAAACGTCGTGCCGTTTCTTGTCATTCCAGTCTTGTATGAGGATTCCAAGTGAGTCGTTTTTCCAGATGGACTCCTAGGTATCGGATTTGTTTAACTGGGATAAGTGGGGAATCGTTAAAGGATACTGTAGGACAGGAAGTCATAGGTTTAAGTCGAAGTGTGAAGGTAATTTGATGGTATTTATTTTAATTCTTCAGTTTTCACACCATTCTTCAGACTTATCTAAAAACGAAGTAATTGTTTTATCTCTTAAGCAAATTCTGAATACCTAGATCCAATCCCAATTAGTTTCGAAAGCTTTGGCTGCATACCTTCCCTTAAAGAACTCTATCTAAACCTGATCCTACAAAGTTCAAACCTAAGACAATTCTTTAATCCATGTTTCGGTCGACTCGCCGCACAGTCTGCTGATTTAGTTAATCTAGTGGGACAAAAGTCGAAATATCGATATTGAATGTTCTTGAGGTACATGACATAAAACATCTGTTTATACACAGGTGCAGTTAGGAAAAGGAGAATTAGTCGATAAAAAAAAGTAAACATGATTAGAAACATCGAAAATAGAGAGCCATTTATCCAGTCGTAGGTAACGCAACGAACGCTCAACTTCTGTTTGTAAATATCCTCCTTATTCTGTTATCTCATTTATTTTTTCCAAATATGTATATAATGTGAAATTTTGATTAAATATTTATTTTTATGATATTTATAATGATCAGTTATATTATGGATTGCCAACCATCCATCAGGAAGCTTCCTGATGAAGAGGGAGTGAAATGTGATCGCGTTCTGTTAGTAAACCACATGCTTCCTGGATATCTCGAATATAAGAGAACGAAACGATCACTGCAGTCGCCTACAACAACCCCAAGCTGCATGAAGAACACTCATGACTTAAAAAGTCGAAGTCAACCGGCGTGGGGGGAGGAAGGAGCGGGGAGGTGAATCAGTTGCTTCGTAAACATTTCGAGATGTTTCCTGTAGATGCCTATTTTCACTTTTATCCTGCTAGATTGGTAACACAGCCCACTGTGTGTCACTTTAGCGCAGATCATACTTTCAATACCGTGTTGGGTCTGCTAAAAATAAGCAATCTATTGGAAAAATAATTAACCATCTGACTTGATTATGACGTAGTAGTTTGGATGACGATAGCTCTATCGATAGTCGTCACTTCTTGTTTTCCGGCGCCACTGTTCATGGTAAATCTTCCTCCACTCGTCGGAATCCGAATCAAGCTTTTTCCTTCTCCACACATTTACTCCAAGCAGTAGTTTTGCTCTTTATATCTCGTACAATCTTTCCTGGGACGCCCTCCTTTAAGCGATCAATCAAAATCAACGATTTTAAAATCGTCCGTTTTAATCTATTCAAGATTTTCCACTTTACATGTTGCGATTATATCACTTCAATAATGAGAAAGTACTTAAACTCAGCTCTGAGCTCATCAACAGAAACCACAAGATCAAGATCCACGGAAAATCCATCAGACCGTTCGTCTGAAGTAATATATAAAAAGCATTGATGAAATTGAGCGCGTTTCTTTATTTATCGATTGAATCACCAATGGCTCGGCGGCTCCATCGGTTTTTGGTGTCGATGGATCCTCTGGATACAATGTCATTATAACGTCTTTTTTTTTTTTCAATATGCTTTACATATCTACATTCAGTGTACTGAAAAGTTTTTTTATTATTCTTGAAATTTACAACGGTGTAAATTAAATATACATTTAGTAAATGTGTACAGAAAAATAGTATGAAAGGAATTGTAGAGAATCTACCCATTGGTAGCACTCTAATAAAGTATCTAAATTCGGAGATCACGAGGCCATCTTCTTTTCAGACGCCTCGGGGGGTTCTCAGGGATCGAAGATGAAGCAAGGTTAGAAATGAGAGAATTAGGATGATTCTGATGTTTATTGTGGAAAGATAGGTATCTGGATTTTGCCAATTCGTAAACATATGCAACATTAAGATCGTTATGGATGATTTTGTTTGTGAGAAAGTAAGGAGCATTGAGGATTTTATGAAGGATTTTGGATTGTAAGGATTGGATACGAGAGGAATTCGATGGCTTAGTGGAGCTACAAAACTCAACTCCATATGTCCAAATTGGCCTTATTTGGTGCTGAAAAGTAAACTAAAAAATATATATATACAAATCTATATTTATTTCTGTTTTAAAATCCAATAATTGAGTAGTTATTTTCTTATTTTTCATATTGTAACCTTCTAGGGGTGTTTACCTTCTGTTGGAATCAGGTCGTTCCTAAATTCTGTATAAATCTGTCCATGGTGCTGAATTCGATCGATTGATGGATTCTATCGATGTAATTAGTACTGAGTTTAGGAACTTGTAATAAATCGATTGGTTTATTTGCTAATTCACATCAGTTAATACAGTTAACGTTTTGGGGTTATTTTCCCACCTTCGTAACTTAAATACGTAAAACAATTGTTTTATAAAATATTTTAACATCTCTTTTCTCCTGTTAGTCCATTATAAATAACTGAATATTATAATTTTTTTTTAACGCTGTTTAATTAGGAATATATAATTTTGAAGGCCTACATTGTTAAAACTGTGGATGGTCTTCGAAGTTATTTTTTTTATTTGATTGATTGGATTATTATAATGCTAATTTATTCTATTTTAAAAAATTACTTAATTTGGGTTGATTGTTTAACTTGACTTGGGTTGCTGGAGGTTGGTGAATTTACCCTATCTTATCTCAACTATTTAATCCAAGACCAACTATTTAGTCTCTGATAAACTATTTAGTGCAGTGTTTGTAAACTAGAGATTTATAGTTGTTATTCGACAGTCTAGTCAATTGTCGATTGATGCGGTTTTTAATAATATTTAAATGTTGTTTACTAATAATTACATAATGAAATAAAAAATTAACAAAAAAAAAAATGTTACATTATAATTAGGATAAAAAAAAAAAAAACTTGAGTTTCTCAAACTGGAGTCGAAACGTTTCGGGCAATTTCGTGAATACATGTACCATCAAAATTGAAAAATGTAAGATCTCATAATGCAGTCAAGATATTTCACATATCACTTCAATAGCTAAAAAAAGTTCATTATTATCATTATAATGAATGAACATATAGCTTAAAAAGAGATATTAAGTAATTAATATATAAATGGAAATATCATTAGAGTATATGAAGGGTTTCTGGTAGCTCATTAGATGGATTCGATTTGTATATCTCCTGATTGAAAACGCTCAATTTCTAAGAATTTTCGTGAATAAAACAAGTTGTAGTTTACGATAAGTTGAAGTCATTCATGGAGTTTTAGACGAACGTTAATCATTTTATATAAAACAAGTTTGTGTCGCGGATTTTATATAAAAAATCTGGTAAGCGCAACACACAACTTTCACGGACTTTGAATAGAGATTATTTTCTGGCCATGTTGGGCTATTATAAAAGTTTTGAATTGCATTTTTAACTGAGCTAAACCTAAAAAAATAAAGCTAACAAATCATAAACACCATTAAAATAACAAAAGTTTTATTTATTATATCATCGGTTACTTATGGATTGTACGGTCCGTTGATTATGGATTGTACGATCCGTTGATTATGGATTGTACGACTATTAGTTATTAAACTGTTGTTTTCCATTGCAAAATTTACTACAACAGAATTAAGAGATTTGCATTTTCGATCATAGACAGGTCAAAAGTTGTCACACTGATTGTAAGTGGATACTGTTGGATACCTTGTGGATACCTTTGTAGATACGGTACAGAATATCACAAAGGGAAGATTCATCAAATTATTCACTAATTTAATTTTCTAAAAGTTACATGACAATGTTTCGGAATAAACGGAAGTTGATACCTAATTATTTAAATATAACATCAGATCTATAATTACTAAACTACACTAAATGTAATTAAGGTTATAAACATATGATTTATACATCCAAGAAATGATTTTATATTTTACTTTTCTTGTTTCACACGAGTACAATGAAATAGTTTTTTAAACAATGTCATTGCCTTGATTAGGTGAATTTTAAATATTGTTTTCAAATTTAAAAATATTTTATAAGGTTACATTTAGTTAGTAAATTTCATTTAGTTTCCTTGAAAACATGTGATTTATGTTAAATATTGTTAGTTTTCACAAATTATTATTTATATTTTTTTTTTACCACTTTCCGTTACCTTCTACAACTTTCTATATTAGATATTGTATTTTCAAAAATTCTCCATTTTCCAAAGATATATTATACGTATACCTTCTGACCAGTATTTCCGGAGATTCATTTGCGACCTGGATAAACATTTATATTTTTTTCTCCTTTGTTCAATTAACATATTCTTTCAAAAGTTATATTTAGCATTTTTTAGTAACTCTTAATAATGAGAGATAGTTAATTATTTAAAATAAACCATATTAAAGGTACTTTAGAGCAAGACGCATATGAACATTGGGCACTTAAGCTCTATAAAGTGACATCAACGAAGATAAGACCTAAATGATATTAAAGACCACTTAATTATACAATGATACACCGAGTTTAATCAAAATGCTTAGAGCCGTTTTTGAGAAAATTGTAAAAATGTGTTTCACCGTTTATATAAAGTGGCATTTCTGGTTAACCGATTTTAAGGAAAAAATTGCTGTCACATCTAAGGCATATACCTATCTTAAATACGTAATATCAGTTTCGCACGACTTTTCTTTTTTGGGCTAGAGCTCTAAGCTTTTTTGTAGCTGCTAACAAACACACAGACCATTTTTCGGGACTTGGTTATTTAGACTCAGGGTACCCCAAAACTTGTATTTCCGTTGAAAACTCAGATTCGAATATTTTCAAGATCGCAATACTTGCTCTTACTATATTTTACATATATTCGTAAGTGAAAGTAAAAAATATGATAACAAAATAAAAATCAGGGAATCTTAAGATGACTATGATTAATCATTTTTTTTAACTATCAGCGAATACTAATATATAATATACTTTGTGATATCATGAAGTATCCCTCCGATTTCTTTTGAAGTTACAGGATAACCTATAACCAACTGCCGCGATTGGGTAACCAGTTTGCGTTCGCCGCATAAACTTGAACCATTTGCTACCAACTGTGGGGTTCCGGGCCTCTAGCTATTCACCAGCTTCGGAGATAAATTACACAGCCCGAATGCCCTAGTGAGTTTGCTTCCAAAATAAGAATGTTCCAAACAAGAATAATATATTCTTCTTGAAAACTTTTGCCATAATCGTCGAACTCAACGTTCTTTCGATGCGTGGTCCTTTTTAATGCTTGATGTTTTATAGTATATGATTTTTTTTTTCCCTGGATCCGTGTGGAACATAAGCATCTCAACGCATACTGCTCCAGTTATATGTGCTTAGCAATATGCAGATCACCTATACTATCCTATTAATATGTTTATTATAATTGTATGCTTATACTTTTTATAATTTAGAATGAATTATTTTTGATAGTTTGTCGACTGTTCTGCAATGGGTGATAAATAATCGGGAATCATTTTTTGATAGTATTTATTTCCTACGTTTCGACCAAATCATGTGAGCCATCTTCAGGACTAAATAATAAATAAATAAATAATGACATCAGAGCTATAAAGCTAGTATAATTGTTTTAGGTATTTATCAGGGTTAGGCAAAGACAAAGAAATATAAATATGAGAAACTAGGTGAAAGGTATAATTTAATAACTTGTAGGTTGGGTAAACTTAACATTAATAAATATGTGGAATGACTTAATGAATTTATATATGATATATAAATAATTGAAGTATAAAGTAATAGTAACAAAGCTGGGAATTTTTTTATATTCCCTTATTAATAAATTGTAAATTATATTATATCCTGTTTTCTCATATATATGTTATGTTGTCTTTTTTTAGGTCTGATGAAGGCCTGAAAATTAGACCGAAACGTCGATTTTAGTTACTTTTACTTTTTGTTTTCTTTAACTGAACACACCAAACAACGCTTTAATATAATTGTTAATAGATAATGAATATAGGACCAAGTGAGCTGGGTAATACTGGTTATTTGAATCTGAAAATGGTAATAATTCTATCTTATTAAAAAACTTTTTTGGGGTGGGGTTCCTCCCATTCTTCGCCTTTAAGCCTATACGGGGTTTTCCCGTGACAGGGGGAGAGGGGAGGGATTAATAGCTGAGTTAAAAGATTCCCCCGGCACCGAGCCACGAACACCCGACTTTTTTATCAATTTATCTTATATATAAGGTGCTGTGCACACGCGTTAGTCCATTCGGCAACACCTCCCCCTCTTATTTGAAAACTTATAATATAATAATCATATTCTTTTGAGTTTCCACTTAGCCGTGTTTCAACGAAGATACGATATGACACTTTGGGCGGTATGTCCTGTGCTATGGATATGTAATTTTTTTCCAGAATAATATAAATAAAGTTATATAAAAAGGATATTATAATATTTTATTGATTTGCTTCAGTATCAAGGCATATGCGGGATTTCCGAGATGTATATTGAAAATTAATTGAGGAAACTCATGAATAGGTATGGGAAATGGGGGTCTAGTTGTGGATTAATTGTTAATTGGGTTTCAGATGGGATTACTATGGCAACTATTGTGCAATAGGATTCCATATAATTTCCGTTTGTTGTTTGAAATGAGAAAGGAATCAAGTACAATATATAAAATTTTCCTGAGCATTTCACTCAGAGTTTACTTACTACCTTAATTTGAGCTGTAATTTCCATCTATAAGTATGTGGAAGTAAAAATATATATATAAAACACTATTCATTGTATGATTTTTCCCACTTGTCGCATCTATCAATCTAATGCGTTAATCGTCACTTTCCGCTACCGTAAGATGGACAACTTTGGGACTGGGTGGATAACTTCAAGACAGCTGGTAAAATTTAGTTTGTAGTGATTTCTTGGTGGATAGTCTGTGTTGGTTCAGTTAGTATGTATAGGGCATATACTGCGGCATACCACAGGCGGATCTACGGGGGGCTTTCGGGCTGAAGCCCCCCGCCCCTCAAAATGGTAAAATATAATCATGTTTTACAGAAAAAAAGATTTAAAACTATCTCTTAAAGTATTCTTGTTCGTTTAATTACATTTAATAGGACTTCAAGAACCACTTCAACACCATTTAATATAGGTAGTTAATTTCTCTCTTTTTTTTCAAATTAATTATTGTTATATGTATATGAAAAAAAAATCTTTCGGGCTGAAGCCCCCCCCCAAAATTAAATCCTGGATCCGCTAGTGCGGCATACCACTCTTGAGGTACAAGCGAACGTTTCATGAAAACAAGAATTTCGAAAAAAGCAATGAAAATAAATAAAACCTAATTGCAGAACGAGTGTAGTGAACTTGGGTTCTCAAACTGGAAGGTAGTACTGCCCTAACGCAGTGTATCCACCACGGTATCACCATAAACTTTACCCGCGTCCCCCAAGTCACTCACCCAATCCCTAAGTTACCCCATCTTAAAAATAACTTCTTGTTTTGGGTGTGTCGGGAGCAACTGACCAAACTCCAGGAGTGGATTACTCACAGGAAAATAATAATAAAAAGAACTCATATGTTCTTATCCGATTTTCATTTATTTAAATTTTATTGGCTCTTTCATTTAATATAATCGCCTCACAGGAGACTACTGCTTAGATTTTTTATTATTTGAATTACAAGCTCTGTTAGGGGATGTTCTTCTAAACATCGGAGGGCAAATACAATTTCACCATGACGGAGTTGCCGCTCATTTCACTTGTGAGTTGAGGCAACTTGTATGAAAGGTTTCCAGATCGTTGCATTGGTTGCGGTGCTACATTTAAGGCCCCTACACACCGAGTGCGATATGCCTCGGTGATACGATATACTTGTCCGCAGCGATATGGTGATATGGTTGTATTACTATCTATTGCATAATAACAATCACACAGAGCGCTATAATCCACAGGAATACCGGAATAGCATCGTCGGGATATATTGTGTGTCCTTTGTTAAGGGACCTTTAGTTGCCATCTCCATACCTCCTGGTCTTGATTTCTTTTTTATGGGAACTGTTCAAAATAAAATTAGACACTCGTCATGTACTAATTCAACGTATTAAAAATGTTTTACGAGTGATTAATGGAAGATATGAAACAATCAGACATGAAACTGTCGTTTATTTGTGAAAGTTTGTTTATTTTTAATTATCCAATAAAATTCATACAAATGAAAATCGCATAAGGACATATGATTTTTTTTTATTATTATTTTCTTATGTGCAATCCTCTAATGTGGTTTGGCCCTTAATTCCCGATCCATCTTGTACATTTTTATTTAACGTTTTTCGTTTGTCACATAATGCTTTTTTATTATTTTGACTAATAAAAAAAAAATCTTTGTTTAATTCTGAATTCTTTCGAAAATTTCTTTTATAGTTTCTTAGTAAAGCCACATTATAATATTTCTTAGTTATTTGGCAATGATTACTTCCAATTAGCAACAATTGAATATATTTGTTGTATTATCAAAATTGCATGTTTACAAGTTTACGTTTCGGGATATTTACTCCCATCTCCAGAACCACAATCCCAATGATCTTGTGGATACAAGGCTAAAAAGAAATGTTTGAGTTAAAATATAGTGCATGTTACAATACATGTCAGAATTTTGTTGTTACAATAAATTTGTAATTACCTTAAAAATAATGAGCTCCATTGTCAGTTTCTAATTCATGTTATAATAATCTAGGTATATAACATCTAGAGCAACATCTTGCTTTTAGACTCATATAATATTTCGAAATTTTAGATATCATAATGGTACACAAAAATATTAGCGTCCCCTACACCCCAGCATGTCAAAATAACTAAGTTATATAGGCCAAATGGAACAATATTTTTCTAGGACTCCTTTTTACTCAATTTTGTGATCAAAATATCTTGAGGTTCGAGTGGAGAGCATATTGATGTTCATTAGTTTTTATTACTCCATTAAATTTATTTATTAATCAGAAAACGCACCATTTCTGTAAATTTTCGTAGATAAAAAATAACTACGTTATGATAAAATGAAGCCACTGAGGAAGTTTTAGATGAATATTAATAATTTTATACCTTCCTTGCAGCTCTTATATCTTCTATTAGCTAACTCTTCAGAATAAATGGCGTGTTAAATATATGCATATAAAAAACTTGTTTTCGTCCAACTAGAATGTCGAAACGTCTTCTGTATGTGTCCTCAAATTTTGAGGAAAGAGGAAATATATAAGGTAAAGATGTATAATTTGATTGGTGATATTTTATGTCGTAAAAATGGGATTTCAATTCTCCGTTGTAATAAATCATTAATTAGTTAACCCATAAGCCGAGAATAAACCTTCACAAATGGGAATAAAGGAGTATCAGGAATAGTGCCCGAGGCCGCTAGGTAAGTTGGAGCAAATGAAGACAGTGGAATAAAAAGTTAGGGGGGGTAGATGTATGAGAGAGAGGGGGGGGGGGAGGTTGGGCGGCCATGGTTTGGATTCCGGCAGTGGGCTATTATTTAGGGGCACAACCCTACATTCCACCCTCGGCATTTATATTTATGAGTAGTGACTGCGCCACATTCTCCACCCCAGTTCTACCCGATATTCCATCACAACAGGAAAATAATCCCGGGTCTTGTATTGGGTAATTATAGCTGTTAATGGATTTGTTTATTTCATCCGGCTTTTACTCGACCGATTTCTGTACCCATCGCTTATTTAAAGCTACTGTTATCGCTTCGTTGTTTGAAAAAGAAAGTAAAATGTAAAGCATAAGCTTTACTCCATGCACAGGTCCTATTGAACGTTCCGAATACTGTAAAACCCCTTTAATCACGATAATGTTACCTGGCATATTCTGGAAAAGAGGTAGTCCGCTCACGAAGTGATAACAAAATAATATATGTATATAAAACCTATGCCACTAACAATGGTTACCTGTGCCATGACTGGTCTTGGATTCAGTAGAATGTATGGTAGTTTATTTCCTTTAATTAAGGGCACCCAAGTTATAGAGGCGGGGTGTGTCCAGCCATGGGCTCGATCCAAGGCCAATGAAAAATTACTGGTCATCAGTCGGATTCGAACCCGGAACCTTGAGCTTTGGAAGTCAGTGCTCACCCGCTGGGCTACCCCGCTCCCTTATATTATATATATATATATATATATACAATTTATTTAATATATAAAAAAAGCTTTTGGCGAACAAAGATCGCTACACACTTATATTAGATTGTTACAAATATAGTATGAATGTGTGAAGCATTCATACCATACATACGATAAGACAATGAAATAATATATAAAAAATCGTAAAGCAAATTGATACATATTTATAATATTCGCTATCAGCCAAGAGGGCTCCCAGTCTAGTACTTTTCCCCACTTGTGGACAAGGCAAGACTTAAAAAGAGATCCATGCTTCTCTCTCAGCCGCGTCACTGGCATTCAGAATCCAAGGAAAGCTGGCTAAATATTGAAGTCCGATGACATTATTACAAAAGATCTCGAAGCCAATGCTGTGTCAACCTTCTAGGAGGATTGTAGGGATGACTGGAGCTTGATAGGGATTGTGCTAAGCGATTTGATTGTTAAGGTTCTGGTGAAAGTTTGAGAATCGGAATAGAAGAACGTCGAGGTCAAAAGGGATGTTAAGATCATGATGTAAAGTTTTGTTTGTAGCATAATATGAAGCATTGACTATTGTACGTAGGCCTTTAGACAAGAAGGATTGGATACGTTTGATGTTGGAAAATTTAGTTGTCCCCCACAGTTCAAGTCTGTAAGTCCAGATGGATTTCAGAATGGTCTTGTCTATCAATAATTTATTTCTGATTGAGAGGTTAGATTTTCTGTTAAGTACTCTTTATAACAAATCGTCGGTCGAGTTCTAATCTTTTAAGTCTAGTATGTGGGTTCCATGTTTGCCATTAAACAGTAATAAAGATATCTATTTTGAACCTAATGACGATGGCTAATATTTGCAGCGAGATAGGATTCAGTATGGTTATTGATGATGTTGCAATTTAAGCAACATTTCGCAAATAATTGAGTAACGAGCGGGAATTTACTCTTGTGTGATGGCGTCCCTTCGGCATGGCCTAATTAAATTACTGTTCATGACCGTCGGATGGACTCATGCACTGTTAACAATTTCATTAATAATCGTTACAGCTTCATTTGATTCAATATTGGCTATGTTGCACAAACCGGTTCCCAGAGATTAGCTTTTCCATATCCAATTTCGATTAAACCCCTCACAAGCCTTTCTCTAGACATAAAAAAGGTGTGAATAAAAGACAATAAAATGACTATTTACTTGGAAATATTAACGATTCTGTATTAAACTGGGAGATATTCTATAATGGTTTCCAGCAATCACTATATAATTTACCTTCCGTGTTGGTTCATACTTAATTAGGATTTATATATGTACATCAATGGAATAGAATAAATCCGAATTAGTTAATTATTTTCTTCGTGAACCTACATCCTTCATAATCCTTCACAGTGAATAAGATGGTTTTCCATCCCATAACAAGAGAAGAATGGTGTCAAAATTGGAGGATTAAAATAAACTCCTATAAATCCCGTCAAATCACCTTTACCCTTCGTCGTAAACCTATGACTTCCTGCTCTACAGTATCGTTTAATAATACCCCGCTTATCCCTGTTGAACAAATCCAGTATCCTGGACTCCACCTGGACAAACGTCTAACTTGGAATCCTCGTAACAGACTTAAACGACAAGAAACCGCTCGACGTTTTCGACTACTCCCCAGCACTTACTAGACAAACACTTTAAGCTTTCAGTTAATTACAGAAGACTCATATACATGACCACAATAAGACCTATTTGGACTTAGGAGTTGAGATTTGGGGTTCCACAAAGCCATCGAATTCCTCACGTATCCAATCCTTACAATCCAAAATCCTTCGTAAAATCCTCAATGCTCCTTACTTTGCCACTAATAAAATCATCCATAAAAACCTTAATGTTCATTATGTTTCCGAATTGGCCCTATCCAGACAATTATCATTCCATAATAAACTTGAGAACTATCGAACCCTCTCGTTTCAAACCTTGCTTCCTCCTCGATCACTGATAACCCTCCGATGCGTCTGAAAAGAAGATGGCCTCGAGATCTCCTATTGTAAATACATTTTTTTTTAGAGTGCTACCAGTGGGTAGTTTCTCAACTAGTGTTTTCATGTTTTTATTTTCTGTTATCACATTTACTGGATGTATTTTTTCTTAATACTATTGTAAATATCATAGATAAATAAATAAAAATAATAAAATAACAAGAGAAGCACTTCTTCAATGTCGAAAGTACAACCACTTAACTGTCATACAGAGTTTTGAAAGACGCGTTAGTATCGAATCATTTTGAACTAATTTTTTATTCAAGAAATATGGTTTGCTTTAAGAGACCGTTAAATGCAATTGTTTAATTTATATAAAAATTACTGATTTGTACCATTTTTATGTATATATGTATACGTCGATTTATAATTTTCGTGCGTGGAAAGTATTTGAATGGGTGTTCGTCCTAATAAGTTGAAGATCACGCCGTAAGTTATTCTTCCCGAGGCTGCTGAGAGTAAGCAGCCGTAATCCATGGACCTAGACCAATTCGCCCGTCGAACTAGAATATGTCGGTGGGGAAGACAATGCAAGATTGGCCCTAAAAGGAACAGAGCTATGGGTGGAGACCATAGTCCGTAGCAAAGTGTGGTCGAGTGACCCTCTCCAGGCTATTTGTGCTCCGGCAAGTAATATATTTCTACAAGAAGACCTCATATCTCGTCCAAAGATCTACGTGGTTTGTAGCGCCAACCGAAAAATAAAAAATAATAAATGTTTATAATTTTTGTTATTTAGGTAACCATAAAACAAGATACTGGTAAGCAGAAGTTTTACGCTCTTAAACCAAATAAAACGAAAAACTAACAAGAATGGCACGTCTAGTCTCGTCGAAAGCCTCTACTTTAAGTCACATTTATGAAGAGACAGTTTAAATAGCAATAGAAATACTAGACTTGATTAAAATGTTTATTTGAAAGTCAATTAGGTTTGAAATCATTTTCCACATATAATCTACTCCTGAATCGCCAAATAGCTACGCTTTTATTTGTTGTAATTTTTTTTTTAAATTCTAATCTTTTAGGTTTAATCGAATTCGTTCTCTCGTTACCAGCAACTGGCCAGAGTTACAGGAATCTAAGCCTTCATTCACTCAGATCTTAACATCAAACCTGTTGGATCGACAGAAGGAATTGTTATCTTATAAATATAATTTAGAGTCATTATAAAATTAAGATTCGCTAATAATCTGAAATAAATCTACGTTACACTGATAATATTTACTATAAGATTAAAAAAAAAAAAAAATTGAATTTTTCCACACCTCATATTTACACTGAGCTTTTAATCTCAACAAGTGACCAAGATAAATTCTTTTCCGGGAAATCCAAGCTTTGTAATTACAACCTGTTTCTTTTTTTTTCTTTCCTTTTTTTTTTTGTGCAAGATCTAGTGGCAAGGAAATAAACTCAACTGAGCAAAAGACCTTTGCTAGGAGAATTAAATCGATGTGGAAGGACAAAGTTAACAGAGAACCATTAGACATACCACACTGTTACAAAAAATAAATAACTATCATTCAGAACGCTTCAGTTATACCTTGTGACAATAAAATTCACCAACGCTTAAACAGTTTACTAGGCATTCACTCTAACCTGAGGCCAGGAGGTAAGAGCACAGTGCTTTACTCACGCAGCTACCCCCGGTTCGTGTTGGAAAAGAAACTTTTAATTTAAGAAGAAGTTTATTTTTGAAGTTAATTTTTTTATAACATACAAAATAGATAAACCATTCATTATCATAAAATAGTGCTGCCAAACTATAAATATATATATATATATATATATATATATATATATATATATATATATATATATATATTGTATCATTGTTAGACCAAGGTATATTCGAAAATGAGGCGTTTACAATCTGGATATCTGTTAACTTTATACATTAAATAAGTTACTAAGAAATCATGAACATTTGCTTTTTACTTGAATCTTAAGATAATCCGATTATAAAACCGAGATAAAGGGTTGCCTGTTAAAATGTTGGGCCATTTGGCGTGACCTCAACTTCCAATATGTCAAAATGGCGAGGTTTTATAGGCGCAATATTTTTGTAGGACACCTATTTCTTTCGATCTTGTGATCAAATTAGTGACGATAAGTAGAGAGCAAATGAGTATTCATTAGTTTTTAGTAACTCATCAACTCAATTAATTTAATGAAAAAACGCTCCATCTCCTTGAAGATTCGTTAATAAAAAAAATTATATAATTTATGATAAAATGAGTCCTGGAAAAAGTTTTGGGCCGATGTTAATAACGTTATAAAAATGGGTGTCTACAGTAGATTATATATACAATAAATATAAAACATATATGTTTTTTGTTCATTCTTAATATAAATATACTCTTTAATTCATAATAACCATAAATTTCAATTTATCCAACAACTAACATTGATAAAATATTCAAAACATATTAACAATAAAAAAACATTAAATAAAAGAAAATCAAAACTGTAATATTTTTATAAAATAAATATAAATATTTTTTTTTATTATTTCTTAATGATATTTACAACTGTATTAAATAAATACATCTAGTAAATTTGAACATAATGGATATAATGACATGAAAACACTTGCTGAGTAACTACCCAATGGTAGCACTCTAATGATATGTCTACATTAGGAAATCACGGGGCCATCTTCTTTTCAGACGCCTCGGAGGGTTATCAGGAATTGAAGAGGAAGCAAGGCTAGAAACGAGAGGGTTGGGATGGTTCTGATGTTTATTATGGAAGGATATGTATCTGGATTGGGCCAGATCTGAAACAAAAGAAACATTAAGGTCATTATGGATGGTTTTATTAATGGCAAAGTAAGGAGCATTGAGGATTTTACGAAGGATTTTGGATTGTAAGGGTTGGATACGAGAGGAATTCGATGGTTTAGTGGTGGCCCATAGCTCAAATATAAATATAAAAATAAAACTAAAAAAGATATATTATTATTTATTTTTGACTGATCATCCCAACTATCCTTCTCTTCACAATAATATTTTGTTTCGATTTTTTTATCCTTACTATATGCAGGTAAATCCCTTTACCTTAAAGTCTATACTAGAATATTTAATATTTACAGAGATGGGCAAATGCTATTCTGAGTACCGAGCATCTAGTGTGTGCAACAAGTCTGCTTTGGGAAATGATAAAAAAATCTCGAGAAAAGTCATATGTTTTCTCTCTGAAGAAGGAATTTTTAAAAATCACCTCTCACGCAGCACTCCCCAAATCTTTTTTTTTCCTTTTACCTTTTTTTTATCTTATTTCATTTTTTAAAATGTTTTTTCATTTATTTATTTTATTTTTTACTTAAAGTACTAACTTTAAACCTAGCTTCATATAACTAAACTTTAATAACAAAAAACCACTTTAACCTTAACGTGCATTTTACGTCTTTTAAATTTTATTATTTAACACAGCCAGAAGATATAATAGTAATTTTAATTAACGGCGTTGATGACCAACGGGTTTACGTCTTTACTGTACAACAACCAACCAACCAAGTGTTCACTCAATTTGTATCACTATTGAAAATTCAATCACAACTTCAGTTAATCGTTTGACATCAACTGAATTATTAATTAAATTCTTAGGTAGTCAAAAAAGGTCAGTTATTTGAGTAAAATACTTGGTATTAAATACTCACTGTAGCATTTGTCCATACATGACATTTTTATGTGATCATTATTTTATTCAGTTTTTTTTTTAAATATTCCATTTAAAATGTGTGGCAGCAAACTAAATGATTGTTTAAACTATTGGGATTTAGCGATAAATACTCCTTGAACCGCTGTGTCATTACTTCAAAACACTTCCTCTGTTTTCCCATGATAGGCTTTAGGAGGAAAATCCTTGAAGCTATCCGTAATTGAATCCATCAATGGAATTAAGTAAAATTTGCATAAAAGGTGAGGGGATTATATTAAAGAGGCTAAATTTTCAGATAATTGTTAATGAATTTTAATACTTTGGCATCAAGTGCCTTCAAAGCTACGTCATGGAAATTGATTAGACTTAATTTGATTATTTCCTTTAGTGCTCCTAAAGGCTCTATGTATTAATTAAGATTTTAACAGTCATTATATTAAACTCTGGAATATCGATGTAGCTTTGAAGTTATAGTTGATTATTCAAAGTTTTGTCTAATAACTTTTTATAATGTACGAAAAGTTTGTATATATATATATATATATATATATATATATATATATATATATATATATATATATATATATATATATATATATATATATATATATATTTATAATGAACGCGAGAGTGAGTAGAGGCGGCAACGCAGCGCCCACCTGGAACAGGTTTTATTTCTTCTGCTAGTTTTTTTTATTCTTTTCTCCAGCTCTCTGCCTCCATTCTCCAGGCTAGTATGATCTTCCGACCAAACCAAATCTTAACACTTTGGCTACACACCTTTTGTAGGAGTTTGTTTTAGGTTGTTGAAACTATTCAACTACTTGGGTCTATTTAAAAATTCTTTTCAAGTTCCATTTGGTTCAACTCATATGATCTTGAAACTCTCAAATGAATCCGCAGTATAGTTTCGTACCTTAAGCTGATAAGAGATTGTTGATCATCATGTTGTCAATGATTTGTTATTGATTCTGATTGATTGTGATAATATAGCATTATCTGGATTATTATACTTGACCACAAATCATTATATGAAATACTATTTTTGTTTATATATTATATAATGGAAAACCCCTGTAGTCTAATTCCAAGCAATAATCAAATTTTTAAAAATATAGCGGTTAAAAAATTGTTTCTCGCCTGGAATAATGGCAAAATTATCGCCATATGTGTGACAGATTGTAATATTTCTGAATAAATAAATTTAAAAAAAATAATAATTAAATGATATTGAATTCAGATTTTGAAAATCTATATTCATGTTGACTTATATATCAATTGACGGAAGTGTGTTTCGTACATAACTTCCATTCTGATAATAAAATAATGCTGTACATAACTTATAATATTTTTTATATAAAACGTTTGAATGTTTATTTAATTACGTTCCATTAAATATTTGAAGAAAAAATTACAACATATGGGGTAATTGGATTTCTTAACGATTATCAAAAGTTATTATTTAATATTATTATATTTTATTATTTTTTTAATGTTTGAAATACTTATGAATTCTCCTAAGAAAGTTCAATTAGTATTATTTCACAATTAACAAAATAAAAAACATTATTATTTTAATCTCATACATTTTTTATGGCTTCAATAGTTACAATTTATCGTAAATGATGCCATGAGTTTTCAGTTAAACGTGTTTGTTAGAAATATTAACACGTCAATGGACGATTTCGTGACCGAATATTAAAATATTTAAAAGAAAAAAAAATTTCTTTTGCTTAAATAATTTTTGAAAGTCATTCCACATCCTATTTCTTGTCGAAAGGTTTAGTGTTTCCGCCTTAAAGATAATAATTCCTTTGAATGGGGAAGATTTGCACATTATATTCAGTTGGAATTTGCATGTACGTATAATTGAGTTTATTTTCTCAAACTTTGTGTATTTTTCGATTATAATACATAGAATTTCAATAGTTTTATAAAAAAGTTTAGAAGTATTTGAATATGCGTATGTGGACAGGATCTTGATTTTTTTTTACTTTCATCTAATCTGAGAACCCGTGCAAAAAAATTGACATCTAATACAAATTTTAAAATAATTATTTTTAATATTGATACTATTCATATAAAAAATTAAGGTTCTGCCAGTTTTAAAAATAAAATTATAAATTAATTTTTAGTGATTATGATTCCATTTATAATTTCCAAGGTACAGATATTATAATAAAAAATTATAATATATTCTAAAATACAATTGATAACAATAATTTTTTTTTTGTTTCAGGTAAGTTTAGAATTTCTACCAGATGTTTTTGATACAAATCACTGTAGTAAGTTGAAATCTTTTTTTTAAAAAACAATTTCGTGTATATCAGTCATCTAGTTTCAATTATTGTCTTGTTTTTATTTTTTTAAATATTTCAATATTGAAGATAACAAGAGGAAGAGAGTTGAAAATGCTTCATGTTTTCTTGTATTATATAAATGAAATTCTATAATTTAATATTTTATATTAAATAATAAAACTTCCTAGAAAAAAAAATTACTTTAAATGCTGTAAAGGTCCTTAAATTGATTCTCAGAATTCAAAAGTAATTTCTCCGTTTTCACTCAGCCAGTTTCATGAGAGAATCTGAAATTTACATAATGATGGAATTGTGCCCCAATTCTATACGAAATCATTATTCCTCAATGTGAAATTATAATTATTTAAAAAAACAAAACGAAAAAAATTGTATTTGTTTTAACTCTAAAAGCTGTTATGAGACTGGATTTTCTTGCACTAAAAATAAAAAAAAAAAAAAAAGTGCTGTAAAAAATGTGAAACATCTTGTAGTAAAAATTCAAAATATTTAAAATTGTGTAATTAGCACCTAAAAACCTGTAAATATCGTTTGTTTTGTCAAATAAAATAATAAATAAATATACAGAAATAGAAATATAAATAGAAAAACATCTTTCTTCTGGGACTAGGTCCCTTAAGAATAACAATATTGTTCAAACCAATTGACAATAAATCTGGTCAGATGACCTGATCAAATAAAGAGTAACTAAAATCTAAGTAGTAAAATGAGTACATACATAGTTTTCTAGGGTACATTAAGGAAAGGAGATGGGTATTAAGGTTACAATATTATAATATTGGTACAAAAAACAAAAACATACTAATAACTAAATAAAATTGGAAAGAAAAGGTAAATATAGGTAACTAATTTTAGTGATAAAAAATTTAAAAAAAAAATAACTAGAGTAAATAAATGATTTATATATGTTCCTTTATATATATTTATATTTACAAACTATAAAAGGTCGTGGGGCCACTGCCGTTTTAACTTTCTTGGAGGATTATAAGGATGGGTGGTGCAAAGGGATTTGGATGATGGGTAAGTTTCTGGTGAAATTTGGAAAATTTTGCTGGGTTAACGTCTAGGAAAAATGGGATATTAAGGTCATGGTGCAGTTGGTTACATAAATGGAGCATCGACTATTGCTCGAAGGACTTTGGACTGGAAGGATTGGATGCGTTTGATGTTAGAAAATTTTGCATTACTGGGTAGGAGTTGGAAAATTCTGAACCACAGCGAACCCGAAAGGTACGACGATCTGATAGGTAGGAGCGGAGGACAAGGTATAAGGACTGAGGAAGATCGGTTTTAAGTTTGAAAAGAAGCCCGGTCAAAACCTTGAGCTATGTCCAGAAATGCACCCAAGCAATATTGCTTGCTTTCCATGGCTGCAGAAATATGATCAACCACTCGAAGTCTTTGTTGGACTGTGGTGTGTTGGGAACGGAATCCGAAATGGTGTGAAGGAAGATTTTAAGATTCTATAAAGGGTAGGATTCTTTTCAGGAGGATCTTTTGAAGAATTTTTGAAAGGATTGGAAGTAGGCTAATGGGTCTGTAGGAAGTTAAGCTGTTGGGAGGAATGCCTGATTTTGGTAATAGGATAATAGTAGAATGTTTCTTTAAAAGATGAATGTGGGTGGTTCATAGGATGCTATTGTATATGTATGTAAGGAATATGCCAGCTTTAGGAGGGAGTTGCCTAAGGATTTGAGATGTAAGGAGGTCGTATCCAGGTGATTCGCGGGTAGGTAGTTTTTGTAAGTGGTATTTGACCTCAGAAGGATTAACTGCTTTAGACGGTAAGGAGAGTGGAATGGGTGAATTAAGGAATTCCTCTACTGCTGATGTGTGGGTGGGGTTGGATTCCGGATGAGAGGTGAATGTAAGGGAAATGTGTTTGGCGAATTCCTCGGGTCTATCTTTCTCAGACGCTGCCCAAGAGCCATCACCTCGACGGAGAGGATGTGATGTATGATGGGGGGTTAGGATTTGTTTATTGATCTTCCATAGGGAATTGTCATGAGAACAGAGAGGAAGTAAGGTAGGAGTTGAAGGATTAGGATCTGAAGGTGACCGATTCTAGCTTTAATTTTTTGCAGAGAATAATTACAGGATTGATGATCGATAGGATGTCTAGTACGTTGCCATAATAATATGACACGGCGTTTGGTGTGGATTAGGTCTATGAGGTGTCGAGGTAAATTGTTTTTCTTGGGAATTCTTGAGGAGTGGTTTGAAGAGGAAGCAATCCAGATTGCTTGTTGAATAGTGGTGGTAAAGGAATGTACGACATTGTCAAGGTTTTCTGTGATTTTCAGGGTTATTCTAAGGTCAATTATATCGGAAAGGATTTGGTGAAAGAATTTCCAGTTAACTGGGTTTCTGATGAAGGAAGGTGGAGAAGACTTTGGAATAGAAGCTAGAGATAATTGGAGTAATAATGGAATATGATCTGAGGAAAGTTTGTCAAGACGGGTAAGGGAATGATTGAGGGGGCCTAAGCCAATGTGGATGAAAAGATCAAGGATATCGGGATTGCAGTTAGGATCTGTGTGCCAGTAGGTAGGTGAGTTAGGAGGAAGGAGACTGAAACCTAAGGAATTGAGTGCAAATAGCAATGTTCTACCACGAAAAATCGTGGTTCTAGAATCCCATTGATAATGTTTGGCGTTTAAATCCTCACCCAGAATGAAGTGATGTACTAAGGAGTTGAGAAGAGAACTGAACTGGATATTGGATATGGATCTTTTAGGAGGGCTGTGCTGAATATGCTGATGCTATGGTGACGGGAAAGGAGAAGGTTTTGATTACGATAGCGGTGGATTGTAGGAAATCTTGAGTCGGTAATGGGAGCTGGTGATGAGAAAGGGAGTGGTGTACTATAACAGCAGTATCGGCATGTGCTTTACCGTCAGGATGGTCAGTACGGTATGTTATGTATTGAGTTATTTTTAAATGCTGTTTTCTGGTCTGTCGTGTTTTCGTAATTAGTGAAAGCAATAATAATAATTTTTTTTTAACGCCTCTGGTCATATTG
Organism: Nezara viridula; assembly: GCA_928085145.1. Classification (NCBI taxonomy): domain Eukaryota; kingdom Metazoa; phylum Arthropoda; class Insecta; order Hemiptera; family Pentatomidae; genus Nezara; species Nezara viridula. Next base: position 140,620,947 of record OV725078.1, on the reverse strand, counting down.
ACTTCCGTCATTAGTCCTCTCGCAGCTATACATGGGGCTGTTCTAGGCGACATCTATGATCGTTGGTTCTCTTATACTCGTATTGGTATCCAGGAAGCATGTGGTTTATAATAACCGGACGCGATCACTAATAACTCCCTCTTGACCGGGTATGGCACGCTGGACTACTCTTCAAGCTTAAATTCCATCTACCAGTCCTCATATGTAATACTCCGAGCCTACCTCTCTGACCGCACCTTTCAAGTTCGCTGTGGTTCTAAATCTTTCGACTGTTATTTAATTGAGTGTTCCGTAGGGCAGCGTCTTGGGTCCCATCCTTTACATTCTTTTCACCGCAGATATTACTGTCCATCCCTCCTGTCAACATTTGGTGATGATGGCGCTATCCTTTCAACCAACTCAGATCCTAAAACAGCGTCATTAAACCTACAAATGTACCTCTATCTCATTGAACACTGTTGTAAGAAATGGCGCATTAAGATAAACGAATCAAAGATTACCGCATTACTTTCACCCTTTGTTGTAAATCCTGTCCACCAGTTTATTTTAGCACCATCCAGCTTCCTTTCTCAGTTACAGTCAGGTATCTTGGCTTTCTCTTAGACAGACGACTAACCAGGAACCCTCATACTAGACTTAAAAGAACGGAACTTAACCCACGATACGGCAACTATACAGACAACTGAACAGAAAATCTAAACTTTCTATTGAAAACAAGTTACTGATCTACAAGACAATAGTGAAACCTATTTGGACCTACGGATTTGAACTGTGGGAACATCAAAATTTTCTAACATCAAACGCATCCAATCCTTCCAGTCAAAAGTCCTCAAAGTCAAAAGTCGAACAATAGTCGATGCTCCTATCTATTTAACCAACAAAACCCTACATCGTGATCTCAACATCCCATTTTTTTTTAGATATATTTTTAAATAAAATCTCCAAATTTCACCAGAACCTTACGTATTGTCCAGATCCTCTTCCACAATCTCTATCAAGCACTACCCATCCCTATAATCCTCCAAGAAGGTTGAAACGGCAGTGGGCCCGCGACCTTTTGTAGATTATATATATTGGAGTTCTGGCAATGGCCAGATTCACCTCTAAAGACATGAGTGTATATGGCTAAGTGCTCTCGATCAATTTCCGCTGGCTATAGTACCAGTGATGCGATTGAGAGAGTAGCGCAGGGTTCTCCTAGACTCCACCTTTTCCCTCCATAGTTGAGGGACAAACCTGCCTAGGAGTCCCCTCGCCTATTTGTAAATAGTGTATATAGTATGCATTTGTTTTTTGCTTTATTTAAATTTTCTTGTATTAAGTTATTTTATTTTATTTATTGTATATACCTTATGATTATTATTTTGCTTCTATTTATTTTATATTTTTTTGCACATATAAAGTGAATGTTATCCTACCTCATTATAAATAATGTCCAAGTTACAGTATGTTGTTATACTCAATAAATAAATAAATAAAATACAAAAAAAAAAGAAGAAAAAGTTATTTTTACTTTAGAAAATTAAGATCTTCAGATTCTGGGCCTACTGATAAATTTTCTAACTTCCAACTTTTCAAGCAGTTTTTCTTTATCATGTTGGTGTTATTATATCAAAATATTTTTCAACAAATAGTCAATAGGAATTTATTAAAAGTGTTAGGGTATTATATTTTAGATGGTAAAGAAAAGCTAGAGAACATGGAAGATTTGAGTAAGTAAGGGATGAAGGGCAGGCTGGTGCATTTGCATATATATTGGCCCGACCTCTTCCACCCCCCCCACCCTTTCATCCCCCCTCTCCTTCTCCCCCCGCGGCTCCTGATTCGTTGATCGCTAACATCACTTGTTGGCAGCTGCAATAGGCAATCACAACTATTTTCCCATGCGCCTAATAGGGAATGGAGTTTATATATTAAGAGGGAGAAAAAGCAGAAAGTAAATTTTATTCTTGGACATTTAGTGCTTTAAAAATAATGGCAATGGACAATAGGGATTACATTTGGTTTTGTCTGGCAAATAGTAGCAGGCAAGGAACAATTAAATTAAAAAGTAATGTAAATTGAAATAAATATAAAAGACTACCTAGGTGTTGTCTTTTAATTGTGGTTGGGGGATGGAACCCCCCTCCCAAAAAAAAAAATTGTGGAAAGTATTCTATTATTTTATTCTATTCTACCTACTGTTATTAATTTATTCTATTAAGTATAGAAATTATGAGTGACAGTTAACATAATCAACACAATTATTTTAAAACGAACAATATAATGCTATATATTAAAACAAATTTATCTAAATATATATTTATATATTAGTTGTTGTTTTTTTGCGTATGGGTTGTCTACTTGAAAATATGTTAACAAACCAATTGAATATATTTATTAAACACACACACACACACATATATATATTTAAAGATTCGAGGCAGTGAAATGAACTCTTAATTCTCCGATGATTCAAATTTGCCGCGTGAAATGTAATAAAATTTTCACATAAAAATGGTAGCGTGCACATGAATGAACCATAATTTTAAAATTGTAAAAACTAAAATTTCAATAATAGGGACGTAGGGCTTGGTCAAATACTTGCGTACCTGCTTTTAGGCCTTAATTTCTTACCTACTTAACTAGCCACCTTTTTTTTTTTTTTTTTTTTTTTTTTTTTTTTTTTTTTTTTTTTTTTTTTTTTTTTTTTTTTTTTTTTTTTTTTTTTTTTTTTTATGAAAAGTTCTTTATTGAGATATATTACAATCTGTCGCATCTAATGACAATATTAATAGTGATAAAAGAGTAGCTCATTCATTCTATGTACAATAACTAAAAACAAATAGACAGCCAAATAATAATAATAAAATTAAATGTATAGAAACTAAAAGAATCTAAATTAAATAAAAAGAAACTAAATTAATCAAAATTACTACTTAAATACACACATTCTTTTATATACAATATTTACAAAATTCATTCACTCGTGATCTCCGAGGCAAGTCTCCTCCTCCCCTCTTGGAATCAAAGGCAGGACTCTAGGAGCTCCCAGCGCCTCTCACTCAGCGCCAGAACTCCAATATATACTTACAACAGGTCCCTCGGCCACTGCCGCTTCTACCTTCAAGGAGGATTGTAGGGATGGGTAGAGCTAGATAGGAATTGGGCTGGTGCAAGCGGATGTAAGGTTGTGATGAAATTTGGAAATATTCTCAGAGATAAGGTCTAGGACAAATTGGATAGCAAGGTCATGGTGTAAGGTTTTGTTGGTTACGTAGAACGGAGCATCGACTATTGTTCGAAGCACTTTGGACTGAATGGATTGAATCCTTTTGATGTTTTGCTGTCCCCCACAGTTCCTGTACGTAGGTCCAAATACGTTATTGTCTTGTAGATCAGTAATTTGTTGTTGAGTAAGTTAAAAGTTGAGATTTTCTGTTCAGTAGTATATATAGCTGGCCACATCGTCGGTCGTGTTCCTCTATTTTAAGTTTAGTAAGTAGGTTCCATGTTGTTTAAGTCTAGTATGTGGATTTCATGTTAACTATCCCTCTAATCGATTTTTTCTGCTTCCTTAATTTATTTTAGTTTACATATTTAGTTCATTCGTGTAGATTAATTGTTATTAATATTGATTTTTTATTGTTCTTCGAGATGTTGATTGGGAGGGATTTGTTATATAGATGTATATATTTTTTTTTTATTTATTGTTTTTTTTTTATGGTATTGTATATATGGTATGAATGTGCCTCACTCAGCCTTAATACTCAGTGCCCTTAAGTGTGGCAAAATATATTATTTCTCAATAAACAGATAGTTTCAAACAAAGATTGGGAGGGGGTATTCTCGCTTCCTACCATTGTTTATTGGTTGGACGATTGCTTGCTGAAGTATTCATCTATATTAGAATTAGTAAACAAGTGAACTTATAGAATATTGAATTACTCAGGTAAGCGATGTAAATAATTACTGTGAAATAACAGGTGAATGAGGCTAGCAAGAAAAAATTAAGATTATTTAATTCTTATATACATTTAGAAAATTGATAGCAATAAGTTAATTAAGGGTTTTTCCCATTATAATAATGGGAAGGATTATACATGTTTATGGGCTGGGATCTCGTGTTAAAAAACTGGTCTGAGGAACAAAAATTTAACAAATCAACAAGTAAAAAGGTTTTGGCTGCTAAGGTTTGGAAAATAAATACATCTAGGGCATATTGCCGTGCGAAAACTGTATAGAGCCATTTCAACTCGGCATACCAACTGCATACGTCCCTACCTGGGGACTCCAAAGATGAATTTAATGAAACAGTTCATTAGTCTCTTCAATCTGAACTCAAGCCCACCGGACAGTACACCTTATACAAGGCAGCCATAATCGAAGTGCAAAAATGTGAGAGAGGAAACTAGTAGGATTTAAAGGAGCATTGAATTACGGAACCTCAGGGATTGCTTTTAGGGTAGCAATAGATTTTCGGATAATTTGGGAAATATGGTTATTCCAGTTATATAATATGCTATATTATAAGTAATAAAATTATAATTTTCTCTGCCCAGGTCAGCAGATAAGAGTCTAGATTGTAATTAGTAGATATTTTTGGAATATTTCATCAAGTCCAAAAACCATTAGCAAAATCAGGTACTCATTCCATGAGAAGAACTATATTGTCCTGGAGATACCTGAATTTCTCATTATTAAATTACTGCCTTATTTATATTTTGTTTGAACCTTATTTAATGTGTTCGTGTTTAAACGAGAGGCAAACAAACGCATATCCAAAAAAATCCAACATTTTTTTTTTCTTTAGTTCGATAGCATCTCATAAATTCTTGAAAACCAGTCAAAGCCTAGCGATAGAGTAAAATGATTCCTTCACTTTTATCTCGAAATGATATAATTCTGATAACCTCGAAAACCTTCAGAACATTTTTTCCAAACTATGATTAACTGCCGCTTTTTTTAGCTGTTTCAAATGCTGTCGTACGGGGTACAGACCCCTTTTTATCAAATAATTAATATCCCTCTCAAACTTCGTAAATGGCTACATCTCATCGAAACCTACAACTACTTTATTTATGAAAATTCTCAGAATTGGGTTGTTTTCATTCCAGAGATCGGCAAACTTTGTCTATTTAATTAGGTACTAAAATCTCGTAAATACCCATTTTCTTTCCACTTGAATCGGATGATAATTTGAGCACAAAATCGAGAAAAATTGTGGCCTTCTCAAATAGTGGTCGTTTGGCGTTACCTACGCCCCCAACAAGTCAGAATAACGAGGTTATTTAGGCCAAAGTCCCAATATTTTAATAGGTCACCTTTTTTCTCTATTATGTGATCGAATTATCTTAAGATCCAAGTGGAAAGCAGATTAGTATTTAGTAGTTTTCAGTACCTAATTTTTTTTTAGTCTTACAACAACCTCTCACTTGGGCATAACTTATCGTGAGGTAGAATAACATTCACACTATATGTACAAAAAATATAAAATAAATTGAAGCAAAATAACAATAAATAATAAACAAAAAGTATAAACAATAAATAAAATAAAATAACCTATATACACTATTTACAATCAGGCGAGGGAACTCCGGGGAAGGCTTGTCCCTCCAACTATAGAGGGAAAAGCTGGACTCCAGGAGAACCCTGTGCTACTCTCAATCGCATCACTGGTACTAAAGCCAGCTGAGATTGATCGAGAGCACTTTAGCCACACACACTCGTGTCTTGAGTGGATAGGATAATCTGGCCATTGCCAGAACTCCAATATATACAATCTACAAAAGGTTGCGAGGCCACTGCCGTTTCAACCAACCTGTAGGGTTATAGGAATATCTAATTAAATAAACAAAGTTTGCAGATCCCAAAAATGAAAGCTCGCCAATTCCAAGAGTTTTAGTAAATAAAATAATTTTAGGTTACGGTGAGATGAAGTTATTTACGAAGTTTCAGGCGGATGTTAATAATTTGATGAAAAGAGGTCTGTACAACGGACTACTGTTTATGCACTTATCTAGAGTCGAGTGTCCTTATAAAAAAAAAGTAAAAATATGTATTAAATTAACAATACAAAAAAGTAAGTAAAATCAAATACTTTAATAATTTACTTAACTTGATCATTTTTGTTTTCATAATTATTATTTTTTTTTTATTTTTATTAATCGAGTATTATTGAAGGGCATTAATATTAAGGCTACATTAATCATTCACGCAATATGCACATACAAATAATAACTAACATAAACAAAAGAAATACAGGAAAATAAAATAAGAATATAAATATATATATGAACGAAAAATGAAATAATAGATAGAAGCTAAATGAAATTAAAATAAATACAACACATGCACACCTAAATACAATATTTCCATTCGCCCAGTGGAGTCTGAGTCATGCTTTGTCCCCCAAATGTGGAAGTCAAGGCAGGACTATAGGAGATCCCAGTGCTTCTCTCCCTGCCGCGTCACTGGTATTGGAAGCCAATGGAGACTGATGGAGGTCACTACAGCAACAGACGCTCAGGACCTGAGTGGAGAATCCTAACCATTGCAAGAACTCCAATATATAAATATTAGAAAAGTCATTGGGCGGATTCAAAGAAAAAAAAACCGACGAAACCACTTTTTTTTTCTTCAATTTTGTGAAATGGGAGTAAAAGATTACTTCAAATTGAATCATATATTGGATATTGTGCTACAATATGGTGTAAATCTTCGCTTATCAGATTAAGGCATTATGTTATCTTTAGGGTCAAATTTGAATACAGTTTTATTAACATATACTTTAAAACTATAATGATTGGCAGTATTTAACTTCATGTTAATTTATTTTATTAAAAACGTCATAAGGTAGGCTGACTGTTCACATCATAATCGTTTTAAAGATATCACTGAGAATAATTGGACGATGACGATATAATCCAGAGAATATTAATGGAACGTCAAAATGTACCAACTAATGAACAGCCAAGGAAATGAACACCGAAAGGATTCATGGATGAGTAAGCTCAGAGAGAGGACAAAGCGGAATCAAAGCCTGTGCAGTGTGAAATATAGTTTCCGCTCAACTCTAGACAGTTTTCCACATACCGAGGACTGGTATATTGCTGTGGAGTAGATGGGATGATAACGAATGTTTTTTACCTCAGATACCTCGAGCATGGGAATGAGGGAGAACCGGTATATTTTGTGTGTGCGTGACAAAAAAATGTGAAGATAACATGATCCGTGTATATCTATATTAAGGAAAGTTGATCTTGTTTGTTTTAAACATTTAATGTTATTATTATTTTAATCAGAGCTTGAAACCTACGTAGAACGTTTAGAAAAAAAATGCTCAAAGGAGCTTTCTCTAATAATGTTGTGATGAATTTAAGTTTTGATTATTTATTTTCTCAAAAAAAAAAAAAAAAAATGAATGAAATAAGTTAAATAATAAATATACTTTAAATTGTGTTACAGATATAAGTTATCTTGAATCAATAGTCGGATTCTTACATTTACTTGAAAATTAAATATTTATTTTTAGCTTGACATACCACATATTTATAGTTATATTTTCTAATTGGTTTACATTTGTAGTTAAAGTAATATTCTTAATGTTCGTTAATTTATTTCAAATAAATTTACACCGTTTGTTGGTAACTGTAACTTGTGCTATGAGTTACATCGCATCAGATTTTTTTTATTTTCAAATAGATTAAAAAACAAATAAATAAACGTAGATAACAAACTTCTAATGAAAAAGACATTCTGAACTTATTTTTCTTCAATATATATTTAATATTGTCGGTTAGGACTTCAATTCTATTTGTAATAATAAGACATGTGATCCTTAGTCGTCCCTTCAGGCCATTTTCAAGGGAACATACCTTTTGAAATACCAACTCCACCACCTTTCTGTGGTTACACATTAATTGTTTTCATTATCTTATATCTACTTACATGCCTTAATTTATAAAATAATTTGGACTAATTCGCCCTTGTAACATTATTTTATCTAATACTCAACCTGACTAGTAAGGTTATGTGTAATTTATTCATTCCCTCTTGACAATTTAATAATTTAAAAAATATTTATTTTAAATTATGTAATTAATTGAATCCTAATTAATATAAATCAGTCAAAAACTAATCAAGAAACAGAACAGTCGTCTTATGTTTAAAAAATGCATGCAAAGAAAACAAACCTCTCAACGTTTCGCCAATTCAAGCCTCATCACGACAGAAAAAAAAAAACAGGTAATCGAACATCACTCTATGACATCCACCGTATACTGTATACAATATGCGTTTGAGTATCATTTACCTGTTAGCTCTTTTTTTTATGTTCTGATGGTGCCTGTATTCAGGGAAACGTGTGGTTGTGTGGTTTGGAATTTTTCAAAATTATAACCCAACATTTAATCCTTTTTATCCTACGAATTGCCAGATGTACTTATACCTCCCCCACCAGGATGATGGTACATGAACTATATTTTATTATCCTCCTCCCATGATATTTTATTGTCCTACGCTTCTTAAAAATAGCGTAAGCTAAATTAGAATTTTAAAAATCATAGGTCGTCTATTCTATGCTTTCCTCTTGTTCTCTGATTTGAAACTTTTCATTGAAAATTCATAACACCTTCAAAATGTGCCAACCTCAAAAAATCGAAACCCCTTCAAAATGTGTCCCCTCAAAAGTTTTTATGGTGCCATAAAACTCCCTTCTAGACTACTCTGTGTATTGCTAAAACTATTTAAAACATTATGATATAAATAATAAAATATTACTCACAGCCACATTACTCAGTCGATTATATATATTTTTTTATTTAAAACAGCATGCATCTTATTTATATGTTCTTATTTTATTTTAACAAAATTACAATAAAAAAATAAATTTATATATCTATAAATAGATATTCTCAAATTAATTTTGCTTAATATCTCCGAGTGATTTTGTAATATTACTTCAAAATATTTTTGTTATTTTATAAAATAAAAAATGGATTGCTTTGAAGTCACTGCGTTTGAAAGTTACCTGATCAATGATACTGTTTCAAACTAACGGTTATTTCTATTAAAGTAATGTGGTTGGCGTGGTTTTTCCTTGACCAGTTAAAAGGTCAGGTTCTCTCCTTTGTTATATAATACAGTGAGAGATAGAGAGTGAGTGAGAAAGAGATTGTGGAAATTCGAATGAAAAAATGTATAAATAAATATGTTTATAATTGATTAAATGTTCATAGATATGATTAGTAATGCCCAAAATCGGTCTTGGTCTTGCAAAGTGCAAGACCAAGACCAAGGCCACCTAACTGTTGCCAGACCAAGACCCGGACTGGGAAAAAAAATAGATTTTTTAAAATAAAAATTAAGGCAAAATAGTTTTCTAATACTTGACAATCTTAGTTACTATACGTTGTTAATAATTGGTATAACCAATATACTTTTGCATTTAACTCTTGTAATTTTTCATTCGGGCTTAGTTAGGTTTCTCCTATCTTAAAATTTACAGTAATGTCTCTATTGTAATAAGCTAATAAGTAACTGCAAGACTGTCGAGAGACTCTTACGCAAGACCAAGACTGAGTTTGCAAGACCAAGACTCGTCTCCGTCTCGCATTTGGCCAACGCTAGACATGATCCTTTATGACCAATATTTTTAGAAAAGATTATGACCACGTGACGGAACGGCAATGTATTAGCAAGTGGTATATAACTCTATATTCCATAGAATCATTATTAATATAAAGAAAAGGAATTGGTTGGGATATCCAGTCATAGTAACAAAGTAAAAATCAATAAATTATATTTATTTTACCGACGTTTTGGCCCAAGGTTCAGGTCATCATCAGGTTCTGTAAGACCGCTCCGTAATTGTCGGTACGTTTTATCTGAAGGATATCTAGTCCTATGCCACTTCGATCTTGCTGTGTTTTTTTCCTTAGTAAGATTCGAATATGTTCTGACAAGTTAATATGTCGTTAATTATTGCTTTTATTGACGGATGTTTTGTCATCTATACTGGTTGTTATTGATCTGGTAAGTTTTTCTAAGGCTATATCAATATCTTGTTTTGTCTTAAGCAGAGTTTGAATGTAGTAAAAGCAGAACCGAGATATGGTCTGGAGAAAGGTCATCCATGGATTTGCTAATGGGTAATGGGAAATCTGGGAGGTGATAAATATATCCAGGAAATCGGGAGGTTTTTTTAGGGATGTTGGCCAATAAGTATGATTCACGAACGAAAGGATAGCTATAGAAACACGTGAAAGGATGTTACAACGGGAGTTCGATATTCGACTAACTTGTCGTTGGTGTTTAGCATTGTAGTATCATCAAGCAATTAAACGCGATCAGTAATCGAAACATTAAAATTCTTTTAATGAAATTTTCGCCTAGGCATAACCCTACGAAATATTGCCGCTAACCGCAAAAAGTGTGATGACTTCATAACGACTCGCACGAGAATTATTAGGGACTTGGGGTTTCTTATGCTTCACAAAGTGGTGTAAACCTGTCCTCCGTAAAAAAAATTAAAACTAAACCTGTAGCTAAAACTAAAAATTTTTGAAAAGTTTTTATATATTTCGATGTTAAAAGGAAAAGAAATCCAAAACTTATTTATGCGGTTTGGAAGAGCAGTGATTCAGCTTTCCAACGGTTGTAAAGAATTTGAAGAGAATCCAAAAGTTTCCAAGTAACCAAAATACCTACTATAATAAATTTAACTTAATTGTTTATTTATAAATGTGTGACAAGTAATTATTTTGTTTTCCATTTAATTTTATTAATCTTTTCCTTTTTACAAGTATTTTATATTTTCGTTATTTTTTTTTATTGTATGTATTTTTTACTCACATGGTTTCTTCTTATTTATTTTTTCTCAATTAGTATCAATGTACACGTAGAGCCTTAATACCAAATGCCCTTGATTGAGGCTGATTGTATTATTATTATTATTCCAATAACAGTTTTTTGAACAAATTTGTTTATTTAATAATAAACCTATTTTCAATAGTAATTTAATTAATTGTAAATGTAAATTTAGTGAATTTGAACTGCCTATGTAATCATATATAATAAATATATATGTAATCTATGAAAAACTTATTCCGATGTTTATAGTATCGTTGAATATTCTATCTTTAGAGTTCCACCCAAGATATAAAAATAGAAATCTTAATTATAAATATATTTTTTTATTTAATTATAATTTTTTACCTTCGCTGAGTCGTTAGTGTCCAGAAATTATACTCTTGCTCATCCTGTTCATATAGTTATAAATTTAAAGAATATATAATAATTGTGATTCAAGAACTCAAAAAACTAATAAATACTATTTACTGAACATATTTCAATTAATCCAAAATTGAAATTGAATATCACCGCGTTACTAGTATTTACCATGTCACTAAATTGAGTGTGGATTTTTACTTCTAAAATGTCAACTTCTTTTTTATCTACTCTTCAATATTGCTTTCAGTCACGTTCCGTATAATAATGATAGACCACAAACCACCAACGCCCGTTACAATAGTAGGTAACTCAGTAAAATGTTATAAATAGGTATATTATTGTTATGTGTTTAGAAATTACCTTTTAGGTCTTGGAAATTGCCCAAACCAATATTTAAAAACTCCAATCTGCCCCCTACCCCCTTTTCCCCTCCAAAAAAAAAATAATATAGTCACCTTTGCCCTTCGTCGTTCACCTGTGACTTCCCACTACCTTTAATAATATCTCCACTTGTCTCTGTTGAACAAATCCGATACCTGCGACTCCACTTGGATAAACATCTAAATTGGAAACCTCATACAAGACTAAAACGCGAAGGTCCCTTTACTGGATTTGATAAGAGTAGTGAGGGGGAAAATAATGAAAGACTGGCAGCATTTCTACGACTGGGAATGTGCCTCGAAGGGTAAGGACCACCATGCAGTTCAACAGAAGATAGCACTGATTCCATGGTTTGCGACCCTTAAATCTCATCTCGACCCCTCCAGGTGACCAGGCTTAGGATCAAGCACGGTAGAACAAATAAATATCTTCATCTAATGGGTCTAGCTAAGAGCAGTCAATGCCCAACATGCCAATGCTTGGAGGATCCAAGACACATTGCCTTCAAGTGCAAAAGGTTCGAAAAGCGAAGAAGAATTAGTTTAGGGTCACAAACTATGGACGATGGAGCTAACTTTCTTCGGTCGATGAACAAATATAACGCTCGTGACTTGTTAAAGTTCATGAATGGCATCAAAGCAGTCATATAATAAAAGTCGGCACTTATTCTCAGTTAATTGTAATTCTAATTCATCTCAGTTTTTAACCATTAGTCTTGCTAGTTTCCATAATATCTAATAATATAATATCTAATATCCAAGTCCCATATAAGTCACTTTCAGTTATCATCTAACTGTAAATAATTAATATAAAACCAGTGTAATTTCCGTCTAAAAACCGTAATTTTATTTCACTATGACAATCAAAATATTTTCCTGGCAAAATAGGACTTGCTTTTACAAGTATTACAGCCAAAAAAACAAAAAAAAAAAAAAAAAAGACTAAAACGACAAGGAACCTTTCCAACAAGCTCAACGTTCCTAGCTATTTCAGCACTTACAAGACAAACGCTCTAAACTTCCATTGATTTCAAAAGACTCACGTACACGACTACAATAAGGCTTATTTGGACCTACAGAGTTGAACTTTGGAGCTCTACTAAACCATCGATTTTCTCTCATATCCAATCCTTCCAATCCAAAATCCTTCGTAGAATTCTCAATGATTCTTAGTTTTTCACAGATAAGAACGTCTATAACGAACTTAATATTCCATATGTTTCCGATTTGACCCAATTTAGATACCTATCCTTTCATAATAAACTTCAGAACTATCCAAACCCTCGCATCTAATCTTGTTTCCTCTTCGATCACTGATAACCCTCCGAGGCATCTGAAAAGAAGATGCCACGCAGTTCCCTAATGTAGGTATATTATTAGAGGGTAATTTCTCAACAAGTATTTTCATGTCAACATATTCCTTTGCTCACATTTACTAGGTGTATTTTTATTTTATTACTGTTGTAAATGTCATTAAAAAAATAAAGAAATATTTTTATTTTAATCTATCCATTGAACGTGGCATTGCAATGTCGCACTATACGGAATCGATCTAAAGCTATCACCAGAAGGAAGATGCCTTATCGAACATTTTTTATTATTTGCTCTTAACGTCAATATGACGTTATTTTGCGCGTCACGTTGAAAGCTTAGTCGAACTAATCTGCATCCGCTGTCAAAATCAGATGATTAAATGCATTATTTATTTAGGAATATTTTTGTAGTTTGTACCGGATGTTTAAATATGTATATATATGTGTGTGTGTGTGTGTGTGTGTGTGTGTGTGTGTGTGTGTGTGTGTGTATGTATATATATTTTATTAAACATTTGTTTCTCATCCTTTGTCAAACAGTTATCGGCTTATCTTAATAACACAATTAATATGTACTATACTTATTTTTCATATATGTTTACGTATAAACAAATACATTTGTGAAATACAAGTGGATAAAAATAATTTTAATTTTATTCGAAATAGATGATTTAAATTCAAGAGTAAAAAGATTATTATAATATTGCAGATATTTTAGGTTTTTACATCGCTAACACAGTACTGGCAACTTTTGTATACATTACATCATCTTTTTCTAGAATATTAACTAGGAGGCAGGAGTGAATATAAATCCATATAAGGGTTCCATTTTTGTTAACACAGCTAGTTTTGGAAGCAGCAGTGAATATAGAATTATTTATTAAAATGAAATAGATAATATTGACTGGTTCTTTATAATTTTGTAAATACTTTTGGCCATGGCTGTACTTTAGAGTTTTTATTTTTTCAATAAAGAATTTATAGAAAATTCTCTATTGAGATATATTACAATCTGTCACATTCAAGGACAATAATAATAGTTATAAAGAGTAGTTCATTCATACTATCCACAATAAATAAACATCAAAATAATAAATCTACAAGTGAATGTATATAAACTAAAAGAAACTAATTGAATATTTAATAGTTGCCGTTCATAATTAAGGAAGATGGTCCGGGGTGGCGGTCATAAATAGACTAAATAGAGGCAAAACTGGGGCTTTTAATAAAATAGTTTTGCCACTATTTAGTCTATTTATCATCGCAACCCTGGACCATCTCCTTATTTAAAAGAAACTAAACTTCTTTTTTTTTTTTAATTTCTTAAAGACATTTACAACTGTATTAAATAAATACATCTAGTAAATTAGAACATAATGTATATAATGACATGAAAAACACTTGCTGAATAACTACCCAATGGTAGCACTCTAATGATACGTTTACATTACGAGATCACGGGGCCATCTTCTTTTCAGACGCCTAGGAGGGTTATCAGGAATTGAAGAGGAAGCAAGGTTAGAAACGAGAAGGTTGGGATGATTCTGAAGTTTATTATGGAAGGATAGGTATCTGGATTGGGCCAGATCTGAAACAAAAGGAACATTAAGGTCATTATGGATGTTTTTATTTGTAACAAAGTAGGGAGCATTGAGGATTTTACGAAGGATTTTGGATTGTAAGGATTGGATACGAGAGGAATTCGATGGTGTAGTGGAGCCCCATAGCTCAACTCCGTATGTCCAAATAGGCCTTATTATAGTCAAGTATATGAGTCTTTTGTAATTAATTGGAAGATTAAAACGTTTGTCTAGTAAGTGCTGAAGTAATCGGAAACGTCGAGCGGTTTCTTGTCGTTTCAGTCTAGTATGAGGATTCCAAGTTAGTCGTTTGTCCAGGTGGAGTCCTAGGTATCGTATTTGCTCAACAGGGATAAGTGGAGTTTTGTTAAAGGAAACTGTAGGACAGGAAGTTGTTGGTTTACGACGAAGGGTAAAAGTAATTTGGTGGGATTTATTGGAGTTTATTTTAATTCTCCAGTTTTGACACCATTCTTCTAGATTTATGATGTGTGATTGAAGCATTTGGGATGCAATTGCTGGGTCATTATTTACTGATAGGATACATGTGTCATCGGCATATGTGGTGATGACAGTGTTGGGATAGGTAGGGATGTCAGCTGTATAAACTGTATGGAGGATAGGACCTAGGATACTACCTTGAGGAACACCAGCGGACTGGGAAGAAACTAAACTAATCAAAATAACTTCTTAAATACACATATGCTTTTATACAATATATACAAAATTCAGTCACTCAATATCTTCGAGCCTAGTCTACTGGTGGAAGAAAAGGCAGGACTCTAGGAGATCCCAGCGCCTCACGCTCAGCCGCATTACTGGTATTAAGGACCAGTGGAGGCTGAGCAGAGACACTATAACCAGATATATATGGCTTGAATGGAGAATCTGGAAGGAAGTAATTTTGAAAATTCGGCGTCCTTAAGTAAATCCTATTCTACAGTAATCTTTAACAATATTGTCAAAAAAGTAAATAAATAAATAAGAATCTCGTTGATTCTGATAACTACAACACTTTTTTTTTTTTAGACCATTCGGCCACCCCGCCCTCTAACTACAACACTTACTTGATGAACGTCCACACTTCCAATGTACTGATTAACACTGGCTGGTGCTCTGCCATATTAACACTGTATGACACAAGCCTTCCCGTCATAAAAGAAATAGCTTTTGGCTGGCAATCCATGTGGAACGAGGGCCCACTATACAAACTGAAGCAATCTGTAAATCCATAGTCCACCTCGAACCGCCCTATTCTTAGGGAAGAAGTTGTCTTGACTAGACTAAGGATAGGGCATACAAATTTTACACATCCTTATCTCATAACCAAACAGCCTGCACAAAAATGCCAACACTGCAGTATTCTCACAGTCAGCCACGTTCTCCTGGAGTGTCCTTATTACTTCTAAATTTTATTCAAATTAGGACTCATACAAAATTATCAGTTGTTTTAAATTATAATGAAGTTCAAGTAAGGTCGGCGATAAATTTTCTTAAAGCTAATGACTATACAGAACAAAATTTAAATTTCAGTTTTTTTTTTTTTGTTTTACTTTCCCATAATGATTAATTATTAAAATAATAAATATGAAGATTAGATAGGAGTTGATGACCTCGGGGTTTTACACTTCTAAGCCCTAAATAACAACATCTGATTTACACTACCATTATCAGGTCCTTTTCAGTTTTGGGGCTCTATAAGATCATCAAGTTCTTCCAGCATCATTGTTGACGATAGCAATACTCTCCCTTTCTATATATTTTATATACGAGTAAGTTAAAGTTTAAAATACTGTTATAGAAGTTATTGGAAAAAATAAATGCAAACCCAATTTATCGGATGGGAGCGCTCCACATAATTTCTTCTTGCGTAGTTTCATAAAAGAAGTTGACACAACACAAAACTTGAAAGATGTTTTCTATAGCTTCTTGATTTGTAATTTTCTCTCCCTAAGGATGAGGGAGATGGGGGAGAAGTTCAAAGCCACATTCCCTCCTTCTCCAAGATATCTTGAAGGAAGCCTAACATTAAAATGAAGGGAAAAGGCGGATCAAAATTTATAAAATTACTGCTGCACAAAGTTAGTAATTTTTTTTAAAGTGTCTAATTACGGTAGTTAATTTGTTAATCATACAAAAATCATTTATTTATATAAATGATTTCCATCGGTTTCGAGAGCTATTCCAGTAGAGTTGCCCAAAAACGGTCTTGGTCTTGCACTTTGCAAGTCCAAGACCAAGACTGGTTAAAAAAATCGATTCTATGAATAAAAATTAAGACAAGATATTTATTAATTGACAATTTTAGTTACTGTGTGTAAAGAATTGCTATAACCAATATACTTTTGCATTTAACTCTTCTAATTTTTCTTTCGGGCTTAGTTAGGTTTCTCCTATTTAAAAAATTACAGTAATATCACTATAGTAATAAGCTAATAAGTAACTGCAAGACTGTTGCGAAACTCTTACACATGACTAAAACCAAAAATAAGACTGAATGTGCAAGACCAAGGCTTGTCTTGGTCTCGCATTTGGACAACACTATCTTCCAGTAAATATGTCACTTTATCCATTTTTAATCAATCCCTTATTTGATTCTGTTTACTCTTTTTTTCCACCTATTATTCAATCCAGTTTTTCTTTAAGTTTTTCTATTATTTATTATATAGTTGTCAGTACTGGTGGATCCACGAGGGTCTTTCGGGCTGTAGTTGATATTTATGCTAGGCAGAGCACGATATACCACAGTGTGTCAAAAATATAGTTTTGCTAATATCCAATATATGAGCCTTTCAGTTGACAGAATGACTAACTCCAATTTCAAGATTTTTTATTAATAATTTTAGTGATATTTCTAGTGGGAAAAATTACTCTCTATACAGATATTATAACTCTTCCAACAAGAAATATCACTAAAATGACTTTACTCAAAAACGTTGAAATTTTAGCTAGTCAACTGAAAGGCTCATAGGTATGTATTATTTTCGACTGTTATTGCCTCTTATAAAATGTTAAATTTTATTTACATTTTTAAATGGTATTTACTAGTTTATTGATAAATATTACAATCTGTCTCAATTATGGACACTTGTAATTGAGTTCAGAGATCACATTCACACCATATTTACAGAATCATTTATAAATGAGGTAATAACAAAATAATATACTGCGAAATAAGAAGAAAATAAAATATCATAATGAAGGAAGAAAATATTAATAAAATAAAAATAAAATCAAATGTTCTTAAAAAATAAAATAAATATTTATTTATATATATAAAATATATATTTTTCAATTTAAATTCGTAAAATTAAAATGTGCTTTTTTTTAACTAGCAGAAAATAATTAACTGATTATTGGTATATAAAACTAAAAATAACCATTGTTTTTAACAATTATTTTAAACTGAATACTACTGTCTTAAGGGTTAATTCAAGTTATTCACAGTGCTTAGATATATCTAATAGATATGAATATTCTGGGATATTTTGTATTTTATTTAAAAACTTTCTGAAATAAGAAAATAAACAAAATACCATTATGTACGTAAAGAGGTAAATTCCTTTATAGAATGGTCATTTTGTTGGAAGACACTAGGAAGATAATTCCAACGCTAAAGATTCCTCCTTGTTTCGGAAGGCAGCTGTCATGGCGTTCCAACGCCTATGGTTGGTTGTCAAGATAACCAATTACTGGCGAGTATTGCTTATTATTTTGGCACCACCTCTGACAGCGATGCTTTGTCCCAATCCTATTACATCCGAATATTCCCATCTAGCATGTGGGAACCATGACTAATATCGGGCTTATAAACTAACCTGAAAAAAAAATTTACCTGAAACCGAAACTAATATTTCCATACATAAAAAATAAAATAAAAAATACTTTTAATACTTTATAAGAAATTAAAGTGGAGATTTTTTATTGTAAAGAAATATATAGTGATCAAATAAAGGATAGCAACAATATTTTCATTTGGTTATATGTAGAGATTATAGATTTTTTTTTTATTATTTCTTAATGATATTTACAACTGTATCAAATAAATACATCCAGTAAATTTGAAAATATGAATATAATGACATGAAAACACTTGCTCAGTAACTACCCAATGGTAACACTCTAATGATATGTCTACATTAGGAGATCACGGGGCCATCTTCTTTTCAGACGCCTCGGAGGGTTATCAGGAATTGAATAGGAAGCAAGGTTTGAAACGAGCGGGTTCGGATGGTTCTGGAGTTTGTTATGAAAGGATAGGTATCTGGATTGAGAAAAATCGAAAACATATGGAACAATAAGGTCTTTTTGGATGATTTTATTTGTGGCAAAGTAAGGAGCGTTGAGAATTTTACGAAGGATTTTGGATTGTAAGGATTTGATAGGAGAGGAATTCGATGGTTTAGTGGAGCCCCAAAGCTCAATTCCATAAGTCCAAATAGGTCTTATTATTGTCATATATATGAGTCGTTTGTAATTGATTGAAAGCTTAGAGCGTTTGTCTAGTAAGTGCTGGAGTAGTCGGAAACGTCGAGTGGTTTCTTATCGTTTCAGTCTTGTATGAATATTCCATGTGAGTCGTTCGTCCAGGTGGAGTCCTAGGTAACGAATGAAACATTAAAAGAGTTAAATGTATATTGGTTCAACAAATGCTTAACATATAGTAACTAAAGGGAATTTTCCTTAATTTTCACGATTCCCCTTCTGTGTAAACAGTACTTACATACGTCTCTTTGTATTATTTGGATTTATTAATTCATTTGATTTTTATTTTAAGAAGATTCATATCAGATGAATATTCATGCGAGTGCTAGTATCCTTTGGTGTGGACAGGAAATTTGTTTTGTTAAGTGGTAGCAGGTGTTTTTTTTTTTATCAAAATACAAACTTTTATCACAAGGCTCTTATTTATTTTGGTCTATTTTCGATTTCTTAGTCAGGCGTTATCATTTCTGGCCTCGTGCCCATAGGTCAAGTAATCTCCAGAAAAAGCCGATTCCAACTCTTTCATCTATACTGACTCATTATGCTCTGCTTAGCAAACATTAGTAACGTTAAATATTATTTTAAAATAAATAAGTTAATTTCTGTGTTTGCAACAATAATAAGATATTACAAAACCAAAAGAAAAAATCTGGAACGGTGTATGTCACAACTTTTGCTTACAACACAATTTTTAATTTCAAAATAATTCAAGCAATTGTAGTATTTATTTTTTTAAATACACTAATCTTATATATATATATATATATATATATATATTTTTTTTTTTTTTTTTTTTGTGGATGATTGAATCATGGTTTATATAATATTTTCTTTAGTTTTTGAGCTCTAACATCAAATCTTTAAATATTCCCCTTATTACCTATGTGGCACCCTATATACTGTATGTTTCTGGAATTGTAATAGAAATGATTTTTAATATAAACTATATTGTTTATATATTTATTTAAGTCAAATAATAGATCGTGGTACAGACACCTTTTTCGAATTATTAACGTCCGCCTAACATTTCCCTACAATTTTTTTACTTTCCTACCTTTACTAAATAAGGAAAGTATTACGATCGGGTCAAATTTCCGATATGCGGTTTTCGACGGATCTGTACGTTTCAGAGCCCCCTGAGTTCGAAAATCACATTTTCAGCCATTTGTCTGTCTGTCTATGCCGAGATTTTCTCAGGAACTAGTGAACCGATTTTGTTGCTTTTTTTTTTTTATTTTGTTGGGTTTTGACTATTGATGCCTGAGACACAAATTGGGTGCTCCATGCGCAATAGCTGCTGCGCGATGAATGAAAAACATGTTTTTCTATAGACTGTAGCGTGAAAGCTCATAAATATCCACGTACGTAACATAATTTGATCACTAAATCGAAAAAAAGGGTAGTCAACATAAATATGGGGCCTTTTGACATGTTTTGTAGGCCACCTTTTTTCTCGATTTTGTGATGAAATTATCTTAAGATTCAAGTGAAAGACATGAAGTGTATTCCTGAGTCTTTAGTACCCAATTAATCAGCCAAAGTCTGCCGATATCCGGATTGAAAACGCTCCGAAAATTTTCGGATATAAATAAGTATGTAGCCTATGATGAGATGAAGATATTCACGGAGTTTTAGGCGGAATGTTAATATATTGATAAAAAGGTGTCTGTACCACGAACTATAAAGTTTGAATTCAACGAATATTACGTAAATTAAAATATAATTTATTCTAAAGGGAAAAAAGTCATAGAATAATAATAAAAAATATTTTCATTTGCATTATTTCATTTCATTTACATAGACAATGATTTTTATTAAAATTGTCATTAAATATTAATATTTTGGTTTTTAGTAAAATTAGGTTATATAATTAAGCATAGTACGTTATATTTAACTCGAGTCTTAAATAGTTCGTTAAGCGGCATGGTATTCTCGAAAAGCCTACGGGAGTCAAGTTGTAAGTTTTGGTCACGTCGTATAAATTCGGTTTACTTTCATCTTGAACACTTCCAAAACATTCCAAACTCCGGAAGGCACGTCAGGTATACTATGCCGCTAACTATCTGAGAATCAAGTAACACCGATTATGAGTCTAAGTTGTACCTATATCATAGTCCAGACCAAGATGAAGTAGAAATATGCTTAGGTTGATCTTATGGTTCTAATAATATTGGGAAGAGGATTTGACAATTATTATTATGTTTTTTCAGGTATTTCGCCATTTCTCCATTAAATACCCTTTTGTTTGATATCTCATCATCAATGTCCATTGCCACATAGAGCCGAAAAAGGGTTTTATATCACTGTATGATGCATAGTAAAGACATTTTGTTAGGAATATCCCTTCTGATACATTTCCAATTTATTCAAATTGCCTTAGCTAAAATTGTCTAAGAGAAAATTTAAAAAAACAATTAGAACTAGGATAAAACTCCCAGTTTTCGACATCCACTTTCAGTCATTGAAGAATATTAATCGTTGGAGATGGTCTAAAGGATTCTTATTTGAAGAAGGATTCCCTAATTATTAGTGTTGCCCAAATAGCGAGACCAAGACTAGTCTTGCGCTAAAGCCTAGCAACAGTCTTGCAGTTATCTATTAGCTTATTGTTATAGAGATATTACTGTAATTTTTCAGATAGGGGAAACCTAACCAAGCCCGAATGAAAAATGGGAAGAGTTGAATGGAAAAGTATATTGGTTATATCAATTCTTTATACCTAGTAAATGAAATTGTCAAGTATTAATAACTATTTTGCCTTAAGTTTTATTTAAAAAATCGATATGTTTACCAGCCTTGGTCTTGGTCTTGCAACAATTAGGTGTTCTTGGTCTTGGTCTTGGCAAAGTGCAAGACCAAGACCGATTTTGGGCAACTCTGATAATAAATGCCTCCATACCTCATCAAAAAGATCGAAAAATTCATCCGTATTATTATTTTGATTGAAATAAATGTTGCCTATTATTATTTTTATGGTATCCATTTCAATTACTATAAACAGCCATAAATTACAGCGATAGATAATATCTACGTTCAAGTTTGGTCATTTTAAGTAGTACTAAGTACTAATAACTAGTACTAGTAAGTAGTACTAATAACTATTTTACCTTAATTATGATTCTCAAAAACGATTTTTTTTTTTTTTTTTTGGGCCATTCTTGGTTTTGGTCTTGTAAAGTGCAAGACCAAGACCGATTTTGGGCAACACTACCCATTATGTACTTATTAATTAATTTTAATTCGAAACAGGAAATATCTCTTGAATGTTATTTAGGGTATTATTAAATTCTGATATTGTTTTGAGAAAATACTTTCCCGCTTGGTAGTACATCAGCGTTTACCATACCACCCACCCTTCTTCACTTGAAACTTGAGCTCATACAGGTCTTTATGAAAATGTGGAATATTAGGTGGGTGTCTTCACTTTGTCCCTCTTATAACTTAACTTGAAGAACATATTCTTATCAAGTTGTTATAAATGTTTTTATCACATTATTAGAAAGAAAAGTGGATTATACGAAAATCGTAAAGG
Organism: Nezara viridula; assembly: GCA_928085145.1. Lineage (NCBI taxonomy): Eukaryota > Metazoa > Arthropoda > Insecta > Hemiptera > Pentatomidae > Nezara > Nezara viridula. The sequence continues at coordinate 140,598,446 of OV725078.1, read as the reverse complement.
TGCCATCTTTATCTATTCCGATGTTAAAGACGTAAATAAATAAAACGATTTATTGATTAATTCAATATCTTGATGAATAAAGCATCGCTTTATTAAGGTGCATAGTAGTATAAACAATTTTTGAATTCTAAACGTTCCATGAAAAAAAACAAAAAAAAAAAACAGATCATTAGGATGAACTTTAAAATAATGGTCAGGTTTAGGTTGGAAAAAATAAAATAAAAATCTTGAATAAATAAAAAAAATATAATAATTTTTCATTACGCTTATATTTTAATGCGTGAATGAATGGATGCAAACATTTTTATATAAAGAAAAATCAATAATAATGACTACACAAAAATAAAAGTAAACCGGAGATATTTTTTTTTTTTTTTTATAAAACAGATCAAAATGTGATAAAAAAAAAATAAAAGAAAAAAAACACAACTGTATACCAATATATGAATAAAAAAAATTGGCTTTGAAAATATAAAAAAATAAATACACAATAAAATAATTCAAAAATAAGTATAACAATAATATGTTAGCCTTCATATTTCCTGTTTAAATAAAGGTAGTATTACAATAAACTATATATTAGAGCAATATGCAATAATACATAGTATAATCAGCCTATAGCTTCTTAGTCGATGATTACAGAATAGTTTAAAGTGATAAACGTTACGTTACGTTAACAAACACAATATTATTTAACAAACTAATATTATATACTTTTAATTGTATATAATACATTGTGTTGCCCAAACGCGAGACCAAGACGAGTCTTGGTCTTGCGCAAGAGTCTCTCTACAGTCTCCAATTATTATGGAGATATTACTGTAATTGTTTAGATAGAAGAAACTGTGCTCGAGTGAAAAATCATAAGAGTTAAATGCAAAAGTTTATTGGTTATACCTATTCTTTACATATATTAACTAAAATTGTCAAGTATTAGTGACTATTTCGCCTTAAGTTTTATTTAAAAAATCGATATTTTTACAAGCCTTGGTCTTGGTCTTGCAACAATTAGGCGTTTTTGGTCTTGGTCTTGTAAAGTGCAAGACCAAGACCGATTTCGGGCAACACTAATAAAAAATGCCTCAGTACTTCATCAAAAAGATAGAAAAATTCACAAAAACGTTGCCTGTTATTATTTTTATGGTATCCATTTCTACTACTATAAATTAAAGCGATAGATAATATCTAAGTTCAAATTTGGTAATTTTTTAGCTAAGGTTTATATACCTCCACTGCCTCTATCTTCAGATTTCTGTATAATGGCTTCCGAATTAAATATTAGTTACTCTCTAAAACAACTATGAAGCGAAATATTGTCGTTGAAGAAAAATCTTTCTTGTAAGCAAATAATTTCGTATTTAGACATGAGAGATTAATATTTGTTATTCGATTTAATTTAATGCATCGAACATTCTTTTTTTTCTACCGGTTTTACTTTCTTCGTGGGATTTGGTATCCGAATTTTCAATTTAAATGCACATTTTTACAGTCCACAAACAAACATGTCTCGAAAAATAGTATTTGCTTGTTTATATAGGAGGATTTGATTTCGGGAGGGGGGTGACGGAATAAAAAAAAATAGAGAGAGCTTTTATCATATGTAAAAATTCAATATAACTATTGTGAAACGAACAAATATAATATTGAATATTTTGAATTAATTTGTTAATATGTTTGTATAGTTGTAAGGATTTTTTTTTGTTATATTTATTATATCGTCGTTTTTTTTGCAAAAAAAAATTAGAAAGTACACTTTTGACAAACAATAAATAATAAATGTCTATCTTAATATTTTTTTAATGAATCAGAAACTTCATATTCGACTATCTCGAATTCGTAAAAATGTTATTCAATGACTCTTTACAAATAATATTGCAATGACGATATAAACTTGAAAATATCTAAATAAAAATACAATTCGATATATAACATATTTGTTTAGATTAAATAAGAGGAAAAGGAGAGACAACCTTCATAATATTGGCATATTTTTAGAACTTTTTTATACAAAGATTTTGAGTCCGACTAGTTTGTCGCGGAAAATGTGATAAGAACTTCATGTGAAAATTAAGGGATGAATGAATCATAAAATCCTAGAATATGTTGAAATATATTATTATCTTTGAATATAAATGACGATTTAAATAAAAGTAACATTTAACTATCAATAAAATAGTTACATACCTACTACTTCGTCCTTGCCTAGCAATCTCGGAAAGTATCTGTTATAAAAAAGTTGTTGTTGGTTTGGGCTTTAAGGCGTAAAACCCTAGGGTCATCAACACCTGTGAGTCAGTTATTTTGGTTGCATGTTGAGTTCAGAAACTCCTTAGAAGAGATAAAATAATAATAAATAATCAAAAACTAATTATAAATAAATAAAATAATACATGAAAGATATTTAAGAACATATGGAAAATGAAATAAATAAAAATAAAAATTATATATATATATATATATATATATATATATATATATATATTTTTTTTTTTTTTTTTTTTATTTAACAGCCTATGAATTTTCAGAAATTTCATAACTGTTTTAATGTTTGATTCGTCATTGTTTAATACTACTGATATATCCGGTTCCATAGATAATCTGTTTAAGCTTGAAGTATAATAAGGACATTCCTGAAAAATATGACTGACACTTAGATGGCTATTGCAGTGTTGACATTTTGGTGGTAACTCTTTAATAATGAGATGTAAATGAGTTAGATTTGTGTGTCCTATTCTTGATTTAGTCACGGCGACCTGTTGTAGAAAAGTATTAGTTATATTTGAATCGATGTAGTCATTCTTCTATTATATAAACATCTCTTAAAAGATTCATTTAGTTACAAAAAAAAAAAAAAAAAAAAAAACACCTTTAGGTTATATTCCAGTTTGAATAATGACGAAATGGAAGTATTTATGTTTTATCAGGAAGCTGGAATTATCCATAAGGAACGCTTCTGATATAAAGGGCACCTTATGAAGCCCTTAGAAAGAAATATATGACTGTATTTATTATCATCTGTGGAGGATGGATGTTGGACTCATATCTACGCGACTTTGTTTGGTGGAAAAGATATGTTTAAGGCAATATTACTAATAAGAGTTTTGGCCATGCAGATAACCTTAAACGTAAAAGAGCAGGTTACTATAAAAAAATAACTGACGGGGCTAATCAGCAAAAAATCCACGAATTTAGTCAAAATCGTTATAGTCGTTTCGATAAAATCGCAAAATCGATCATGTAAAGTGACAATTCCGTAAGTCGATTTGGGTGGGAAAAGATGCTGGATCTTTGCAGCTATGCTTTTCAAATCCAAGATAAACACCGGGTACTTGATAGAAAGAAATTTTGGATCTTATAAAAATTTGAATCTTATAAGACTGTATAAAAGGAGGATAAAACCTATCTTATATTTAATTGTACATTAATCAAAATAGTTTGAGCCGATATAGAGAAAATTGCCTCTTATGGTAAGCCGATTCTCAAACAAGTTACTGTAACATACTGAACATATGTATATGAATTCGTAATTTTGAGACAGCTCAGAAGGGATTTAGCGTCATTTTAGCCAGGTAGGCTCTCGTGAGGCATGTTAATTCTTTTTTTTTGGGGAGGGGGAGAGTGTATCGAAGTTGGAAAATGTATTGCCAATCCTCTAACTCTTCAATCCTACGTTTTGCATTTAAGTTAATACATTATTTCTCAATTTTTTTATTTTTTATTTCGGAACGCCATATCTTAGTTATTTCTTCATCAAATCCAGTGATTGTCCCTTCATTTTGACACAATAGGATAAAGCTTATTGTAATTTGATTCTTTCTTTTAATAGTATGTTTTCTTAATGTATTGTCTTATTATTGTGTCATTTGTTCATTGACTAATATGCTATGCGAATTATTTGCATGGAACTACCCAAAAAAAAACAAAAAAAAAACATAGGTTTATTTCTTTTTCTATGATTTTTAAACTTGTTCTCTCCTCCCCCCGAGTTTTACTATATGTTTTGGCAAATTGTTGGAACGGATTTTTGGTAAGTTCTTCAACTCAGCGTTAATTCATTAATGGTTTTGCGATACTCATCGATCACCTCAGTACTGATTTTAAGAACTTACCCTCTGTTGCCTCGATTCGTTTAGAAACAGTCTGATGGATTTCCGATGTTCATCAGAGATGTCGGCGCAGAGTTTAGAAACCTCCCTATAGTCCTGAAGAGGGTTGAGGAGAGGGAATGGTGAAGGCCTGTTCCGATGTTCCCAGCAGAGAGAGGCAGGTTGCTGACCCTGAACTAACACAGAAGCCATTGAGTGGGATGGTCGTTCCCAACGCCTCACATTCAATCGATTGTCATCCAACTGATTCTTAATCGATTATATACGTACTAATCGATATTTCAGATAAGTTACATGTTCCAAGCCTTGTGGTAATTAGCAAATAATAATTACATTAATAATGGCTTATAATGTAATTATAACTCCATTATAAACAGAGTTTTCTCTATTTAATTTAATGGTTTACTGCTATACGTTATTATTATTATTATTATTTACTATGTTATCATCCTAGGTATCTAATACATTTTATTTCTCCTCCAACTGTGCTTGAATCTCGCGGTACGGATCCATTTTGGTCAAAGTATTAACATCCGCCTCAAACTTTGCCAATGACTTCATCTCATCGTAACCTACAAATTTTATATTTGCGAAAATTCTTGGAAAAAAATACGTTTTCTAATATCGGTAAACTTTGTCTCTTTGATAAGATACTAAAAATTCATGAACACCCATTTGCTTTCCAATAGAATCATAATATAATTTGATCACAAAATAGTGAAAAAGAATATCGGAACGTTTGACATGACCTACTCCCCAACAGGTCAAAATAACGATGTTATAAAGGCCAAATAGCCCGATATTTTTGTAGACCACCGTTTTTCTCGATTGTGTAATCAAATTATCTTACGATTTAAGTGAAAAGCAAATATGTATTCATAAGTTTTTAGTACCTAATTAATTTAATTATAAAATGTCCTATTTCTGATAATTTTCGTTGATAATAAAGTTATAGGTTACGATCAAATGAAGCCATTCATGAAATTTTTACGTATGTTAATAATATGATAAAAAGTGGTCTGTACCGTTCTATTACTGATCAAAATAAAAAACAAACCAAAAAACTCAATAGTGTATTTTGGCGTAAAGTGCAAAATATCTCAATAATTTATCCGATCTTCATATACCGACCTCACTTTGTGTTTATTCTGTTTCTACTTCACTTTTTCCCCTACAGTTCACAATTTAAAATACAAAAGTGTTCAAAGTCATTTAATTTTTTTCTTTTCTTTTTAAATATTGGGGGAAAATAGATCGTTATTGTTATTATTATCATTATTAAACCATACTAGCTTAACTGTTTAATTGTTTATAAAATCCGACATGTATATTTTTTTTTTCCAGCTTTGTAACATTTTGTATACTGAAAAGTTTATTATTATTATAAAAGTTCTCACATGTTTTAGGTTATCAACAAGTACTATACTATAAACTAAAATAAAATATTATAAGAATCAAAAATTTACAGAACTGGAGACCTTCTAGAATTATCAATGCGGAAATTTTATTTGGAAGTTCAAACTTCTTCATCTTTCTATAAATCTTTCTATTCTTTTCATTATCATAATCATTATTTTTTTTCTGAAATTTCAATGTAAATAAATTGCGTTAATTATTTAAATTAATACAGAAGTAAGTTTAATGAATTTTTACTTACAAACTTTTATTAACAATTAAGGTGTGCATTAAAAAAAAAAAAATAGTATACATATTTTGAACTTTTTTATAAACTGAACAAGGTATCTAATTCAATTACTTATGGATAACACGGCCGATTGTAAACAACACTTACTGTAAAGGATTGTAAACTAAATTGAATTACTTTCTAGTAAATATACAGTAAGTGTTCTATGGTTGCTGAACATTCACTTAATAGTAATAAGTTACCAATTTCTAATACTGAACATACTACATTTATATTAAGAGATGGGGAAATTATTTAATTACTGTATTTTTAAATATTAAAAAAAATAGGTTTAACTAATTATAGTTATTAATATGTTATTATAATTATGTTCATAAACAACTATATTTGAACTACTTTCTTCTGTTACTAAGCTGGGAATATTAAGTTCAAGTGTTTTTCAGTGCTGATCATTGCCGTAGCTAATCACATTTTCTGGGGTGGCTTAGCAGATGTCTGGTGTTGGGGGGGGGAGAGGGGGCTGACATATCCTATATTAGTTATCAACCATTATAAAATTTTGAAAACAAAATGTAATTTTAATTTTAGTCGAATTTTAATATTAATTTTTATTATTTTGTCAAAATAATATTTTTTCTTTTATATTATTTTTTGTGGTTCATAGTATTTTTTTAAAAAAACGTTCGGCTCTTTTCTACTTTAAACACATCAGTGAAACCTTCCTTAAACATGTTCTGGGATTGATGATTAATACTAAATCATCTGTTTTATTAAACTTATGAAGCAAGTAACTCGTTTAAATGTTATTTCAAGTGCTGAAATGAATTCATGTGGAGGGAAATGGTAGCATAATGAGGATTATTTTGAAACAATTTTTCGTTTCATTAAAAATTTTATGGCATAAGAAAAGTCAATAAATATTATAATTTTGTTAGACCAAATTTCATGTGTTCATATTTATAACGTTGCATTTCATTCCTTAATAGGAGAGGTGTGCTTTCTGTGACTACATATATAGGAGGAACTATTCACATACTGTGAAATCACATTTTCTAAGATGAAGTTTTTCTGAGGAAGGTCTTAGTGGTTATATACGATTTATTCATAATAAAGTTTTTTGTAAGAAAGATCCCATAGTGTGCTTTCCAAAGCAATATTCTTGAATGTGATATACATATTACAGATGCCAATACAATTGTCACAATATATTCCTCAGATGGTAAATATATATGATTTTGACTCAATAATATTAACCGTTAAAGGGTCCATTAACGGGACAAAAGTCAAAATATTGACAGTAAATGTGTTGGTAGATAATGGCATAAAACGTATATTTACAAGTCGGTGTATTTGCAAAAGTAAGAATTAATGGTTACAAAAATTAACAGTATGCGTAAATATTGAGAGTTAAGAGCCAATATTTAATAATAATAATACTGATTTGATTATCAGATTTAACGATTAAAAAATTTCACACTTTCCAGTTGTTTTTTTTTAAAGTATGGGTTGGACTTTATAGATAAACCCCTTTTTAAAATGCATACATAAAGATCAATTCCTATGACAGATATTTGGGAGAAAAACAAAGTTTTATAACCATTTAACATGAAAAATATTTGAAAATCTTTATGTTCAACTTTTTTTTTAATATTAAAAGTGTATTAAGGAAATTATTTTTATTATAATACATCATTCCAGATCTTAGAAAAACAAGAAATATAAGTTTCGCAACAGTTAATGACATCATTTTTTTTTTTTTTTAACGAATTGAGATGAATCCTAAGTTTTTCCCTAATAAACCTTAACTCAATTAATATAGACTTAAAGTTTATTAAACGTGAACATTTTTCTAGAATTGAGGTACTTAATAGACATGAACTTAACCAACGACTTGGCCAGTTATACAGACAATCCAATCTCTCAATTGAAAAATACTATTAATATACAAGACTGATCTGGACCAACGGACTTGAACTGTGGGGGACAACTAAATTTTCGAACATCAAACGCATCCAATCCTTCTAATTCTAAAGTCCTCCGTATAACAGTCAATGCTCCTTATTATGTTACGAACAAAACCTTACATCATGATTTTTACATCCCTTATGTCCTTGACGCTATTCCATCCCGATTCTCAAATTTTCACCTGAACCTAATCCATCATCCTAACCATTTAGCACAATCCTTATCCACCTCCAGTCATCCCTACAATCCTCCTCGAAGGTTAAAACGGCACCTCGAGACCTTTGGTAAAGACTGTCACTGGAGTTCTGGCAATGGCCAGCCTCTCCACTAAAGTCATGAGCTTATGTGGCTTTAGTGCCCTCTCTCAGTCTCCACTGGACTCCAAGGCCGGTGAAGCGGCTGAGAGAGAAGCGCTGGGATCTCTTAGAGTCTCGCTTTGTCCTTCACACGTGGGAGAAAGGGCTGGATTCGGAGCTCACTTGGGTGATTGTAAATATTGTAATTAGGTATGAATGTTATTTTATATATATATATATATATATATATATATATATATATATATATATATATATATATATATTTCTTTGTTTTTACTTATAATTTATTTAATTCGCTACGAATTTCTGTACTTTTTTTTTTATAATTTGATTTCAAGTTACATTTCTTTGGTTTTATAGTTTTTGCCTTTGTTATGTAGATTTTTTTTTTTTTTTATTGTATTGTATAATGGTATGAATGTGCCTCACTTAGCTTTAATACTACGTGCTCTTAAGTGTGGCAAAATGTATTATTCCTCAATAAAAAGATCGTAAAAAAAAAGGATTGAGTTATCTGTAGTATAGTTGGATGATGATTAAAAAAAATCTTGAATATTTATGATTTTTTTTTTTTTTAAGCTGAACTTAGATTAATTTAGCCGCTCAAAAGTCCTCTTTAAATGGATTTAAAAATGACCTACTCTGTTTTCATTTGGAGTAATTTTTTTCTAGTTTGCAGCGAAGCAATTGCTAATTACTTAAATTAAATATTTCTTTAGTTATGTATTTTATTCTATCATATTCAACAAAAAATATGACTTTCATAAAAAAAACAAAAAAAAAACTAAACTTTAATTTTCTACTTTTTAGCTGTTGAGGTCTACTATCACTTCTATAAAAAATTCCCTCCACTTCCGGAACACCCTGTATAATATTTTTCATTTGAGTTGCGAAACATGCCAATAAAGTCAATGCCCTCTGTACGTATTTAAGTAACCACAAAGTAATTAATAGAGCAAATCAAGAATAATTTTGGTACCTTCTATTGATATGCATAGTGTTGTTCAAAATCGGTCTTGGTCTTGCACTTTGCAACCCACTGTGCGTCTGCTAATAACAAAATTCAATATATTTTTTTTTTTAAGCTACTTTGACTGATTACCTTATAATCTATATCCTGATACGCCATATATGGTATATCAATGACTATTGACTATAAACTATGCTACCATATCATGACAATAGTCAACAATCTTTCGTCTCCGAACCGATAGTATATTATAGGTTCATCATGGAACTTTATGATGAGTTGAGTTGATAGCTTTCATTTGATTCTTCCTCGTGTCTTTATTTCCTTAGAATTCCCACATGCACTGCTAAATTGGTCCTTTACTTACTCCTCAGAGAGTATTTCCCAGGTTTCTTCCTGTATTAAATCACTACCTCATATTGCCTTCCATTATCTTTGAATCCCTCTAATTCTAGTCTCTTCATGACCGCTGGATCATGACATTCTAACTTATACCACTTTTCCCACAAAACCGCAGCATATGATTCCTAAGTAACCAGGTTTGGGTTTCACTCCCTCTCAATCTTCTCAGTCCCCTACATCTTCTTGAAGAATTACAAATCCATACATTTCGATCGTATCTTATTCATTCCAATTCTTAATAATTATTTAGTCATTAATCGTTAGTTTGAACTTAATTATTCGGTGCCCATTTATTTTTATTGGTTTCTTTTCATTTAAACGAAATGTTGTTTAACCAAGGGAGATCCGAGGATAACTTACTGACAAGGTACTGATGTTTCTTGTTGTGCATTGCAGATGAGTTCGACCTCCTTGGAGAGGAAATCTGCAAACCATTTGTCAGTGCTTGTGTAGGATTCTTCCAGTTCGGGAAAAACTTGCTGCCAGCTTAACTTGGGCATCCATCACCTGCCCTAATTACCAAGCTGGGTCAGTACGGAGACAAATGATCCATTTAGCTCAACTCCATTTTCAGTCTCCTAAGTCCATAGACGTTTTTCTTGTACCAATTCAAATCTACTAACGATTTGAGCTTATTTTGCTCATCGATGGGCTTTAATGAATGGATTTTTTATATAGTTTTTTTATATTATGGAAACTTTATATTGTAGGCTTCAAATAAATCGTTAGACGTCTCTAAGTTTTGAAAAAAAAAAGAAGTATATTTCGAAAAATATGGCATTAAAACATACTGTGGCCAGCAAACGTTTTCTTACTGGTTTTCAACGCATTAGTTCACACACGCATTTTCTCGATCACAACATTCCTATATTACCTTTTACGGTATCGGAATTATATTTTGATTTTTTTTCGTAGTTTACTTAGAAATTTTTTAAACGTATACATAGGTAAAGAAAAAAAAACATTGAAAAGTTATTAATATAGCATATTATTAAAGATAAAATTATTTCACCATGCAAAACAATGCAGAAAACAAATTTAATAGACGATAGAATGAGTCACGGATTGGAATTCTTATATACAGCTGAAAAAATAAGAAATATGTACACAGGCCATCGTGCGGTTCGAATTGAAATGATTTCATGAGCCAGATCTGACAAAAAAAATTAAATAAATAACATTAAATATAAAAGAATCAGAATTAATTTACATATGAAACTAATTCAAAGGCAATGGTTAAATATATATATATATATATATATATATATATATATATATATATATATATATATATATATATATATATATATATATATATATATACATAAAATGACAATACCGATGGAATTAAAATTATTTTATAGATGAAAAGTAAAAAAAAAAAAAATTGTTTAAATTTAAATCTGTATATTCTATATAAACTCATCTCAGAGAATTTCGCCATTTAAAATACCAGCTTCTCGAATAAAGTTTCGTCATGTTTCGTATTTGACAATTTTAATAAAATAATTTTATTCGCATCCGAAAAATTCAAATCTCGATATTGTAAATGAATTATTTTTTTTTTTTACGCACTTGAACTAATAGATATTTTTAAGATATTTTTGTACGTTCATATTTATTTTTGGGTTCAATGACAAATGACTCTTTTTTATTGTTGTGCGGTTATTTGATTTATTACCTTAAGTATTAAAAATTTTATTGCTTACCATTGATGTCAGTGACCTCTTATTCGTCATTTTGGGTTACTCACCACAAGTCAAGTTTAATAAAATATCATGACTTTCCTAATACTCTTTTTAGATAAAAAAATCTTGACGTTTTGTCTCCTAACTTTTCTTTGAAAAATCATAAAAAAATACGTCTCAGGAACCACACAGTAAAAAAAAATTACAATAATTTTTATTCATTTTTGCGAAAATTGAATTTCTCATTCAATTTGAAAATTTTCAGCTGAGTGTAGAATCACAAGAAGATAGAAATAAAATGATGAAATTTTTAGGAGAAATTATTTAAGGATTAGAAATATTTACAAAAAAAATTGAATTATTATATATTATATTAATATAATAATTAATTATTAATTAATATTAATATTAAATATATATTTTAAAAAGTCATCAAAATACTATTGCCTTCATAGTTTTATTTATTTATTTTTTTCTGTAACTAATGAAAATGCATTGTAGTACCAAATTATGTACATATATTTATAAAAAAATAATTATTCGCTCTTCTGCGCGTCGTTTGATATTTTTTATATTAAAATTATTAATTTAAATTTAATTAAAGATGAAGTTTTATTATTTCATCAATTATGGGTAAATATGTGTTACACACACATAGATACGGAATTGATAGTAATTCGTTTTGACGTATAATGTTTTAAGATTCTTACTAAAAATGTTTATATTATTTCTTGTTAGTATTTATCACTGTTTAGTATTGAAATTATTTTACCTTGAGCAGCAGAAAATAATACCTAGAATTAATATAAATATTAACAATGAGAATCTTAAACAATGATACTTCAAATAGAATTTCTAAAACCTATACCGTTTCTAGGGTGTGTGTAGTGTTGCCCAAATGCAAGACCGAGACGAGTCTTAGTCTTGCAAACACATTCTTAGTCATGGTCTTGGTCTTTCGCAAGAGTCTTGCAGTTACTTATTGGCTTCTTACTGTAGAGATATCACTGTTATTTTTTCGATAGGAGAAACCTAACTAAGCCTGAATGAAAAATTAGAGGAGTCATATGCAAATATATATTGGTTATATCAATTATTTACATATAGTAACGAAGATTGTCAAGTATTAGTAACTATTTTGCCTTAATTTTTATTCAAAAATCGATTCTTTTTTTACCAGTCCTGGTTTTGGTCTTGCAACAGTTAGGCGCCCTTGGTATTGTTCTTGCAAAGTGCAAGACCAAGACCGATTTTGAGAAATACTAGGCATGTGTGATGCATATTAACCAAATATTGATGGAGTTAGAAAGTTAAATCATCATTAATTGAATTAAAAGCAACAATTTTTAAATAATGAATTTTAAGTGACGCACAGCAGGGCAGAAAGACAAGAATTGTTTTTTGAGATGCAATAATCCAAAAAAAAAATATTTTAAAAATCTCTACACATGTTCTGAGCATTTGTTTCAGAATTTCGAATAAAAATCAAATTATATATACATATATATTATTCAAGGATAGAAAATATCTTTTTTTTTTTAACTTATTATATATTTTTTAAGAAGAATTGAATCATTCTTTATTTGCTTGACGTTTTGGGCTTTTGTAGCCATTTATAAAAATGAACTTATCATTATAATAATTATAGTATTATGGTTATAAGTTTTGTTAAATTATTATGTAATAAAGTTCTTTCCATATTGTTGTGGAGCGTTGCGCACATTATTATTCTAATTACTTATTAAACTATCATTTTCAAAAAATGGTCTGATACAATCTACTACACCGTAGATGTTAATAAAATCCATTTGATATACTTTTATTCCTTTTCTTTTATGTACAACAACTAATCCAAAAATAAGCTAAAATAAATTACTATTGGGCCTCCGTATTGGGTAAAACTTTGTTTGAAAATAAAATAACACCGGAATACTACAAAAAACTATAATAAGGAAAATTAAATTTATATAAAAATATTGGTGTTATAACTGGAGAATAAAAATATATTCTAATAAATGCCATCTAATTACCCTTACCCTTCGTCGTAAACCTACAACTTCTTGCCCTACAATATCCTTCAATGATATTCCACTTGTTCCTGTTGAACAAATCCGCTGCCTAGGACTCCACTTGGATAAACGTCTCGCTTGGAATCCGCATACTAGACTGAAACGACAAGAAACTGCACGACGTTTCCGACTGCTCCAACACTTACTAGACAAACGCTCTAAACTTTCAATTAATTACAAAAGATTCATCTACTTCACCATAATAAGACCGATAAGACATACGGAGTTGAGCTTTGGGGCTCTACCAAACTATCGAATTCCTATCGTATCCAATCCTTACAATCCAAAATTCTTAATACCCCATATTTTTTCACGAATAAAACCATTCATAAAGACCTTAATGTTCCATATGCCGCTGATTTAGCCCGAGCCAGATACCTCTCCTTTCGTGATAAACTCCAGTCCCATCCGAATCCACTTGTTTCCAGCCTTGCTTCTTCCTCGATTCCTTATAATCCCCATAGGCGTCTAAAAAGAAGGTGGTCCCGTGATCTTCTTAACTAGAATTAACTAGGGAGTGTTACCACTGGGCTGTATCTCTTCATGTCATTATTTATAATGTGTGCGTTTTTACTGGTTGTTTTTATACAGTTGTAAATTTCATTAAATAAATAACAAAAAAAAAAGTAAAAATATGATAATTCCATCTTTACAAAAATTCATACTGATATAAAGTATTCGTGACATCTTCTAAGAATCCAATTCAGAGTTTATTTTTTTAATTATATTATTTTTAATAATATTTTTTAATTATATATATGTTGTAATCAAATATTTATGATTGTAAATAATTATGCAGTGATATTTATAAGCAGCTTATTATTAAATTTGGAATCGAAGAATGAAATAAATTATTTCTCTGAAACCGCCTATTTCAGACAGGAAGGGGGGTCGGAGGGAAATTTTAGGAATAAAACGTTATAAGAACCATTTGTGAAAAGGGGCCTGGAAAACAGAGATTCATATTATAACCGTGGACAGATGTTGGGGAAGGCACTTTAATTTTCTCCAGTTGCTTGACGTGAAAGCTTAAGATAAATCAATTTTCTCTGGAGTGGGAAAAGGGGCCAGTTGAATATCAGGGACTTGGGGGGGCCATTTCCCGACTTAAATTGCAATTGAAAGGAGCTAGTCGAAAAACAAAGCAGCTTTCAAAAGGCGAGGGAAATAATGTAGTCTCAGAATTCTTTTTAAGGGAAAATAAAATGCTTTTGTGAGTCAATTGAAAATTAAAATTGTGTATGACAATGGTTCTTTTTTTAATTCATTATTGTTGTAATATTCATTTAGTTATAATGGAAATAGCAAGGACATATACCAGATATAACGCATCTCACATCAGTAGATTAGTAGGAATATAATAATATCTATATTAAAATTTGACAATCGCAAACCTTTCAACAAATATTAATTAATAAAAAAAAATTATGAGTTAACAAGAAAACTCTTTTTTTTTTTTAATTTTTAATATCATGGTAGTATCTTTTTATTTTTTACTCATTACTAATTTAATTATATTTTGAACAATTTAATTATTTTTTCTCTAGGAATTTGAACAGTTCCTTCTCAGAAACAATTAGTATCTTAAATAAATAAAAACAATTATTGACTTCTGTTATATAATTGCCTCGGAGTTCCCTTACCGATTGTAAACAGTGTACATATGTATGTCTGTGTTTTTTAAATTGTATTTTCTTATCTTTAAGTTATTTAATTTTTGTTTATTGTATATACTTTTTGATTATTATTCGTTGTTATTTTTCTTCGTTTTATTTTATATTTTCTGTACGTATAGTGTGAATGTGGTCTTACCTCACTACCTCAATACAATTATTGTCTATGTGACAGAATATTATAATACCCAATAAATAAAATGATTAGTGAAAAAAAGATAAAAACAAATTATAGAGCTGAGGAAGTTTTTCAATCTTAAGTTTTGTTTAATCATTCTTATTATTGTATATATATATATACATATATATATATATATATATATATATATATATATATATATATATATATATATATATATATATATATATATATATATATTAGTCGTTCGTGTCTGAAATTCAAAATATTCATTACTCAATGTACGGTTTGGATCTTTTGAAACAATCATTTTTTCATTTATGGTGTACACGGAATCATTTAAATCAAGGGAACTTTGGAAAGATGCTATTTACTATGGCAAACTTCCCATATTTTTAGTGATGTTTATAATGCATTATTTTTATTAGCAATTATTTTTTGTCTTAGTTTCTAACATAATTGCTACATTGATCTGATCAAATGTCCAATTAGCCAAACAAATTGAAAGCCATAGAGAGTAGTTGATCCTGGCACAGTACACTAAACAATTCACTAAACAGCTCACTCACGTAGCACTCGACAATTCAATGAATCGTAAATGATTCGATGGTTCATTGTAAATTATCAGAGAGCCCTTCACAAACTCACGCAGGTAGTGTTCAACATCTTATCCTACCAATTGAGAAGTTTTAAACTCGTTCAACAAAATTAATGATATATAAAATAAATATGTACAAATGAAGGCTTTTTTTATATTAAATGAACATGTTTTTAATTCTTATTTTGGTGTACAGATCTAGAGCCAATAAAACTAATTGAAGTTTATTATTTTATATTAAAGTTGACTAGTAAAAATTGGTATTTGATGGTTTATGGAGTTGCGAAATACAAATCTCAACTTTGTTTCTCATCAAAAAAATATTTAAACCAACTTTCCTCCTACGACCACAAACACGCTGTTTCATTTCGGAGATAATTCTTATAAATTTCGATGACAATTCTTTGTTATTTTGTTGGGAATTCAGTACAATTTTAGATAAATATTTACTATCGATAAAAAATTGTGTACTTTTTGAATTATTCGAAAATAAAATTCTGAATTCATCCTAAAAAATTATGAAGCTTGTTTTCGGGAAGGTATGTTATAACATAAAATATAAAAGTTTCAAGGGGAATAATTTAGCTAAGTTTCATTAAAATCGTTGCAGCCGTTTAGGCGCTACAGTCTAAAGAGAATCACGTTTTTCGGCCGCCATTTCGAAAGGATAGGCCCTATGATAATGAATTGTATAGAAAAGCACTCCTGAATCTGATTGCGTCTTAGTATCAAAATTTCAAAGAAATCGGTGAAGAACTTTCGGATATTAGCAGTTTTGAACAAACTAACATTTATATTCTCATAACACTAAACCTCGTCAATAGCTATAAACAAAAAAAGAAGGAAGAAAATCGGTTGAATAAAAGAGGAGAAAAAGTGACTAAACCGTTTTGTGTTTGACCCAAAATCGGTCCTAGTCTTGCAATTTGCAAGACCAAGGCCAAGACTGGTAAAAAAAAAATCGATTTTTTGAATAAAAATTATGCAAAATAGTCACTAATACTTGTCAATTTTAATTACTATATATTACCTAGGACTCCATCTGGACAAACGTCTAACTTGGAATCCTCATACCAGACTGAAACGACAAGAAACAGCTCGACGTTTCCGACTACTTCAACATTTACTAGACAAACGCTCTAACCTTCCAATTAATCATAAAATACTCATTTACATGACTATAATAAGGCCTATTTGGACTTACGGAGTTGAGCTATGGGGCTCCACCAAACCTTCAAATCCCTTTCGCATCCAATCGTTACAATCCAAAATCCTTCGTAAAATCCTCAATACTCCTTACTTTGTTACAAATAAAATTATCCATAATAACCTTATTGTTATGTATCAGATTTGGCCCAATCCAGATATCTGTCCTTCCATAATAAACTTCATAACCATTCCAACCCTCTTGTTTCTAACCTTGCTTCCTATTCAATTCCTGATAACCCTCCGAGGCGTCTGAAAAGAAGATGGCCACGTGATCTTCTAATATAGACATATTATTAGAGTGCTACCAATGGGTTTCATGTCATTATATCCATGTGCAAATTTACCAGATGTGTTTTTTGTATACAGTTGTAAATATCATATAAATAAATAAATAAAAATAAAAGAAATTACTATACATAAAGAATTTGTATAACCAATATACTTTTGCATTTAACTATTCTAATTTTTCATTCAGGCTTAGTTAGGTTTCTCCTATCTTAAAAATTGCAGTAATATCTCTATATTAATAAGCTAATAGGTAACTGCAAGACTGTTGCCAGACTGTTGTGCAAGAGTAAGACCAAGAACAAGACTTGTCTTGGTCTCACATTTGGGCAACACTACTAATATTATTTGTTTATTTAGAAATATCACATTCTGTCACATCAAGGACATTTGTAATAGTGTTCAGAGAACACACTCACACTCTATTTACAATAAATAAAAAAATAATAATAATACAGAAACTTAATAATAATAAATACAATAAATAAAATAAAATAAATACAATAAAATAAAATAAAAATAAATACAATAAAATAAAATAAAAATAAATACAATAAAATAAAATAAATGTATATAAACAAAAGAACTAACCTAATCATACACACTCGGGCTTGAGTGGAGGATCTGGCCATTGCCAAAACTCCAATAGATGCTTATTTACAGAAGGTCTCTGGGCCACTGCCGCTTCAACCTTCGAGGAGGATTGTAAGGATGGGTGGTGCTGGATAGAGATTGTGCAAGGGGATTTGGATGATAGGTAAGGTTCTGGTGAAATTTGGAGAATTTTTCTGGAATAAGGTCTAGGACAAATGGGATATTAAGGTCATGGTGTAGGATTTTGTTATTTACATAGAACGGAGCATCAACTATTGTTCGAAGGACTTTAGATTGAAAGGATTGAATACGTTTGATGTTAGAAGCTTTTGCTGTCCCCCACAGTTCAAGTCCGTATGTCCATATAGGTTTCAGTATTGTCTTGTAGATAAGTAATTTGTTTTCAATAGAAAGTTTGGATTTTCTGTTTAGTAGTCTGTATAGCTGGCCGTATCGTCGGTTGAGTTCTTGTCTTTTGAGTCTAGTATGTGGGTTCCACGTTAGTCTTCGGTCTAAATGAAAACCAAGATACCGGACTGTGTCTGAGTAAGGAAGCTGGATGGAATTAAAGTGTACTGGTGGACAGGAACTGCGTCGGAGTGTAAAGGTAATATGTTGGCATTTAGATTCATTAACTTTAATGCGCCAGTTATTACACCAGTGCTCAATCAAGGTGAGGTGGTTTTGGAGATTTAAGGATGCTATGTTGGGATCAGAGTTGGATGATAAGATTGCGGTGTCGTCAGCGAATGTTGCAAGAAAAGTATCGGGATGAACAGGGATGTCAGCAGTAAAGAGGATGTAAAGCACGGGACCCAAGACGCTGCCTTGGGGAACACCGGCTTTAACGGAGTAGATATTGGAAAATTCTGTTCCACAGCGAACTCGGAAGGAGCGGTCAGAGAGGTAGGATCGGAGGACTAGGTACAAGGACTGAGGTAAATGGATTTTAAGCTTGAAGAGCAGTCCGGAGTGCCATACCCGGTCAAATGCCTGTGCAATGTCCAGAAATGCACCCGAACAGTATTCCTTGTTTTCTAGGGCTGAGGAAATATGATCAACAACTCGGAGTCCTTGTTGAACAGTAGAATGTTGGGAGCGGAAACCAAACTGATGGGAAGGAATATTTTGGGATTCTATAATGGGTAGGATTCGTTTCAAAAGGATCTTTTCAAAAATTTTTGAAAGGATTGGGAGTAGGCTAATTGGTCTATAGGATGTTGAGATATTGGGAGGTTTGCCTGGTTTTGGGAAAAGGATAATAGTGGAGTGTTTCCATAGCAGAGGGAAGTGGGTGGTGCGTAGGATACAATTGTAGATATATGTAAGGAATATGACTGCTTTGGATGGAAGTTGTCGAAGGATTTGAGGGGTAAGGAGATCATGTCCAGGAGCTTTACGGGGGATTAGTTTTTTTAATTGAAATTTCACTTCGGAAGGATGAATAGCTTTTGGGGGCAAGGAAAGTGGGATTGGTGATGTAAGGAGTTCTTCTACTGTTACGGTGTGGGCAGGATGGGATTCCGGATGTGAAATAAATGTATTGGATAGGTGAATGGCGAACTCCTCAGCCTTATCTTCGTCAGATGCTGCCCAGGAGCCATCATCTCGTCGGAGGGGATGGGAAATGCGGTGAGGATTTAGGATTTTGGTTGTGGTTTTCCAAAGGGAATTGTCGCGAGAAGAGAGGGAGGATAGGTAGGAGTTGAAGGAATGTGATCTGAAGGTGGCTAATTCCAGTTTTAATTTTTTGCAGTAATAATTATAGGAGCAGCGGTCGGCAGGATGTCGGGTACGTTGCCACAATAATCTGGCACGGCGTTTGGTGTGGATTAGGTCAAGGAGGTGTTGGGGTAGAATGGTCTTTTTAGGAATTCTGGAGGAGTCTTTAGGGAAGGAGGCAGTCCAGGCAGCTTGTTGGATTGTGGTAGTAAAGGAATTTACGGCACTATCAAGGTCATCGGGAGTTTTGAGGGTTATGTTAAGATCAATTTTATCGGAGATGATTTGGCGGAAAAGGTCCCAGTTAACTGGACCCCTAATAAATGACGGTGGAGAAGGTTTGGGAACGGGTTCAAGTGAAACATTAAGGATTAGAGGACTATGGTCAGAGGAAAGTTCATTTAGACGTGTAATGGAACAATTGAGGGGACTTAAGCCGCTGTGGATAAAGAAATCAAGGAGATCAGGATTACGGTTGGGATCTGTAGGCCAGTAGGTAGGAGAGTTGGGGGAAAGGAGGTGAAAACGTTGGGAATTGAGTGCAGACAGCAGGGTTCGGCCACGAGTATTCGTGGTTCTAGAACCCCATTGTTGATGTTTGGCATTTAGGTCTGCACCCAAGATGAAGTGATGTCCTAAGGAGTCGCAACACTACTATTTATATAATGATAATTGTATGATTAGTGTCATTAAAAATCCTAAGTCAACAACAACGTGAATAATACATTATGATACATATAAAATATGTAAAAGATACCCTTTTATATGCATTTTTTTCTTTTTTCTTTACAGGCCTATCAGGTCTTTTGCCTCCTTAAACTGTCTATTCCATCTCTGCCTCTCTTGATCTATTTCTTTCCTGTTATTTGCATTTATCTCTGTTGCATCTTTGTTGATCTTCTGGTTTTTGACATTCTGCGTAGTCTTTTGCCTACTATTGAGGTATTACTTGTCGTATAGGGGCTTCCTGATGGATTATTCCGATCTATATGCTCCGCCAATCTTAACTTCCTTGCCTTCATGAGTTATAGATTGACCATTTTCTGTACGCACTTCTTTATCTGTACCGTTGCGAAGGATTTTTCTCTAAATATATGTTGTATATAAGTATAGGGTTTAACGTAAATGTTGTCCAAAACGTTAGGAGGTGATTGTACACGTTAATTACAACAGAAAAAAAAATCATTTATGCTCAGTTCCGAACCCTAAAATGGAATGAGTAAATTTGAATTTTTTTTTATGTTATGTTGAAAAGTAGGTGATACTAACTTAAATACTGTTTATGTGACGAGACAAAATTTCTTTTAAAAATATTGGAGTTTTTTTTTTAATCATATGAATGTGGGTGACAAGAAATTTATTTTTCGTAAAATCGTAGACCATCCTCAGTTTTTTATTTTCACTCTGAGGAAAACTTTCTTGTTTGATACGTTTTGAAGCAATATTAATTAATTTTATGTCTGTTGCAGAATAAACTGAAATTTGCCTCCAGTCTTGTAAAAAAAAAATGTTCAAAATATCTCTGTTTTTAGAGAAAAGAAATTATTACAAAGCTTTCATTTCTCTTACCTGTGTCGGAAAAAAATGTAAAAAAAAAGATTATGAATATACGCTTATGTATAAATAACATCTTAAATAAATCATTTGATGTGAGTATAAGTACCAAATGAAACTTTTATTTAAAAAATAATGAAATTTATAAATTAACTTAAAATTATAAAATCTGATAGTAATACTTTATATCCCTTGAATGATATCGTAATTTTCAATTCTAATTATTTTTAATAAAAATGTTGTATAGTTTACAATGTTGCGATAAGTAATTACTTAACTTAAATGTTTTTTTTTAGTTATAGTTTAAAATTCATCGAAAATCATATCACGTATAAGAAAAACATAAAACTTAAATTTCCAGCATTTCTACGTGAAATAATGGTTTATGTAATTTTTTTTTTGTTGTAACTTTGAGATATTTTATTACCTCTTTAAATATTCATCATTATTTACGGGACTCCCGGTACATATAATTTAAGAATAACAAGTAAAATGCATCACACGAATTTCGACTGACCGATCGTAAATTGCAATTTAAGCCCTTGTGCTGAGCATAAAAAAAATCACGTAGGAAGTACATTAATTTCAATATTGTCATAAATAATATTTAGCATTTCATGACTCCTTTAAAATGATATATGTATGTGTATATATATATATATATATATATATATATATATATATATATATATATAAAACTAAATTAAAAAAGAAAAATCAAAAAAATAAGTTTTGACGTATGGCAGTTCGATATTTAGAAGTTTGACTGTTTACTACCAACACGTTTGTATGATTCATATCGTTTTATTTATTATTTTAGTAAATTAAAATTCAAGGATCTAAAATGTATATTAAAAACTTATCGTCTTAAACAAATTATGTCTAGTTACTAAATTGTACCTGAACGTTGAAACTGTTATATTTCCAAAGAATAACGCAATATTGAAGATACATTTCATAATTTACTGATATTGTTTTATATCTCAATGTAAATAACTGATTGTAAGATATATGATAAATTTCACAGGTCAGAGTGTTACTGTCACAGAGTTCATCTACTAAAGCATTACATTTAAGTGTATAATCTCATTATCTTATAATACTTATATGATCAACAAACATAACAAGTATAATAATAATATTGTTTGATCTAAAAAATAATTAATATCGTAAACAGCAGATAATTTTAATTTATTCAAATATGAAAGTTATATCATGTTTTAACTACAACAATAAATTACAATGTGGATTTTTTTTTATATTATAGTAAATGAAATTCGAAGATAGATTCAAAAAATTCATCAGTCGACATCGGATTCAAACTTAGCTTGCTAAGGTCTGACACACTGTAATATGAACTCTCAATGCACACAGTGTCGAACGTTTAAGGTTTCAAGACAGGCCAACCAACGTTATAAACTTTTAGAAAACGATAATATCTATAATTCAGTAGACAAATATGGCGTTTAACAATGACAAAAGTGTGTAGATTTCCAATTAATCACATGTCAGCTCAATTATTTTTTTAATTTTAATTTTAATATAAATATATTGTTTATACATTTAAAAAATACATTGACGTTTTATGAATTTATTCAAACTCAATCGCCTAGTTTTTACGAAGAAAAAAAAATTATTATACAAACTTTATTAATATTTTGTGGCATGGATTAAAAGCCAAATGTGATTATTCCCTAGAACAATACATTTCAACAATTCAACACTTACTAGACAAACGTTCTAAACTCCCAATTAACTAGAAATGACTCATACACATGACTGTAATAAGTCCTATTGGACATATAGAGTTGAGCTTTGGGGCTCCACTAAGCCATCGAGTTCCTGTCGTATCCAATCCTTACCATCCAAAATCCTCAATGCTCCTTACTTTGTCGCAGATAAATTCATCCATAACGATCTTAATGTTCCATATGTTTCCGAATTGGCCCAATCCAGATACCTATCATTCTACAATAAACTTCATAACCATGCGAATCCTCTCGTTTCGGTTCGGCTCAAGGATTCTAACCTTGATTCCTCTTCGATCCCTGATAACCTCCCGAGGCGTATGAAAAGAAGATGTCCTCGTGATCTCCTAATTTAGATACTTTATTAGAGTGCTACCAATGGCTAGATTCTCTATAATCCATTTCATGCTATTATATTTCTCTGTACACATTTTCTAGATGAATATTTAATTTATACAGTTGTAAATTTCATGAATAAATAAAAAATAAAATATTATTATTATTATTACGAAGTCACGCAAAAAGGTTTGTATGTGTGTCGATCTGTATGTGAATAACCTAGCTTAAAGAGGATACTGGTCTTTAATACTAGTATTGCGAAGTTACACGAAACCGATATAACGTATTTAATGTAATTTTTTTTTTTTTCAAACTCGACTCACTGAAAGTAGGTGAAAAACTCCATATCAAAAACTTTAGGTCATTGATTTTCTAGATTATGAATAAATACCAAACAGATTTAAGCATGTGGGTGTGGTGACGTCATCAAGTATTTTACGTTATATCCCCTTATAAAATTTTACTGATCTGTTGAAAGTCCTCACAAGTCAGTGAACTTATTTCATAAAGAAGTTTATAAGCCTTGTTAAACCCTCGGCTTGTAAGAATCTTAGTGTGAGTTAATCGAGTGTGATAGAAACCTCCCGAACATAATAAAGATACATCTTTTATAATATCTATTTAAATATTTTGTGATTATTTTTTGTAAAATACTTGTTCAAACTAAAAAAAAAAAAAAATAAATAAAAGTACTTTCATTTAATTTAATGATTCGATCTGATATTATTAATTCTATAGCCATTTTAAGTTGTGTGTTATACTACTTATTTAATAATATCATTATCCAAGTGACAGAAGGTTTTAATATTTTAAAAAAATACATATATATATTATTTTTGTGCTCTACTAATCTTCTTTTTATTTTGTTTCAGGTGAGTGAAATGGTGTCCCAAGATTTTATTCGGTTACGAATATATTTAATTTAATCTGTAAGGAAACTTTTGTTTTTTTATTACTTTTAAAACTTATATTTTATTATTATTATTTTAGTTTATTTATTATGTTTATTATTTTGGTACCTTTTATTTTATACATGTGATACTTATCCTGCTTAAACGAGTTAAAGTAGCTGAAGTTGATCTCATAAATTGTAATTTTTCTCATATTTCTGTTCTCATATTTTGTAATAAACATATTTTTAAATATAAATAAACTTCATTGATACAACTATTTATTTATTTTTATAATTTTACAATTTTTTCTCATTTTTAAAAGGGCTTGAAAACACTTAGATGTGAAGGACTTGAGTGATAAAAAATTAAATAAACAATGTTGGAAGGCCTGATTACATATTAAATCCATAAGTTTTCACAACCTAAAGTATCAGATTCGTTTTAGTTCTAGTCCACAAAAAAAAAAATCTGTTAATTTATATTCAATATTAACTGGATCTGAACTTTTCGTATTCGCGAGATTTTTAGATCATGATACTGTGCTATGGTTGACATGGCCAATTAAAGTTATGGAGCTTGATGAACGAAGCCCTATTAAGTGACTTCGGGTAAAGATCCGAGGAGCAGACCGAAGCGTAGGAGGGATGATTGTATTAAATCTAGCGAAATTGGTACTCGGTGGAGGAGGGTTCGTAAACCGCGATTGTTAATATCAGCATCCAATCTTTGAATATTTTTTCTTCTACATGTTAGGATTGAAGTAACTGGAAAATAAGTTGAGCTTTCCTTTGAATAATTCACAACACTTTGTGTATATGTTTTAGAATGCTTCCGGAAAATCGGTGATTGAGAGGGTAATAGGATTATAAGATGTTTGAATAAAAGGCTAACAAGTATTTGAATTCGAAATTCTGTATTAAGTGGGAGAATTTATGAATTTTCCTTAGATGTTTGTGAGAGGGTGCATACTGATGTATCAGGTTAAGTCTTCAAGAAGTACACAGAAGAGCGTAAAGATAGGAGACTGTGATTCAGATTAAAATCTCCTTATCATGGGACATGGGAGTATATAAATATTATAAAATATAATATAAAAACTATATATATATACATATATATATATATATATATATATATATATATATATATATATATATATATATATATAAAACAGGATTTTTTTTTTGTTTCAAGATTTTAATAAAAATATATAAAATAATTGTACATTTATATTAAGCTTAAGGGTATTTTATGAAAGGCCTAGACCTTCCAACTTCTTCACTCATTTACTGAAAATAAAATTTGGCCCGTGCGAATAATGTATATATATATATATATATATATATATATATATATATTCTTGGTCGATTACAACGGTTAGTTCCAAATAATAAATCAACAAATGTGTACAAAATACAATTGACTGTATCTTTCCCAAAAATTATATGATTTCGCTGATTATGTTTTTCGTTTTGTAGGGATTTTTGAATCGATTTAAAATCTGTATGCTGTATGAGCCCTTCAGTTGACAGAATGACTAACTCCAATTTCAATATTTTTGAGTAAGGTCATTTCAGTAATATTTCTAAATGGAAAATTTATAATATCTATAGAAACAGGGAATTAGTTGATTCCACAGTAGGATATTGCACTGTTGAAATATAGAACCGTATGTATAAATTTTTCCACTAGAAATATCACTAAAATAAATAATCTATTAAATCATCGAATTTTCCTCGTATTCAGTCCTTAAAATCCAAAATCCTCTATGCACCTTACTTTGTCACAAATAAAATCATCCATAACGTACCATATGTTTCCGATTTAGCGCAATCCAGATACCTATGCTTCCATTATATACCTTTGAACCATCCGAACCCTCTTGCTTCCAATCTTCCTCTTATATTCCTGATAACCTTCCGAGGCGTTCGACAAAAAGATGGCCTCGGGACCTTTTAATATACAACTTTAATTTGAGTTCTACTAATGGGTAGTTTCTCTTCATGTTGTACATGTCATGTTACCAATGTCACATTTACTTATTGTATTTTCCGTGTAATACAGTTGTAAATTTCATTAAAATAAAAAATTACAAAAATTAATAATCGAATATATTGAAATATTGTAATAGTTCGTCATTCTGTCAACTGAAAGGCTAATACAGAACTATGAATTGCATACTTTTTTTAGTTATGCGCAAATAAAGTTTCCTTTTCTTCATAACATTTTTCCTCATTTTTCTGGGGATTGAATTTTTTTTCTTCCCACCCGAAAGAGAAGATTATTTTCATAATCATGGCATAGCGTAAAACGAAAAACACCTTTGAGAAATAATAAATTATATTATAAAAATACTAAGCTACTCCTTTATGAATGTCGTTATATCCTTATTATAACTGTTATTGTGTTACACTAACTGTGTGACATCGCCACCTCCCCAATATTTCTTAAGTGCCGACGCTTAAGGCATCACAGAATGATGTTTATTCCTATTCATTTATTATTGCAATAACTTTACCGCCCTGTTCCTCAAGATATCTATGTGCTTATTTACTTTAACTTCCCAAAAGTGTAACTTACATTATTTTTTTCTTAGAAGTTATACTTTTTTTTAGAACTGTGGATCCTTTTTCTGAATGCACTTGCTTTTCTTTAGATATCCAAAATTAGTTACTCCCTGTTCTCTCACTTTGCGTGAGGGTTTCTTTGGAGACGTCGAGGGCAGATAAAACGATTCATCAATCGCTTGCCACGATTTGTCTTCGCCGGTCTCCAGGGATGCTTCCTTTCCCCTGTTTTGTGCTTAGCCGAAGAGACTCGACCCTTCCTGTCACCAAGAGTATTTCCTGGTATCCTTCATATACCAAGGTATCCAATCCCATCGTCCATCATGAATCTTGGAACATCCTATGTTGGAATCTTCTGCTCCTTTTCGGTATACACATTTTCCCCATTTGGATTTATATACTCCTTGCTCACTTCCTTATCTGATCTTCATCCCTCGTTCTTAGTTTCGCCAATCTTGTTTCCTTTCCCCACTTTTAAATTTGTCCTTTAAAATAATCTCTTAGCGGTGTGCTTAGTAAATAGCTTGCTAATCACTTATTCTAAATAGCTTCTATTATTTTTTAAAACGTAATTTGCTTATTGATGTCGAAATTCAATAGTCAGCGGTACAGACCTCTTTTGATCAAATTATTAACACACTTCCGAAACTTCGTGAGTATCTTCATTTTGACATAAATAAAAATTCTTTATCTACTAAAGTTCTCATAAATGATTCTTCAGTTCACATTTGTTTGAGGATTTTACTGTGTGATTGCAACCTACACGTGTTGGTTTGTTAGTTAGTGTATAGTAAAGTCGTCAATCCTGTTGGTCATCAACTCTGTTAATTAAAATTAAATATTATTATATCTTCTAATTGTGAATAATAGGAATTAAATTAAATTAAAAAGACGTTACGGTTAAAGTTGTTTATGGTTATTAATGTTTAGTTATTTAAAGTTAGCACGTTAAGTAAAAAAAAAAATAATAAAATTAAATAAAAAAAGGTGAAAGGAAAAAAAAGAGCTGGAGAGTGCTTCTTGAGAGGTTTAGAGATTTTTAAAAATCCCTTCTTCAGAGAAAAAGCATAAGATTTTTTCATCTTTTCCCACAGCAGCCGATGTATTTTCTGGTATTCCTCTGGTATTTCTCTGATGTATAATGCACAACTCTCGAAGATATGGACCACTGTCATTCTATCTCTACACTTCAAGATGCTTCAGCCTGGTATAACCTATTCTTAGGCGCGTAAGGACAACTTCCTCTCTGTATTTACTGCGACTGAAACTGCTCCATGGTTTCACTTCATTTTTTTATCACCTTTAATTAATTTGGATGGCTGTTGTCCCATAGTGTCTGCCAATCTTGGTGTATGGCCTCTTTCAGGGAATAAACCTACATAAAACAAACCCACACGTGTTTATTTATCTTTACTTGAACATCTTTACTTAATTTTTTTAACGAATTCTTTTGGCATAAATTTTTTTTTTTTTTTTTTTTGACACTTTATTGAGAAATATTACAATTTTTCACAGTTAAGGACACTTATAATAGAGTTCAGAGAGTACATTCATACCGTATATACAAAAATATAAATAAATAAAGTAATAACAAAAGAATAAGAAAAAAGAACAAAAGAAAAAAAATAGAAATAAAAGTAAAACAAACATCCTAGATAAAACATACCTATATACATTATTTACAATTAGCCAGGTGATCTCCGAACCAATCCTGTCTCCTCCACATGTGGAGGGAAATGGGGAGCCTAGGAGATCCCTACGCTTCTCCCTCAGCCACTTCACTGGTATTTAAGACCAGCGGAGGATGAGTAAGAGCGCTACAGCCACAGACACTCATGACTTGAGTGGAGAATCTGTTTGGCATAAATAAATGCTGAAGTTTGTTTTTTCTTATTGGTCCCCATATTTTATTATTGCAAATATATATAGTACCGGATTCGACTAATTTAATTTTAGGGGCGAACATGTTTTTTTTTTTTTAAGGAAAAAAAACAGAGACAAACAGCTAATTATTTTAAATCTTTATATTTTTTCTTTTACGTGTGCTTAAATTTAAAAGTTGCATTACGTCGGTTATAATTTAAAAAGAGAATTTATTGCGATTCTTTAATTATTTCGTAGATATTGCTCATAGAAACTATGACCAAACAAAAATAGGATAAATAAAAAGATAAAAAAAATAATTTTCTTAAATATAATTTTCCATAGGAATTTTTATTTGTTGGGCGCCTGGCTTACCAGTCTTTCATCTCTAAAGAGATAAATCTAGAAAACATAAGGTACTTAGCCATTATTTTGCCATCATTAAATATTTACTCTACCATGCTAGCTCAGGTTAGAAGGGGTTAGGTTGGATATTTTTATAATGCAGCAAAAAGATTAACAGATCTATTTACAGAAAGAAATATTTACAGAATTAATACTATGTACAATAAAAAGAAATAAAATACAAGGGAAAAGAGGGAATTTAAACATAATTACTGTATACATTTAAAGATAAATAGGAAGATATTTAAGGTAATAAAAATAACAAAAAAAGATACTTATTCTATGTACAATAGTATGGAATGCCACATCTAAACATAAAAAAAAAGATATTCAAGATACAAGAGAAATAAGATATAAGAGGCTGGTAAGAGGAGAGGTGTGAAGAGGCTTCAGCCCGATGGCTCCTCCCCCCCCTCCCCCTCTTGATTCCGCAATTGACATATACATATTGTCAAACTTTTATGGATAAACTTTTTTTTTTTTTTTTTTTTCAGTTGTCACTTCAATTCGAATTAAACTCGTTACATTGTGTAACTAGTTTTAACAGTTACTTTAGTATGCAACGGATGTAATTTATTTATATACCCTGGAAAAAAATGGCAATAACGATGATAACATTATTTAATAAAAACAGTTGTTGTATTGATCTTATTTCGAATATATTATTCAGGATGATTCTCGGTATAGATTTGTTGAATACACCGGAAAATTTGTCCTGGGTTTTGTAACCGAACATATTACGAAATCGCCCTTACGTAGTGAGCTAACATGTTTACACGTGCAACATTGTTAATATCCAAAGTGAAAATGTATGTAGCTAACTGATACATGGAACCAAAACCTGTAGCCAGCTAATAGGGTCACTTGTCAGGTGTCGCGATGAATTTGCTCGTGCTTGTTCGATGGAGGAACCTCTCTGGTTTAACACATTTATGTGGCTGTTATAAATTTTATAATATCTATAAACCGGTGTTTGATATTGTAACTTAATTTTAATATGATAAATATGTTGATAACATATTGTTAAAAACGAATATTTGATTATTAAAATTAATGAGATTGAAAAAATCGTAAAAGAGATAAAAATATTTTAAGGAGTACAGTAATTTGAAGACAGTAGGTAAAATTTTGTTTGTGTAGATTCCGTGGTGGATACACCGTGTTGGTTTAGTCTGAAAAAAAAAAACATGCTTTATGTAGCCATGTACTGCCCTACTATCTTGGAATTCCATATAGTAATACCAGTTGCGCTCGGGCAAATGTATTTTCTTGGATATGGCAATGTTTCAGAAAAGGCTCGATCGATGTGGCTCAAAGTTGAAGAAAGGTCGGAATTGGTAAAATAATTATTCTGTTTCTGTTTTATTGAATTCCGTACAGTACTTCCGGTTGCGCACGCAAAAATGTACCAATAGCGCTATAGATCATGAAGATATTTGGCCGCGAGGTATGCTCTCCATACAGACGTAATAAGTAGCTTCGTTAGTAAAAACGTAACTTCCTGTGGTATAAGACCTGGAGGGGGTCATCCAACCTCAAGCTGCTACGAACCATGGTCACTATGGTGGAGCGGCAGGCCACGAGTAGCTTCATAGCCGATCATTTTGGGGTCAATCTGGAAGAGTCTTTCCCATCAAATCATTCGGGTTCAAGGACAGTGACAAATCGGTCTAGATCCATAGATTATGGTTGCTCAGAGTCAGCAGGCGCACTATGACCTATATTTCTTTCTCTGAAACAGACCGTTCCTGTTGACCACAGGCGGATCTACGGGGGGGGGGGGCTTTCGGGCTGAAGCCCTCCCCCCCCCAAAATGGTAAAACATAACCATGTTTTACAGAAAAAAATATTAAAAAATATCTCTTAAAGTATTCTTGTTAATGTAATTACATTTAATTGTTCAACTAAAGTAAAACTGGACTTCAAGAACCACTTAAACACCATTTCATATAGGTAGTTAATTTCTTTCTTATTTTTTTCTAATTATTATTGTTATACGTATATGAAAAAAAATCTTTCGGGATGAAGCACTCCCCCCCCCCCAAATTGAACCCTGGATCCGCTAGTGCTGTTGACCAAAAACAACAAAACTGTATTCAGTACTTTAGTATGCAATAATTATTTTTCATTCCTAGTAATAAAAAAGGGAAAAAGGTATTGACTAATTTTTGTTTTGTATTTAATAAAAATATCAGTATTATGAATTTTCATGTTATGCTTTATGGTTTTTGTTTTCTATCTATTTGTCAAAAATATATTTCAATTTTAATCTTATTACCATTATTAGATGATTTTTAATTATAAAATTATTGATATAATTATCATTCATATTTAATGCGAAATTCGGAGTAAATATTATAAAATCGTGGAGTTAGTTTTTTTTTTTTTATTATTATATTTTTGTCCAACTTATTTGCAATGAGAAATTTCATGAAAAACGAGCATGACACTGAGATGGCCGTTGAGGGACTGTGTCTCATTTATTAATTTGTTAATTATATGTCGATTAATTATTGTTTCAACGGCTACCACCCTCCAAAAGTCCTTTTCAATTAAGCCTGAGACGTCGTGGGAGGGAGGGGGGGGGGAGGAGATGGGCTTCTTTATGAAGATTATCTTTCCTCCATAAAGAATGCAAAGGGTTATTCTACATTAAATAGAGACAGATTGTTGGTTAATGTCAAGCTCTTCCATTCATTTACAGGTAATTCTCCTTCCGAATTCATTAAGTGCTTAGCGCCTCAAAATGGAAGCTCCTAAGTTTCATATACCATAATGGAATTTAATTAAATTACTTATTACAGGCTGAAACGGGCGCCCGTTATGGTAATTATTTGATGGCTTTTCATTTTACCGCTTTTCCCGACATTTCTCTCGTCTGATAAAGTTGAATATTTTCTGATATATATATATATATAATATATATATATATATATATATATATATATATATATATATATATTTCCATATAGGGAGGAGTTAATTAGAAACACTTCATAAATTAAAGCTACTTGTTCCTTGTAATAAAATTGACTTCATTAATTTTAAATTTATTAAAATGTATCTTATAAGTCTTCCCGCCAAAAGCGATTAACTCATTTTAATTATATATATATATATATATATATATATATATATATATATATATATATAGAGAGAGAGAGAGAGAGAGAGAGAGAATAATAATTGATAAATAATAGGAATAGATCATTATTCAACAGCTTGAATATCTGAAGTAGCAAAGATGCTAATTCATGCAGGAAAAATATTAATAATAATAATCATAATAAAGGGCTTAGCGAACCCGAAGGTTCGATGCCGACACCACCAATCGCTTATTACACACCTCCCTCCACCTTTCGCCGTCCAAACCCAGTCCCCTCAGATCAGCTTCAATGCAATCTTCCCACCTTCGCTTCGGTCTGCCCCTCGGACGCTTACCATTCGGCACAGCAAATATTAGCCTTTTAGGAATTCTCTCGTTACTAAGTCCAACAACTTTACAAGCCCATTTGATTCGCCGCGATGAAATTACCTCAATTATATTACCCGGATACAGTTCACGCAATTCGGCGTTGTGTAACCGTCTTAACTCTCCGGTTAACTCGTCCTTCTTCGGTCCGAATATTCTACGCAATACTTTATTTTCAAAAACCTTAAGACGCTGCTCATCCCTTAATGTAAGCGGCCAAGTTTCGCATCCATAAAGAACTGTAGGCAAGATAATTGTTTTATAGATTCTAATTTTTAAGTTCCGGGACAAGAGGCGCGGACTGAGTAGTTTTGTCACAGAAAAATAACAAGTATTTCCCGCCTTCTGTCTAACCTTAATCTCTTCTTCAATTTCGTTTTTTCTAGTTATCGTAGACGCTAGATACCTAAACTTCTCTACCTGTTCAAACATATTACCATCTATATCGATATCAAAAGTAGTATCTCCATTTTTGCAGCTAACCATATATTTTGTTTTATCCACGTTTATTTCGAGTCCTAGTTTTTTACCGGCTTTCATTAACGTTGTCGTATTTAGTTTTATAGTTTCAACGTCTTCGCTTAACAGTACCAGATCATCAGCATAGCCCAGCACGGATGTTGTCCCACCCAGATCCAACCCTTTCTCGGTACGCATTACCTCCCTAATGGCATGTTCTAATGCCAAATTGAACAGTACAGGCGAAAGGGAATCCCCCTGTTTTAAACCCGAGCGAACCTCAAATTTTTCCGACAGATTATTACCGATTCTAACTTTATTGAGTGTCTCCGTCAAGCACATCCTGACTAGATTTACTAGTTTTTTTGGAATCCCCTGCTCGATTAGATTATTATACAGTTTCTGGCGGTCAATAGAATCGTAAGCCTTTTTAAAATCTATATACAGCTGGTGAACAATACCGTTGTACTCCAATTTTAGGAAAACTATTAAATATAAAAAATATTATATTTAAAAAAATCTATTATTTTTTTCTTTCGGTTGTCGCTGCAGACCATTAAGATCTTTAACCGCAGGTCTAGGAGGCATACACGGCAGTAGGTTCATCAGTCTTACACCTGATCGGTGTGAGTTGCCGCCAGTAGCTTGACGGGTCTCACATACACGGCAGGGGGTCTCACCCAAATCGGGCGGTTACCCATCCAAGTGTTATCCACGCTCGGCGCCTTAGCCCTCACGGCTACCCCAAGTATATATATATATATATATATATATATATATATATACTTTTTTGTTGGAAATTTTGTCTAGAATCACCTCCCAGAGTTAGACCATTATTTTTATTGATCATGATTATCATTATCACATCTTATTATTTTTTATAAACATTTCTTTACGATAACATTTATTTTATTTTAAAAAACTCAAATTACATTACTTTTTAAATAAGCGTAACTAACTCATTTTTTTATTCTAAAACTCCTCAAATTGCATTTGTTTTCAGTGATATTCATTATTGGCCATATAAAAATTAGATTCCATGGCCTTCTCAGTGCTCAGTTCTTATCATCGGTTATTTAATAAATAGAACTCGTACCTTAAAAAAATATGTTATTTTTAATTTATTAGTAAAACAAGAAGATCGCCTTAGTAACATCGAAAGTATCAGGAAAAGGAACAATGTTATTAGCAAAGAAGATCCGTTTATCTAAAGACACTCAGCGTTATATTTGCACCACATAAAAGCTTTTCAGATGGTGGGTGGCTAACCAAATAGCTCAGTGGAGTATCAAGAGTGTCACGAAAGGCGATACTCTCCCATTGTTTACAAAGAGCTTGCGATGGGTCAAAGGTTTACTAAACAAACAGACAATTACACCCTTTTAACAATAGGGGTGGCACACAGATGGGGACAAATATATATATGTGTATATGTATTTATTCAACTGAAACACGATCGTTTCCTGAAACGTGTCGTATCCGATATCTGACCGACTGTGCATGCTGTGTCAAACCATTATAAACCGAAACAGTGAATATCCAATCTCCGTTTATGTTCACTGGCGTTGCATGTCACTATGCCGATACTTTGTCACATTCGATGAGATTAAATGTGTTCCTACGCACCCTGGAACGGAAACATAAAACGTATATTAATTAAACTTGCATTCCAAGCTTTATCAGAATATAGATATATGAAACAATAATACAAAATATTCCTTCGATTCGGACCATTCTATACTTATAAATTGTTTATTAGGCGGTAGGTACAGAGATGTACAAAATTTATTAAACAATTTTTTTCATTGTAATTATTTCCCAAAACTTGACTTTCAATCGTACGAACATGTTCGAAAATAGTTGATTTTTTAAACTCGATTAGCTCAATAAACATGGTATCGATAGTTGTGATTGATGCCGCATGTTAAAGGTAATATGTTGAGCCGCAACGTCTGTACCGTTGTGTTCTTTGAACACAATTGATAGAATATCACATTGATGAAGTCAACTCTTCAAAATTTAATACACCTTATCTTCGTTAATAGGCACTTCTTCGATTTTTATTTTTTTTATTTTTTTATTTGACGTATTTTTTTTTTTTTTAAAGTGCTAAGAAATTCGTGTGAGTGGACAAACCACTTTTTTGTTTTCTTTTACAATTTATTCTTCATAAGAAACCTACCATGGGGTAACCTTAGAACATATTGATAACAGTGGACGTATGTGGTTGGAGCCCGGAAGAACAGGAGACTGCTCGCGTAAAAATAACCAGCCGCTTCTACGTCACCAGACAGTCCGGCTAGCGCGGAACAACTGTGAGCAAACTTCTCAACTCGCAGCGTATTTCCGCTCCTGTATTAGTAATGGAATAAACAGTTATTCATTTTGAGACTTAAGATAATATGTAGAATTTAAAAAATAGCCCCTTGGTTAAGATGTCAAACTTATTTGACACAAAAATATTCGAAACCTCTTATGAATTAAAAAAAGGAGGAGGGGCGTTTCTGTAAATTATGTAAAAATCCTAGTATATAGTGGACAGTTAACCCCCCTTTTTTTATTATTTTTTTTTTTTTTTTTTTAGTAAAATTACATTTGGCAGAATAAAGACAATTAGAAATAGAGATTATTTGTCTATTCCACACTCAATGTACAATAAATTAAATAAAACTACAGCAAAATAATTATAGTAAAAATAAATAAATACATATAACCAAAAGATAACTAATCAAATTATCATAGTCCGTGGTACAGACCCCTTTTTATCAAATTATTAACATCCGTCTTAAACTTTGTAAATAGCTTCATCTCATCGTAACATACAAATAGTTTATTTACGAAAATTCTCAGAATTAGGCCGTTTTCAATCTAGATATCGGCAAACTTTGTCTATTTAATTTTTTATTTTATTTGTTTATTTAGAAATATAATAATCTGTCACGTGGACAATAATTACAGTGATATATGAACACATTCACACCATATATACAGAAAATATAAAATTAATAAAAGTAAAATAATAATCAAAAACAATGTACAATAAAAAATAAAATAACCTAAAGATAAGCAATTTTTTTTTATTTCATTTTATTTAGACATATAATATTCTGTCTCGTGGACAATTATTATAGTGATAAATGAACACATTCACACCATATATACGGAAAATATAAAATTGACAAAAGTAAAATAATAACTAAATAATAATTAAAAAAAACTATGTACAATAAAAAAATAAAATAACCTAAAGATAAATAAATTAAAAACACAGTCATAGATCTATTTAATTAGGTACTAAAAACTCATAAATGCCCATTTGCTTTCCGCTTGAACCGTAAGATATTTGAACACGAAGTCGAGAAAAAAGTTGGCCCTCAAAAATATTGAGCCGTTTGGCGTGACCTATACTCCCAAATTGTCAAAATAACGAGGTTATATATAGGCCAAATGACCGGATATTTTTGTAGGCCACATTTTTTTTCTCGATTTTTTATGAAATTATCTTCCGATCCAAGTGAAAAGCAAATGGGTTGTTAGTGAATAAATCAAAAGTGATATTTATTTTATAAATACTTAATAGTTTCACATATTGTTGAAATATGCATATGTGATTAATTGTTATTGTTTTTATAAAAAAGTCTAAAAGTCAAAAGATCTAAAATCTCTGTGTAAACTTTTTAGTTAAATGAAAGTAAGTTTATTTCAAATACAGAGTAATCAACTTTATTCTATTCCGAACCTAGGAATCAGATATAACGGTTAGTTATATATTGACCCCTAACTCGAACATGGGTATTTACGAGTTTTTAATACCTAATTAAATAAACAAAGTTTGCCGTCTTACACTATATATGAAATTCCGCAAATGGCCGATTATGTCCGAAAGTAGTCGAAAGTGACCGAACTGAATAGGATCCATTGGTAGTTTTATAAAGTCGTAAATCCCAATCTAAGTTAAGGGAGTTATCAGTCATGAACTTTTTTCTTTAATAAAGTGGCATGAAATTTTTTAAAAAATCATGAACAAATTTATACAGCTTACACATCTTTATATATTTTTCGTACCATTTAGCGTTTACTTTGAGTGTTTACACATCACGCATTATATATGTTATCTTGTTTTGTTTTCGGTTATTGATTACTGTGACCTTACTATAAATATCTTAAAAAGTTTCATGAAAATTAGCTGTAGATGAAAGCTTCCTTTACGTCGTCTTTTAGCCAGGAAACCAGTTTTCCTTATTCCACTACCTCATCGTCCTTCTTTTAGACAACACTATGGCACTAAATTATTTTATTCTCCCTTCTATTATTATACCACGCCCTTGGTAATGAAAAATTTCCCGTTTATATAAAATGTTTTGATGAACTTTCGAAGTTCCTTTTTTACTTTAAGTATTTTTTATTTTTTTTTCTACTTTACAAAAGTATTACAAGTCAGACTCAGAATAAATCAAAAGATTTATAACTATATGATTTATAATTCTAATTAGACTGTGGACGGTTGCGACTCTCTATATTTGTGAAAATACAAGGAATAGCCGATAGGTTGAACAGGAAAAAAATAGAAAGCATATAGGTCTGATATGTTTCACAGCATAGCGTCAGACATCGCGTGACATTATCACAATTAGAGTAAAGTTTTATTCAATTTCTTTGATTAATTGTTATTATAAATCTACAGATATAGTAATGATTGTTTTCCCTTGTTATAAATTAAACATAAGTAGTTAAACAGCAGCGATTACTTTGTATGTAGATAATTTCATATTGCCAAAGGGATCGTTTTTTTGCTAAGAAGTGGATTGTGACATATTCTGTGGGTACGATCGTGACACAAGTAAATTTTTTATTTTTTTCCTTTTAAATTCCCAGAAAATCCTTGAGGAAGACAAAGTGTTGATTGTTACAAAAATGTTTATTTTTCTTGAAGAAAATATGTTCCGCTTCATGTTCCACTGATTTCGGTATATCATTTATTAA
This sequence comes from Nezara viridula, assembly GCA_928085145.1. Classification (NCBI taxonomy): domain Eukaryota; kingdom Metazoa; phylum Arthropoda; class Insecta; order Hemiptera; family Pentatomidae; genus Nezara; species Nezara viridula. Next base: position 140,560,781 of record OV725078.1, on the reverse strand, counting down.
CTTTTCTTTTAATTTGATTTGGTTACTGTAATGTATAAATAGAAATCTTTAGTCAACTTTGGCTGATTTTAATATAAAGACTGTTACAATAACTGTATATAGATGCTACTGTGCATTCGTGGAAGCGATGCGGGAATGTATGTCTCACATTCCCGCATCGCTTCCGAGCCGCACCAAGGCATGAAATACCTTCTAGAAGAAACCGAACAAAGATGTAGCTAGAAAGATTGAAAACGCCCCAATTCTGAGAATTATCGTAAATAAAATATTTGTAGGTTACGATGAGATGAAGCTATTTACGAAGTTTCAGGCGGATGTTAATAATTTGATAAAAAGTGGACTCTTTTATTTTGATCAGTTTAAGTTTCCTTTTGGTTATATGTATTTATTTATTTTATTTATATTTATTATTATTTTGCTGTAGTTTTATTTAATTTATTATTCATAGAGTGTGAATGAGATACTTAATCTCTATTACTAATTGTCTTTATCGTGCCAAATGTAAAGGTTTCGAATATTTTTGTGTCAAATAAGTCCGACATCTTAACCAAGGGATTATTTTTTTAATTTCTACACATTATCTTACTTCAAGTCTCAAACTGAATAAAACTTATTTTGTACTAACCTAACTTAAGTGTACGTTTAGTATCATCGAGAAGGAACTACATACGGCCGAGGTGCGGTTCGGACGCGATACGTGCATGTGTATCCCAACCTATATTAAGTATAAGCTATTAGAATGTACCCAGATTTTATTTATTTTGTTATAAAATTCAACAAAAGTTATTTTAGGCCATTTTGGTGTATTTTTGAACCTGTTACTACCGATCCCAAATACTGTCAAAACCAGCCGTGGGGTGGGGTCGGATGTGACATTTTTTTATTTATTTCTAGGTTGCTCCTATGAGTTAACCGTCGTCATCAACAACCTCCTCTATTTACCACTTCTTAGAATGGTTCCGAAACTTAAGACTAGAAATATAACAAGTCTATATCATGGTCATATCTTTTGGAGATATCATGGTCCACGTTAACAGACTATAAAAAGCTCTTTTTGCTATTATTAAACATGTATTGAATATGTGGTGAAATTATTAAAGCTTTAGGTGAGTCTTATTTGGAAATCTTCCCTGTTGTGGGTTAACATTTTCAAACCTAATAGGTTGAAAAAAAAAAATCCTTTCACACATGTTATTCTAATGTATATTAAACCAGGTTTTGCGTTCGTTGCCGACCAATCGATGTATTAAACGTGTTTTATTTTATTCTTAGCCGTATGACGTGAATTGTGAATTCCGCACATTCCAACAAATACCGGATTTAATATTTGTTGTGTTCAAAATTCAATAGACCTTCAGTCCGTAAAAAACGATTTAAAAAACAATATTTTGTATAATGAGTACCACTTATAAATATATATATATATATATATATATATATATATATATATATATATATATATATATATATATATGTATATATGAATACATAATGAAGATACTGGCTAAAAAGGAAGTTGAACGATACATACATATCCAAACGCTGAATTTTGGATACCGTAAATTTTGAGATTTCTTTTTCAATTTGGGTAAAAATTTGGTTTTCTTTTGAAAGTCTGATTCACTTTAAAAAAAAAAAAAAGCTTCTTGTTTTTCTTTCTCTAGGAAGCTTCGGTTTATAGTTTTAAGGTTAAGGCAATTAAACTTCAATTTTTTCTTTCATCTTTTTTAATCACATCTGACGTTTCGGGATAATTTTCTCATATTCAGAGATTCCTTTATATTTACTGAAAATATACATGTTTAAAGTGAACTATTATTTCATTGCTATTTTACTCTATTTATTATTTAATTGTTTACCTTTACTTTGTAATGTGGCATCAATTGTCAAAAATTACAATAACTGTCATATCTATTTTTATATAATACTTTTTTTGGTGTTACATATTCATTTTCTATATATAACTATACCAACCAACATTTGGTTATTTCAAGTTCCATTATTGTGCTTTGCTCCTAGATAGTAAAACAAGAGAAAGAAAATCAAAAAGAAAATTTTAAAAAATCGAGTTCATTTAAAAAAAAAAATTCGATGTTTCCGCGGGTTTATAGCTACAAAGTAGACCAGAGATATGGAACAGAATTATAAAAAAATATTAACTAAAAATTAATTATGACAAATATAATTATTAAAGGTACAAGAATAAAGATTAAAATAAATAATAGCGAGTAATATCAATTAAATAACTAAATTAAAAAAAACTGAATAATTTTATAAACAAATAGAAGATGCTGTTAAAATAGCAAAAATACGAATATAATCGAAGTGAAGGGAAAATAATCAAAAAGAAGAAAATTAAATACAAATAATGAATGGGTAATAGATAGATAATTAATAAATGAATTGCTGTAATTTCTTTTATGTCTGCTATGTTCATTTCTACCATTATTCTTGTATTTTTAAATCTTATTACTGATACATTTATTTATTTTTACATTCTGTTATTTATCTCTACTAACTGTTGCAGCCCTAAAAATGTTCATGTAATAAAAACCAAAACCCAAACTTGTTATTTTTATATGAAATACACTGAAAACCCGAATAACCCGAATTGAAGAGGAAGCAAAGTTAGAAACGAGAGAGTTGGGATGATTCTGAAGTTTATTATATAAAATAAAGAATAGGTACCTGGATTGGGCCAGATCTAAAACATTAAGGTCATTATGGATGGTTTCATTTGTAACAAAGTAGGGATCATTGAGGAGGATTTTGGATTGTAAGGATTGGATACGAGATGCATTCGATGGTTAAGTGGAGTCCCATAGCTCAACTCCGTCACAAGTCCAAATAAGCTTTATTATGGTCATGTATATGAGTCTTTTGTAATTAATTGGAAGTTTAGAGCGTTTGTCTAGTAAGTGCTTAAGTAATTGGAAACGTTGAGCGGTTTCTGGTCGTTTCAGTCTGATATGATTTTTCGACTTAAACACACAAAATTATCCAGCGAGTATCCAAGTTACATCACCTACAAAAAGTTTTCGTCTCTCCTCCCCTGATTTTAAATATTTTTATAAACCATTCGGTCTTTCTTCACCCCCTCGAAACATAAAACGGTCACCGTCGATGTTAATTAAAAATGCATCCCTCCACAATAAGAAAATGCCGTGTTGAAGGCCTCCATCATAATGGGGGTAATTCGCTATTTCCCGCAGATATACAATGGAAGAGGCAGAAAAAGAAAAAAAAAAAAAAGAAGAAGTAGAAAGAAAGAAAAACCCATCACCAATTCCTATTCAAAAAGAGAATCGAACAAATACTGCTTTCCCTACAGTTTTCCATCCCCTAGCGAGCCCATTATCTCTTATCTCAGCTTCTTTCAAGCTTTAGTCTCCATTGACTCCGTGTTAAATATTTATCTTAATAAATGCTGAGCATCGTTTATTAAAAAGAAAAGAAAACAAATTAAGAATTCAAGTTCGATTATTAATGGAAAGTCTTGGAGCTTAAAATCTAATATTCTATGTACATATCTCTATACAGGTTATCTCATAAGCATAGTGAAATATTGGTAGTAAACATTAAGATCTACAAAAAAGTTCATATAAACAATTGCCCAATTTTCAGCAAAAAATTTAATATTGGTATTTTTTTTATGCGAGTCACTGTTTTTGTTAAACAGGAAGCGATAACTCAAAAAATATTTGAATTAAGTAATTCAACATTGTTTCAAAGAAAACTAGACAAAATTTACTTTAACCGGAAGTAGATTTTGTTATTGTTAAAACTATATAAATAGGTCTGCTGAACGGACAAACTCAGATAAGTTCCGTTTAAAAAAATGGAATAAATTATTTGTGATTTTTTTTTTTTTTTGTAACTGTACAATAGTTATCCAACTTTGAGATAAACTTTCAGCGTTTAATAAGCTTTAAGTCCATATTAATTAAATTAAGATTTATTAGACAAATTTTTATATTCACCTCAAGTTGTGTAAAGAAATGATTTTCTATCCAGTCACCTAAATCCAGTCAGCAAAAATGACTACAGTTAATTGTTGCGAAGCTTTTTTTATTTCATGTTTTTCCGTGATATATTTTCATAAATATAAGTGCCTAAGAGCACATTTTATGGGCCTTATTTAGATTAGGGCCAGCAGTTATTTTATCTAGTAACAGTTACTTATTCATAAATTATAAAAATATGTGTTAAAGAAACATATGATTTATTTAATAGGAACTTTTTATACATAACCTATACATACTTTTAATGAGTTATTCCAGGTACTTCTGGAGGACAAAATTCTACTATGTCCTTAAGGATTTTATCAAAAACGTCTTCATCCTTAGGTAGAATTCCTCTTCTTTGTATAAATAGTAAACTTCAAAAATATTCATCGTGTTATCACTTTATAACCGCAATTACACAAACAATACTAAATTAAATAATATTTAAACGTGTGGTTTTATTTCTATACCAATGGTATCAGGTCTCATAACGGCTGTTACTAAATATCATTAAAAAATCACTGTCGGGCCTAATCTAAACAAGACCCCATTTTATTTATAAAAATTAAAAAAAAAAATCTGGTGCTCTCAACACACAACTTTCACTTACCGCTCTACTTTAATAGAAATTATTTTCTGGCAATGCTGGGCTATTATAAAAAATTGCATTTTAAACGGAGCTAAAGCTTAAAGCTTCAAAGTCATTAAGACTATTATAATTACAAAATGTCTATTTAATATATCGACGGTAGACAATAAAAATCTAGTCACTCCATCTGCTTTTATAAACCACAGAATGACTCCAATTTCAACATTTTTGAGTAATGTAATTTAGTGATATCTTTAGTTGAGAATTTTGTCTAGAATGACACCCCATAGTTTGGCCATTGAGAAATGAGACATTCTTTATAACAGTACTAGAGATTAAATAACGATTAAAAATCAAACATTATTAAGAAATGCTTGAGGATGCGCACAAACTCTTAACATCTGACCATCCTCGTTTAATTCGTCTGGCTCGAATCTAAGAGCTATATTTAGACTTGATTGGATGTGAGCGGTATGATGTCCTTAGTCAAAAGACACCTCACTGTATAAATAAACATATGACGTAGATAGTTTTATATCTAAGAGAATATATGTGGAAACGATACCAATCACTGAAGTTTACATTCATGGTTACCCCATGGTTGTAGCATTACTTCAAAACTAGTATACAATTTTTATTTTTATATGTTGTAAAGTAAAAACTAACAGAGTTATAGGATCGAGGATGGCTTCTCTATGATGTTTTTTCTCCTTACATCGCCATTTCCGTTTCTGAGGTACATCCGAACCTAACCTAACCAGAGTAGGAATGTCGAGATTCATTCCTTGGGTCCATCACGAAATGAATTTCTACCCTATGTTGGATAAGAACTGGCACCGCTGAACTCGAGGATGTTAAATGGGCAACGCCCACAGGCGATGATTTGGGGGGAAGGGATGCGAGGGGGGCGCTCGTTCTCACAATGAAAATAGGGAGCGATGACGTCGTCCCCCTCCCCACAATATTTCGGAGAACAAAGATAAAATCAATAACAATTAATCTACACGAATGAATGAAATATGTGAACTAAAGTCAATTAAGAAAAGTAGACTAGATGGCTAAGCTAAGGCGTAGTTGTTGGTACGCAAGCATTTGACCACGCCCTATTAAAGGCGTAAATTCTTGAAGCCATTAACGCCTATTTAATCTTCATTTTAATAATCCCAAGAATAAATTATTACTAAAATAAAAAAAAAATATATAAAGAAACTTAAATTACTACTGATAATGTTTATTGAGTCCTAATTTCATTAGAATCAATACGTAATAAGAACACTTTCGGGGAATGTGGGTGACTCTGAGTGTACAGAATCAGTGTTGGCATTTTGGTGTAGGCTGTTTGCTTATCAGATAAGAATACGTTAGGTTTCTAGGTTCTATCCTTAGTCCAAGCAAGGCAACTTCCTCTCTACGAATAGGACGATTCGAAGTGGGCCACAGTTTTACATTTTTTTTTTATTTCCTTTAATTTACCTCACTATAACTAATGCCTATGTAACAGATTGTTGTAATACTCAATAAAGAAAAAAATAAATTTGCTAAGTAGACTCTCGCTCCACATGGATTGCCAACCTAGAGCTATTTACTCTTTGAGGGGAAGGCTTGTGACATGCGGTTTTAATATCCCAGTGCCCCGGCCTGGCTGGATGCTTGGTAATTTTTTCTGTCAGATTAACAGTGGTTCATCCTAGGATTCGGGATACTTCTTGGGCACACTCAGCCTCCATAAAGTGGATACTATCAAATAAATAACCAATGAAATAGAACAACCTGACAGTCATCATCTCAGTCAAATTACTTTCTTACACAACTGTTCACAATGAAACAGTATTATGTATTATGATATTATAGAGTATGAATACATTCTATGAATGGTTACTCCTATAGCCCTAATACATATCGGCCTTGGGTGTGGCCTATCGTATTATGATTATTCAACAAATAAATATATTTATAAAAATTATCTTAAAACGTATTAATGATGGGGGGGGGGCGAAAATTATCAATATTTTAACCGTGCTTTTGTAAATTGTCATTGTTTTCAATATTTCTTTTTTATCCTCTATGTTCACCCTCAAATTTATTTTAAAATTAAGAATCAACAAATAAATGTTATCTGTTTTTGAAAAACTTCACTCGTGCTATAAATTGAGTATAAGAATTTTTTTTACTATATTTAATTATTTTGATCTCGAATTGTTTTTTTGGTTGATTGAGAAAAATAATTATTATTCATACTTGTATTTTTCAAAATCAAGGAGTTTTATGCTCGATATCATAAATTGAACATTAAGAATTAAAGCATTTTATGGGGTTAATTGGGTTAATTAGGCGTACAAGCTGCTGGGGAACAGCTTCTGCATTGCTAATTTTTCAAGGAAACATATTTCATTTTTTCCCATTCTATATTATTCATCATTATTTTTTTATTGTGATTTCCGATTAATTTATTTATAGAATAATCCTTATTATATAAATGTATAAGAATATATGGATTGATTTAATAATAAAAAAAAAACGTTAGAGTTACATATATCAATATGTTTAATTGTGATTATTTTTATATCATTAGTTCGTACTTTTTTGCCGTTATTATTTATTTCTTAGTTCTCTGTTACTGTTATTATTCTAACTACTTTATTTTTAATTCTCTATTATTCAATGTTTATAGTTTCTCACACCTATTGCTATCTGTTTTGTTTTTTCTTAGCCCTGATGAAGGCCTGAACTTCGGGCCGAAACGTCGTCAAATATAAAAATAAATATCATTATTTATTTTTAATTTTGACTGATCACCCCAACCATAGTTTTCTTTAATTATATAAAATATATATTTGTAAAATAAAAAATGCTACAGTGCATTCAACAACTTTCATTGGCCACGCCGCTTTCAGTTGAAATTATTATTTCTTTAAAGTAAATAAACCTTAATAATAATGATTTAATTATAAATAACTGCTTAAGACAATAAATATAAATTATTACTATTCCGTGCAATATAAACCTTTGCTTTGTTGAATTAGTGAAGCTGAAAATTAGTTTTAATGTTTTCCATGGATATTTCATTTTATTCTTTGGAAACATTTATTTTATTCAATAATATTAAAGCAGAAATTATTACCTAACACAACTATTGGTCGTTCTACTTTATTACCTTCTAGGACTTTATAATAATAATAATAACGATAATAATATAAGCTTTATTGTACATTGTTAATAGAAGATAAATCCTCTCCAACGGAGGTAAAATTATGTTTTTAACAAAAAAAAAGAAAAAAAAAATGAATTACAAATTTTTTCCTTTAGAATTATTCTAACTTATTAATACGTAATTACTTTTAGTAAAAAAAAATGAATTCAAAATTTTGTATAACACTTCAAGCAATTCGAGTGAAACTTTCTCCGTGAACCCAATTGTTTTTTCTCTCAAAAGTTTTAATTCACTTTTTAAAAAAAGTATTCTATATGTCCGCCATTGTCCATAGGAATATTAGAGTTTTTATTTAATTTTAATTTTCCTATTTTTATCCTTTGTAATTAAAATGTGATGATGATAAACTCTGGAGAATTAATTTATCTTTACTAAGAATTCAAATCCAAAAATATATATGTAATCAATATGCAATTAAAGTTCAGAATTCTAAAACTTTCACTTTTTATCCTCATTTAACTTCAGTAAATTATATTGATGACAAAATCTCATTGAAGGTGATCAGATGGGTAATTAAAATCAGGGGTGATGTTTTTAACTTAAATTATAAACATTTCAATCAAACAAATAATATTTGTAGCATGTGTAATACAGACGAAACAGAAGATCTCTATCACTTCCTGGCTGCTTGTCCGATACTCTCTGAATTTAGAATTAAATGATTAAAATCTAGAAATTTATCTCGGGATCTAGTAATAGATTTAATAAATGGAAAAAAATGGTTAGCATTGGTAAATTACTGCAACTTTGCTTTCTCCTATTGAATAATGCTCACCAGAGAATTTAGCAATTAGTAAAATTGGAGAATGTTGGTAACACTTTTTTTGTAATTAAAATATTTATATAGCTTTTGCATTGTAATTATAATTGTTCTTATTTTCTTATTAATTAGTTATACATAAATAGTTTAAAATATAATTTTGTTATGAAACACAGACTCCTCTGACAAAACAGTACATGGTCTGATTTTTGGTTTAAATTTAAAAAAAAATATTTTTGTATTTTTTGTTATTAATGTTATGTAATTTTGATACTTATAAGACTTTTTCTTCTTCTTCCCAACGGTAGTGGTTTATTACGTGTATATAATCATATTTCGATTATTTTGGAAATTTAAACACAAACAAGTTTGATTGTGGATCACAATGGCGGGCGTATACACTCCTTCCACATAGTCGTTGAAGATTGAAAAACAAAATTTCGGAAAATCCCTAACTATGCTCATCTGTAATTCACAGGCTCTTCGGATTAACCGGTGATGAGACAGATGAATAATTTTTTTTTAGGATAGCTTCAGCTAACTAAATTATTGTAACAATTGAGATAGTTGTTTTTATTACAACCAATCTAATCACAATAGTTTCTTTTTATGGATAAATAAGGTTAAAATAAAATTAAATAAAACTTAAGTTACAAAAAAATAAAAACTCGTGGCAAAAAAAAATCTGTTGATCCAATTTTCATCTGTGATGATAAGACACTTCCTAAGAATTAAAAAAAAAATTGCTAACTGCAAAATTCAGATTTTCATGTTGTTTCTTTTTATGAATGAATATGAACTAACATTTTGTTAATGGAAGAGAAATATCGCCAAAAAAGTATGTAATGCATTAGGTATCTCATATCGCTAATTATATGATTACAAAAGAAATATATTTTTCAATAAAAGTCGGTAATTGTAGCTTTTGTGTTAATATGCATATATATAGGATGAACACCCTTTCTAAAGTATACGTTTGAAGAGAAAACCAATTTTTAGTTATGTTTTAAAAAAACAAAAATAAAACATTCAGGGGATGGCTATACTGGGCATTTACCAATACCATTAATTAAAGCCAATTAGTTTTTCATGTTTTTGCAATAAAAGGCCTATGGTGGCTCTAAATAAAGACTACCGTAGGGGTCGCTGTTAAAAACGTTTTTTATTTCTTCTCTTTATTTAGTAAAAAAAAAAAGGTTTATTTTAAATTTCAAAGACATGTAATTGATGAAAATATATATGCATAACATATAAAATGTAGTGGAAAACTCATTTTTTTTTTTCATATATTTGCTGCTAAATTAATGGACGAGATCCTAGGGAACTTAAAGATTCTAAGCAGGTTTCATTTAAAAGGTTACTATGCATACACCTCTCCAGAAAATCTGTTCTGTATTATATTTATTTATTTATTTTATTATTATTATTTATTTTTTTTTTTTGTTCTCACCAATATTTTCGTATCAACTAATACCCTGTATTTCGTTGTTTTCTTGTTAATCTTTTGTTGTTGAGTAAAATAAGCTTGTCTTGGTTTCCCTTGAAAGGAACAAAGTATCCTTGCTCCTACCCCTTCCTTCCTATCCCTCCCCCCCCCCTTTCCTCCACAAAGTATCCTCAAGTATTCGCAACCCTTTGAGAGGGAATCTTCCATCCTTCAATCCTCTTATTTAACAACCCCGTTTCGGCCTCAGCAACCTTAAAATGTTTGTAATAATTAGTATATCCTGCAGGATATAAAATATTTAAAACTACAGAGACCAAAATTGTGGACGATAGCATAATTTTTGCAGGAAGCCAAATATTTATAAGTATTCTTGTATTTTTTTTTTTTTTATTCATTGATATTTACAACTGTATTATAAAAAAAATGCAACTAGTAAATGTGCACACAGTAATAATACAAACTACCCATTGGTAGCACTCTAATAATATATTTAGAATAGAATAGAAAATTGAACTTAAGTCCCCTTAGAATAACAATGATGAATTAATACAAAAATAAAATACAAATCTGGCCAAAAACTAACTAATAAACATTCTAACATTATATACATTATTTTAAAAGGTAGTATGTAACCACTAAAAAATAAACAAAAAATATATATATATATATATATATATATATATATAAATGAACATAAAATCTTCTCAAAATTACTTATTATTGTGAAGAAGAAAAAAAAAAGAAATTAAATATCCATATATACATAACTACAAAATTTATAGACACTAGGCTATCTAATAGAAAAATAACTTAATACAAAATGTAATAATATCTATAGTGATTTATATAATAATATGCAAACACTAAGATAAAATAAAATCTCAAGATTACTTTGGTGTAATGGAAAAAAAGGAACTATGTATACGTTTTTTTTACTACCCTGTTCTTACAAGTATGTTATAACTTGTGGGACGAATGACCAATCCGAGTGAAAAAAATTAATAGTGAATTTTTTTTAAATCCGACGTGATGAGGATAAGATATGTTTAATTAGAAAATAATCATAAATTGTTTTGTTTTTAGAGGTTCCAAACGATAAATACAACCCCCGAAACAACAACTGATTTGATAGTACATGTTTTGTTCAATTATTGTCTGTCCTCCATTTGAGCTGAGTACCACTAGTTAATTTTTTTTTTTTACAATAATCATTTTTATTTGACAGGTATAGATGCCTAGTTTTTAAGTAAGCCATTCATCAAATTACCAATTCGTAATTTGACCAATTAGCTTATTTATTTCTAAATACTCTAAAATAAATAACTTTAAAAGTAATTTACTAAAATATACCCAAAAGTACCCCTGAGAAATTTTTCTTAGATGTTGCTTAGTAAGTATATTAAAGAAAAATAAATGATTCGATTGTCTTTGTCTGCCTTTTGAGACATTATTTTATTTTTAAAATTATTCTATTAAAATAAGGCAGTTTTTCGGCATTTCGAAAAATCCTACTGATATGTAGCCTATAATTAATATTATTTAGCAATGATTCGAGTCGGAAAGCATCCCTCTTTTGCTGGATTCAGAAATTATCTCAAATTTTTATACATTTATATAATAAAGATTATTTTATAAATCAAAAAGCTTTCGAACTGAAGCCACCCCCCCCCCAAAAAAAACAAAAAAAAAAACGTTGGTTCTATGATGTTGTAGTAATAAAAAGACATTTCTATAGAAGTATATGTTCGCTATATATATGAGCATATTTAATTTATTTTTTTCACCAATCGAACCATGTTTAACATATTTTAATTTGACAGATTCTAGAAAAACTATCTTTAAAAATTGTAATTATTTCAATTCCTTTTGAAAAATTACATTGTGCGTGTATTTCAATTGTACTTGGAAAATTTGATTTAAAAGTTCAATATTTATTCATTTTATTAAAAATTATTTTTAAAAATCCGACTAGTGTGGGGCCCCCTAGTGAGTGGCGGATTTTTTTTTTTAACATCTTAAAAAATAAATTTTCTATATATATTTATTTTACTAGATGAAACGACAAGAAACCGCTCGACGCTTCCGATTACTTCAGCACTTGCTAGACAAACGTTCTAAACTTCCAATTAATTACAAAAGACTTATATACATGACCATAATAAGGTCTATTTGGACTTACGGAGTTGAGCTATGGAGCTCCACTAAACCATCGAATTCCTCTCGTATCCAATCCTTACAATCCAAAATCCTTCGTAAAATCCTCAATGCTCTCTACTTTGTTACAAATAAAACCATCCATAATGACCTTAATGTTTCTTTTGTTTCAGATCTGGCACAATCCAGATACCTATCCTTCCATAATAAACTTCATAATTATCCCAACTCTCTCGTTTCTAACCTTGCTTCCTCTTCAATTCCTGATAACCCTCCGAGGCGTCTGAAAAGAAGATGGCCCCGTGATCCTAATGTAGACATATCGTTAGAGTACTACCATTGGGTAGTAAAGCAAGTGTTTTTATGTCATTATATCCATTATGTTCAAATTTACTAGATGTATTTATTTAATACAGCTGTAAATATCATTAAGAAATAATTAAAAAAAAAAAAAAGTGTATGAATAACATTAATACATAATGAAAACGTTACCACTAAAAAAAGTCTCGGCCAACCCCTTTCCCAACTCCTGGAAGGTATACGATTGGAAAATGTTATAAATTATTTAATTTTTTTAAATTAATTAGTTTGTTGTAGAAATGTTACTGCTGATCCAAAGATAAATGTCAACTACCAACCAATTGAAATAATGTAGATATTGACAACGACAAATTCTTTATAAATTCTGAAAGTATTTTATTTAAAAAAAAAAAAAATTCTTCTAGATCAAAGTCGCCCTTGAGCTGGGATCCTGGACAAAGGTCAGGACTTCGTCCAAAGATGCTCCGTTTCTTCTTTGGATTACTCTACCCGGTTTGCTTTTTTTTTTTTTCTTTTTTTTCCTTTTTCTGTGTATTCTTTATGTAGTGGGCCTGCCTTTAGTGTAGTCCCCATCCTTTGGTCATTCCACCAGTTGAACAGAACTCTTTGAAGTTTTGTGAAGAGGAAAAGAAATATGAATTCGGAGACGAACCATTTTCTCTTTATATCGTTCAGCATATATACAAAAAAAAAGTTTATATGTCTTTTTTTTTTCTATTATCACGAATTAAATTGGGATTCGAAATTGACATAAAGAAAAATTATTCAATTATCTAGATTTGTAACATACTTTCTTTACTTGATGTGTCATCAGCATATGTGGTAATGATGGTGTTAGGATGAGTTTCTGTGTATATTCTGTGTAGAGGAAGGGATCGAAAATACTATCTTGCGGAACACCAGCAGATTGGTATTAAGTATTTTAAAAAGAAAATACAGTTACAAACAATTTATTTTATATTTATTTAGGAAAAAAGTGTTTCAAATAAAAGTTCTAAGAATCTGTTTGTGATAAAGTTCTAGATTCAAGGTAAATGTTTAAGTTTTATTTATTTAATTTCTAAAAAAAAAAGTTACGTTCAATGAGAAATAAACATTAATTGGGCTCAGATTAGGTTTTTAATTTCTCTAAAATGAATCGCTTGTAATGTGATGTGCTGTTTGAGTAGCTGAGAATAAAAGCCATTTCTTAGATCGATATTTTGACGAAATCGACGGAACTTTTAAATAAAAGTTGTATAAAAGCTCTACTTGAAAATTTTCTATGGAAGAAGTTCTAGTTCAGCGACAATAGAAAAAAAAAATTAAAAATAAATATTTCTGTCATACCGAAACTGATTAAAAATAAAAGTTGAAATTCTATTTCAAGCTCTGTATTTCATTTTAAAATACTGTCCAGGTCAATTGGAAAGAAAATGGGTATTCGTGAGTTTTTTAGTGTCTCTTTAAATTAATGAGAAACGGTCGTATTTATGGGAATATATGTAAATAAAAAAAAATTAGAATACAATAAGATGAAGCTATTCACGAAGTTATAGACTAATGTTAATAATTTGATAAAAAGGGGTCTGTATTGAAGACCATATAGAATGGTGGTTTTAATGAGCTAAAATTAATTATTAAAAAAATTGGGTGCATTGGGCGAATCCGAGTCATTAATGTTTATTTCTTTTTTTTCAGACGCAATAAAATGCTAGAGGAGGCCTTCAAAAAATATTAAGCAATTTGGCCTATATGACCTCGTTATTTTGAAATTTTGTGGGTGTAGATCACGACAAACGGCTCAATATTTTTGAAGGCCACCTTTTTTCTCGATTTTGTGATCAAATTACGTAACTCATTCTAGGGTTGCCCAAAATCGGTTTTGGACTAAGGACTGTTTGCAAGACCAAGCCCAATACTGGTAAAAAAAAAATCAATATTTTAATTAAACAATTTTAATTACTATATGTTAATAATTGGTATAACCAGTATACTTTTGCATTTAACTCCTCTAATTTTTCATTCGGGCTTAATTAGGTTTCTCCTATCTAAAAAATTACAGTAATATCTCTGTCTTGGTCTCGCATTTGGGCAACACTAACTCATTCAGGAGAACATCGAACCAACTTCCCCCCCCCCCTCATTCGTTGGTGGAAAGGTAGGACTCTAGGAGATCCCAGCGCCTCTCATTCATCCGCATTACTCGTACAGGTTTCAGTTAATGATTAAAAAACTATAATCGGATTTTTTGTTTATTGTCTGAAAAATTATAGAAATTTCGAATGATCTCCATTTGATGATTAGAAAATTAGAATTTTTTTTTTTAATCGACTAAATTGTGGACCGACTAATACTAAGCTCTGAAGCGATGTTTACCCTAGTTTAATCAAACTCGGATGTAGTCATGACGTTAATGAAGAGGACGGGATGAGAGGGATATCGCTGCCTGACTTACTACCCCTCTCTGAGTGAAGTGGGACCCAGTTTCTGGTCGAGGGCAGTTGGATGGAACGGAGAAATTAATTGAGGCTAGGCATATTGAATAAGGGTTGTCTGCAGCTGTTAGCTAGCAGATGTGCTCTACGCCCCTTATCGATTTCTTAGTACCCCTGTCATCGAATTAGATCACAGATATGATGCACCTGGTCCGCCTCAACCGGAGGACAACTTCGGATAATGAATACACTGATTCTCTCTTCGCCCTATATTTTTTTTTTTATACGGTTGTACAACGTTTATAGTTGATCCGTTTACCAAGATATAGAAAAATCTGCTCCTCTAATGTTACCAGACCAGAGGATTATCTTCAGGTCAAGGCTCTGAATTTAAACAAATTAAGAGCCGTTAGTCGTCTCAAAGTAGCAAGTAAAGATATACTTAAAAGAAGCTACTTTGACTATTAAATCTAGTGAAGTATGTGGTACATGCAACTGCCTTGTAACTGACCCGATGACTCATTTTTTGATTCAATGTATCAAATTTAACGAACCAAGAAATAAGTTTGTTTGTTTGGATGTCTAGGCGCAAAACATCCAGGTCATCAGCGCCCGATTAACTAAATAAGAATAAAAAAAGGATAAAAATAATTAAATAAAAGGATTGATAGAATGAAATAAATAAATAAAAATAAGAAAATTGAATAAATAACTAAATAAATGAATAAATAAATAGATAACTAAATAACATAATTAAATAAAAGGATTGTTAGAATGAAATAAATAAATAAAAATAACAATAGACACTTATAGATAATAAGATAGAATAGATAAATATATAAACTTTAAAAAAATAGAAATAAAATCAATAAATGAGTTGAAATTAATAACCAAATGAACTTTTAAAATAAAATGAAATAAAGTAATAAATAATAAAAAAGTAATAATAATAGATCTGCAAAGGGTCATAATTTGGAAACTTGTCATATATGTTGTTCAAGTCTTTCATTATCTAGGAACTTGATAACTTTGGTAACGGTTTCTTCTTGATTTCCCAGGGATGCTGATATATTCTGGGGTATTCCGAGATCTTTTAACCTTGAGGTGTAAAAAGGGCATTCTTCCAAAACATGTTTTATGGTTAATGACTCGTCACACTTTTGACATCTGGGGATAAGATCTTTTGGTATGAGGTGTAGGTGTGTCAGTCTAGTATGTCCGATCCTCAGCCGCGTGAGGACGACCTCTTCTCTACGACTGCTGCGTCTGGAGCTGGTCCACGGTTGCACCTCTTTCCTTATTGTCTTCAATTTTCTAGGTGCGCTGTTGTCCAGAAATAAGTATTTGAAGACATTTATCACTGGATCCAGTGAAGATAATAGTGTGGAGGAGATACTGAAAATAGACACTATGAAAAAATTAAATCAACTGTATTATTTCATACAGGGCTCTTCATTGAACTGTTAAGTGGTATAGTTAATCATATAAACATATATTACTGCTTATTTATATTGTGATTTGTTTTATACCTCTGGAATATTTAAAAAAAAAATGTATTATTGAAGATAATGTTTTACTAATTTTTTATGTATGTGTATATATATACATACATATATATATATATATATATATATATATATATATATATATATATATATATATATAGAGAGAGAGAGAGAGAGAGAGAGAGAGAAATAGAAAGAAAAAAAATACACATCTGGCCAAAAGCTAACTCAATAAAGATTCAAACAATATATACAACAACCTAAATAATAGTATGTAAATTACTAAAAGATAAAATAAAATCTTCTCAACTATATTTATAATTTTACTGGAATAAATAACAAAAAGATATATATATATCGTTTATTAATCTGTTATTATATTAGTCATACTTAATGCTGTATACGTTGTTAATGTTATGTTTGAACGCAGTACTAGACCCAAGATATAACTTTGTTAATGATACCATTATATTTATTTCTACAGGAATTTCCTAAGGCAAATAAAATAAACTATTCTATTTTATTTTAGTCGATCCGTTCATGTGACTCGATGTAACAGGTAAAAAAAAAACAAAAAAACATTTGTAGTCAGTAGTGTAAATTTCAACTAGATAAAACACAAGTCGATAATTAATTATAAATAAATATCAAATGGACTAACAACTTTATAACCGAAAGCCTCAAAACACCAACACTGTCAAAAGACAATTATAACTTCATGTGTGTTTATATTTTAGGTGAAATCATACTTAACTACATACAGAAAGGCTATATTTTTCACGATATTTATTTTCATTTTTCATCCACATTGGATACGTTTCGGCTTTGATGCCATTTTCAAGCCATCTATCTATAAGACCCATACACAATCAGTTCATAAAAAACATATTTAACATAATATGATAGTGATGTTAGTCATCTATTAAAGCAACATTACATAAATTATAACCTTAATACGGTTAAGTCATTAAGCTAATTTACAATTCAATTAATTAAAACGAAGCATAGTATAAGAATATTCAATATGTGAATTTTAATGTTTTTTCTTAGTTAATACTGCTCTTTCTTTTCAGTCCATAATTGGATTATAATCACTATGGAGTTCTTTGGTTGAGAGGTTACATGTTAGTAATGGTATTTTTACTATTTCCTATAATTCCTATTTGCATATGTTCTATTCAACCCTTTAACCCTCCTGAAAATTACACACTGTTTCTAGATTTTTAGTAATATAAATTGATTCAAATAACTTATGTTTACGGCTATTTTTCTCTCTGCTTACAATTTCATTATTCTTGAGGTCAAAAGCGTGTTTCTGTTGGGTGCTATGTGTTGAAAGTCCAGTGAAAATGTTATATTTCGTTTATCGAATATTTTTATACTATGTTTTGTTTTAATTAATTAAATTGTAAATTAACTTAATGACTTGACCGTATTAGGGTTATAATTTATATAATGTTGCTTTTTAATAGATGACTAACATCACTATCAAATAATGTTAAATTTGTTGTTCTATGAACTGATTGTGTGCGGGTCTTTTATAGATAGATGGCTTGAAAATGACATCATAGCCGAAACGTAGCCAATGTGGAGGTGCTGAAAAATACAGCCTTTCGCTATTTAGACAATAATAACATTTTTATTATTGTTCTTACTTTTTTAAAATATTTTTTTATTATTCAAAAAAATGTTTTCATCTCAAGAAAATGTATGTTTTTGAAAGGGGTTGGTGAAACTTTAAAAAAAAAAAAGATCCATTTTAACGGCTTTCGTAAATCTTTTTATGAAAAAAAGGTTTCATTCTAACAGATTCTGTGAAACTTTTTTGAAAAAAAAAAGTTTTAAAAATACAAGTTCTACGTAACTTTTTTTTTTAAAATAAAGTTTCAGGTTTATGGTAAAAGTTAAACTTTATATATTTAAGTTCTGAAAAGGAAAAATAACATTAATCAGGCATAGATTAGAGTCATAATTTGTCTTAACTGAATTACACATGATTCTAATGTGACGTGTGTTTGAGTAACTGTGGATAAAACTCATATTTTAGAAAGGTTTTTTTTAAACGAAATTGGCAGAACTTTTAAATAAAAATTTTTAAAAATACACGTGCTATAAAATTTTAATTGAAAAGTTCCTTAGGAGGAAAGTTGTGGTTCCAAAAGAACTAAAAAACTACCAAAACTTTAAATTAGTAAATTTTTTTTTTTCGTTTCAAGCCATGGTTTCAGCAGTAAAATTATCATTTAATCTAGAAGAAAATTAAAACTAAACTCCTATTCCCCATTTGGATACACGTGGTTAGAAAAAAAATATTTTAAAATAACATAAAATCGTAAATATGAAAAGAACGTGAGTATTGAAATAATTATTTTTTTTGTCAATATTTTTGAGTTAGTAGCTCAATATTTTGTCTTTATTATTTTTCTTTTACTATTTGGTTTGGGTATTTTATTGTAAATTTCCAAATGCTTTGAGTCCAACACTGTCAAAATTACCCTGATGCAACAATAACCTTTATAATACACCATATAAGTATGTAATAAAAATCATGATAGTATGCAGTATAATAATCCATCAAAATTCATTATAATATGCCACCAAATAGTGAAAGAAATTAATAAAGATAAAATACTATACTGTAAACACAATTTAAGAAAATTCCCAATAAATGAATTATTTCATTATTTACGTTTTTCATTCGTTTAAGCTGTTCAAGTTAGCAATTACACCACTTTATTATATGTTATAAAATGTGTAAGGTAATGTGACTATACGCATGTATCCATTTTTATGATGAGTTAATAATTTTTTTATTTAAAAAAAAAGCTGTTCGAATTGACACGCGCACACATTTCTCTATTTATTTCGTAAATAGGTTAGCGATAATAAAAATCATCGTACTAAAATACTAAATAATAACATAAATGTTTAAATATTACATGATGAAGTATATATAATTACGGAAAATATTTATATCTATTACATATTTTAAAAAAAAAATGTTCCTAAACTCATGGTTGAACTTCACGATTCCAAAAGGGAACCTTATTGAATTCAAGGAAAACTACCGAAGTAGAAAAAAACCCTAAGGAATGCACGAAGTCTTACATATTCCAAATATCTTCTATATACTTCCAGGAAACTGTTCAATGGTCAGAAATGTTGGGAACGAATTTCCTGTACATTTTTCGTCTTTGTAAGTGCCTAATGAAGTCCCGAACAAATATATTCTTGCCTATTACTGTATGTTATGTGATATATTTATATATACATGTTACCTATAAATATTTAAAGGGATATAATTTTATCCTTGACTCATCCATCTGAAGAAAAATCTATAGTGAAACTGGGATAGTACACTTATTTTTATTTTAGTTTAATGTTTTAACATGTATTTCTAAAAATCTGCGTTAAATAAATTAGTTTTTCCACATCCTTCACTTTTTTTTTCACTCTTAAAATATTCCTACTCCTCTAAAAACTCATTTTGGGCGAAGGCCGTGTTTGCGCTAATTTGTAAAAATGTGTGAGGAGTTGTCTCTGTTATTACTTTCACTTACGTATATATATATATATATATATATATATATATATATATATATATATATATATATATTTTTTTTTATTTTTTTTTTATTTTTTCCTGTTGGCACTACAGACCATGAAGATCTTTGGCCGCGAGATGTGGTCTCCTTACAGACGTGTGATACTTGCGGGAGCTCAGATAGCCTGGAGGGGGTCACCAAACTTCACGTTGCTACGAACCATGGTTTCCATGGTGCAGCGGCAGGCCACCCGTAGCTCCATAGCCGATCCCTTTGGGGCCAATCTGGCAATGTCCTTCCCACTGACTTTCTCGGGTTCAAGGACAGTGACAAATCGGTCTAGATCCATGGATTATGGCTGCTCGGAGTCAGCAGGCGCACGAGGACCTATATTTCTTTCCCCGAAACAGACCGTCCATGGACCGAACCTCAGGGGGGCTATTAACATCCTGGTAAACCACATCCCGATTCCCGATTTAAGTACACGTACAAGTACGGGGTAGGGTCGTCAGTCCTACGCCCGGTCGGTATGAGTAGCCTCCAGTAGGCTGACAGGGCTCACATACCCGAGGGGAGGGGGAGGAAAGACTTTGGCAGCATGGTTTTCCCCTGGCGGACGGTCACCCTAATCGGGCGGTCACCCATCCAAGTACTAACCACGCTCGACGTTGCTTAACTTTGATCACCTATTGCAAGCGCCTTAGCCCGTACGGCTACCCCAGCCCTATATATATATATATATATATATATAGAACTATATGTAATATATAGAACAATCATCCATACATGACCTGAGCTTATATATATATATATATATATATATATATATATATATATATGTATGTAATATATAGTAAGGGTATTACAATCGTGAACATTTTCGAATCTCTGAGTTTTCAACGGAAATACACTTTTTGAGGTCCTCTGTGTCCAAATAACCATGTCCCACAAAATGGTATCTGTTTGTGTATGCATGTGAACAGCATCGCTCAAAAACGAAAAGTCGTACGAAACTGAAATTTCGTATATGAGGCAAACCGGAAGTGTTACTTTGTATCATCGATGTAACACATTTATACGATTTTCTCAAAATCAGGTCTAATCATATTGACTAAACTAAGTATATCACTGTATTATCAAGCGGTTTTTAATATAATGTAGGTTTTATTCTCATTGATTTTCTCTAACAGGGCTTAAATTAACCATTTCACATTAATCTTTGAATAAAAAAAATAGTTAAATATAACATATGACAGAATTTATAATTAACTAGAGGAGAAATAAGAAAGATATCGTAACGGATAATAGTTGTAATGGAGGAACCAAAGAAATACGAGCGCGCCCGAGCTTACCCGAGCTCGCCTGGAAGAATAGAACAGTCATCTATACATGACCTGAGCTTAATATAATGCGGACTCCGACAGTATTATGTACATATACATTTGCGGTTTTCATAAATGCTATTGTTGGTATTATTTAATATTTAATTGTATAGATTACAGCGATATAAAAATTAAAGTTTGTATTTATAAGTAAATATTTATAAATAAATATAGCGTCTATAATTTTTACTTTCACTTCCCTTTTGTCTGAAAATACTTATTTCTGCTAAGAAGAGGGTGTTAAGTGAATGTCGTGTGATGCGCGCGACAGATTTTTTTTATGTTTTGAATGTCGCTGATTTAGCCTAAGGAAGATATGTATCCTTTCATGACAAACTCCAGCCCCATCCGAACCTACTTGTTTCCAGCCTTATTCTTCCTTAATTCCTGATAATCCTCCTTGGCTTCTGAAAAAAAGATGGTCTATTGATGTTCTTAATTAAAACTATTTAGGGAGTGCTATCATTGGGTAGTGTCTCTACAAGTCTGTTCATGTCATTACTCTTGATTTGCTCATATCTACTAGTTGTATTTATTTAGAACAGTTGTAAATTTCAATAAATAAATAAGTGTTTTGATGGTGGTTGAAGAAATGTTGAATGTTTGGTTAGTTTTTGGTATTTGAGATACTCAAGATATTTTTTATTTTATATCTTCCAATAAAGCAAATGCATATGAAATTTTAAGCATAGTAAAAATATATAATTGCATTGTGGTAAATATATCAAAGTGTTCAGCACGATAGTCTGGTCGTATTGACTGCTGTTGACAACAATAGGATATAAAGTATGGGATAGTGTGACAAGAGCTTTTGTCCAAGTTGTTTGGTAACTGGTAGCCTTTTGCCATCGTTTGCACGCCACCACTTGACAAACCATCAAATCCGATCGCACCGGGCATCAAAGTTGTTGAAACACTACATTTAATCCTCAATACGATTAAGCAAAAAGGAATACAATAGAGTCGAACGTAGTAGAATGCATTTGGCTTAACATCGCTTTTGTTACAACTTCAAGGCATTGTTTCATTTTCAAAGAGGATTTCGTGTTTTATGTTTGAATTTATTTTTCCAAATCTCCGATATCAATAATTTTTTTTTCCGGAATTCTATTAAACAATAATATATTTACACACACACACGCACACAGAAAACACTGAGGCATAGATTTTCGATAACTCTTCAACAGAATTATTTTAATGTAGATAGACAATGGAAATATCAATTATATATATTTGATAAAATATCAGATAAACTAGTTTTAAAAATTGATAGTTCATGTCGTAAATGTGATTATACAGGGTGTTCAGTTCTTAATGGACCAATTATTTGCATGGGCCAATTCCGAATGGAAAAGGGATTTAAGACCAATTTTGTGTTTTTCTTAAGGTGCTCACGGTTTTTTTTTTTTATTACACCTCCCGATAGTCCCTTTTATCATTGACCTTAGTAAATTAAATCACTGTTTTCTCAAAGAACAGTCTACTTTACGATTGTGTAGTTCGAATTCAATTATCTTGAATAGTTTTTGTGCAATTTCTTCTTATTTAATAAAAGAAAAAAAAGTTACTATCTAATGGAAGACACAAAGTTGTTTTTTTTTTATTTCTTAATATTTACAACTATATTAAAGAAATGCATTTAGTAAATTTGAACATATGGGTGTAATGACGTGAAAACACTACATTAGGAGATAACGGGGCCATCTTCTTTTGAGACGGAGGGTCATCAGGAATCGAAGAGGAAGCAAGGTTAGAAACGAGAGGATTGGGATGATTCTAAAGTTTATTATGGAAGGATAGGTGTCTGGATTGGGCCAGATCTGAAACAAAAGAAACATTAAGGTCGTTATGGGTGGTTTTATTTGTAACAAAGTAGGGATCATTGAGGATTTTGAATTGTAATAATTGGATACGAGAAGAATTTGATGGTTTATTGGAACCCACATAGCTCAACTCCGTAAGTCCAAATAGGCCTTATTATAGTCATGTATATGAGTCTTTTTTAATTAATTGGAAGTTTAGACCGTTTGTCAAGTAAGTGCTGAAGTAATCGGAAACGTCGAGTAGTTTCTTGTCTTTTCAGTCTGGTATGAGTGAAATTGGTTTTAACTCCTTTTCCGTTTGGAATAGACCCATGCATCATATGTGAATTTTTTTCTAGAATCACTTTCCAGAATTTTGCCAAGTAAGGACTGAGACACCCTGGATAACAGGCAAAGACAAAACAGTTCAATACCTTTTTCTTCTCTGTTTCTCAACCGATTTTATTTTTTATTTTGTTTTGTAGCTGTCAACAAGCTTTAGTGGTATCCATATATAAAAAAATTGAAAACAGTGTATATAAATAAAAATACAAACGTTAGGTTTTTCAAAACGGTTAATCTCAGAAAGTTCTTCTCCGATTGTTTTGAAATTTTAATACAACTTTTCCATATGTTTCCGATTTGGCACAATCCAGATACCTATCCTTCCATTGTAAACTTCATAATTATCCGAATCCTCTTGTTTCTAACCTTGCTTCCTCTTCGATTCCTGATAACCCTCCAAGGCGTCTGAAAAGAAAATGGCCTCGTGATCTCCTTATTTAGACATATTATTAGAGTACTGCGAATGGATAGTTTCTCAACAAGCGTTTTCATGTGATTGTATTCATCTGTTTACATTTACTTGATTTATTTATACTAATACTGTTGTAAATATCATTAATAAAAAAAATAAAAATAATACAACTTCACGATCAAATTCTGATTTATATATATATATATATATATATATATAATCAGATTATATATATCAGAATCATTTCCAGCCGGCTTCCCGTTTCGAAGCGTAGCGGCCGTAAAACGTTTGCAGTCTTCCTTTAAAGCTCTTTTGCTTTATGTATATAACAGACTTCACCGAAAAGAGTCTATAGAAAAGTACACAATTTTTGGTTCATTAAACACAAAGGCAGATCTACAGGGGTTCGTTGTTGAAGCCCCTTCCTCACAAAAAAAAAAAAAATGTTAAATATATCATGTCTTATGAATAAGATATTACAAAAATTATCTCTAAAAGTATTTATTACTGTTCGTGTAATTATATTTAATAGGACTTTTCATATTGATAGTTTGTTTCTTTATTTTCTTTCCAAGTAATTATCGTTATATTATTAAAAAAAAAAGAAGACTTTTGGACTGAAGACACCCGAAATTAAATCTTGAATCCGCTAGTGATTAAACCTTTGAGTATTTGAAAGTTCCATGAATTCCTTGCAAAATGAAAGAAAAAAAAATCATGGAAATCGAAAATAATCTTTTTTTGACATTTATTTCGATTTATATATTTTTTTTTTAGGAGAGCTTTATTATGACAAATTTATGATTGACAAATTGCTATGGTATGTGTACAATGTTGAAATAAAACAATTTTTACCTACTGAAGTAGCTAAGTAAAGTAGGTTCAAATATTTTCTTTTAAAGTAACAATGTATTTAAAATTTTATTTGTGAATAACTTAAAAAGTACATGAATGGTACCCCACTGCTTTGTATTGCAAGGACATATAAAAGTGTACGTAAGTTTAAAAAAGAATATTGGAAACATCCATTTGTGTTTTCCCCCAATTTTGAATAATGAATATGGTCGGATTTCAACCACTAGTTCAATATTAACTTAATATATTAGGCACGTTGTTAAGATCAGTTATACTGTTCGGTTCTCAATTAATATCATTTTATGTTGCAATTTTACGAAAACCGTGGACAGCAGCCCCTTGAGTCATATTTTATTCGTCCAGCTGACCCTATAATCATTCATCTAGGCGAATTAGACGTGACTGGACTGGATGAAGTTTTTGTTAAAAACCCTCACATAACTATAAAAATAAAAACATAACCATAGCACTCAACTACGATATAAACCGATCAATATCCATAATGCAGAAACTATAATTCCGACGGCAATATTTCCTAGGTGTATTCCTTTCCCGAACCTTTTCCGAACAACCAAAAAACCTTCTTACCTTCTTGATTCCTTTATTCCTTCTTCCTCTGTTCATTCGTTCAACACGAGATCCCAATCCTCGAATTTGTTTATTCCTTCTCATAGAACTGTTTCCTTTAAAAAATCCTTCGTCATACGTTACCTCGTTTTGGAATTCCCTACCAACCTCTTTACGGAAATCCTCATCCTTGACCTCATTCAAACACAATTTATTTATCCATCTCCTCAGTAATCAGTCTTCCGAACATGATAATAATAATACTTTATTTATTCTGGGACGAGTCCATTTAGAATAATACAGAAGGACAGAAATGTGGGCTAAGGAGCCTCAGAGATATATAAACAAAAATACAGAGTTATTAAATAGTTATAATAAAAAAATATAAGTTACTTTCTAACTTAAATCAGTTAATAATAATAAAAGTTAATAATAATAAATTGGAAATAAAGTAAAAATAATGAAGAAAGATCTAATACTTCATATATATATATATATATATATATATATATATATATATATATATATATACAGTGGTATCTATTTTCAATTTTATGGGGCTGGATGGATAAGAAATGATTGAGCAGGCGGGAATTAAAGGTAGAAAGGGTATTGGACTGACGGATGTGGGAGTTCCATAGGGATGAGGATCGGATAATGAACGATCTGTCCAAAGCATCGGTTCGGTGGACCCTTATGTATAAATCAGAAGACCTGGAACCAGTATTGCGGGAACGAACGGAGGATTTGAATCGGAAGAGGTCGGAGATGTATGATGGTCGGTGGGATTGGATGACTTGAAAGAAGAAGGAATGCGAATAGGAAATACGACGGTAGAAAGGATAAAGCCACTTCAACTCTACATAAAAACGTATATACATATATATAATCAAGCTATTTTGTACTTTAGAGATGTCAGTAATTCTTGCAGATATCTATATATGTATCATATTGCTTATTTGTACAAATATGTGAACACACCCACCCGTATGTAATCATCTTTAAATTCATATGTCTGTTTCAAGATCATATGTTTACTAGAGTGTCTTTATTTTTAATATTATGAAAAAATTACATGTTTATTTATTTTAATGTTAAGGTTGGACAAATTTGTATATTAATTTATTTTTAGTTGTCATTTAATTATTCCCAATCGCCAGACAATTGTCATTTCTTTGTTCATTATAGTTATTCCGAGGGGTCTAAATGTCCCAGAATAAAATTTACTTTCTTTCAAAAATAATAAATAATAGTCATAGAATATTACTCATAGAATATTAGAACTCCTAAGAAAAATAAGTTACCTCAACACCTCATAGACCTAATCCATACCAAACGCCGTGCCAGATTATTATGGCAACGTACTAGACACCCCACCGATCGCCAATCCTATAATTATTTTTGCAAAAAACTAAAGATAGAATTGGCCACCTTCAGATCCCAATCCTTCAACTCCTACCTCACTTCCCTCTCTTCTCATGACAATTCCCTATGGAAGACCACCAAACATATCCTAAAACCCCATCAAATTTCACATCCTCTCCGTCGAGGTGATGGCTCTTGGGCAGCATCTGACGAAGATAGAGCCGAAGAATTCGCCAAACACCTTTCCCTTACATTCACCTCTCATCCAGAATCCAATCCCACCCACACGTCAGCAGTAGAGGAATTCCTTAATTCACCCATCCCACTCTCCTTACCGCCTAAAGCAGTTAATCCTTCTGAGGTCAAATTCCTTTTACAAAAACTACCTACCCGTAAATCACCTGGATACGACCTGCTTACCTCTCAGATCCTTAGACAACTCCCTCCTAAAGCTGTCATATTCCTTACATACATATACAATAGCATCCTACGAACCACCCACTTTCCTCTTTTGTGGAAACATTCCACTATTATCCTGTTTCCGAAACCAGGCAAACCTCCCAACACCTCAACGTCCTACAGACCAATTAGCCTTCTTCCTATTCTCTCAAAAATCTTTGAAAAGATCCTCCTAAAACGCATCCTACCCTTTATAGAATCCCAAAATCTTCCTTCCCATCAGTTCGGATTTCGTTCACAACACTCTACAGTCCAACAAGGACTCCGAGTGGTTGATCATATTTCCGCAGCATTGGAAAGCAAGCAATATTGCTCGGGTGCATTTCTGGACATAGCTCAAGCTTTCGACCGGGTATGGCACGCCGGGCTTCTTTCCAAGCTGAAAAACTATCTTCCTCAGTCCTTGTACCTTGTTCTCCGTTCCTACCTCTCAGATCGTACCTTCCGAGTTCGTTGCGGTACTGAATTTTCGCATTGCTATCCAATTGAGGCAGGTGTTCCTCAAGGTAGCGTATTGGGTCCCGTCCTTTACATCCTCTTTACCGCCGATATCCCTGTCCATCCCGATACCTTCCTGGCAACTTTTGCTGATGACACCGCTATTCTATCATCCGACTCAGATCCCAACATAGCATCCTTAAATCTCCAAAACCACCTCACCTTGATTGAGCACTGGTGTAATAACTGGCGCATTAAAGTTAATGAATCTAAATGCCAACACATTACCTTTACACTCCGACGCAGTTCCTGTCCACCAGTACACTTTAATTCCATCCAGCTTCCTTACTCAGACACAGTCCGGTATCTTGGCTTTCATTTAGACCGAAGACTAACGTGGAACCCACATACTAGACTCAAAAGACAAGAACTCAACCGACGATACGGCCAGCTATACAGACTACTAAACAGAAAATCCAAACTTTCTATTGAAAACAAATTACTTATCTACAAGACAATACTGAAACCTATATGGACATACGGACTTGAACTGTGGGGTACAGCAAAAGCTTCTAACATCAAACGTATTCAATCCTTTCAATCTAAAGTCCTTCGAACAATAGTTGATGCTCCGTTCTATGTAAATAACAAAATCCTACACCATGACCTTAATATCCCATTTGTCCTAGACCTTATTCCAGAAAAATTCTCCAAATTTCACCAGAACCTTACCTATCATCCAAATCCCCTTGCACAATCTCTATCCAGCACCACCCATCCTTACAATCCTCCTCGAAGGTTGAAGCGGCAGTGGCCCAGAGACCTTTTGTAAATAAGCATCTATTGGAGTTTTGGGCAATGGCCAGATCCTCCACTCAAGCCCGAGCGTGTATGATTAGGTTAGTTCTTTTGTTTATATACATTTATTTTATTTTATTGTATTTATTTTTATTTTATTTATTGTATTTATTATTATTAAGTTTCTGTATTATTTTATTTATTTTTTTTTATTGTAAATAGAGTGTGAGTGTGCTTTCTCTGAACACTATTATAAATGTCCTTGATGTGACAGAATGTAATATTTCTAAATAAACAAATAAAAAAAAAAAAAAAAAAAAAAAGAATATTACTGGAAGATTTCGAAAATGAAGTCTTCAAAGAAATTTTCCCGGGCCTCTGAATACCTGTCAAGGAATCATGAATTCAAGCATAAAAAAGATATTATCACAGAAATGCATACCCCAGATTACAAAAAGTAGCTATATATATATATATATGTTGATATTGATCTTTGAGTGATACACGATATTTACATTTTTAATTGCTCTATTGTCACCAGAATAGGTAGGGAAAGTATTACAATTGAATAGACCTATTCGTTGTTTTCTTCTATTGGATGTATTCAGTATATTTCTTTGAAGAGCTATGTCCATATGGATAGATCAGTTTGCTGTGTATAAAGCAACCCTATGTAGTAGGGCAGCATTACTTTCAATAAAATATTTCTCTCTTATTTAAAAAGATAAAAAAAATTTTTTAACATATTTAAATATTTACGTTATACTAATTATAGAAGCTATTTCCCCCTACCTCGTTGCAAAACTTCCTTATCAGTATTTTTTTTTTCCTTGAAAAAAATCATGGATTCTCCCAACATCACCTTATCCTCTTCATTAATTTGAAATAATGTGTTTTTCAGAAAACAGGCGTGGGAAGTTGGAGTGGGTATTTTTGCTCATTAGCGCAAAACCGTTTTAGGATTTTCAGGGAAATATGACTTTTTAATTATCAGAAAAGCTTTTTAGTATATCGATGCATATTATGTGATTATACTGTCTCATCAAGGCATCTGTTTAAAATTAAATATTTAGATTGTATTTATTATATCAGTAATATATTGATATTTATAAATTAAATTGTATATTTAAATGAAAATGTTAATGAAATATTTTGAAATAGTAGGCCCGTGTGAAAAATTCGCACAGTGTATTGTTATCAAATGTCATATTAATAAGAAAATAGAATAATGCATTCTATCAAAAGATAAAGAAATGAAATGTTACTTTATCGATAAATATAATCGAAGAAAACAAAAATTAATTTAAATCTTCATTTTTGTTTGGAACCAACATGTTTACAAATTTTAGTAAGCTGTATCTTTGCTAAACATTGTTCGATTTAGATGATTTTTTTTTTCATTTGGTAGAGAATTTGGTTATCTTTTATACAATACTTGTTTGCCTGTTTCGGGGTGATTGGACTATTTATCCTGCCTGAAGGAGAAGGAAGCCTTCGAAATTGGTGGCTCAATCTTGAAATTTGGTGAAAAATTAACGATGATATGGCTTGCCGATCAAAAACAACCTCAATAATTAATATAAACTCCTCCTGTCTCGATCATAGGGACCTCAAGTTGACAAAATGAGACATGTATTTAATGACAGTACTACAATTAATGTAAGGTTGTGTGGATGCGAACCCTATGCCATGCGTTATCTCGAAAATAGTACGTTTTGGGGCTTAAAAACGCAGGATCCGATAGTTCCAGAGGGTCTTTCTATCAGGGTCTTGCTGTACGCATCAAAATCTTCAAGATCCGATTTGTCCCGTATCGATCTACAGATTTACCACCGTTCCAGTATTGAAGCCTAGCAAAATGTTTGTATTGACTTTATTTATTTTAGAAAGAAAAACAAAAGTGAGAATACGATTCGCTAACCCCCCTCCCCTGAATCCAACGGTACTCCATTCATGGTATTTGAGCATGACAGGATCTTATATTTGGTACAAAACCGATTTCGAGCCTTACTGTAATAATATATGTACGGATAACTCATATTTATATTGAACGTAACTTTTTTGTGGAACCTGTATCAGTAAATTGGAATAAAGACTAATTGTTTTGTTATCGACTGTATTATTAATTATCAATGCAGATAATATATTAAAAATAGTTAATGAAAATGAAAATAATGAATTGAAACCCAAATGCAATATAATTGTGTAGCCTAATTAAAAAAAATCATACTGATTTAATTAGCTTATTTTATTAGGTAATTTTAAAACATAAATAAATAATTGATATTATTTTAATTGAATAACTAATGATTATAATTTAAATAATTATCAATTATATATTTAAAAGAGTTCTTCAAAGACATAGACATACTCGCGATGAAAATGGAGTGGGGAACTAAGAAAATAGCGTGAAAATCTTAATAATTGCCTTAAAATTCTTATGAATTTTTCGGCAATAATGAAAACTCTAAATGAATATCCATAAACATCTAAATAAATGAAGATCCATTTAGCTCTTTCTAATGAATCACTCTCGTCCTAAGTTTATTTGTGAAAGGGAGTGGGGAAAGTTTACAATTTTTTTTTTATTTATTTATAATTTTATTGAAATTTACAACTGTATTACATTAAAAATACAACAGGTAAATGTGACATTGGTAACATGACATGTAAAATATGAAGAGAAACTACCCATTGGTAGAAATCAAATTAAAGTTCTATATTAGAAGATCCCGAGGCCATCTTCTTTTCAGACGCCTCGGAGGGTTATCAGGGATAGAGGAGGAAGCAATGTTTGAAACAAGAGGGTTCGGATGGTTCTGCAGTTTGTTATGGAAGGATAGGTATCTGGATTGGGCCAAATCGGAAACATATGGAACATTAAGGTCTTTATGGATGATTTTGTTTGGGACAAAGTAAGGAGCGTTGAGGATTTTGCGAAGGATTTTGGATTGTAAGGATTGGATACGAGAGGAATTCGATGGCTTAATGGAGCCCCAGAGCTCAATTCCGTAAGTCCAAATAGGTCTTATTATTGTCATATATATGAGTCGTTTGTAATTGAGTGAAAGCTTAGAGCGTTTGTCTAGTAAGTGTTGGAGTAGTCGGAAACGTCGAGCGGTTTCTTGTCGTTTCAGTCTTGTATGAGGATTCCATGTGAGTCGTTTGTCGAGGTGGAGTCCTAGGTAACGAATTTGTTCAACTGGGATAAGTGGGGAATTGTTAAAAAATACTGTAGGACAGGAGGTCATAGGTTTGCGACGCAGGGTAAAGGTAATTTGATGGGATTTATTGGAGTTTATTTCAATCCTCCAATTTTGACACCATTCTTCAAGATTTGTGTTGTGTGATTGGAGAGTTTGGGATGCAATTGATGGATCGTTGTTAACTGATAGGATACACGTGTCATAAGCATAGGTGGTGATGACAGTGTTGGGATGGGTTGGAATGTCAGCTGTATAAACTGTGTAAAGGATAGGACCTAGGATACTACCTTGAGGAACACCAGCAAATTGAGATAAAAGAGATGAACAGGCATTTTTGTGATTTACTTTGAAGTATCTATCACTAAGGTTACAATTTAAATAACATTTCCCCACTGGCCATCACTCCTCGGTTGACCTGTAATTAGTACGTGTATGTTTTTTTTTTCTGTTTATCATGCATCCATATTTGTTCTGCCTACATATTATATCCTTCTATTAATAGATATTCATGCGTATATATAAGTTGTTTACAGGAAATCCACTACTCGGATTGAGCCGGCAAAATATAACATTCTTAAATTAGATAGTGTGTTTGCAAACTGAACAGTACGTGATGTCAGTTTCATTTCTGAGCTCCATATTCACACTGAAAGCTTACTTATTTATTCCAAACAAAATATCATGGATATAAAAGTATTATTTTTCAAATTAGTCTGTTTATAACATTTCCAAATTTGACTGAAAAATTAGTCACTGGTGATGATTATTTTTTTATAACTAAAAATTTAGTCTTCAATGGGAAAATGTTTGCCAACTTCTGCTAGGAAGCCAATTGTTTATTCACCATATCTTCACACGCCTTGAAGTTATGTATACATTTAAGCAGTCACTATCCTCCATCTTAAATTAATTAATATTAATTTCGGTGTTAGAATATTCTTAATTTGTTTAATGAAATAGACCGTGGTACAGACCCGTTTTTATCAAATTATTAACATCCGGCTGAAACTTCGTAAATAGCTTCATCTCATCTTAATCTACAAACATTTTATTTAAGAAAATTCTCGGAATTGGGGCGTTTTCAATCTAGAGATCGGCAAACTTTGTCTATTCAATTATTTACTAAAAACTCATAAATACCCATTTGCTTTCCGCTTGAATCATAAGATAACTTGAGCACAAAATCGATAAAAAAAGGTGGCCTACAAAAATATTTCGCCTATATAACTTCGTTATTTTGACAATTTGTGGGTGTAGGTCACTCCAAACGGCTCAAAATTTTTAAGGGCCTCCCATTTTCTCGACTTCTTGCTCAAATATTGTAGGATTCAAGCGGAAAGCAAATGGTCATTTACGAGTTTTTAGTATCTAATTGAATTGACAAAGTTTGCCGACCTCCAGATTGAAAACGCCCCAATTACGAGAATTTTTGTAAATAAAATAGTTGTAGGTTACGATGAGATAGAGCTATTTACGAAGTTTAAGCAAGATGTTAATGATTTGATAAAAAGGGGTCTGTACCACTGACTAAAATAGTTTGTGACAATTGAATAGCAAGGAATAATTTTATATTATGCAAGATGTAAAATTGTTAAAACATTTTAAACTAATCAAAAGATTAATGAAATTTTATTGACACAGATAGACGTCATTGAAAAAAAAAAATTAATAGAAAATACTACTATAGGAATTCGTCGGCGAAAATTTGCTTACAAAAAGTTATTTCTTAATAAACATAAATAAAACTTATAAAAAGTTTTTTTTTTCAGAAACATGCTCAAAATTAGATTGTATAATTGCTCCTTATAAAATAATAGGAGAAGTTTCATACATTGCAAATGTGTAATATGTAATTAATTAATTAAAACTAAATTTTATTATTTTCATAGATTTTCCTGATACATGACTGTTTTTTTTTAATTTTTACTGTCTCTATTTAAAAACAGAATTGTAAGGGTTTCGTATGCGCCTGTGTGTGTTTCGTATTTTGGAATTTAAAAATAGTCTTTGAGAGGCATGACAGAGAAAAATTGCTGTTCTCTTGAACCTTTCACTTCAAGAGGATTTTAAAATAACACAGTTTCATAATTGACCACGCACAAAGGCAGAAATAGCACAAATATTGACCAGGCTTTCCGTATTTAAAACTCATCTAAAAACACCATATGAACAATTCAAAAAAAAAAAAAAAAACTTTGGTTCAAATAAAATCACTGGCGGATCCAGGATTTATTTTTGGGTGAGGGGGCTTCAGCCCGTTCGGTTTTTTTTTTTTTTCATATATATATAACGATAATTACTTTGGAAAAAAATAAAATAAACTAACTACCCATATGAAATAGCGTTTAATTGATAGTTGAAGTCCTATCAAATGTAATTACACGAAAAATAATACTTTAAGAGGTAATGTTTTAATATTTTTTCCCATAAAACGGGATTACATTTTATTAATATTTTTTCCCATAAAACAGGATTACATTTAACCATTTTTGGGGGGGTACTTCAGCCCCAAAGGCCTCCCCCCCCCCGTAGATCCGCCTGTGTATAAAATGGAAATGAGAGATTATAAAAAATCATTAATGTTGTTCATGTTTTCGCATGTTTGTTAGGTGTTTCATAATTTCTTTTTTCTCATTTTATGAACGATTAAATAAAAAACCCAATTTATCTTTATTATTGTTATTCCAGAGACAAAAATTATTTATAATAATAATATTCTTTATTATTCATTGAAACAATGTGTTTAAATGGTTATTATTATTTTTATTAGAGATATAATTATTTGATTATTACTTTACTATACAATTGAATTGTGCATTTCCAAAACGCTGTAAATGCCAAAATTTTATTAAAATATTACTTTTCATACTAAAACACGTTGTAAATGCCATATTTTATGCCATATCCACGTTGTAAATACATGAATGACTATTTTATTTCCACTTATAAGATAATTTAATCAGAAATTCGAGATGAAGGTGGCCTAAAAAAATATTGGGAAGTTTTGAATATAAGCCATTAAAAAATTTTATTACTGTTACTATGACCCATTGCTTACATTAATTTATACCTCAAGTATTTATATCATTATAATTGAGTAATTATATTGTGAATTATTGGAATCCATTTTATTATTACTTTGATGTACATAATTTTATCATCGGCCAAAGATGTTTTCGATTGATTGATGTTATCAAGTTTTATTAGAATTAGCATTAAAAAATTATTATTGTTAGGGATAACTATATGGCATTATTATTTGTAAGAATTTCCAAAAATATATAATTTTAGCTTCACAATTTTTACGGTGTAACTTGTACGATGAAAATCTGTTTATAAATTATGGAACGGTTATTGAAAACTTTGAAATTATATTTCTATTGAATTATTTCAGTACGATTTATTAAAATTTAACTGTTTAAAATAATAATAAAAAAAATGTGTTTATGAATAAAATAAAACTTAAGCTGTTGTCAAGGGAGTTCAGAATATATTTATATATATATATATTTGAAATACTTAATTAACTATCAAAATATATCTATGTTTTTTTAAATAATCTTATTAATTGTGAATTAATTGTTTTCTTTATATGTATCCAGTATTTGTGATTATTTTATATGTATTTTTTTTAACTATTATTTTTAGCATTCTTTTAACAGGTTTTATTATAAATTTATAAAATTATGATAATTATAATTTGTTGATCGTATTATTTATATTAGTGCATAAGCAATATATATATATATATATATATATATATATATATATATATATATATATATATATATGTTTTACAAATAATTGCTTATTCTTGAGTTATTTTTCCTTAAAATCTATTGTTAATTTAGCATGGAATAAGAAACCATTAATGGCCTATTGCCAAAATAATAAGGTATTATTGGAATATTCTAAAACAAAGCCTAGAATCTACTGTAGAAATAAATAATTAATGAGATGTTTCGCCAACTTCAGAACTGAAAAAACTTATCACATTACGGCAGACCAGATATAGTACATCCCACTTTAGCAACCCATAAAAGACCTACTAAATTTTGATAGCATTTAAGTATTTTTTACATTTAGTGCTTTTCGATTGATCTTCTTTTACTATTAGTTTTGGCTTTTGTGGAGTGAAATATTCTTTAGTAGGCGCGCTTGAAACCTTATTTTGTGGTTATTGAATGAGGGCGTAACGGTCATTCGAGTAAAATATTAGACAATTTTTAAGTATTAGACTCGATAAGACAATTTTTTTTGCATTTGGATTAAATTGAGGCTCCACTAAACCAGCGAATTCCTCTCGTATCCAATCCAAAATCCTTCGTAAAATCCTCAACGCTCCTTACTTTGTCACAAACAAAATCATCCATAAAGACCTTAATGTTTTCGATTTGGCCCAATCCAGATACTTATCCTTCCATAATAAACTTCAGAATCATCCCAACCCTCTCGTTTCAAACCTTGCTTCCTCCTCGATACCTGATAACCCTTCCGAGGCGCCTAAAAAGAATATGGCCTCGTGATCTACTTATGTAAATATATCATTAAAGTGCTACCATTGGGTAGTTACTCATCAAGTGTTTTCATGACGTTATATCCATTATGTTCAAATTTACTACATGTATTTATTCAATCCAGTTGTAAATATCATTAAGAAATAATAATAAAATAAAAAATAAAAAGTTTTCACTTTTATCTTGTGGTGTTAAGCATATAAAAAGTTGTTGTCTTAAGCATTCAACGTAGTTTTATAGCTTATTAAATAGGATGTACTATTGGTCTTTATTAATGTGATATATTTTTTTCTTAAGATTACTGGATTGGCGAGACTCGAGGTTTTGCTTCGATTTTTTCCAATAATTTCTTGAAAACTGATCCTTTATTGACAAGATCCAGTATAAAAAAAAAAAAAAAAAAAAAAAAAAGGTTTACTAAATTGTTTATATCTATTGATAAACATGTTTACTTAATAGGATCTTGCTGTTGCAGAGGGAATGAGAAACTCCGAGAGGGTATTGCTTCTGTATAGGAAGGGAACAGTTATGTTCGAACCTTGATACTCGATGGATCGGATGGCACACTTCCCCAACCACGGGTAAATACATATGTGAGAGAATGATGTGTCATTAGCTGGTTCAGTGACCTGAAAAATCAAATTAAAAGAAAAATTAGAGGAAAAAAAAAACGCTTCAACTTAAAAATATCGAAGAACAATTC
Source organism: Nezara viridula (assembly GCA_928085145.1). Taxonomy (NCBI): domain Eukaryota; kingdom Metazoa; phylum Arthropoda; class Insecta; order Hemiptera; family Pentatomidae; genus Nezara; species Nezara viridula. Next base: position 140,523,979 of record OV725078.1, on the reverse strand, counting down.
CATTAAGACAAAAGGATACAATAGTTACTTTCCATTTAAGCGGTATTTTACTCACTATCAGTCGCGTCAAATCCATCTAAAGAGGACCTATAATAAATAGATAGTGAATAAATCCTCTATATAATGATTGACGTGCTTGGCGTAAAATCCAGAAAGTCCGGACATACATCTTGTAATAAAACTCTCTTATTATCGGCTTTATATATATTTTTTTAATTTATAAAAAATTCTAATATATAGCGAATTTATATAGCATTTTATTGCGTCTGAAAAAAAAAGAAATTAACAGTAATGACTCGGATTCGCCCGATGCATCCAATTTTTTTAATAAATAATTTTAGCTCATTAAAACCACCATTCTATATGGTCCTCAATACAGATCCCTTTTTATCAAATCATTAACATTCGTCTATAACTTCGTGAATAGCTTCATCTTATTGTATTCTATATTTTTTTTTATTTACATAAATTCTCATAAATACGACCTTATTCTCATTAATTTAAAGAGACACTAAAAAAACTCACGAATGCCCATTTTCTTTCCAATTGAATCGTATCTAGTTAAAAGGTAGGCCTAAAAAAATATTGGACCTATATAACCTTGTTATTTTGACATTTTATAAAGTCGAAAACGGGCCAAACGACCCAATATTTTTGTATATCATTTTTTTTTCTCGAATATTTGATCAAATTATCTTACAAGTGGAAAGCAAACGGGTTTTATGAGTTAATAGTACCTCTTAAATTAATTAATATAATCAGAGAAAGCCCTATTTCTGAGAAATTTAGTAGGTAGTTGTAGTTTACGATAATATGAATACCATTCACGAGGTTTTAGACGGATGTTAGCAATTCGATAAAAAGTGGGGGAATCTGTTCCGCTGGCTAGTACTAAATACATAAAATACGAAAAAAAAATATATTGGTAATTGTATACGTTCTGTCAAAATGGAATTGAGTAAATATTTCTTGAATTTGTATTAAAAAAAAAATCCATTTATCCGTTCAAATGTTTTCAGGAATGTGAGCCAAATATTCGTGTACTAAAAAAATCATTGTCACACGTGTGGTTTTCACTAATGCTATGAAGTTTTGTGTCAATAACTTTGTTTTTTTGTTTTTTTTTATTTGTGTTTGTGCATTTTACTAATTTGTTACTAACAGTGTTTCAAGTTTTAACACCGCACTTTATTATGAACTTACTGATTTCTTTGTGTATACGTTGTTTTTTTTTAGTGATTTTGAAAAACGAAACTATTTTTATGTGTGAACAGTTAAACTTTGAATATATATATATATATATATATATATATATTAGATGATAGTGTATAGTTGATTACTAATTTCTGGTTATTATTTGAAACTTTTTATTAGGAAATGTGAACAAATACTTAGATCAAGTCAATAACTCGATTTGTTCTAAGGCGTTCAGGAAGTTCAAAGCAATGCGACACCTGTTTGATTTCTAACGCTTGATCAGTGTGACGAGAATGAAAGATGAACTAGCGATCTTATCTACCGATGAGCTTCCTGATGAATTCAACATCACTCTGATGTAACTTACGTTTCTTCAGGCAGTCCTTTCCTTTCAGACCTACACGATCTAGAAAGCTCGATATTTCATGTTTCAAGGGGAGAACCATTTCTTGTAATAATTTTGAGTCACGGTTTTTGTTGAATAGGTATTGATAACGTAAAAAGTGTTTGCTTTAAGTAATTATAAATCGCTCCATAGTGAACAAGACAAAATTTAATTTAAACGAAAATATAATTTGTCATTCATAAAACTATTTAAAGAGGACTGTTGGCCGGACAAACACAACTAAGTTTCGTTTAAAAATAAGTCAAAAATTACTTGTGATTTCTTTTATCACACTTTAACTGTACTACATTTACCCCGCTTTCTCGAAAACTTCCTCGTTTAATAAGCTTTGAGTGCATGTTAATTAAGTTGAGGTTTATTAGGGAAAAGTTTGAGATTCGCCTCAATTTGTGTAAAGAAATGGTGTGATATCCTATCCAGTCACCTTAAAGAATCCGGGTTTTCTGCAAGAATGACTACAATTAACTGTTACAAAGCTTTCATTTCTTGTTTTTCTTGTATATGGGATGTATTGTAATAAACATAATTGCCTAAAAACACATTTTATTTATAAAAATAATGATTTCTCAAATATTTTACATGTAAGGTGGCTATGGAATTGTGTTTTTCTCCCAGATTTCTGTCATAGGAATTGATGTGTATTTATAACATTTAAATAACATTAAGTTTGTCACTGATAAAAATATATAAATTCTTATGATAGACATCTGTAAGAAAAACACAATTTCATCACCACTTTACGTGAAATATATTTAAAAATCATTATTTTAAGTTTTTTTTATATTTGTAAATAAAATGTGTTTCTAGACAATTATGTTTAATACAATATATCCTATATCCCGGAAAAACAAGAAATAAAAGCTTTGCCACAGTTAATTGGAGTCATTTTTGCAGAAAACCCGGCTACTTTAAATTGGTGACTGGTGATTTTTTTCCTAACAAACCTCAACTTAATTAATATCTACATAAAGCTTATTAAACGAGGAAGTTTTTGTAAAAGTGGCGTAAATGTAATACAGTTAATGAGTGATAAAAAAAATCACAAATAATTTATGACTTTTTTTAAAAAATAAAACTTAACTGTTTGTTCGCTAATAGTTTCATGAATGACAAACTCTACTTTCATTTAAAGTAAATTTTGTCGAGTTAACTCTATATGGATCAATTTTTAGTTACTTAAATCAAATATTTTTTACGTCATCGCTTCCTATTCAACAAAAAAAACGCGACTCGCTTAAAAAAAACACAAATATTAAATTGCCTACTTCTCTGATGGAAATTTGCCAATTGTTTATACGTATTTTTTTATAGATCTTGATGTCTACTATCAACCATTTAAATATTCCCCTCTACTTACGGGACAATCTATATATATATATTTATATATTTATAAATATATATATATATATATATATATATATATATATATATATATATATATGTATATATAATTTTTTAAATATTGATTAATATATTTGTTAGTTTCAACAAAATTGAATTTTGTTGAAAAGTTAAATTGAAGAAAAGTTGAATTTTTACAAATAATATGAACTCATACCAATATACCAATTTTTGTTGATCGCCCCCCCCCCCTCCTAATAAAAATGAAAATTCTGCTCCTATATTCGGTATTCCAGTTTAAAAAAAAGTCCATAATACTGTTATAATTGCCAAATGTTGGGCGAACTACACCCCATAACTAATTGTCTTGGGGTTTCACCCACACCTGGTTATATCACATCCTGGCTTTCCTAATAATTTGCAAGAAAAATCAGTGTAGCATCTAAGCTATTAACCGAATAGGGTTGAGAGATGTCCGTAATTAGGAGCGCTCTATACGGCCTATTTTGAAAATTATTTTTAATAGGAAATATAGGAAATTCAGTAGCGCTTAATCTGATGTCTATAGTTTTATTTATTTAATTTTTTTTTTTTTGTGACTGAAAATTACTACATAATTTAAGTAGACATCAACGCGTCAATATAGTTTTATTTTTTGGAACAGAAACGCTCTATACGGCCTATTTTGAAAATTATTTTTAGTAGGAAATTCAGTAACGTTTAACTATCCAGTCTTGTCTATAGTTTTATTTTTATTATTTCGTATTTTTTTTTTTTAAACAGCAAATTATTACATCATCATAATTTACGTTGATATCATCACCTCAATATAGTTTTATTTTTATTATTTATTTTTCGAAACAGAAACGCTCTATACGGCCTATTTTGAAATTTATTTTTAATAGGAAATATAGGAAATTCAGTAGCGCTTAATTATCTGATCTTGTCTATAGTTTTATTTTTTTTATTTTTTTTTTTAGACTGCAAATTACTACATCAACATAATTTAAGTTGATATCAACGCATCAATATAGTTTTATTTTTTGGAACAGAAACGCTCTATACGTCCTGTTTTGAAAATTATTTTTATTATGAAATTCAGTAGCGTTTAATTATCCAGTTTTGTTTTTCATATTTTTTTTATAACAGCAAATTATTATATCAACATAATTTTTTCATCGCGTCAATATAGTTTTATTTTTATTATTTATTTTTTGGAACATAAAATACGGTGCTCTATACGACCTATTTTGAAAATTATTTCTGATAAGAATTAAACTAGTAGCGTTTACTCATCCTATCTTACCTGTAGTTTTATTTATTTTTATTTCATTGTCTTGAAACAGCAAATAATTTCTTAGATTTGATCACGTTAATAGAAATTATCTCTATAAATGATAATGTAAATATAAATTGGATTGATATAATAGTTTGCTGTTGCGTAGTATCTATAATTTATTTTGAAGAGAAGGATCGTTGGGGTAATCAGTCAGAAATAAGAAGGCAAAGATAAATAATAATATTTATTTTAACATTTGCCGACGTTTCGACCTGAAATTCAGGCCTTCATCAGGGCTATTCCAATAGCTGACTGGAATAGAGTTTCAACTCGAAACGTCGGCAAATGTTAAAATAAATAATATTATTTATTTTTGTCTTCTTATTTCTGACTGATCACCCTAACCATCCTTCTCTTCATTATTCACGACAGTCAACCATTAACCCACAACTATTATTTATTTTATTTGTATTGCAAGCATTTGTATATTATGAAGCTTGTTAAAACTTTTCAAGTTTTCAGCTTTATATATTTAGCAAACGTTTCGTCCGGCGTGTTCAGAATATTGGTATCTGGAAAAATAATATTTTTTTTTTTTACCACTAGCAATAAAACGAAATACCTCCAAAACTTTTGTAATATAAATGATATTATATTGTACGATATAATGCAATTTACTTCTATTGTTTTTTTTTATAATGCAAACAAATCAATCTGAAAGAATTTATTTATTGGAAAAATCGTGTAAAAGTGCTTATAATTTGGCACTTGTGCTCAAGGACCCAGGTTCGAATTCCGGCTTATGGCAGATGAATTATTTATTCTGTTTCATGAGTTGCGAATCTGCCATGGGGTAAGAAAACTCTCCAGGCTCTATAAAGTGGTTACCTTTAATTAAATAATTATTTAAGGGGGAAAACCTGGCGGTTGAGCGTTATCTCGGTCAAATAACCTTACACAACCGTTGACCAAGAAACAGTCCCTTCCCTACACACTACTGAACTCAAGACCCTCTATGGGTACAGTTTTTTTTTGTTTTTTTTGTATAATTTACAAAACATCTCGTAAATATTACACTCGGAATATCTTCTGTGTTATTGTTTCAGTAAATGTTTCCGAAAGCTTACTCATGCAAACTACGTTTTACAGTTGAATATCTCTTGCTGAGAGACGTGTGTAGTTGGGTGCTTGGGTACAGGGTACCATATTTTTGCTTTTGACCACTAAGAGTGCCCCCCCCCCTCACTTTAGCCATGAATTACTGGCCTTAACATATTTATGATTTAATTAAATGACTAATATTAGGAGAGCCGGTTGGATGGGTGCAATATCTGTTCCTGTAAATCATGGCCATCTTTTGTTTGTCCTTGGCCGGGGTTTGCGGGTCCCAGCCGCCACCCCTCCCTATTAACCGCTTAGCTAGCGTGTTAAACCGAAGCCCAACGATCTGTTAAATTTCCCGTTAAACTTGGCAAACTTTAATAATCAAAATTATCTTATTATTACAATAATAAAAGAATTATTATTAACTTCTACTCTTGTTCAATTTATTTAGAAGTCAAAATATAAATTTAAATCTTGGCAATTAAACTTTCGTACGTAATATTTATATTAATCAGGGGGGCCTAGAAGAGGATTTCATGTTGCGCCATCAAAAGTTTTGAGGGAGAGGCACATGTTGACTGGATTTTCAATTTTCGAGGGATGGGGGGGATCATGGAACAAGAAGAAAACTTGGGACAGACCACAACAAATGTAATTGTTTATAGTCCACGATTTTTTACTTTCCCTTGCTCTGTGCACTGTTTTTAAGATGAGAGAGCAATAAAATATCTTGGGAGAGGGGAAGAGGTATCCCTTTTATTAATAAAAAAATAAATAAATAAAATTTGAAGAAACTGTACTACTACAACCCATGATGTGTCTTGGATTCAATATTTTCTAGGGAAATGATGTGTCCTTGTGTAAGGTTATGCCTTGCACATTTGAACAAGATCACGCTCGACCGTTTTCCACTTAATTATTTAATTAAGAGTGCCTATGTTATAATAGCTGATGAATCAGTACAAATCATTACCTACCATAGCCGGACTCAAACCCGAGAACTGGACTATAGTGTGGTGTATGCTGGACTCTCGGTGGAGCTCCGTGATAGACTGAAAAGACTAATGAACAGCTGCGTAAGATTTGTAATTGGTGCCCCGAGATACTCCCAAGTGTCTCACCATACTCAGTTAAAGTGACTCTTCCCCTCCACTCGATTCGAAGACAATATTTCCTAGGTACGTTCCTCTATCAAATCATCAACAATCATCGTCCTTTTTACGCCTACAACCTTCTCCAATTCAAGTCCTCAGTCCACTCCCTTTTCACAAGATCTCGACCTTCCGACCTTCACATTCCTTCTCACAGATCTGCCTCGTTCCAAAACTCTTTTATTGTTCGCTCTGTTAATTTTTGGAATTCCCTTCCAATCGAAATTCGGCATTCTCCCTCCCTATCTACATTTAAAACCCTCCTATTCCAATTCCTGTCCCGAAAACAGTCAGAAACCCTCCTCTAACCTTCTATATAAATTTACATATTATTCAAAATGACTCATATAATGATATATTTACATTTAATTCATCACTCAAATACTTAGTATCAGATTCGTCTTCTTTTCCTTTTTTTTTTTCTGCAGAAACACAGTTTATTGCTAAGAAGAACGTAATGTATTTTTTATTTTTTTTTTTTTTAAAGTGTATATAGTTTCACACGGTTTCAAATGTTTTGTATATAGATTTTTTTTTTTATTTTGTACATAGTATGTTTAACTAATATTTTATTTACTTTTTTTCTCTTTATTTTTGCTTTTTATGTTTATTTTTACTTATTTTCTATTATATTCTATAGTGGCATAGTACATTACCTATAGAGTTTCCCCATTTCCAATTGGAACTAATAAATTCCTAAATTTGTTGATGTTAATTTTTTTTCTGCTGGTATTAAAGACCTTGTAGATCTTTTGCTTCGACAAGCCTATTCCATCTCTGCCAATATTGGTCTATTTCTTTGCAGTTATCTGCATGCAGCTCTATTACAACTTTGTTGATTCGCTTTATCCATCTACTTTTTGTTCCTTCACGTGGTCTTTTGCCTACAATAGTAGACTAATAAGTCTTTCTTTAGAAAAACTTAATAAGATAGTCCTTTACTTGTCTAATCTCATATTCAACTATGCAGAAGCTAATTTATTTATAATTATGGCCAATATAATAGTGGTGAGGCGTAGTGGAAATTTTTTTTTTTTTTTTATTCAGGGAATAAATAATATGCCCTATATTATAGGCATTATTAATAATAATAATGCCCTCTGAATAAATAATATTTTTTGTAAGTTATAGTTTTAATAATATTTCTCATAGCACATCTTTCCCAACACTGAAACATTTAGGAATAAACCCGAAGTTATTACTATTTTCAAATTTAAAATTATTATGTTATAGTGTAAATATTCTCCTTCAGCACTATCATATTTGTCCTTGATTGAGACAGAATGCAATCTTGCTCAATAAAGGAAAGAAGAAAAAAATAGTTTTTTCATCTGGGCAGTAACGTTTTTAAACGCTCATAACTCAGCTTCTATAATTACTTTTTTTTTTTTTAATCTATTTATTGAATAATAATACAATCAGCCACTGCTGGAGGGCTATAAGCATTAGGGCTAAAAGTTCTCATTCATACAATATATACAAATAATAAAGAAATAAATATAAATATAAGAAGTAAATAAATAATACTGATGAAGAAGGTAAATAAAAATAAAAAATAAAAATAAACAAATAAAATAAAATAAAAACTTCTAAACACAATCATAACTATATACAATGTATACATTCGCCCAAGAATCTCCGATCCAAGCTTTTCCCCCCACACGCGGAAGGCAAAACAAGACTCCGGAAGATCCCAGTGCCACTTTTCCAGCCGAATCACTAGTATTAGAGCTATAATTACTAGAAAGCAAGAATTGGTACTATCCAATAGAGAACATGTGTGATTAGCTATTTCAAAAATAGTTTTTGGATTTGAATCAAAATCAGAAGTACAGAACAGCTGACCAATTTCGAGTGTTATGTATGTCCCCACTGCTCGAGTAAATATTATCTTGACAGGCTCTATCAGATTTTTTAAAATTTAATCTATTGATATTTAGGTAACAGTTCATATTTGAAGAAAACAAAACAACACCAATCCGTGACATCCTAACACATAATTTTGAGAATGTCGTGGAGGGATGTGATCTTGTTTCTTCTGCCCGGATCATGGCTGAGTCGGCGAATCATCGGCAGGTCATTTTTTTTTTTTACCTTTATTTTAGAGACATAAGTTTGTCTTGTTTTATTTTTCCAATTGGTTTGATTTAACCTAACATCTAGTTTCAATCTCTTGTTGAGTCTTCCACTCGTTTATATTGATATTAGGCAACATTTGACTTTTGATGTTTACAAATACTGTGTAACAGTCTGTGTACTGTGTAACAGTCTGCCAGTCGGTCCATGCTAACTATAAAAAATGAGACTGATTTAAAGAATTTTAGGCCAGTAACTCTTGACGATCAAAACGCGAAATTCATTGCGAAAAATGTGGGAACATTTTTTTTTTTTAACTTTTATATATGGATTCAGACACATAGAAAACAAAATTAGTAACCAAGGATAAACTTTTTACAGCCAAAAAAAGCCAGATTTTTTGTTTGGCTTTTCACATATATTACTGAACGATGCTTCGAAACGAAAAAAACTTAGTCTTTAAGAAATTAAAGAACGTTAAATCCGCTCGAAATCGGTAGTGAATAGCGATGGTTGGAAATTGGTAATGAAGATATCCATGATACACTAGCGGATCCAGGATTTAATTTTGGGGGCTTCAGCCCGAAAGCTTTTTTTTTCATAAAAATGACGATAATTACTTTGGAAAAAAAGAAAGAAACTAACTATCTATATGAGATGGTGTTTAAGTGATTCCTTAAGTCGTTTTAAATGTAATAATACTTTAAAAGATAATTTTTTAATATATTTTTCCATAAAACATGTTTATATTTTACCATTTTGCGGGGGGCTTCAGCCCGAAAGCCCCCTCCCCCCGTAGATCTGCTCGTGCTGTTATATAAATATTTCAACCGCGTCTATTTTACTGATTTTTCCTTGTTAAAGAGTCTAGTATATACATTATAGGACTCTTTTCTACCTCTCAGCAGCGAAGGATTTTGAGAAGGGAATTTCATGTAGATATAAAGAATTCCGATTCAAGAGATATATAATTGACCTATATTAAAACTTTTGGTATAAATATTTTAAAAATTGCTTTCAAAATTTTCATCAAATAATGTCGGTTTTTTTTTTGCACGGGCTCTCGGACTAGAACAAGAGTTTCGGCTTAATCTTATTAACTGTTATCACAGGCGGATCTACGGGCGGGGCTTTCGGGCTGAAGCCCCCCCCCCTCTCCCTAAAAAATGGTAAAATGTAACCATGTTTTATAGAAAAAAATATTAAAATTATTTATTAAAGTATTAATGTTCATTTAATAGGACTTTAAGAATTACTTAAAACACCATTACATATAGGTAATTAGTATATTTTTTTCCAAAATAATTATATAATCGTTATATATATATATATATATATATATATATATATATATATATATATATATATATATATATATATATATATATAGTTCCTGTTATTTATCCGATATTGTTAAACAATGCCGAGTTCTCTGGTTCGAGCAATTCCACCGATATAATTGCAGTTTTCGATAGTCTTGGGACGAGAATATCTTTTTCCTTCTTTTTTTTTTTTTTTTTTTTTTTTAACGCCTTGGAAAAGCCATTAGAAAAAAACAACAATTGACTAATATTCAAAGCAGCGGTCGGAGTTTCCGAGAAAACGGGATTGAATCTTTGTTTATTCGAGATATAACTGGCGAATTTTCTCGGAAGAGTAATGCGGCTCGGTAAGAATTGCGTAATCAGAAGAGTGGAAAGGGGAATGGATGAAACAAGCGCAAATGAGCCGCACATGGAGAATTGACTACCTTCTCCCCGCTAATAACCTCACATGACAAACAAGCTTGGCCGCACGTGGAAGCTGAATAAAAAGTATGATTTTTACTGATGACGTCAGTTTTTAAATTTTTTTTTTCTTTCCTATTTTTACAGTATTCGTCTTTTGGTAATACGGCTACTTCGGGAAGAAACAAATTATCTTAAAACGTTTTCTGCTTTAAACTTACTTATCCTTATCCTTCTTAACTCGAGATACAAGAACCAACGTCTAAAAATAAAATTGACTTGCCATCACCTCCCCCCCCCCCCCGGCTTAAATAAAAAGAGCTCCGTAGCAGCTATGTTATTAACTTAACAATTTTTCTTTTATTATTATCATTTTTAAAAGTTTAATTATTATAGAAAGGGCGCTTCCTAACTGTATGGGGCTGCCACATACACACCATACTAATAAAATACAGAGTGCTTCTATCTTTATTTTCAAAGTTAAAATAATGGAAAAATTATTAATATGTTAGGTCAGTGTTCCTCTTACGAAATATGGCAGAACGATAACTTTTGAAACAAGGGTATTTTACTAATAAAAATAATAATTAAATTTGTCCTAATCTTATCCCATTGATTTGGATAAAACATTGATTAAATGACTAAGTTCATTGATAAAATGAGCTTTCAGGTTGTACCGTAAGATCGGGTAACTTTGGAACAGCGGGTAAAATTTAGTTTGTGGCGATTCAGTGGTGGATATACTGTGTTGGTTCAGTCTGCAAAAACGTGCTTTGTGTAGGCACGTACTGCGCTACTACCTTGCGGCAGTTTGGGAACCCTAGTTCAATACACTCGTTTTGCAGTTAGGTTTTATTTATTTCCATTGCTCTTTCCAAATTTTTCGTTTTGATGAAACATTCGCTTGTGCCTCAAGGACTGCGAGCATCAGATTACCGAAGTATTAATATCGGCCTTGAAAAATCGGCTTCTAATTCGAAATGGCCTTCAAAGCCTGATGAAATTTCCTACTCAAAGGAGAAATTTTTATAGTGAAAGAGCTGCAAGTTTACCGCGATCTCTTGGCTTCAGTTTAGTGTTGCCCAAATGCAAGACCGAGACAAGTCTTGGTCTTGCAAACTCAGTCTTGGTCATGGTCTTGGTCTTGCGCAAGACTCTTGCAACAGTCTTGCAGTTACTTATTAGCTTATTACTATAGAGATATTACTGTAGGAGCTAGGAGAAACCTAACTAAGCCCGGATGAAAAATTAGAGAAGTTAAATGCAAGAGGATATTGGTTATACCAATTATTAACATATAGTAACTAAGATTGTCAAGTATTAGTAGATATTTTGCCTTAATTTTTATTTAAAAAATCGTTGTTTTTTTTACCAGACCTGGTCTTGGTCTTGCAACAGTTATGCGGTCTTGGTCTTGGTCTTGCAAAGTGCAAGACCAAGACCGATTTTGGGTAATACTACTTCAGTTAACAAAAACTAAATTGTACGAAGTGTTTTAATATTGTCTGTTATATTTCCTGTTAGTTCAGTAAATTTTCAAGGCTTAATTGTTTAAAAAATTATGATTTGCGACCTTTTTTTGTACAATTAATACACAAATATATTTTTCTCGTGTGCTCTTAAATATAGTATTGTTGGATAAAATTGGTCTATACTCATTTATAAAACTCGGGCAGTTCATTATCTCCATTAGAAACGGCAGGAAACATAATTTTGTACCGATGTTGCTCAGCAATATTGTATAGGCTCATTTTTCGCATAAGAAACAACGAGGAAAAAAGACCAATTTTATCGAACAATACTATATTTAACAGCACAAGAGAAAAATATATTTGTGTAATAATTGTACAAAAAAGGTCGCAAATCATAATTTTTGAAACAATTAAGGCTTGAAAATTTACTGATCTAACAGAAAATATAACAGACATTATTAAAACACTTCGTACAATTTAGTTTTTGTTAACTGAAGCCAAGAGATCGCGGTAAACTTGCAGCTCTTTCGCTATAAAAATGTTTTCTTTGAGTAGTGAATTTCATCAGTCGTTGAAGGCCATTTCGAATTAGAAGCAGATTTTTTCATGGCCGATATTAATACTTCGGTAATCTGATGTTCGCAGTCCTTGAGGCACATGCGAAAGTTTCATCAAAACAAAAATTTTGAAAAGAGCAATGGAAATAAATAAAACCTAACTACACAACGAGTGTTGTGAACTAGGGTTCCCAAACTTCCGCAAGGTAGTAGCGCAGTACATGCCTACACAAAGCACGTTTTTGCAAACTGAACCAACACAATGCATCCACCACGGAATCACCACAAACTAAATTTTATCCCCTGTTCCAAAGTTACCCTATCTTACGGTACCTCCTGAAAGTCCCTTTTATCATTGACCTTAGTAATTTAATCAATGATTTTTTTTCAAAGAGAGTATGTCTACTTTACGACGGCATACTTAGAATTTAATCATTTTGAACAGTTCCCTCTTATTGAATAAAACACGTGACCGCCTTACGAAAAACAAAAAAATTGGTTTTAACTCCTTTTCCTTTCGTAATTGGCCCATGCACCAAACGGAATTTTTTGTTAAAATATTTTGTCTAGAATAACCCCCTCCAGAGTTTGATCATTAATAACTGAGGCACCCTGTATATATAATAGTATATATTAATTCGCGGTACAGACCCCTTTTAATCAAATTTATCAACACTCTTCTTAAACTCAATGGCTTTATCTTATAGTAATCTAAATCTTTTTTATTCACGAAAATTCTCATAAATGAGGTTTTTTTCTGATTAAATTAATTAATTTAATGGAGTAATAAAAAATCATGGACACTCCTTGCAAAAATATATATATTTGGGCTTTGAGGCTTAAAACCCTAGGGTCATCAACGTCTGTTTGTATTTTATTTTTGTTCTCTGGAGCTCAGAAACTCCTTAGAAGAGAAAAAATAAATAAATAAATTAAAAAAAAATAAAGAATATATATATTTGTATATTCTGTTAAATAATCCTTATAGGCTTATAACTGTTTTTATATTTGATTCGTCATTATATATATATGTGTGTGTGTGTGTGTGTGTGTGTGTGTGTGTGGGTGTGTGTGTGTGTGTGTGTGTGTGTGGGTGTGTGTGTGTGTGTGTGTGTGTGTGTGCGATATTAGTCGACATAGCATCTCCTCAATGAAATCCAAGGCTCGTTGCGTCTCTCCCTATAATTATCAAAAGCTGTAATAACAGTCACAAAGTGTCAAGACAAGACAGAGAGGAATTAACACTTTTTATTTTTCTCTATCTTCCTTCATCATGCCTCTCATCATAGAGGTGAAATAATCTATAAAGGTAGATTAATTGTAAATAGGTAAATAAATTGTATTTATTTTTATTTCCTTCGGGCCAACATTTATTATTATAAAAAGGGTGCTGCCCAACTATATTGGGTTGCTACAAACACATCATACTAATAAATTACAGTTACATTATACGTAAAAATGAATATATAAATACCATCAGATGAGGTAACTTTGGGACAAATTTCAAAGTTTTAATTTCCTTCGAGCCAACATTTCGTTCTTCATCAGGGCTAAAAAAGATGAGATAAAAAAATATGAGAAACTAGTAGATGGTAATAGTAATTAATATGTAGTTAAAATGTATAGTCTAATAAACTATATGTTATTACTCTTAACGTCTACTAGTTTCTCATATTTATGCTTTCTTTGACAGTATACCACAACTAAGTTCTCTTCAATATAAAATATTATAAAATTATTGTTTTAAATATTTTAATTGTATAACGTAAAACACGTTAGTGGACGCCATTCAGCATGAGGGTGCCAATTCACAATATATATAAAAATAATTTTAGATAATTGTTTACTATTTGCAACGGAAAAGAACCATCTCTTAGTTCAGTATATTCCACGACAAAAAAAAAATCTAGTGTGTCCAATCACACGTCTTTCCTATCTATTTCAGAAAAGTTTTTATGTCTTTACATATGACCATTAGCAATAAAAAAAAATATTGAATTATATTAACTTTCCTGAAAACGCTTATGGAGGAAATAGTGAAGTTTGTGTGATGCGAGCAACACATTTTCTTACTCACACTTAGTCATCTTTTTTCTCTCTCATTCACCCCTTTCTGACGCCAGGATATGAACCCGTAATCTTACATTGGAAATTGAATAGCTGCAACATCGTTAATAGTTGTCCGAAATGAACGATTTTTATGTAGTTTTGTAGGTTGTGACTAATGTTTTTGTTTTGTTTTGTTGGTAATTTTAATTACCTTAAAAAAAAAAAAAAACAGGCTAAACGGCTAAACCCTACAAAATAAAAAAAGGAGCAACAAAATCGGTTCACTAGTTCCCGAGAAAATCTTGGAACAGACAGACCAATGGCTAAAAATGTGTTTTTCGGAATCAGGGGGCTCTGAAACGTATAGATCCGTCGAAAACCGCTTATCGGAAATTTGATACGATTGCAATACTTTACTTACCTAGTATAGGTAGGAAAGTAATAAATTAAAACATGTGTAGAAAATACACTGTATCATCGCTAATACTTTTTCAATTACTAATGTTTTTGTTTTGTTTTGTTGGTAATTTTAATTACCTTAAAAAAAAAAAGGCTAAACGGCTAAACCCTGCAAAATAAAAAAAAAGCAACAAAATCAGTTCACTAGTTTCCGATAACATCTTGGAACAGACAGACAGACCTATGGCTAAAAATGTGTTTTACGCAGAGGATTCTGAAACCTTATCTAGTATAGGTAGGAAAGTAAAAAGAATTGAAGTTGAAAATAAATATTAGAAATTTTTTTTTGTCGATTTATTAGTACAGTAGGTATATTTTGGTTTATGCAAAATGAAATACGAATGATACAAAATTTTGAGGAATTTTAGTCAAGATATTTTTTAATGGGTTAGCTGACGTTTCGACCCACATGTTGGGCAGCTAAACCAATAAAAAAAAATATCTTCACTGAAATTCCTCAAAATTTAGTATCATCCATAAAAGTGATAAGTCGACTATCAGATACCCATCTCTAAAATAAAATACGTTTTCAAAGAAAACAAAAAAAAACTAAATAAAATATTTTTCTTGAGTTTACCCAAACCATGTACTATGTGAATTTGGTTCCATTTCATTAGTTGCCGTACAAATGACAAATTCTCTTTTTCCCTAACGTTAGGAATTTTGTGATTTGATTCTCTCAATTTATTTATTTGGTGGATGATTCGAATACTTACTTGGCCTTCCTATCCCGGGGAATGGAATCTCACGAATGTTGTATCCAACTTATTAACTAAGGTTTTAATCAGCAGTGATAGTTAAAACCAACTGAAAATCCCTGAATACTTGAAGGGTAATAAATAAGATGGAGAGGGGAAAGGAAAAAAAAAGCTAAGAAAAAAAGATGGATAAGTGTATTGACCGTTTTTGAAGGACAGCGGTGCCTTTCATCTCTACTAACAGACCATTTTTACTGTAGGCGTTCTTTAACAGTCACTCAAAAGAAAACGTGCTTGCGGGCGAATGACCTTAGGAAGGAACCGTGATGATATACTCTGTATTTTCTCGAAAATAAAATTAATTTTTGCTAAGTATGTTCACCTTTGAAGTAAGTAATTAAGACTGCCTCGCCGTAAACAATTTTTTACAATATTTTGGAGGAAAAATTGATATCAATATAAATTAATTGTTTCTAGGATTGGGATGAACCTCTACCCCCGACATATGGAAATAACGTGGTTATAAAAGCCAAACGGCCGAATACTTTTGTAGGCCGCCTTTTTTTCTCGACTCTATGATCAAATTATCTTACGATAAAATTTGAGAACAAACAAGTATTCATGATATTTTATTACCTCATTAAATTAATTGATTTAAAGATAAACGCACCATTTCTTGAGAATTTCTTAGATAAAAAAAGTTTTAGATTACGTCGACATGAAGCATTTCACGAAGTTTTAAACGGATGTTAATAATTTGATAAAAAAGGGTCGGAATAAAACCAGTGAGAAAAATAATATATTTAATGTTGATAATGGGTCTATTATTATTTCAGAAGAAGTTCATGGAGATGAACAATATATTCCGAATCGTTGAGCAATTAAGTTAAAATAATTTATTGTTAGAAAATTAATTATGTAAAAATTTTACATTACATTAAAATTACTTTATCTTAGAAAAATAAACTTTAATCGTTGAAAATATCAATTTTTTTACATAAAATTACTAATATTAGAATTTCAAAGGGTATATAATAATGTCTCGATGGAGGAGGGTAGCTCAGTGATAGGGCGCTCAAGGTCAAGGTCCCAGGTTTGAATCCCGCCCAATGGTAGATAAATTATTTATTCTGTTCATCATCAGCCCTCGAATCGTCCCTGGGAATTGGCAGAACCCCCTGGGGCACACACAGCTTCTATTCTCAAAGTGGGTAACCTAAATTAAATGATTAATTAAATAACCTATCGAATACCCTTAATTAAATAAATAATTAAGCGAGAAAACCTCGTGGTTGAGCGTGATCTCGGTCAAATCGCCTACTCACACAACTGTAGTACCAAGAAACAGTACTTTCCCTAAATAGCACTAAACCTAAGACCCTTCATGGTTTTAGAAATAGAAATAGAAATAGAAAAATAACTTTATTCTGGGACACAGTCCCTTGAGAATAACAAATTAGAACAAAATTAAAATATTACATCTGGCCAAAACAAAATAAATCGAAAAAAAGAAATAATGTAAAAAAAATATAAGGTAAAAACTCTATATACAAAACAAACTAAACTATATACAAAACCATTAATACTATGACAAGAAACTTAAAACTATTTAAACCAGTATACACTTTTCCGAAAAAAAAATAAAGAATTAAAAAATAAAAATATATCAAATTCTCTATTAAAATCCGCTCGAATGGTTAGCAAGTATCTGACTGTTTTTGTGCTAGGAATTGGAATAGGAGGGATTTGAATGTGGATATGGAGGGGGAATGTCGAATTTTGATAGGGAGGGAATTCCAGAAATTGACAGAGCGAACAATAAAGGAATTTTGGAATGAGGCAGATCTGTGAGAAGGCATGTAGAGGTCAGAAGGTCGAGATCTTGTGGACAGGGAATGGACTGAGGATTTGAACTGGAGAAGGTTGTAGGCGTAAGAAGGACGATGGTTGTTGATGATTTGGTAGAGGAACGTACCTAGAAAGTATTGTCTTCGGAAGGAGGGGTAGAGCCACCTTAACTCAGTGTAGTGGTGAGAGACATGGGAGTACCTCGGGGCACCAATAACAAATCTTACGCAGCTATTCATTAATCTTTTCAGTCTATCACGGAGCTCCACCGAGAGGCCATCATACACCACACAGCTGTAGTCAAAGTGGGGGAAGATGAGAGAGGAAATTAGGAGTCTACGGATATGTTGAGGTAGGAGATGGCGGAAGCGATGAAATAGTTTAAGGGTAGAGATTGTCCGACGGGAAATGTGAGAAATATGGTTGGTCCAGGAGAGGGTTTGATCTATGAAAAATCCTAAATTTTTAACAGAGGAGTAGAAGGAAATTGGCTGGTCATTAAGGTGTAATATGGGAAAGTCAGTATGGGATCTAATGAGGGGCTTGGAACCAATGACGATGGCCTGAGTTTTGGCAGCATTCAACTTTAATCCATTTACATTTGCCCAGGCATTGATTCGATCAAGATCTTCTTGAATCTTGGCAAATGCCCCCAGTAACTCAGAGGGAGAAAAGGATAGGTAGATCTGGGAATCATCTGCATAAAGGTGATGGGAACAATGGAGAATTGATTTAGGTAGGTCGTTAATGTAGGAGCTGAAAAGGAGAGGAGATATGCTTGAACCCTGGGCAACTCCAGAGGATAAAGAAAGGAAAGCAGATAGTGGTTGGTTGGGTATAGAGACTGCTTGGGTGCGTTGGGAGAGGAAAGATTGGAACCAAGAGATGGAACTATTGGAGAAAGATAATGATTTTAGTTTGTTGAAGAGGATGGAATGGTTGATGGAATCGAAAGCTTTGGAGAAGTCTAGAAGAATAAGGACAGTTAATTTTCTATCATCTATTGCAGATTGAATGTCGTTGGTAATTTTAATTAAGGCAGATTGTGTGTAATAGCCGGGAGGGAAACCAGATTGGAGAGGATCAAATTGGTTGGAATTTTCGAGGAACTTGGAGACTTGGGATTGCACCAGTCTTTCAAGAGGCTTTGAGAGGTTAGAAAGAATTGAAATTGGACGGAAATCTTCGGGTGAGGATGGATTAGGCTTTTTATTTAAAGGAAGGACAATGGCTTTTTTCCAAGAGGTAGGGAATACTGAATTCTGAAGGGAGAAATTGTAGATAAAAAGGAGAGCTGGGAGGATTTCAGGTAGACATATTTTTATTAATTTGACAGGAATGCCGTCTGGCCCTATGGAATTGGTGTGGGATTTCATTAACGCGGTTAACAAGTCTGTGGGAGAAATGTCGGAAAAATAAAAGTTATTGTCGTTAAAGGATATCTCTGGAGCAAAGCCAGAAGAGGAAGGTAGAGAAGAGGTATTAGCGACAGATATAAAATAAGAGTTTAAATCATCGGAGGATACAGGATAGGCTGCGGTAGGGGATCTGGAAGGATTACCAATGGAAAGTTTACGAAGCAGTAGCCATTTCGATTTGATATCAGGAGCTGAGGAAAGGGTTTCATGGAAGTAGGAAGTTTTCGCACGCCGGTTCCTTGTCTGTGCCAAGTTGCGAAGCACCCTGAACGCTTGGTAGTCATCTGCAAGCCTCGTACGTCTAAAACGTCTTCGGGCAGCGTCGCGCCTCTTCTGCTGATCTTTGATTTCCTGACATATCCAAGGAGCAGGCCGGTGACGAAAGTTAGAGGTTTTGAGGGGAGCATGGGTATTGAGAATATTGAGAAGATTGGTGGTAAGAATGTCAACCATGGAGTCGATGGAAGAGCAAGAATATATTCCATTCCAGTCTAGGGTTTCTAGGTCAGGTAATATTTTTTCTCGAGTAAGGGAATCTAGGTGACGGAAGGTGATAGTTCGAGGCTGGATTGAAGGCGTTTGGATATTATATGTTATTTGTATAAGATCGTGAGATGATAAGAATGATACTGGCAATTGAGAAGAGGAGAGGAGATTTTGTACAGAGTCTATAATGTAGAAGTCTAGCCAAGTGTCTGACCTGCTGGTGTGGTGGGTGGGGGAAAATGGAACTATGAAGAGGTGCAGAGAGAAAATTAGGTTTTCTAGATAGGATTTGTCATTGGAGTTAGAGAGGAAATTGGTATTGAGGTCACCGGAGATGATTATTCTGGGATATAGAGGAACGAAGTTGAATAGGGTTGATTCGAAGGACTGATCAAATGGAACATGGGGAGGACGATATACCACAGTGTAAAGGAGAGGAAGATCCTTACAATGAATTTCTACTAGAAGGTATTCAACCTGAGGATGATCGGAGGGTGGTGAGGAATCGAGGATTCGAGTCTTCAGGCTATTATGGACAAACATGGCTACTCCTCCGCCATTCCGGCTTACCCGATCATGACGGAGGAGGGTGTGATTAGGCAAGGAAACAGAAGAGGAAGGGATGTAAGGTTTAAGCCAAGTTTCCGAGATTGCGATAATATGATAAAAGTTTTGAGTGAAATATTGCAGGAACTCGTCATAGTGGGCAGGGAGGGATTGAGAGTTAACATGACAGGTGATTAGGGTACTAGACATGAGAGGAATTGGGAGGGAAACAGTCAGAGTTTGGTAGAGAAACTCTAAAACAAATAGAAAATACAAAAAGGCGTTTACAATGAATGAAAATAGCAGAAAAGAAAGTGTAAGCAGGAACCAAAAGAAATAAAAAACATATGGTCAATAAAATATAAATTAGTGTGTAAGTGTGAAGAGATATCTCTATGCGTAGAAGTGAAAATGTTCGTTTGTAGATAATTGAGTTCAAAGTTATTTTAATGAGGATGAGGAGTAGACGAATTCTTCGTGGTCAGGCAAATATATCGAGGTCCGAGGCCTGTTCAATCAGAATAACTTTATGCCCGTCCTCCTTTCGACATCGCACCTTTCCGGCGGCAAACCACGTATATTTGATTTTCCCCGCAGCTCTCTTCTTTCGGGCGAGCCAATATAAGTGTCTGTTCGTGGGAGTCATTTCCTCACTCAGATATATCCGGTGACAGTCATTCTCCTGCCAGCCGATATCCCGAGTAGTGAGGTCTCTCTTGACTTTCCTCTTCGTTATTAAGTCGTCCCTGACTGACTGTTTGACAAAGCGCGCGATGACAGGCGGCGGTCGTGGGTCATCTTTTCTACTTCTGCGGCGATGTACTATGTCCAAGTCATCTGTACTGAGCCTGATGCCCAAACTTGCTCCAATGCTGGTCACCAGAGCGGCGGGCGTTTCACCAGTTCGCTCCGGTATCCCTCGGATCTCCAGTGATCTGGATAACAAGCCCTGCTCTGCGTTATTCAGGCGAACCTCCAATTCACCCACTCGAGATTTGAGGGCTTTATTTTCCAGAATAATTTTTTCGAAATTACTGGCTTGACTTTCGAGGTGTTTCTCAATTTTCGATAATTTTTCATTAAGCTCAAAATTGAGCTCTCCATATTTATCGAGGGTTGTTTTTATGTTCTTTATGTCTTCATTGACACTTGAGTCTAAGCGATTTACTGCCGCCAGTATTTCTGAGGCGGACGGCTCAGTGTTAGATTTTTTGGTCTGGTCACAATTAGGGCATACCCAAGTTTTTTTGTGTGCTTTTAAGGCTTCAATTTCTTTTTCACTTAGATTGAGACACCGACCGTGAAAAATAATTTTGCATTTTACACAACAAAGATTGTTTTTATCTTCGCGTGCAATGGTATTATTGCAAATATTACACTGCACCATATTTAATTAGAATAGTTCAATTAAAATGTAAATAAATACCGGGAGAGAGTTGTTTTGATGAACGCAGTAAACAGTGTTGTCTAATGCTGTAGGGATTAGTAGACGTTTACACTCCCGTAGTTTCTAGAACTCAATTGGATTCACGACACTTTCTTTAAGTAGATAAAAGTGAATATATTACACTAATCACAGTGAATACTGATACTGTTAGAAGAAAAATACACTCAACTATAATGAACTGTACTGAACATTAAAATTTTAAAAAATCAGAACTGATAATATAAGAGAGTAATAGCGATGTGTACAGGTAGCTGTCTCTGGCCAGACTGTGATGTTATTACGGTTTTAGTGGTACAGGTTTTTATATACCAATGCGACCATTTTCAAATCTTAGAATTTTATTTTTTTTTAAATTAATTTGACCAACTTTCATACATATTGTAAATCTTCTGATTTATATACGTTTTATATTAAATTATTAATGTTAGATTTTCAAAGGTGTTTATAACTTGTTAATATTATTCCGTTCGGGGAGCGTTTTTAGGGCATATAAACAAATTAGAAGATTTGCAATATGTAAGAGGTTTGGCCTAATTAGTTTTAATTTTATATTTATTTAAATTTAGTTAAAAATCATAGGTAGCCAATTTTTTTTTACTACCCTACCGTGTTATTCTTTACTAAACTTTGTATTTTACTCTTCTTTTTATTTAATTAAGACAATACGTAATTAATTAACATTCATGTATCTGGGCGTTTCGCTTTCTAAGTTCCACACGTGCGTGTTATATAATGGGTGTTGTACTTACTAAAACAATGAACATTTACATGGTGAACGTCATGGAAACTCGGTGTGCTGATTATGCATAATTATGAAAAATGTTATCGTCAATAACGCAGTTAGCGTAAATAATATGGATCAGTAAAGAAATCGTCGTATAATAGTGTTCATTCAGTTATGGAATGGACTTAATCCGTAACAAATAATAATAATAATAATGATATTAATTTAACTTTCATTTGAATTAAATATCCCAATTGGTGAATCATGTATTATCTTTTAATTTCTCACGACTCAAAGCATAAAAGCACAAAGCCCTAGATAGCTAGGTCAAGCTACCTCTGAAAGCTTAGAAATAGTTATCTAGAATGTATCAACGGGACAGAAGGCCCATTATCAAGACTTAGGGAACAATAACCGATTTCTGCAAAAGGGCACTTTCTCACAGACCTCATCTTAAGAATATTAACTGTCGATAACTTCCTTTGCGTCCTCTTCCGACTTCCCTTCACCCCCTTGCTATTCTTGGGTATATAACCCTCATGCTCCTCAGACCAAACCACTCATGTAGTATCATTCTTGAAGTCACACTCTTCACTGTAGGAGACCTGGAGTGAACTCATGTAGTCAACCTATGTATCCATAGTATATTACTTTGTATTTTAGATGCCATTTGTAACAGACATTATGAATAAAACCATTACTTATAAAATCTTCACTGCCTCCGATTCGTTAACTATTCTAATTATGAGGAAGATCTTTGGCTGACTTGAGGGCCAATCATTACAAGCGATTACTAGAATTAAAAATTTGCATCATTGAAATTAAAAATCATGTTTCGGGATAGGTAAGTTTGTCATGATCTTCCAAATTTCCTTCAGTTTGTGCTCAAGGATTTGGAGATTATCAAAATACATATAACTCAGGAGGACCAATTTTCTACTTATCACCGCATTCCTTTTAGAAATGGGATATCGAAGGCCTAATATCGATATCATCAAAATATCGTACTTGAAATATCCATAGTCTATATCAGGGGTACCCATCCCCTCCCCAAGATCGATGACGCATAAATTCCCCCCTCCTCTTTTCACGAAATTTCATTGATGTCTTTTTCTTAAAAACATTGCAAGTGAAAGTAGAATTATAAGAAATGTAGATCATATCCAATTATACTTACTGTGGTCTCGTCCATGTTTTTCTCTTTTCCCCTAGTGAAAACTTTTCCATCGGAAAATTCAATCCGGAAGAAATGTGCTCCCCCCTAAAAATTTCTAAACCCTGTCAATATGTGGCCCCCCCTTCTCAAATATTTTAATGGCTCATCTTGCGCCATGAAACCCCCTTCTGGGTATTTTCCTCTTTAGATTATTTAATGAAAATATCAATTCTCTTACTCTCTTTGGTAAAATTAATTTTCTAAATCCTAAATCTGAAGTCCCACGCGCGCTATTCAACTCATGGATGGCTATCGAAATGTCGATGTTTTCCTATGCTACGCATTACATCCTACATGAAAAAGACAAGATGAGTATAATTTTTTCTTAACGATCAGATTCATATATAAATTTTAGAGCTTTACGAAAATGAAAGTTTTAATTTTTTAATTAAAATATCGAAGGGACGATATTGATAGTCGGTAATATCGAAGGGAAAATTTGGAATATCGGAATGAAAATATCAATATTTCATTAATTCTACTATATACACAAATGTGGGCTAAGGAGCCTCAGATATACATAAACAAAAATACAGAGAAATTAAATAATCATAATAAAAAAAATTATAAGTTACTTTCTAATTATAATCAGTTAATAATAAAAAAAAAATGAAGTAAAAATAATGAAAAACTATATAATAATTTATATACATATTTACAGTAGTATCTATTAACAATTTTACTGGGATTGGATGGATAAGAAATGATTGAACAGGCGGGATTTAAAGGTAGGAAGGGTATTGGATTGACGGATGTGGGAATCATATATCTACTATATACAAAATATCTTATCTCTTGTGTAAGTTTAGAGGTTTTTTTTTATCGAATTGTGTATATTTAAATTTTTTGTGCTGATTAAGTACTTAAAAAAATTGTATTTTGGAAATGTTTAAATGGACCAGTTTGTTGTCTTGACAAATAATCTCATAATATAAAGACATTTGATGTATTTAATTATCGTAAAACTAAAAAAATTGTATGAAGGCTAACAATTTTTTCTTCTCAAAAATAAGAAATTTATTTATTGAAGTGTTAATACTTCCCCACAAAAAGTCTCCACTTTTTTATGTTAAGAATAAAATAAATTTTCGGTATCTATCGATAATATATTATATATTATATTTAATTTTATATTTCAGGATAGGCATATGCACTTTTCAATAAAGCTAATTTCGAATTCGTGAGATTACACAATACAGTATTAATAAGGCTGAGCGAAAATCGTATGCTCCATGACAACTTTAAGTACGCCCCTTCATTATCCACGATCTAATCGATTTTGTTATCTTCCCGTGGTCGTCTCGGTATATCAACTTCATCCTCCTATGTTTACATTTTAAATTAAAACATCAACTTCAATAGTACAATTTCTATTTTATGTTTATGAAGGATGGACCTTGATAATGGTCCTTTACTCTCGATTTTACATTATTCTGGATTACAGTTTGGTTATAATGTACTCCGATTACTTATGTTTTCTAAGTCTAAATAATTATTTATGGCTTTTACGAATTCTGTGTTGAACGAGGAAGCATGTGGAGCAAGCTCAATTCCCACCTTGACAAACCCCAATAATTTTCTGTCATGCGAAGATTTAGTGTGTCGCGATAAGGACGAACTCAGTCGCTCAAAATAAGAAGAAATAGTTTTAGCTGTTTTATCTGGAACTCTTTAAAAAAAAAAAAAAATTACAAGTTATTTCTCTCTTTTATTGATATTAAGTATTATCGTAACTAGCTGAATATTTTAAAACCTTGACAAAAAAAAAATAAAATATGAAAATAGACAATTTAAAAAAGTATAAAAAAGCCTAGATAATTGCTGAACGAAAAAAATGTTGAATGGACCTTAGAGGAAAAGGGGGAAAACGCCGGGGGGATGGTTGGTTTCACCCCCCTTGACAGTCGATCAGTTTCTGCTGATTGATGTGGTTTGTTTTTTATCATGTGTTGTTATTGAATTGTGTGCAGGTGGGTCGTTCGTCGGATATTCTTTTAATTGGATGTGATGTAAACTTTGATTAGAGTACTGCATTCAATGCTGACCCTGAAATAATATTGGATACATACATACCTACAATTAATTCGATATGAATCAAATTATATCCGCTGTATTCTGTGAGTTCGCCACTTATACAGCGTGTCCCGTAAGTAGAAGGAAATTTTTATATAATCGATAGCAGACCTCCAGTTGATATAATCGATGGTCCAATTTTCAGCAGAAAAGTAGCAAATCCAAGTTTTGTATTTTTTTAAGTGTTGCGTGTTGTTTTTTTTTGTTTTTTTTTGTTGAATCGAAAGCAATAACTAAAGAAATATTTAATTTGAGTAATTTATAATCGCTTCATTGTAAACTATATAAAATTCACTTTAAAAGAAAGTAGAGTCTATTATTGTTAAAACCATTTAAATGTGACCTTATAGCGGCTAAACTAAGCTAACTTCTGTTTTTAAAAAATCATGGATAACTTGTGATTTTTATTTTGCACCCTCTAACTATACTATACACACCCCACTTTTAGAAGAACTTTCATCTTCAATAAGCTTTGAGTCCATATTAATTTTGCTAAGGATGTATTATGAAATAAGTTGAAATCCACCTCAAGTTGTGTAAAAAATATGATATCCTGTCACCTTAAAGTACCCGTGTTTTCAGCAAAAATGAATACACAATAAATTATTACAACATTCATTTATTTTCTAATTACATGGGATGTAATATATAAATATAAATTCGTAAATAGACTTTTTATTTATTTAAAAAAAAAAATGTTTAAAATAACGATTTTTCAAATATTTTAATTTAAAATGGTAATGAAAATGATTTTTTTTTTTTATTAAACTATGTATTAAGGTTAGACTGAAGGCGGGAAATGCTTGTTATCTTTCTGTGACAAAACTACTAACCTCGCGCATTTTGTCCCGGAACTTAAAAATTAGAATCTATAAAACCATTATCTTACCTACAGTTCTTTATGGATGCGAAACTTGGCCGCTTACATTATGGGATGAGCAGCGTCTTAAGGTTTTTGAAAATAAAGTATTGCATAGGATATTCGGACCGAAGAAGGATGAGTTAACCGGAGAGTTCAGACGGTTACACAACGCCGAATTGCGTGAACTGTATCCGGGTAATATAATTGAGGTGATTTCATCGTGGCGAATAAAATGGGCTTGTAAAATTGTTGGGTTTTGTAACGAGAGAATTCCTAAAAGGTTAATATTTGCTGTACCGAATGGTAAACGTCCGAGGGGTAGACCGAAGCGAATGTGGGAAGATTGCATTAAAACCGATCTGAAGGAACTGGATTTGGACGGCGAACGGTGGAGGGAGGAGTGTAATAAGCGATTGGTGGTGTCGGCATTGAACCTTCGGGTTCGCTAAGCCTTTTATTATTATTATTATTATTAAACTATGTATTATAGAAATTGATATCTATTTATAAATGATCAACTAAATGTTTCCAATCCTAATATCTACTTGTAAAATAAAGAAGCTCGCTGATTGCTTGAATTATTTTCATAAGATCGTAAATATTAGGAATTGGAAACATTTAATTGATCACTAATAAATAGGGATCAATTTCTATAATATATAGCTTAATAAAAAAACTCAGCTTTATTGAACCATATCATAAATTATTCCCGATTTTTTTCATCATCCAGCTGTACTATAGATACCTCACCTTTACAAAAACTTTTTCGTTTAATAAACTTTAAATCCGCATTAACTAACTTGAGGTTTATTAGGGAAAAATTTGAGATTGAGCTCAAGTTATGTAAAAAAAAATTATATTTTTTATCGTGTAAAGTAAATTTACAGAAATACTCTTTTAGTAGATTTACTAAATTTAAAAAAAACTTTTTTTTTTATTTATTTATTGAGTAATATAATATTCTGTCACTTGGAAAAAAATTATAGGGAGGTAAGGGCATATTCATACTATTTATACAAACAAGATAAAATAAACAGAAGAAAGATAACAATTAAATAATAATCAAAAAGTAAAATTTCTTTTTAAATTTAGTTCTGCTATTTTTACTCCTACTAATATTCAACTAACATTGCTGTTGAAAATTGCTGAAAGGAAATAAAAGATTGCTACTTTGATATCTTTAAAACTCTAATACCTGATAAGAGTTAGGTGATGTAATAGTTACCGAGTTTTCAAAAGCTAGCTTTTCTTAAAGAAAATTGTTTTAGTTTTTTTTTTAATTTTATAAAGAATCACCACTCAAATTATATGGGTATCTATAAATTATTTAATTACTTTTCAAAACATAAATTAACAACACAGTAAACAATTTAATCAATGGAGTAATTGAATTAACAGAACCATTTATTAAAAAAAATAAATGAATCAAAATCAAAAGAGGAATGATTGATCTCTTGATAAAAACGTTTTATTTAAAAAATAAACTAATAAATAAATTATAATGTTAATAATGAGTTTTTTTTTTCTTGTAGATATTTTGCTACCTTAACCAGCCTTCTCTCACTCTCTCTCTCTCTCTCTCTCTCTCTCTATATATATATATATATATATATATATATATATATAATTGCTCCGAGTTACCGGATCGGCCAGCTATCAAATGAGTAATAAATAACAATTATATAATGAAACTGGAATAATAAGATAACACAAAAAAAAGTTAAATAATGGGGTAGTGAGATCACATAAAAAATAACATAACGAACTCAAGTATTCTTTATTAATTTTTTTAAAGGAAAAATATAAATAATAAAAAGGATATTAACACATATTCGTCCGGTAATTTTTTTCCTAGCCATTGACAAAATGCCGGTATCTCTTTATCTCTGTTAGGCAATTTTTTTTTTTATTAATTCATTAGATTTACAAATAGATAAATTTAAAAATACATTCAATAAATGTGCAGACGATAATAATATAATCACATGAAACGCTTGTTGAGAAACTACAAATTTGTAGCACTCTAATAATATATTTACATAAGTAGATCACGAGACCATCTTCTTTTCAGAAGTCTTGGAGGGTTATCAGGTATCTAAGAGGGTTCGGATGGTTTGAAGTTTGTCATGAAAGGATAGGTATCTGGATTGGGCTAAATCGGAAACATATGGTACGTTAAGGTCGTTATGAATAATTTTATTTGCGACAAAGTAAGGAGCATTGAGGATTTTACGAAGGATTTCGGATTGTAAGGATTGGATACGAGAGGAATTTGATGATTTAGTGGAGCCCTAAAGCTCAATTCCGTTGGTCCAAATTGGCCTTATTATAGTCATGTATAATGAGTCTTTTGTAATATATAGAAAGTTTAGAGCGTTTGTCTTAAGTGCTGGAGTAGTCGAAAACGTTGAGCAGTTTCTTGTCGTTTCAGTCTTGTATGAGGATTCCAAGTGAGTCGTTTATCCAGATGGAGTCCTAGGTATCGGATTTGTTCAACAGGGATAAGTGGGGGAATTGTTAAAGGATACTGTAGGACAGGAAATCGGTAATTTGATAGGATTTATTTTAATTCTCCTGTTTTGACACCATTCTTCAAGGTTTGTGATACGTGATTGATGAGTTTGGGATGCAATTGATGGATTGGTAAAAATCACAATTTAATTTATTTAGTATTAAAAGAACAAGAATCGGTTATTTTCTGATCTCATTATTTAGCCATTACATCTGCTGAAATTTAATAAATATAATTAGGAGGTGTGGATTGAAAAATTAAAGTGAAAATAGTCTATAACTCTTCCATTCCAAGGTTTGGGTCTATCACTATATTTCTTGACAATGCCTTTAATGTACTGTCAAGTTAATTTTATTAATTTGGTTAGACTTTACTAGGTCAATGAAACATCTAAATGTACCCTACCTGTTCTGTATCGTTTTTCTAAGATCTAAAGTAACATGTTTAATAAATAGCAATAAGCTAATAGGTGACTCTTGTGCAAGACCAAGAGCAAGACGAGTCTTGATCTTTCGTTCGGGGAACACTATAATATACAGATGACGAATTTTCGTCATTTGGGCAAATACATGTTAAAAAATGATAAAATAGATAAAAAATAAAATAAAACATTTAACATGGAAGACAAAATAAAAAATATTATATGATATATAAAATAAATTGTGACAAAATATACATTGGAGGCACCTAGTCTGCTCCAGATTAATTATATCACCCTTTAGATTATTTTTATTTGGATCGAAACCGGTTTTATGGGTCCGGTCGTAGTTGCGTAACGAATTTTATTTATAATCTCGACCGATTTGACATTCAGCCCAGACATGATTTTTTTTCTATTTTTAATTTGGAGTTAAAAAGACTAGGAACTTCCGTCTTGTATAGACACGGATCATACAGTTATTTAACGTTTTTCTTCTATAAAAGCGTTACACGTTTACCGTCTAGATACATTTAGAAATGTCGAGAATTAACGGAAGCTACTTGACTATCGCTCCATCTCTACCTGATTAGATAACAGGAGCAAGTCGTACACACCGTTGGAAATCGCTCGGTGTTTTATGGGATGCTATGCCCCGCCGTCGGCGTACGAGTTTGGTCGGATGGACTCGCAATTCCATACGTGATGGGTTGGGGGAGAATACCAGACTGAAATTGTTTAGATTCCTCTGGAAAATTCTAACCGCAAGCAAAAAAAAAAGAGAGAGAGAGAGAGAAAAGAAAGAAAAAACAGTAAATAAATAAGTTAACGAAAAGGTTTTCACTAAAAGAATCAATGTTATATGGATCATTAATTGCTATTATTGGTAAGTAAAAGTAACTGTTATTTGTGCTGTTAAGTAACACACTTTAAAGTTATATGTTAACAAAAAAAAAAAATACTTCCACTTCTTTTTATTTAGTTTTTCATATTTTTTTTTAAATTATGTTTGTGATAAATGATCATAATTTTTAGACTTATATATAGGTATGGCTGTGTTTTTATGTTTTTAATTTACTTATCTTTAGGTTATTTTATTTTTTATTGTATAGTTTTTTTACTTTCACTTACGTATATATGTAATATATAGTAAGGGTAAGTATTGCGATCGTGAAAATTTTCGAATCTGTTTTCAACGGAAATACATGGTTTTAGGTCTAAATAACCAAGTATCGCAAAATGGTTTGTGTGTGTGTGTCTAGCTCATTAACGAAAAGTAGTACGAAACTGATATTAAGTATTTAAGGTTTGTATATGGGCCGGATGTGACAGCAACTTTTTCGTTAAAATCGGCTAACCGGAAGTGCCACTTTATATAAACGCTGAAACACATTTTTACAATTTTCTCAAAAACGGCTCTAACGATTTTGACTAAACTCGGTGTATCATTGTATGATTAAGTGGTCTTTAATATCATTTAGGTCTTATCACCGTTGATGTCACTTTACAGGGCTTAAATGCCCAATGTTCATACATGTCTTCCACTAAAGTACCTTTAATATGGTTTATTTTAAAAAGTTAATCATTTCGCATTATTCAGAGTTACGAAAAAATGCTACATAGAACTTTTGAAAGAATTTGATAAGTTAATAGAGGAGAAAAAAATAAATAAAAATACAGAAAAACCTGCGTTGCTATAGACTGTAGCGCCTAAACGAATGTACAGATTTCAATGAAACTTCGCTAAAGTCATTTTCTCGACACCCTTTATATTTATCCATATAACGAAAAGAAACTGGAAAAAAAGTTACGAGGGATGGTACAATTAAATTCCGAATAACTCAAAAAGTATACACTTTTTTGTGGATATTGTATATGGTTTTTTTAAAGTTTATGGAATTTTTTGATTATTATTTTACTTTTGTTAATTTTATATTCTCTGTATATATGGTGTGAATTTGTTCATATATCATTATAATTATTGTCCACGTGACAGATTATTATATGTCTAAATAAATAAATAAAAAAAATTTAGACTAGATTTGCTCTTTTCAGCTTATAGATGTTCATACTCTTGTATCTATGATCAGGGCTAAAAATTAAATCTGAACATAGCATATATACTGAAATACATAAATAAATCTAGACAAAAAGATTAACAGTATGATTGAATAAATGAATGATTTATTTCTTATAAAGAACAGCTTACAGCAAGGAGTTGGTTGTTTAACAATTTAATAGTAATTATTTAAATACAAATTAATATGGTTGTTTAACAATTTAATTGTAATTATTTGAATACAAAGTAATATGGTTGTTTAACAATTTAGTATTAATGTTTCGGTCTTTAATTTAGAAAAAATCGTTTTCACAACAAACTTGCCGGATGCTCATTGGAGATGGCAAGGTTCGTAAAAAATAAAAAAATAATCAAGAGTCAATTAAATTAAGAGTCTAACGAGCGCCACGCTATTTAATTGGTTGAATTTGGAAAATAGCGAAAACCATAAAAATAAAAAATTGGATGCGGAGTGAGCTACAAACTCGGAACCTAATGGGTTTAAAAACATATGTTAATTAACATCATAACCTATCGAACCTTCTTACTTGGTTAATAATGATTTTCCCTAATCCCTCGAATAGGGTTTTACAATTCCTTATTAAACCTACAAAAAAAAAAAAAAAACAATATAATATATACATAAAACGTGAAAACAAACTGAAAAAAAAGAAGAAAATAAAACTAGCTATTATTAATACTAATGATGAATTTACTTATTTCTGTTGATTTAAATAACTGTTAAAGGAAAGAAAAATTATGAACAAGAAATTAGATTCATAAGAAAACAAAGAAAATACAATTAACTTTAATTATCAAAGAAAAGAATATAAAATTATTATAGAACTGAACATTAACCTACAACTATACAATATAAAAAAAAATAGATATAAAAAAAAACTTATGTGTACAAATTTACAAAATGTCAATGGTTGAACACCAATTGACACATTGAGTTATCAGAGGAAGCGGGAACTTTATTATTTATTTATTATGAAATAATTTTAAATTGAATTAGTTGTAATCAATTAATACTATTTTTTTCTAGTGTTTATTTTCTATTGACAATTGATTTATATTTGAGTTTAATTGAGTTCATACTTGCATAGTGGGTAGAAACCAAATTTATTATGAAAAAAAAATAATGATAAAATGGAAATATTCAAATAACAAATATTATAAACCATTAACATATTTAAAAAGTAGTATTTTTTTTTTACGTAATATTAAAAATTAATTGTTACTTTAATTGTAGTTCTGAAGACCGGATGCGAATTTAGAAACGTCCGTCAAAAACAAAAAAAAAATCAAAAAGTGAGAGGTCTCTCATTGTCAAATTACCTTATAATATTGAAATTGGCGCCCAACAAAATCGTCTACTTTATACTATATTGAATAAGCTTTAACTATACTTTGAGATATTATTGTTAATAATTGTGGCACATACTTTATATATTCTGTTATATCTTACCTTGGACCACTTAGGGCGGGGAGGTCTTGGTCTGTATAAAGAGGTCTTCAGGTTTCTTCAGTGAGTTTTTTTTTGGGGGGGGGGGAGAGGAGGAGATTTCTTACTAATTACTGAATCCGAAATACTTTAGAGTTTAATGTTTGAGGTTTATTTATTTTTTTCATTGTTACTATTTTTTTTTATATATATATTACAATATAATGTGATTTTATAATTTTGTATTTATTTAAAAAAAAAACCTATTCCCTAGATTGTTAAGACTGGATGCATATCCTACTTTACAAACCATCCTTTCGTATATAAAGTAGGACACCGTTGATAAAGCTGCTAAAAAATCTGTTTGCTGAAGGTCTGTAAACAAAAGGACATCCATCCATCTCTTTCATGTTTGATTGAATAATCAGAAATGAATTCCGCACCTTGCAATCAGTCGTTCGATATCATTTAATCTCTTCGAGGCTACAAGGCCGGATCCCGATTTTTTTTTGGAAGGGGGGGGGGAGAGCTATAAGAGTGATGGCCGAGTTTGGGAGAAATGTTACCTTGTCTATAAGAGAAATAGTAATAAATGGATTATCTATTTCATATCTCTATGTATTCAATATCGATTGTCGTACTCATAGTTAACCTAATTAACTAATTTCAGTGATGCATCTAAAACAATCGATTTATCGCTCATTCAATTCTTAAATTTCTTTAAATTAAAGTTCAAAGAAACTTTTCTGTGATGAAGTTCCAGGTTTATGGTATAAGTATAACTTTTATTTATTCAAATTCTTAAAAAAAAATCCGTTATTTGAAAAATAAAGAGTAACTGGGCTTATATTAAAGTTATAATTCGACTTAAACGAATTATAAATTATTCTAATGTGTCGTTTGTTTGATTAACTGTAAATAAAAGTTTTTTTGTTTTTTTTTAGAGAAATCAACAGAACATTTTTTTTTTTTTAATGATTTTATTGAGTATTAATACAGTCTGCCACACTGAAGGGCATCGGTACTAAGGCTACTCATTCACACAATGTGTACATAAGACAGGAAAATAAATATAAGTAAGTAAAGTAAAAGAAAAAAAGATATAGATAAATAAAAAGATAAAGTAAATAAGATAAAGGGAATTAATATACACATATACAAGATAAATAAAATAATAGATTGAAGCTGAATTATAATAAAATAAATAAAAC
The DNA here is from genome assembly GCA_928085145.1 of Nezara viridula. Lineage (NCBI taxonomy): Eukaryota > Metazoa > Arthropoda > Insecta > Hemiptera > Pentatomidae > Nezara > Nezara viridula. The sequence continues at coordinate 140,490,196 of OV725078.1, read as the reverse complement.
ACATTCACACTTATATGCAATATACAGAACTTTTTTTTTTTAAATAAAAGGTTTTTTTTCAAGCTCTTATTATATGTACATATCGTATAAATCAAATACACCAATGTTATATGAATCGTGAGTTTTTTCTTGACACAACTATTCTTTAAATGGGACTTAATTGGTTTTATTCTCAAACGACTAATCGTATAACTTAAAATTTAAGTAATTGTGTAATGAATCGCTTTGGTGAGGAATACATTTATTGATGATATATAATATATAATATATGAATACATATACATTTACTGACACTAATTGGGTGACTTTTTATTTTTCTTTCATTTTAATATCAACTGTTTGGATCAATTAAATCGAGGCAAAGAGCAAAAATATGACTAAACAATTTTTTTTAAATTCTTTATTAAGATACATTACAATATGTCACATCTAAAGACAATAGTAATAGTGATTAAAGAGTAGCTCATTCATACTATGTACAACAAATAAACAGCAAAATAATAATACTAAAATTTAGATAAACTAAAAGACTAAACAAAAGTAATTTATACTAATCAAAATAACAATTTAAATACACACATGTTTTCATACAATATTAAAAAAATCATTCACTCAAGATCTCTGAACTAAGCTTTCCCCCACTCGTGGAAGGAAAGACAGAACTCTAGGAGATCCCAGCGCCTGTCAGTCAGCCGCATTACTTATAGGACCAGTGGAGACTGAGCAGAGGCGCTATTACTTGACATACATGGCTTGAGTGAAGAATCTGGCCATTGCCAGAACTCCAATATATTCTTACAACAGGTCTCTGGGCCACTGCCGCTTCAACCTTCGAGGAGGATTGTAGGGATGGGTTGAGCTAGATACGGATTGGCAAGTGGATTAGGATGATATGTAAGGTTTTGATGGAATTTTGAAACATTTTCAGGGATATGGTCTAGGACAAATGAGATATTAAGATCATGATGTAGGGTTTTGTTGGTTTCATAAAACGGAGCATCAACTATCACCTAAATAAAATTAAGCGGGGTGGGTAAGAGAACTCCAGATAGTAAGAAAGTAGTATGTATTATTTTCTTCACCTATTATTGGATTCAGTAATCTTATATTGTTTTTTACAACTGTAACTTCTGACAAATGTTTAGGAGCAATAGAATTAACGTCTTTTACACACCATATGTTCAATGCGTTCTCCAAATTTTTGGAATTTATTGTCTAAGCCGCGTTAAGTTTGGTCCAATTGGAGTTGGCATTGGACCAGGGTTCTCCAAGGAACATCGATTGGCTCCAATACAATTGGCAGTCTTTTCCCAAGTCTTCTGTACTTCGGAGGTTTGCTGGATTTTCCGGAAATTGCCTATTTTCATTTGTTATGATATTAATGATTATTATTTTGAATGCCCCTAATATAGGTTGTTCTATTGGAACTTTCATCTACTCAAATTTAAAAACTCTGTTTCGTTCGCCTGCACGACAAGTGAAAAATAGTTCATTACATCCGTGAAATGATGTTTATGTGGCCTTTAAGGGGGAAAAAACGGTAATTACAGGAACAATAATTATTTTAAAGATAAATTCTTTATATTTTCTTACATTTATTGGCTGTGTATATGCATTATAATATATAAAGAGTATATATTGCGATTGTTTAAGTAATTAACTTAGCACCTAACATAAATAAATATGGACCAATGAAAAAAAAAAATATATATAGTTTGTCTACATTCTGGGAATTGCTGTGTTATGTATGTGTGCGATGTTGTAATGAGTTCCTGGCGTTTGAAAATTTAAAGAGAGAAACAGGGTAATACTTTTTTTTTTTTTTGTCTTGGAAAAATGTTTATAGTGCTATGTATATTATTTAATATGGTTTTATTGTTGATAACTTGTAAGTGTATTGTTATGAGGGAGAAGAGGAAAAAGAGAGAAAGAAAGGAAAGATATGACATATATATGTATAAAAAATAGAAAAATGAAATATAAAATTAATGTCCTTGTGGATTGATAGGTATGCTGTGTACGAAGCAACCCTATGTAGTAGGGCAGCATTACTTTTAATAAAGTATTTCTCTCTCCATTTTGGGGAGAGATATAGTTAGTATAAGTTCTAAATCGATGTAAAAAATGCATCTAAATAAAATATTTAATAATTACATTACTAATAACTTTTTACGTTGTTGTGAGGAATCGATCCACCATTTACTTTATGCCACCTTTGACTTTTTGGGTTTAGTGAACTTAAGTTTTCATTTTCTAATATTATACAAGACCATCCTTATGAAAGTAATTTTCTAAATTTTGCTGAAGTGTCTCCTTTATTTTTTTAAATATTAATTTTTATTTGAACATTCAATACCGAAAAATAAAAACATGTGTCATTTAATACAAAAGTTAAGTATAGTTGTAAAAATATTTGCTGTGCTATGAAAATGTCTGGATAAAATATGTTTATTTTTTTACTCTTATTTAAAAATCGATTAATTGTTCGTCTGAGTAAAGGTTATGTATATTTAACCACCATAATATTCTACAATTAATAACTCCGGTTATAACTGACCGCTATCCACATTACAATCGATGACCTTTCACTATTACTTTTAAATAGAAGAGATAGAAATTATGACGGGCGGATAGAAAAGGTGAGTGTAAAAGAACCTCCTTTTTGGAATGAAAAGCCCGTAATTTGGTTTTGTCGTTCCGAAAATCCCCTCTGCTAGACCCTCCCCCTTCCCCCGTAGACCATCAATGCTGCATATCATGGTACTTTTCAAGTACTACAATGATTATTGTTGCACATAAATACGTCACTCAGTCATAAGTAATGTCTTTTTTTAATTTAATGCAATACCTTTCATATGATACCATGGTATATGGTACATGTACCACGTGTACTAATGTTATATTTCCGGTTCAAGTTACTAAATAATCCAAGTTGAAATTGATACCCGGGGATGGACCTATAAGCGTGGACTTACGGACAGGAATAAAAGTGAAGATGGTCCGACGAGATGCTATGTGGGGGGGAGAGGGGGGGAGGAGTTCAACGACCCAAGACCGTCTGAATGAAGCGCTGTTTACGCGGGAGATAGTAAACAGTTGGCGGCAACAGGTGGCTCCTGCTTCTGTGGCTGCCGGAGCGCTCTGTCGGTTCCCCTGGGAACTAAGTAAACCTGTTACATTTTCACCTTCCTGTTACTTTGAGTCATGCAGTTGTTCTTTGTTGTTAGGTACATTCACTAGCGGATCCAGGATTTAATTTTTTGGGGGGGGGAGGGGGCTTCAGCCCGAAAGATTTTTTTTTCATATACATATAACGATAATTAATCTGAAAAAGATAATAAAGAAATTAATTACCTATATGAAATGGTGTTTAAGTGGTTCTTGAAGTCCTATTAAATAAAATTACACGAACAAGAATACTTGAAGAGATAGTTTTTAATATTTTTTTCTGTAAAACATGGTTACATTTTACCATTTTGGAGGGGGGGGGGGGCTTCACCCCGAAAGCCGCCCCCCCGTAGATACGCCTGTGGGTACACTGTCGGATCTATGGAGATGAGGATGAAACCCTCCTCTCCTTCCCCCTCCCCCAAAATAAATCCATAATTTATTTTTTATTGGTTCATATTTGTTAGCGTTTGAATTCTGAGCTAAATACTTAAACATCTACAATACGCGTACTCTTTTTTAATTATAACGCATATTCAGCTTCTATATGAGAGCACGTTTCAAGAAAAAAAATCTGGTGTGTCCTCTCATACGACTTTCCTACCTATTTCAGAAAAGTTTTTATATCTTAACATATGTTCATGAAGAAAAAAAAAAAAAATGCATTAGATTTATTTTCCTCGAAATTGATTTTGTCATAGCTTTTTGCCATAGCTTAATTTTGTCAAACAATAATTTCTGTTAAAAGTAGAGAGAATAGTGAATCTTGTGTGATGAGGAACTTCGTTAATAGTTGTCCAAAATGAACGATTTTTAAATAGTTTTGCATGGAATTTCATTATCTTTCAAAAAAAGCACAGGCTAAACATGTTTTTTTCGGACTCAGGGTGCTCTGAAACGTATAAATCCGTCGAAAACCGCATTTCGGAAATTTGACCCGATCGCAATACTTTCCTTGCTTAGTATAGGTAGGAAAGTAAAAATATACTCCAGTCTCACGTTAGTAGTTAAAAAAAAAAAAAAACTAACGAAATAGAGGCAGTTCAACATAGACATTCGAACATTTTTATTCTCATAATTCTAAAAACAGTAATAATTTTTAGATATGTGTAAGTGTAATTGACTGTTTATTTCATTATGGATGAAATAGAAAATGAACAGGATGCAGTTAAAATTGTGAAACTTCCTTGAATTTTCATTCATTTGAAAAGTAGTTCATTATATAATTATTACCCATTCTTATAAACGTAAACTTTTTTGATGACAATTCTATTTTATATTTTTTTAAATGTGATTTTTTTTTCGATATTTATTAATTTTATTCGTTATAAAAAAAAAATTCTAACGAAAATTCAAGACTGCTTAAAAAAATTCAATAGATAGAGATTTTCGATAAATTAAATTTCAGTGGACCGTGGTTTGACTGTATTTGATATATGCTTGTTCATTATTTGTCTTAAGAGTGACGTATTTTTTTTAGAACAGTAATGTGAGATGTACTATCTACAGCCTCGATTTCATCTTCTGTCTCTCTGTCCTAATCACGTCTGAAGTGATCAGCACCAACATTATTGTTTTAACTATCGACAAACTTACTGGGAGATTCCGTTGAGAATTACAAATTGTAGTAAATGAAAACGTTTAGAATTATATGTTATTTTTATATTAAAATAAATATAATTAATTTAAAAATATATATATTATTTATTACAGCATATTAGTGTAATTATCGAGGACTTCAAAATTGTGAATTAACAACAAAAGGTTGCGAAACATTTAATAAAAATATTAAAAAAATGTAAATTGTCACATTCGTTTTCATGTGAGAGATTAGAATAGTGTTTTTGTGAGCAATCACAGAACTGAGTTCTTCCCTATTAGTAGGATTTGTGACGTAATTATATCATCATATATGGTTTAGTTCTTAATAATCATCGGCTTAATAAACTTCTGTAATACCTATAATATACCATAGTTATCATAAATATCATACATAATAATTATGACATGACAATTTTAGTACTATCCGTCTTTTTCTATGATTTTTTATGCTTGTATTAATTAAAAAAAAAAAAAGTACACATAAGTGTCTAATTCCGAAATTTAGATATTTTCAATTAATTTTGTCTTGTAGTTTTGTAATAAACATGAACCATTCTAAGAACACATGCACATAAAATTTAATTCTCGACTTTCTATATTATTTTATACATATATATTAAATTATTATCACTATTCTTAAATTATTCACTGCTGATTCATATAAAATACCATTAATCTGTACACGACACTTTTTAATTGCTGAGGAAACGCCATAACAAAAAAATTATCAATGATTTGTTTATACAGTTGGTATGGTGTTTGCATTTTAGCACTTAAGACGACACATTGCCAGCTCGAATATTCTTCACTTTAAGGGCAATAGTTCGCAAATTACAGTAAATTTTCATTCGGTATGGATTGCTTTAAAGGTATTTTTTTAATCCTAATCAATAGAATAAATGAGTAGTGAGTAGAAACATATTTGTAGTCTCACGGTTGCGAAAACTGGCTTTAAGATTATGAGGAATCATGATTTATTTTATACATACATTTAAAAATTACACACATTAATTAAAACTTGCATACATTTAAAAAATGAATAAATAAAAGTCCTGTATAAAATTTAATAAAAGCTCCATTAAAATAATTAAAGGTTGTACATATATTTAAAAAATAAAGGCAGGTTATGTTAATATAAATCTAAAAATCAGCCAAATTACTGAAGCAGCTTAAATACGTGTTTGTCTGGTTTCACTTGATATTATCCAAACATTTTATTAAATTTTGAACTTATAGTAAATCAGTGTATACATTTTTTAACCTGATATATTGAAAAACTGAGGCAATGTATCCTTCGGATTTTCTTATTAGATACTAGCATTGATTTTTAGATTTTTATGAAACTTTAATAGCAAAAATTAAATATTTATTCTGTTAACATCAATAATTGATACCTTTTTTTTTTTACAAATTTTCTCAACAAATAAAAATCTTGTTATTACGAAATAGGAAAAAAAAATCAGTTAAATTACTTTAAAAAAATAAGGATGGGGGAAAATTAATATTTAATAAATCAATAAATCCCTATAAAAGTATTAACATTGATCATTTAAAGTATTTATTACTAAAAATTAAAAATAAATAAACTGGCCAAAATAAATTAAGGTAAAAAATCAAAATTGTATTCTGTCACATGGACAATAATTATATTGAGATGAGACTATATTCACACTGTATGTTTGGGCTATATTAAATTAACAGAAGCAAAATAACAATTAAATCATAATTATGATTATAATCAATTAGTATATACAATAAATAAAAATAAAATAAGTAAATTTTCGAATACTGCAGCACTTACTAGACAAACGCTCTAAGCTTTCAATCAATTACAAACGACTCATAATTACATATGACTCATATGACTATAATAAGACCTATTTGGACTTACGGAATTGAGCTTTGGGGCTCCACTTAACCATCGGATTCCTCTCGTATCCAATCCTTACAATCCAAAATCCTTCGTAAAATCCTCAACGCTCCTTACTTTGTCACAAATAAAATCATCCATAAAGATCTTAATGTTTCGGATTTGGCCCAATCCAGATATCTATCCTTCCATAACAAACTGCAGAACCATCCGAATCCTCTCGTTTCAAACGTTGCTTCCTCCTCTATTCCTGATAACCCTCAGAGGCGTTTGAAAAGAAGATGGCCTCGCGACCTTCTAATATAGAACTTTAATTTGAGTTCTAGCAATGGGTAGTTTCTCTTCATGTTGTACATGTCATGTTACCAATGTCACATTTACTTGTTGTATTTTTTACATGTAATACAGTTGTAAAGTTCATAAAAAAAAAAATGTTAATTTTAAAACATAAAAATACAGACATATCCTATATATAATGTTAACTATCAGGCGTGCGCGCTCGCTACAAGCTATAGGGGACTCTCCAACTATAGAGGAAAAAGCGGGACGGTTTTAATATCGATCTATCATATTTATCTGCCGATATATTTCTGCCAAAAATATCGATATATTTTGGTTAACATCCCCACACACTTGTCAGAAATGATTGGTCGTATTTTTAACGAGTTGTCTTTCGGTCGTCAAAAAGTGTAGCGCTGATTTTTTTTTTCGCCACTCACGTTCCAAAATTTTTGGAATTTTCGATTAAACAAAATTGGAAGTATTGAGAGCCCGAAACAGTGCATGAACGAAGGATAGGCTTGTGCCTCCATCTTTTCATGGAAAATCGTCTCCAATTAGGAATGGCAAAGGGTTAGAGGTGAAAGTTCTGTGGTGTCCCGGTTTAACAATCATAAAACCGTACCCCCAACGCACAATCCCAGCTAGGAGTAAATGTCTGCCGTTATATAAATTCAGCGTTAAATTAACAGTAAACAATTGTATGGCATATATTTATACTATGTATTAAACTTAGGGGACCATGTAGTTTTCTACAGTTGCGTTCCATTGTCTTAGGAAGGATATCTGTGTTTAAATTAAGGAATCTTTATCGTTGCATATGCACAAGAGAAAAAAAAAATATGGTGCATCACACAAGTTTCAATTGCTCCTCCACTTTTAGTGGAAATTAATTTTGAAATAAATTAATAAAGTTTAAGGATATTCTCTGAACTATAAATATAAATCAATGACAATTATAAAATATACTAATCTTGTACACTATTTATTTTGGATATTTCACAATTAAAATTAATTTTAAAAAATTTCATTTAGTTTATTTTGAAATTCCATTTAGTCAGTATGGAAATATTTATTTTATATTCGACAATATAAACGTATAAATTATTAGCCACTACTTTTTTTTTCACTTACGATGATATTTTTTTATATTTGTTTATTTAGAAATATTACATTCTGTCACAGTCAAGGACATTTATAATAGCGTTCAGAGAGTACACTCACACTCTATTTACAATAAATAAAAATAAATAATACAGAAACTAATAATAATAAAAATAAATGTATATAAACAAAATAACTAACCTAATCAAAATAACAACTAAAACACATGTATAACGATGGTATTAAATATCTATTTATATTAATGATAGAACGCCCTTACTTAATTTTTATTTGAGGTCATGTTGTTTTGTTTTATTATTTCATATTTTGTTGCAAATATTTATTTATTTTTTTGGAATTTTAATTATTTTTCTTGTCGTTTCAAAGTATCGTTTCGAGTTTTTCTTCGATTCCTAAATTCTGAAAATAGCTTCCGTGTAGCTGGGAGTATTCTAAGATGTGGCCGTTAAATGAGAAATAAACAATAATTGGCCTTAAATTAGATTTATAATTTATCTTAAAGGGTGCTGCCCAATTATATTGGGTTGCTACAAACACAGCATACTTATTAATCATTATGGACAATTTTTTAAAACAAATTAATTAATACAGTATTAATAATATATATGAGCATAGTATACAATAGTTTTGTGTGAAACTTCTTTTGCCGCGTTTTGAACTTTTTTTTGGAGAGTGAATTAGATTGAGCCGTAGGATCAGATGTGTAACGCTCGGGTAATGTCGGCTGGAGTCGACTAATTGAAGTTTTTTTGTATATGGATTAAAATATCTCAAAAACTAAATCTGCTAATTGTTAGCGAGGAAAATGTTCATCATTTTGAGCAATTATTCAAAACTGTATCGTAACGCGAAACCGTATCAAGGAGGCGAAAAGGAAGAAATCGTGTCGAAAACCAAATGATAACTAGGTTTATTGAAGATATGGATTAATATATCTCAGAAACTAAAAATCGGACCTCTATATTGTAACCGAGGGAAATTTTGAGCATTTCATCCTATTTATAAAATGAGCTATTATTTATTATTTATATTTCATATTATTAATCTCGCCGTGTTGATGTTTTCACTTCTATCTTGTTGTCTAAAGCACAAATTATATTATATTATACAACTAATATAATATATATATAATAAATATATATTATATAAATATTATATTATATAAATATAATATATATATATATATATATATATATATATATATATATATAATATATATTTTGTGACTTAGCCAATTTCTTGGGAGAATAATATATTGCTGAAGAGGGGGACGAACTGTTCTTCGAAACGTTCAATAAATTTGCAATCAAAGACTAATTTTGATTAATTTATTCTGACAAATCGACAATTGAATCACTATAAATGTATATATTGCATCAAAGTGTCCGTTTTAAAATAATTTTGACTATCTTATAGTCCTAATAATTTTTATGTTTAATATAAAATCCCGAGACTTTTTTTTTGGATATAGATGGAGGGTTCCATCGCCCCTTCCCCTCCAACTAGAATGGAAATTTTTCGCCTATGAAATCAACCGAAAATTTAAAAATAAAAGTTCTGTAAAATCTTTACTTGAAAAATTGCAGTTCTAGTACCGAAATAACCGGGGGAAAAAGTCATATCCGAAACGATTAAAATTATTAACATTATTTATTGAGATATATTACAATCTGTCACATTTAAGGACAATAGTAATAGTGATAAAGAGAAGCTCATTCATACTATGCAAAATAAATAAACAGCAATATAATAATTAAATGTATATAAACTAAAAGATACTAAACTAAAAAAAAAATAAACTAATCTAACAAAATAACTACCTAAATACACACATGCTCTTAAACAATATTCAAGGTCTCCGAACCAAGCCTTTCCCTCTTGGAGGGAAAGGCAGGACTCAAGGAGATCCAAGCGTCTTGCAATCAGCTGCATCTCTGGTATTACCAATGGAGGCTGAGCAGAGACACTGTTGATTAAACATTCAAGCTCTGGTTAAACGTTAATGCTTTAATGGTTGACACGTACTTTTAATAATAAATTATATCGTTTGAGTCATGAATAGGATTTATAAAATTTGAATTATTATTGTTTATTGTTTTATTTATGACTCAAAACTAAATTAATTATATAATTATTGCTTCTTTTTTTTTTTGGCTTAATGGATAATTCTGTCAACATTTTTTTTCTATTTTTTTTTTGTTGGAAAAACTTGGAAAATGCAGTTTTCTTTGATGTGGCGTAGTTGTAGATTTTCCATTTCCCTCCATTGGCGTTTTTTTTTTTTTTTTGTCCTGTGTATGTTGTAAGGGCGTAGTTCACCTTGGCCAGAGCACCTTTCCCTTGAGTCTGATCTCTTTGGATGTTTATTTTCTCAAGTGTATTTATTATACATTTCATTGGAAGCAGTTATATGCTCCTGTTTACGGGTCTAATTCCTTTTTATACCATTTATGCCATTAATCAAAATTATGCAGTGAAACAAGGCATATTTATTTTAAAGATGAGGGTTTTAAGTGAAACTCCTAGCTGAACACACCTCCCTGAAGAGGACTTGTAAAGTCGGGTCGAAACGTTGGCTTTTAATGAAATAGTTTTGTCACTATTTAGCCTATTTATGACCGCAACCCCGGGCCATCTCCTTCCTTTATAATGCAACGGTCAACTATTAAATATTCAACATATTTATTTTATTTACCAACTATATGTATGTGTTTATATATATATATATATATATATATATATATATATATATATATATATATATATATATATACATTTAATAAATAAAGTAGCAAATAAAGAGTTTCTATTCCATAATTTACGTTTAAAAAAAAGAAACGTATTGATTGCTTCAAATATTTTATTTAAATCGTAAATATTTGGAACAGGAACATTTAGTTTGTCACTTGTAAATACGGATCAACCCCTATGATAGAGATCTGGGCGAATAACCCAGTTCTATAACAACTTTACATGAAAATATTTGAAAAATTGTTATTTTTAATATTTTAAAAAATAAAATAAAAAGTGTATTTAGACAATTATTTTTATTGCTATGCATCCCAGATCATACAAAAAACAAGAAGATAAATGTATTGTAGTCAATTTTGCTGAAGAAAACACTGATAAACGTTTTTTCTAATAAACCTCAACTTAATTAATATGGAATTAAAAATTATTAAAAGATGAAGTTATTCTAAAAGTGGGGTACCTCTAGTATGGTTGGAGAATGATGAAAAAACAGTTGCAAATAATTTATATATATTTTTTTTAAATACAGGACTTAGTTTGCCGTTCAAAAGTCCACTTTAAATGGTTTTTAAAAATGACAAATTATACTTTCATTTGAAATAAATTTTGTCTAGTTTCCTGAGAGACAATTGCTAGTTACCAAAAATTAAATATTTTTTTAGTTGGCGCATCCTATTCAACAAAAAAACATGACTTACTTAAAAAAAACACAAAACTTGAATTTCCTCCTTTTCTTAAAAAAAAAGATTGGATTAATGTTTTTCTATAAACTTTTTTGTAGCACATAAGGTCTGCTATCAGCCATATAAATATTTATCAACACTCGAAAAAAAGTATATCAAACCAGAGAAAACAGTTTACTTAAAGGCATTTAGACATATATGATGGTCTTTCATCTTAAATCAACTTGAACATTACATCAAAGAGGAATACTTCTATGAAACTCGATAAAAAAAGACTACTTTCTTCTTCTCTGAAACGCGTTAGAGTATCGATTGATCATCAAGTAAGTAAAGAGGGACTGTTTTAATTTAGAAAAACGTTATTGTTTTATAGAAGAGTATTTGTATTCAAGTTGGCTGAAAGGAGCCCTTTTTCATTGAGTTTCATTAAGGTATTCCTTTTTTACGGAAAGATCGAGTGGTGTTTAGATGGACTACTGTGCATCTCACACACTGAATGAAAAGGTTGGTTACATAAAATCAACTACTCTGGCTCAATAATTTTTATAGAAAAGTTAAGACTTTGTGTTGATTATTTAATTATTATACTGTCATTATTTTTATCAGTAATGTTTAATTATTACATGTTTTAAATTGAAATCGCAAATTGTCGAGCTTGGTAGTGTATAGGTTTCATGAAAACCTCTTGAAGTAGTTCATAAGTAAAATATCTCTTATCTTAATTCAACAAGTAAAATTTCGTAAGATTTTTTTTTTGAGTAAAAAATATCTTATCCCCATTTTTGATCATTATTCGACCAATAAAATAAGTTGGAGTTGAGATTATATTTATTTCGGAGCTAATTACTTGAGTTTTATAGATTGATTTTATAGAACTGTGTTGGCTATTATTTGGAGAAGAGGCAAAAATAAAAAAAAATAAAAAATTGGCGGCAAACTAGGCTTGCTTCTCTTGGGGGAAAAAAATTCTATTTCCGGCCTTCATTTCCAGAACAAACGCAGCAAAACCCCGCTTTGGGTCCATGTTACCAAACGGTCAAACCACCCGCTAGCAAGAACATAGCCTTGGTTCTTGGAAGAGATTTCTGCAATGGACTTCCCCCGATTTCGGACAAAACTCTGCAAACCACCTCTCCCTCTGTATGTTTTATTTTCAGATCGTGTACATTATCACCATTTTACTTTTTAATATCAATCATTATTATTTAAAGCAGGAATCGAAACTCTATATTGTTTATGAGACTTTTTAAAAATGTTTCATTTTAACAGTTCTTGTCAAACTTTTTAGGAAAAGAGTTCTTTAAATAAAAGTTCTAAGGAACTTTTTTGTAATAAAGTACCAGATTTAAGGTAAAAGTTTGATTTTAAAAACGTAAAAAGTCCAGTTAAATTAAAAATAAACATTAATTGGGCTTATATTAGAGTTGTAATTTATTTTAAAAGAATTGTACGCGGTTGTAATGTGTCGTTTGTTTGAGTTACTGTGAATAAAAGTAATTTTTTTTTTAAAGACTTTTTAGTAAGTTTTTTAAAAATTAAAGTTCTGTGAAACCATCACAAGAAAAGTTGCAAGGGAAAAAGTTCTAGTTCCAAAAGAACATGAAAACTATCGAAAATAAAAATCCGATAGTTTCGAAACTTTTAAAAATAAAAGTATTTTTTCCGTTTCAAGCCCTGATTTAAAGCCGTTTCATACCAAGTGGTCTTTCAATTATATCGCACCACTATTTAATCATGGGCATATTTCTTATAATGATTATATATATATATATATATATATATATATATATATATATATATAAAATTTGATCTAACCTATAATATTTTTTATATATACATTTTTTTGTTATACCGAACACGATTTTTAGTTTTAAACAAAAATTACCTTTGATATTAGGAGCCATTCTACATAAAAACAAAGGACTGTTAATTCATTTTTATGCAACTAAATACCAAATAATACCGCTGATTTATCCCGAGCCAGATACCTATCCTTTCATGATTAACTCCAGTCCCATACGAATCCACTTGTTTCCAGACTTGCTTCTTCATCGATTCCTGATGAATCCCCCTAGGCCTCTTAAAAGAAGATGGCCTCGTGATCTTCTCACCTAGAATTAAATAGGGAGTGCTACCACTGGGCAGTATCTCTTCAAGTCTGTCCATGTCATTATTTCTAATGTGTGCATTTTTACTAGTTGTAAATTTCATTAAATAAATAAACATAAAAAAAATACCTAATATGAATGACGGGTGATAAGATGATCAGGATTCAGTCAATTTCTTGATAGTTTTTATATTTCCTACGTTTCGAACCTAACTTGTTAGTCATCGGGGTTGAAAAAAGTTATTATATCAGGTGTAAAGAACTGATATGAGAGACAATAAGTAATGAATAATTTAATTGTTAATGAATGTAGATCCAGTAGATCTGGGTAATACTAGATATTTTACTCTTAACAATAGATAGTAATGGATACATGATAACGATAAAGTAGTAACTAATGTAGAAAATTATGTGAATATATGATGTGATAATGAATACATGAATGGTGTGATAAACTATAAATTAATATACATAATAAATGTGATAATTAATATTCTATCTTTCAATATTTATCTATATTATGTGTGATAAGTATTTAGAACGCAGTCATAAAGTTTCTATTAATGCCGACGTTTCAACCCAAACATGTGGGTTATCATCAGTGGTCGAAACACGCCCTGATGATGACCCAAAGTTTGGGTTGAAACGTTCGTCACTAATAAAAACTTTATAATGACTGCGTCCTGAATATTTATCACCCATGATGTGTAGAACAGTCGACTAACTTCCCTCAATAATTTATCTGTATTTATTCATCTATAGCTATACATTTATTAAATATATTATCTATATTATTTTATAGAGGAAGAAGATGGTCCGGGGTGGCGCTCATAAATAGGCTAAATAGTGATAAAACTATTTTATTGAAAGCTACTTTAAAATATGAACAAAGTAAGCTAAGTAAGCTTTGTTCATATTTTAATGTACTTACTGTTTATAATTGTAATAAGCTTATTCACATTGTTTATAAATTTAGTCTAAATATTATGTAACTGCCACAATTCTCTATCTTTTTGTATCTTGTCCGTTCTAGCCCTGAAGAAGACCTGTAAAGTCGGGTCGAAACGTTAGCTTTCAATAAAATAGTTTTACCACTATTTAGCCTATTTATGACCGCCACCCCGGACCATCTCCTTCCTTTATAATGCAACGGTCAACTATTAAATATTCTATATTATTTTTTATTTGATTCCAAATGTGGACTACTTTGACCTCTTAGATTACTTAATGCGTTGGCTACTTAGACCTCGTTTCCCTGTGATAGTTAAGCGGAATTAAAATGTTTATTTTTCTTACATCTCTTTCTCCATGAGGGATACCTGGCTGGAGTCAGTTTTTGCACCGACTGGAAGCGGGTGTGTTTGCTGCATCAATGATTTCGGTGAAGGTGACCTCTATCGCCAGGTATAAACGGATACCTGCTCGCCGTAGATTTGGAACAGGTTGGGGGCCTGGCATTTACCAAAGAGGCATGAGATTAGAGCAAAAACATTTATGCTTTTTTTTTATAAGGGCTTAAAATGGGTTACACCACCTTCAAAATGGCGGCAAACGACCGCACGTTGGTATAACTGCTTATGCATTGATGTGGTCCGAACTGACACCCACGCTTTTTTTTTTTATATAAGTACGATAATTGAAGACGTGTCCAATCCTTACAATCCAAAAGAATTCGTAAAATCCTCAATGCTCCTTACTTTGTTACAAATAAAATCATCCACAATGACCTTAATGTTTCTTATGTATCAGATTTGGCCCAATCCAGATATCTATCCTTCCATAATAAACTTCATAACCATCCCAACCCTCTTGTTTCTAACCTTGCTTCCTATTCAATTTCTGATAACCCTCCTAGGCGTCTGAAAAGATGATGGCCCCGTGATCTCCTAATATAGACATATTATTAGAGTACTGCCAATGGGTAGTTTCTCTACATGTGTTTCATGTCATTATATCCATGCACGAATTTACTAGATGTATTTTTTTTTTTTATACAGTTGTAAATATCATATAAATAATAATAAAAAAATATTTATCTCATTTCCCTTTTACTTAATCTTACCCCAATTTTATTATAATGAGCCCAGTTTGAAGTTTTACTATTCCTAGTTTGATTCCAATTAGAACCTAAATTGTTGGAAGGAGCTGAGTTTTCTCAAAAGTAGGTGAATCCGTTCTTCCGATTTGAGCGTAAGCACGAGACGAAGCAGGATTTGATATATTACGTGACACCCGATCGCCGAAATCGGCAATCAGCGAAAGTTTTATCCACAACGCAACATGGAAAAACCGAAACATTCACGACGCGTTGTGGTTATTCCTATTAGGTCATTGTCCCGAACTTTGTGAATGAACTCACAAATGAAATAATGAACTTTGTGGATAACCTCACCTGCTCATTCACCGATTTAATACTCCAGTCTTTTATCTGCGCAAATGTGATTTTCCCTTACCGCCATCTGAAGAATACACTTCGTATTCTTGCTCATTAAGTACATGGACGAAGATAGTAATGATCCAGATTCTATAGGATCGCCTTGTGTTCGAACAACGACCAAACAGCGGTTATAAATCCCATTGTTTACCCTTTACCCACAACGCGTTCAGACATTGACCGAAAAGATATTTCAACAACGCGTCGTATTTTGTTTTATTCACGTCTTGTTGAGGGTAAAAATTTCGGTCATTGACAATGTAAGACGGTAAGACTCATTCATACATTTAAACCTACAATTTTAGCTTAGTTTACCTTTATTTTTTTTTTTTTTAATTGTCGAATATAGTGAATATCTAGTTTCTATTATTGATATGCATATAAGAACAAAAAATCATCCCAAATGTAGTTAATCATTGAAAAATAAGTAAGGAGTGGTAGTAAACCTCGAGAGCTACAAACATTTTATATAAACCATGGTACATACGATTTTCCGCTGGAAGGTAAAAAAGTTTGTTTATTTTTAATTGTCACGTTTATTGTTGAACAGGAAGAGATAACTTTAAAAATTATTTAATTTAGTTCACTAAAAATTATTTCATAGTAAACTTGACAAATGTTCTTCCTTATACAGGTAAAGTTTGTCTTTTTTATATTCACTTTAAAGGATCTTTTAAGTGACTAAATCACGCTATGGACCGTGACGTTCATGAGATTTACTTTTCTATACAATTACATATAGGCCACAAAAATGATTAATTTGCATCATCCTATTTATAGTAATTTTAAACGCGCAGCAGAGGAGAACCAAAGAGATTTATCAAATCTTTGGTAAGATTGTCCAGTTGAGATTATTATCTAATCATCTAAAACTTGGTGAGTGGCTTAATTTTATCGTAATCTACCTAAAAACTTTTTAATCTATGAAATTCTCAGAAATAGGACGTTTTCAATCTGGAGACCGTTTAACTTTTTTAATTTAAAGAGGTATAAAAATTTATGAATACCCACCCGCTTGCTTTTCACATAAATCTTAAGATTCTATCACAAGATCAATGAAAGAGGTGGCCTACACAAATATGGGGCCATGCAGCCTATATAACCTCGTTATTTTGACATGTTGGACAACGGCCCTAATATTTGTATGACCAATTTTTTCTTGATTTTCTGATGAACTTATCTTACGATTCAAGTGGAAAGCAAATGAGTATTCATGAATTTTACTACCTCATTAAATTGATAGGAAGCGGATTAGCTCAGTAGGTGAGCACTGACTTCCTTATCTCGAGGTCCCAGGTTCGAGTCCGGCTGATTACTAGTGATTTTTCATCGGACGTGATTCGACTCTCGGTTCAGAAAACCCTCCTAGGGCACACCCAGCCCGCTTAGGCCCTATAAATTGGGTACTCTTAATTAAAATAATAAATTAAGAGGGGAAACCTAGTGTCAGAGCGTGATGTCGGCCCAATCACCTCCCTGCACAACGATTGGCTTAGGAACTAGAGATGAGCAAATACCAAAGTGAGTACTGATTCTCTGGTATTTTAGTCAACTTTTGATATCCCCGACTCTCTTTACTGTACTCAGATTTTCAACTTCTCTGAGTATTTTACTGAAATGTTGAACTGCCCGAGTTTTGAGTATTTTACTCAAATAGCTGACCTGCCCCATTTTGAGTACTTAACCCGTATGTTGGCCTATTATAAATAATAGTTTCAAGTACCAGATGTCCATAGCTTAATATATAAATTATATTGATAGATGTGCCATTGTTCTAATTACATAATATTGTTAAATATAGACTTTTAATTGTTTGACACACTAATAATAAGAAATTTCGAATTTCTTTTTTTAATTATATCTACATTACGATCCCGTTATACGTATACATCTGTTTAAAATTTTAGTATACAGTTTTATAATATGTTTTTGAAGACATGATTTTAAAAAAAAATAATCTCCATTTTAAGATCATGCCGATGCACTTTGACTTCTTTGAGCTTTTCGGATTTCTTCCATATCAGGGTCTATTTATATATTTTCGGAGCCATAGTTTTCAAAAAAAAAGGTGTCCATTTTATCATTACGCCACTAGTTTCGACATATAAGTTTTTTAGATGGCTTCCATACAAGGCTCTATTTGTATGTTTTCGGAGCCTTAGTTTTTGAAAATGGTATCCATTTTATGATTACGACCCTGCGTTTTGACTTCTTTGGGGTTTTCGTCTTTCTTTCATATAAGGGCCTGTTTATTGGTATTTTAATTACAAAGTATTAAAATTGGTTTCAGAAAACTTATTTGAAATACAAATAATTCAAGTATTTTGTAATTTGATTTTTAAAAAACGAATACAAATACAAAATACTTTCTAGTGGACTAATATATTTGGGAATTTATTTTATCTATTTAAATTACAAAAGAAAATATAAATATAAAATACTTTTACATCCACTCATGTATTAAATTGCTTTCAAGGAAACAACACAGGCGAGCTACCCCCATTATTATGATGAAAAGTTTAGTGGAATTACCTTACTGCACTGAGATGTGTGTGTATATAAAAAAATCGTGAATAATCTATAATTTTATGAATATAAGTACTTAACGTAATTTGGTCACTTAACAGTCCCTTTTAAAATGTTTTATAAAAGATAGATTCTACTCGTATTGAATGAAAATGTTCTCTAGTTTACTACGAAGCAATTATTAATCACTTAAGTATATATATATATGTTTAAGTTAGCCCCCTGTTCAACAAAAAAGTACATAACTTTGCTGTTTTTTTTTTTGCGGAAAAACCGGACCATGGTTTATATATATATACATTTTTTTTTTGTGGCTCTTCTACAAAAGATAAAGTGTACTATCACTCTTTTAAATATTTCCTATTACTTACGAGTCACCGTGTGTATGTATTTGTTGTATTTATAAATATATTTATTTATATTGACTCGCCTGTTACATACTATATAGTAATTTCCGGATATATCGTAAGGTTCAATCAATAAACAACAATCTCTAGACGATGTAAAAAAAAAACTTTATTAAAAAATGGACCGTGACGTTCATGAGATTGACTTTTCTTTACGATTACATATAAGCCACAGTAATGATAAAGGTTAATTCTCATCATGTTTATAACCATTTTCTTTATCAGTTTTTTTGATAAGTTTGTCCTGTTGAGAGGTATACATTTTTAAAACAGTAAGTTAAAATAATAAACGAACGTGTTTTTTTTAATTGGCGTGTATGTAAAGAAACTTGCACATACAAAATAGAATTTGGTTATTTACTTTTTTTTTTTAAATTTTTACAAACAAAAATGTCATGGACTTAATACCTTAATTTTGACCAAATACTTTCTATTATATTTCTAAGATAACGCTTTTATCCACTCATTTATTCAATTGCTTTCAAGAAAAAAGAGCAATCACTATTGTTATTATGAAAAAGTTCATGAATGATTACATGATTTTATGAAAAAACAGAAATTAGGGTAGTTTCGTCATTTAAAAGGTTTTTTTAAAAATGACAAATTCTACCCTTCTACCTCTTAAGTTAGAAAGAAAAAAAGATGTCTACTTTGTCTCAATATTTATGTTATCCCGTCTTTGATTAGCCATGATGATGGTATTAAACTTATGCCGGAACGTCGGCACAGAGGACAAAAATAGTTATTTGTTTATACTGGGTTGTTTCATTGACTGAACACCTCAAACAACTTCTCTCCTAGTTATATAATATATATATTATTTTCCGGAGGACCTTAAAGTTCAGTCAATAAACTGTATTTTGACGACGTTTCGAGAAATAATAGTAACTTTCACATACATAGAGTTAAAAATATGTCTATCATTTAAAAAAAAAATGTCATTTTACTGTTGTTTTTTTTTTTCTTTAATTTTAGAAACGGAAAATGCCATTGATGCCTTGATTTTGACCTTTTAGGTAAAAAATAAAAACTTGAATAACTGAGGTATTGTTTACATTAAACACAAAGAAAAAAAAGATGAACTAATCTATGTTTTTGACAACAACGTGCCCTTTTAAAGTACTATTATAACTCCCGTCGACTGTCTTATGCCCAAACGAGGTAGCATTCTATTTCTGTAAGAACAGGACTAATGAGGGAAGGAAAAAGAAATCGTTGGCAGAGGTTTTCAGGTAAAGTGGTTTTGTAATTGTTAACGGTTGTGCCTAAGGTAGGGGTGGTGGTTGCCTGAAGCCGCAGGTAGACTGAAAGGTCGGGCTATGAGTCAGTCCTGTCAACTATTCAGTCGCCTAGAGTCTCTCGCACAGCGTACATCCAGCCTCTCTTCAATCTGGAACATGTTATATACTCATGGGGTAATTATATTTATATATATATATATTTATATATTATATAATACATATACATATATATGTATTTATATATTGATAGTGTCATTGGCATCACGTCTCCTTATTCCGGATGTGAGCGCCGGATGAGTGCTTTTAATCCGTACAGTACGACTTTTATTCATAAAACTATTTTGTTTAACATAAATATATTTTTTTTAAAAAACAGTTATTTATTTTTTTAAAATTATATGAATACTGTATTTAAAAAACATCTGTGTTTGTATTAATATTCTGTGTACAAACATTGTGTGTACAACAGTTTGAATCATTTTCTAAAAATAAAAAAAAAAAAAAGATTATAACTTTCAAAATTAATTTATTATATATATATATATATATATATATATATATATATATATATATTTATTTATTTATTTATTTATATACAAATTATCTGGTATATTTTTATTACATATTTGTAGTTGTAAATGATAACAAAAAATTGATATAATATATTATAATAACAATAGAAGAATACTAAGAAACAAGTGTTAAAGTGACCGGGAACCCATTGATAGTGTTTGGGATAGACGAGTGGGCCCGAGCACGTACCTGTGTGAACAGGTAGACTGGCCTAGGTCACAAAATGGCCGACGGGAAATTTTCCCGGGCATTTATAATTGAGGAGACCTCTTCCATATTTGTCCTTTTTTTTTCTTACCAGTCTTTAAAAAAAATAATAAATACCATTTTATAAATATAGAAACATATCAAAAGTCTATATTATTTTTGTATTACGGTAGAAAATATTATTATGATTACATAGTTTGTTTATGGTCAAAAAGCCTCACCACGATACGAACTAATTAAAAAAAAAAAAAACAGTGATAACTGATGTAAAAGTAATATTACTTTTATGATTAATTACTTTTTTTTTTCTTCCATAAAACAAAAGAATACACTGTTACCAATCATTGCTTATTTACATTTGAACTTATTTTCTAGATTTTATTTAAGAATAGCTTAAAATATTCATAAAACTATAGTATGCAGATTAGGTATGTTCTGTATGGTAAATGATAACATAACAGTATTTACATGACAAATAAATAACTAAATATATGACACAAAAACAAATATTTACTAAAATCTTTTTTACACCAGGTTAAAAATTTAAGTTTACTAAATAGCCTCTAATTAAATAATGTTTCTAAAAATTTAAATCTTAAAAAAAAAATTGCTGTTTATACATAAATACACATTGCCTATCGGTATTATTTCTGATTTAATTACAAAATATATTATTAAAAAGTTAAACTTATTTATAGCAAATTACATTTTTATTTCTTCCTTAAATCAGAAAAATATACTTTAAACTAATCATTGTTTATTTACAATTTAAACTTATATTCGAGTTTATAAACATGCTTATTTTTTTTTTGTGGGATTTTAATGTAATTTTATGTTTAATGAAGAAGTGATTAATCTTTTACAAAAATGTCGCATTAATCCTATACATTTTATTTCATTAATAAAAAATCTTTTTAACAAGAAATTTTATTTTCTCTGTATTATAATGTTTCGGTATCATCCCTAACCTTTTTTAAATATTCTGAATTAAACAACAGTCATAACAATCAATTATTTTTTTATATTTTTTTTGTATACTACTCAATGTTAGTATGATAAATGATATATGATGATATGTAGAGAAATGATATGATAATATGTTCTGTTTGATAAGTTATTACTTTATAGTACATACACATTTATTTATGACAAAGAAGCTTCATCTCATATATTGATTGACCCCACTATGTGACATTAAAACAAATATTTACTAAAGCATTATCTGCTTGTACGAGGAAACTAATTTAAAATTGCGATATAGTCTCTATTTGACAAAGTTTTTTTAAAAGTAATGATAATTGTTAATTTTAATAGTGTTTCTTACTTATTAAAACTTCACATCATTGATCTGTATATGTTTTTACATATTTATTTATGATAAAAATGCTTTTTCTAACATAATGACTCGATAAACGAATATTTACTATAATATTGTCTGTTTACACAGGAAGCTAATTTAAATTTACTAAATAGCCTCTGATTGAATAAAGTTCTTGTAAAGTAAATATAATCATAATCATTAATTTTAATATATTTTGCATACTTATTTAAATTTAATATCATTGATTTATATGCATATATGACAATGAAAATTCATCCTACATATTGACCCACTATATGTCATTAAAGTAAAAAAATTTCTAATTAGCCTCTGATTAAATAAAGTTGTTGTAAAGTAAATGTAATCATCACTAATTTTGATATATTAATCCTGCTTATTTAAATTAAATATTATTGATTTATATACATATGTACATGTGTATTTATGACAATGAAACTTCATCAGACATATCGATCCACTATTTGATACTGAAGGATATGTTTGCTAAAATATTATCTTTTTACACCAGGAAGTTATTTTAAATGTACATGTTTTTTTTTCTGTTTGTTTGTTTTTGAATATTAATACATTCTGCCAGATTGAAGGGTATTAATATTAAGGCTACATTAATCATTCACACAATATGTACGTACAAATAATAACTTAGGTAGAGATAATAAAGAAAAAGAAATATAGAAAAATAAAATAAGTAAATTAATATGCCTGTAAAAAAAATGAAATAATGGAGAGAAGCTAAATGAAATTAAAATGAATACAACACATTGACACCTATATACATTATTAACATTCGCTCAGGGGACTCAGAGTCATGCTTTATCTCCCAAATACTGAAGCCAAGACAGAACTCCAGGAGATCCCAGTGCTTCACTCCTGCATCATTCGTATTGGAAACCAGTGGAAAATGATGGAGGGCACTGCAGCAACAGACACTCAGGATCTGGGTGGAGAATCTGACCAATGCCAGAACTTCAATATATAAATATTTACAGGTCACAAGGCCACTGCAGTTTTAACTCTGGGGAGGATTTTAGGGATGGCTGGAGCTAGATAGGGATTGTGCTACAGGATTTGGATGATGAGTGAGGTTCTGGTGAAATTTGGAAAAATTTTCTGGGATTACGTCAAGAACAAATGGGATAGGAAGGTCATTATGGAGGGTTTTATTGGATACATAGAAGGGAGCATCGACTATTGTTCGGAGGACTTTAGAATGGATGAATTGAATGCATTTGATATTATAAAGTTTTGCTGTCCCCTACGGTTCTAGTCCATAGGTCGAGATAGGTTTCAGGATTGTCTTGTAGATTAGTAGCGTGTTGACAACTAAAAGTTGAGATTTTCTATTCAATAGTCTATATAGCTGTCCGTATCGTCTGTTAAGTTATTGTCTTTTAAGTCTGGTATGTGGGTTTCGTGTTGGTCTTTTTTTTTAATTTACTAAATAGTTTCTTATACTAAATAAAGTTTTTTTTTATAAGTAAATGTAGTCATAACCTTTAATTTAATTATTTATTCTTCTTTATTAGAATTACTTTGTACAATTTAAATGTTTAATGTCACAAAATATTTAAAAATATATGTTAAAACATAACTAAAGCCATTCAAAAAAGTACATTTCAATTTTAGTAAAGGAGGCACAATGTACAAATATATTCATTGTCTCATTTGTATAAAATTTGTTACAAAATAATAATTAGATAAAAAATGTTAATAATATTGTCATAGTCATATTTATTACATTAAATTTGTCATACCATATAGTAAAACTTTCTTTTAATATTTATATTTTAATTTAAATAATATCAATTTTATATTAATATCAAAAAGAAACTTAAAAACTTTTGATATTTATAGTTCAGTTTTATTGATACTCCATTAAATTTTCATTTTTAATGTACCAAAAATAAAAATAAGAAAAACAATCAGTTTATTTAATTATACTTATTAATGAATGCAGTTCTAGAGCACTCATTTTTGTTTTGATAAAACAGGTCTAATACACTAATGTATTCATTATCTGTTGCATATAAATTTTCTAAAATTATATTAGACATAATAATTCACACTATGTTGACTTAAAAAAACAAAACATAATATTCATAACTTAATCTTATTGATTACATATATTTACTTTATTCTATTTTAATTAGTAATATGACAATAAAGTATATATTTGTCAATGTATGTCTATGTGTTTTTTTAAAATCGTTATTCATTTTTTATAAATATATCACTCATTAACTAATGACATTTTCAAGTGAAGATTTATTTTTAAATAAAGTTTTTCAAACATGCAAATACATTGATTATCTTATCTGGATAAAGTGTTTATTATTTTATTACAAACAATAATTAGAAAAAAATTATTATATATCAACCAATGAACATTTTTTTTCACCGGAATAGTGTAACAACCAATCGTCTCAAAATTGAGAAAATAATAATTCAAATTTGTGTTTTGGATAATTTATAGGATTTTTAGCCATATTTTTTTATAAAGGGTAATGAAATTTCAATCCAGCATTATGCTTGAAAATATTAGGGCTAAAATTAAATGAGAAATATAAGGGATACCGTATGTGTGTTATACAAAGGCAGAAGAAAGTAAATTACCAAGAGAAAAAGATAAATGATGAAAATAAGTCAAAATGTAAGATTGCACATAATAATAAAGATATAACAAGTGATAAGCATTAATTAGCTGACTCATAGAAATTAAAGAAACATATAAGATATCATATACACATATAAAGAAGGACGAATATATAAGATGCCTCGTTTATTTTTATCACTAATTGTATCTCCTTTGTTATTTATACCCTTACTACTCAATTTATTTTTATTTTATGTTTATTATTTATCTTTTTTTTCCTTTCTAGGTTATTTACATCTTTCTTCGTACTACTAGAGACACTTTATCTCTTATATTTCTAATTTATGTTTAGCTCTGATGATCCACAAGTTTGAATCGAAACATCGAACACTCACAATATAAAAGATATGATTGAAAATCCTGATAATTTAAGATAACCTTCAAAATAAGCAATTTAAGCAATTTCTCTCCGAAAGTTAATTTATTCGTTTACTATTTTATATAATTGTGATGTCATCCATTTTGCCATAATCATATCCAACAGATTATAAACAAAAAATTAAATAAGTAAGAAACATTTTCTTTATCACTTCATAGGTATAGGCTGTTTTTCTGTATAAAGGTAGTGATAGGGAATATATATAATATTTCACTATGGTAATATAGATGGCATCACAATTATATAAAATAGTAAACGAATAAATAAACTTTCGGAGAGAAATTATGAATCAATTTTTAAACAACCAAATCTGCATTTAAGCCTATTTTTCATAGGTTAAAAAAAGAATGTATTTTTAAATAAATGTATTATGATTTAAATGTATACATATATAAGAGAAAATCTCTCTCTCTCTCTCTCTCTTTCTATATATATATATATATATATACATATATATATATAGAGAGAGAGAGAGATTTTCTCTTATATATGTATACATTTAAATTTGGTTGTTTAAAAATTGATTTTAAAAAATATGTAATTACATTTTATTATTGTTATCAACAATTTATAATTTTTTTAGTGAAAAATTATTCAGTTATTAAATTAATGTATCCTTGACAGTGATTTAATTGGCACAATTTAAATATAAGTAAATTGTTTCATTTTTTTATTCATATTGATCATCAAATATGGACAAACACATCCATAAATATAGATAAATTTCCAGGCCGCGATTTTGTTTTACAGTAATTCATATTTAAAATTTAATGAATGTATTTTTAAGACATGAAAAATGTATATCCATCTCTGTTTCAGGGCACTTCATTATTTTTAATGTTTTTTTTCAAACAATAGCCGTGGGTAATCTCTAACAATAAAACAATGTGATTTCATTCAGAAACATTAAAACCATTCATCCGTTATTAATATCAATTTAAGAGATTAGGATTAGAGACTTGTTTCGCCTGTTCGGTTAAGTTGTGTGCTTAGCATGGATGGTGGGAGCAACTTCTGTTTTCTATCTAGCCCTCCCGTCTATTTCTCGGCCGGGGAACTTCATCACCACTTTATCGGCTGTTGCCTCAAGTGAGAAATCGTAGTTGGATTACGGATTAAAGTATAGTATAAAAAAACTAAATACAAATATTGTTATCATCAATTTATTGTAAATAATGCGCTTACTATTTATAATGACATTAAAGGGGACCGTGTATTTGAAAAAAATTAATAAATTGGATCCATAAATTAATATATCTAAAAAGACAGAACTTACCGCAATGTTGATATTTAGTCGAGGTGTATAGAGATCGGACATAACACAGGCGGTCTACGAAGAAGGGCTTTCGGGCTGAAGAATTACTTAATTAGTTAGTTTCTTTCTTTTTGTTCAGTTTTTTTTTATTTTTATTTATTCATGATATTTAAAGCTGTATCAATAAATAAAATGCATTTAGTAAATTTGATAACAGAAAATAATAACATGAAATCACTTGTTGAGAAACTACCCAGTGGTAGCACTATAAAAACAAAATATATTTACAATAAGAGATCTCGAGGCCATCTTCTTTTCAGACGCCTCGGAGGGTTATCAGGGATAGAAGAGGAAGCAAGGTTAGAGACGAGAGGAATCGGATGGTTCTGAAATTTATTATGGAAGGATTGGTATCTGGATTGGGCCAAATCGGAAACATAAGGAACATTAAGGTCATTATGGATTATTTTATTGGTGACAAAGTAAGGAGCATTGAGGATTTTCCGAAGGATTTTGGATTGTACTAAGGATTGGATACGAGAGGATTTCGATGGCTTAGTGGAGCCCCAGAGCTCAACTCCGTAAGTCCAAATAGGTCTTATTGTAGTCATGTATATGAGTCTTTTGTAATTAACTGGAAGCTTAGAGCGTTTGTCTAGTAAGTGTTGGAGTAGTCGGAAACTTGAAGCAGTTTCTTGTCGCTTCAGTCTGGTATGAGGATTCCAAGTTAGACGTTAGTCCAAGGTATCGGATTTGTTCAACAGGGATAAGTGGGGTATTATTAGAGGATACTGTGGGACATGAGGTCATAGGTTTACGTCGAAGGGTAAAGGTGATTTGATGGTGTGTTCAAAGTAATTTTCATTTTCTATATATATATAGAAAAATAAGCTTTCGGGCTGAAGCCCTCCCAAAATTAATTCCTGGATCCGCTAGTGGGACATAGTAGCTTCTGTATTATATTCTTGATTTAGTATTATAAAGTACATTGCTAGATTCTTAATTTATTTTGCTACTAGTTATCTGAATTCTTATTCATCTTCGGCAAGAGTTGTACACGGTTCTCCTTCCTCGTTATGCAGCTACTCTAATTTGTCAAATACTCTCTTCATAAATCAATGGCTTGTAAACAAGAAATGTATTATTGTTGACACTACTGTACAAATGTTGCTTCACTTTGGTTAATCGACCAAGATACCATGATCGCACTAAAAATGGGATTCCGAGAATGGCCGAGTGTTGACGTGTACGCTGTATAACCTCCCTTTATTTAGATCGCAATTTACGACTTCCGCAAACTCCTGGCTATTCCTAATCAGTTAAAATCAGGGCCTTAATTAGCTTTAATTATGTCGCTGCTTTCGACTTCCGGTCGTTATGGTGGCTCAAAACAAATCCCCAACGGATGGGACCTTTTCTGTTAAGGCTGGGGCCTTACTATAAGGTTCGGTCATCCTCGTATACTTTCGGGCACATTCGGCCATTCTGGGGATTACATTTATGGTGTGATCATGATATTCTGTACGGCCGCCCATCAAGGAGCATCGTGATCCCATTCTGTCCAAACTTAATTTCTTGCAATAAAAAAAAATGGTTACCTACAAATAATCCATGGAATCATCCAGTAAGATAGTTTTAAGAAACAAAATTTCACCATTATCATGTTAGTAACATTTATTAAATAGGAATTGGGCGTTTATAAGATAGTAAGTCCTTCAAACTTTTATTTCGGGTTCGTATTCTTATTCTAGTGACTAGTAAATTAAAAATTATTTAATTTCTAAACGGTACATTTTTTTTTTTAATAATCTTTTAATAAATATTTTTAAAAAATTGAAAATGTGTCTCCTATTTTTAAATATATTTCCCGTTTCGATCTTCAAGTTACTGTTCCAATATTCTTTACCATGTATGTTTGATTACAGCGCCTCTGCTCAGCCTCTACTCATCCTTAAAACCGTTAATGCGGCTGAGTGAGAGGCGCTGGGATCTTCTAGAGTCCTGCCTTCCCTTCAACGAGTGGGGAGAAAGACTTGGTTCGGAGATCTTGAGTGAATACATTTTTTTAGATATTTTATAGAAGCATGTGTGTATTTAGTTAGTTATTTTGATTAATTTAATTTATTTTTGTTTAGTTTACTTTATATACATTTACTTTTAGTTCTGTTATTTTTCTGTATTATTTATTGTAGTGTAAATATGCTCTCTGAACACTATTATAAATGGCCTTAATTGTGACAGATTGTAATATGTCTCAATAAATATTTTTCAAGATGAAAAATATATATGTATATATATTCTTTAAATCAGTCACCATTTTTTGTACGAATAGGCTCTGGAATTGCAGACAAAGGTCATTTTACTTGGAATAACATACACTTTCGTAATTAAGATTCAAGCCTTCTCTCTGACTCGAGGATTATACTGGAAAAATTCTTCAGGAGGGAATCGAACAGGTTTCTCTGTTATTCCTAATATCTTATACCAATACGCCTCTCAAACGACCAGGAAATTGGCATACAGATAAATAATCTTTTTATGATTATAAAGTTTTGATTAATATTTTTATTACCGTAAAAATTTACCCTTTTTTGCTTGATTCGAAGATGTCAAGTTTCCAATGACTTTCCATCTTCACGGTCAATGATCAGATCTCCATCGGGCCATCAAATAAAATCTTCTATTGTTCTCAATTGAGTACACAAGCCTGTATTTCAAATATTCATATTGATTTTAATTAAAGAATTAACTGCGAAATATGATTTTTTTCTAATTAATTATTTTTTAATTAATAAGAGCGACACCTGACATCAAACTAGTTTCGCTAACATATAACCATTTTATTTAAAATCAAACCAATTCAATGTTACTTTTTTTTTTTTTTAAACTTATTTATTGAGAAATATTAAGATCTCTCTCAATTAAGGAAATTAATAATAGTGTTCAGAGAGCTATAATAGTAATAAATAAAATAGGAAAATAATAATATTAAAAGTAAATGTATATCAACAAAAATAAACTAAACTAATCAAAATAACAACAACTTAAATACATGCATACTTTTATACAATATTTACAAAATTCATTCACTTATGAGAACTCCGAGCAAACCCCCTCCCCTCCCCCTCACCCACACCCCCACAGTTAGGAAAGGCAGAACTCTAGGAGTTCCCAGTGCATCGCAGTCAACCGCATTACAGGCATTAAAGACCAGAATGTTATATATCAATTTTGAAAAAAAAAATTGTGTTACTAATTTTTCTTTCCTTGATTAAAAGCACTCATTAAAATTTTTTTCCACTAATCGAAATCGGTTGAATAAGTTCTACAGTAAAAATATTCAAGATTTTTAATTTCAATAACTGGTTAATGGATCTATCTATAGTTTCAACACGGGATTAATCGATATGAAAATAGTTTCAGTTGTTTTAAAAATTCTTATTTTTTTAAGTACAATTTCATTTTAAGTAGTTTTACGAAACCAAAACTATAAATTTCCATATGCTTTTAATAACAGGATAAGAGTTATTGAATTATTTTTTTATGGCTTTTTACTGTTTCGGGATAAAAAACTTTTCTAAACTATATTTATTGAGAGATATTACATTTATTTAATTTAAAATAGTGTTCAGAGAGCACATTCACGCTCAGTCAACAATAAATAAAAATAAATAATAAAGAAAAAACAATAATCTAAAAGTAAATGTATATAAACTAAACCAAACGAAAAGAAACTAAACTAATAAAAACAACTAATCACATACACACACACGCTTCTATACAATATCTACAAAAAAAAATCATTTACCCAAGATCTCCAACCCAAGCCTTTCTTCCCACTCCAGGAAGGAAAAGCAGGACTCTGGGAGATCCCAGCGCCTCTAAATCAGCTGCATTTCGGGATAAAAGAACAAAATTAGCTATTTTCCAAATTAAAAGAATAAAATAAATAAAAAAGAAGTTTTTCTTGAAAAACAATGTTATCGGTTATGTCGACGAAAAATTTCTAAATTGTGAATCCAATTTTAATTAATTAGAATGAGTAGGTATAAGGAAATTATAATTTATAACATATAATTTTCGGTTAATTAAGAAACATGGTTAGTATTTTTTTTTAAATCGGTCGATTAAATAACTGGGTTAGTATTTTTTTTATACTTAATAAATAATTTATTATCATAAGTGTTTAAAACGAAATTGTTTTAATAATTAACTATTATGTTGTAATTAAGGGAGTAATAATTTTTTTTTTATATCCATATTATTCCTTTGTGTTATTGTGTGAAAATGAGAATGGAGTCAAATCTACTTTGTGACATTTTTTTTCTTTTTGTATTTTTTTTTTCCTTGTAGATTTCATTAGCTACACCATATGGTTTAAGTTTTTTTAAACTTATTTTTTTTAAATACTGTCCCTAATTACTGCATCAAAACAGTTTTTAGCCCATATAAGGAACAAAAGCGTGAAATTTTATATGTATTAATAAAAAAACATTACAAAAAAAAAACCTTCTAAAACTTTCTGTGGTATCATTTTACCAAGTTGCTTCACCTTGCTTTGACCATGAATTGACTACGAAATTAACTTAGGATAGACTCTCTATTTTAAGCAACTGACTAACTGTTAATTCCCAGTACCGATCTCAGCTTGTATCATTCTAAACTTGGATCCAATATCTTCGAGGTTGTCAATCTTTAAAACTTGTCTCTTCTGTTCTAAGGACGATTCTCGATTACTTCCATCGCTTTCGAGTCGTAAATGATTCTCGTTTGTGAACTGTTAGTATTGCTGGTAGCAGAACATTTTGTATTTTTCCCTAATAATACTCTCGCACCTGCTTTATAAACAGCATATAGAACAGACGACGACAAAAATTATTTATACCTATCCAAACTAATTTTTTAAAAACATACTTCGACATTCGCGAAAAGTTCGTACATAGTCCGGAAACTAACTAAAACGTTAAAATTAACACAATGTAATCCGTAAAAAATTGAATCCATTTTAGAGGGTTCTCAGTTTTTAATGGCTAAACTCTGGAGGGTGAATCTAGACAGCATTTCCAACAAAAAAGTTCAGTTGCTGCATGAGTCGATTCGGAACCAAGACCAAACTTAACTCAATCCTGCTCTCATAGAGGCATACATTTTTTCATTTAGGTCAATTATACCTCTTAGCATTAAAAAAAAAAATGAATCTTTTTAAGCAAGTATGTATGTAACCTTCTATTTCGGTTTTCGAAAAAAAAAAAAAAAATGTTTCTAGCACAATTACTTTGAAAGGGAAAAACTCAAAAAGAGGGAAATTAATTATTGCTGTGTAATTAGCAGAACAACGAATCAGTCATCATTCAAGAACTTCTCTTAAATTTAAGTATCAATCTCAAAAAAAGACTGGAGTTAAGACCAATTTTGTTTCTTCCTTAAGGTGAAAGGTGGGGGCGGTATGGCCGAGCTGGCCAACGCCTGTGCACAGCACCACGCGTTGCCTGGCAACCCGGATAGAAGATTTATGAAATAAAATAATACGGAGTTCGCGTTCCGGTGCCAAAGGGGTCTTTTAATTCTAGCATTAACCCTCCTGGCCCAGAAATCATCCTTAAGGTGATACTTATAAATAAAATATTTTATATTAAATATTGTGGTATAGGATGAAAATGAATCTAGTGATCTAAATCTCCACCAACACCTGTACAAATATAAATATAAAACTGAAATCTTAAATAGAATTCAATAATTTTGCATCCTAAAATATACTATAAACAATTTCTAATAATTTCGAACAGAATTAGTGTTGCCCAAATGCGAGACCAAGACGAGTCTTGGTCTTGCGCACTCAGTATTGGTCTTGTTCTTCTGCTCAACAGTCTAGCAGTTACCTATTAGCTTATTACCATAGAGATATCACTGTAATATTTTAGGTAGGATAAACCTAACTAAGCCCCAATGAAGCATTAGAATAGTTAAATGCAAAAGTATATTGGTTCTACCAATTCTTTACATATAGTAACTTAAATTTGTCAAGCAAAGTGCAAGACCAGGACCCATTTTGCGCAACACTAACCAGAATAATTGCTTATAAGAATTTAATAAATCTCGGATCGATAGAAAAATCCACAACTATACATATATATATAAAACTGTATAGTAAACTCCAGTCTTTTTAGTGAGATCGGTACTTAAATTTAAGAGATTTTAAAGTTCTTGAATGTTGACTGGTTCGTTGTTCTAATTACACACTAATAATTAATGTGCCTCTTTTTGAGTTTTTTTCTATCAAAGTAATTGTTCTAGAAATATTTTTTTTTAGAGTTTAATCTACTTTAACGGATAGACAGCCGAAATAGCAGGTTACGTACATACCTGCTTAAAAGGATTCAATTTTTTTTTTTTATGTTATGAGGTATAATTGACCTACATGAAAAATGTATGAATCTATGGGAGCAGAATTTATGTTCTACATCTTTTACTCTACGAGTTTTTCTCTTAGATAACTCATTTCCGAGCTACAGAGCCATTTATAGTAATTTGTCTCAGTTTTTCACAAATTTGGTAAAAATCAGCGTTCGTTGAACGTGGTTTTCAACCATATCATTTGACGAAATTATCAAATTCATGTACTCATTCGACGCGCAATTAGATATTCTTCAACTTCTTAAAGAATGTGTTTTTCTCTTAGAGGAACCATTTATTAGTAGTTATAGGTGAAAAAAAAATTGTAAAAAAAAAATCTGTAAAAAGTTGTTTTGATGTATCCCGTGTTAGTTTTTTTTTTTCCACGTTCGAACCAGAATTACAGTTTTACAAAAAAAAAAAAAATCTCACATTGTACGGAATATGATTTTCGTATCAATTTTCAAGTTACTGGCCCAGTATTCTAGAAATCCGCCTCCTTTTTTTAAAACAACGGTAGACAAGATTCATTTTACTTGAAATAACATATATATACTTAAGTAATTCACATTCAAACCTTCTCCTACGAGTACCCTTTTCAGGCCTTTGTTCCAGGGCTGAGGGTCTCTATTTGAAACAAGTGACTGAAACCCGTTTCGACTTGTATTCACCTATAACCGACAAAACTGTGGTTCACAATGCAAATATAATTCGGATGAACTGTTACAAAAGGGAGCGTGTGGAAGAAGACGATGCTAGGATTGCCTTCCAATCTTTACCTGCTACTTTTGAAAAACAGGTATAAAAAGGTACCATTCATCCCAAGATGATTACTTGGTAAAAGTGAACCAGTCCCTCAGGACACAATATGCGTCAAGTTCCCCATTCTCTTTCTTATCATGACGTTCTTTAATACCCTTGAGTAACTCTGGACACGCTTAAGTAAGTTAATTATAGTAACGAAGTAATTATAACTTGTAACATATATGGCTAATTATATTTTCGAAGCTATAGGCATAAAGACGTTAATATAAACTAATTTTTTACTGACTTGACTTTTTTTTTAATAATTAACAATAATAAAATATGTGTTAGGATATGCAGTTATTACTTATGCATTGAAATAATTGTATGAATACTTTTATGTTTAGGTAAGAATGTGTTAAAGTAAGAAGTTTTATTTTATTTTATTTTTTCTATGGTTTAAACTTGAACTTTTGTTTTTAATCAGTTTCGGTATGACTGGAATCTTAATTTTTTTTCTGTTATTTTGGAAACGAGAACTTCCGTTAAGAATTTTCAGAAATTTTATTTTTTTAACAAATATTTATTAATAAGCCTTGTTGATTACGCCAGATTAGTCGATCTAAAAAATGGCTTTTTTATAAACACTAATCCAATTTCGGCAATCCATATAACAATAACGGCAATATTTCCAGGTTGTATTTCTTTCCCAACCAAAAAACCTTCTTAACTTTTTGATTTGTTTACACCTTGCTCGTCTGTCCACTCGTTCAACACGAGATCCCAGCCCGCAAACCTGTTAATTCCTTCTCATAAAACTGTTTGATTTAAAATATCTGTTGTCATAGGTGCTTCCTTGCTTTGGAATTCCCTACCTATCTCCATACAAAAATGCTCATCCTCGACCTCATTTAAACACCATATATTCTTCCATCTCCTCAGCAATCAAGCTTCGTAATGTATGTAAGAATAATATTGTTTTGTATTTTAGTGCTATCCGACCCATTTTACAGTTATATTACAGATTTGTACATTGCTTATAAGTGCGAATATGTGAACACATTCATATAGAGTGTGTTTCAGTTCTTAATAGCCAAGCTCTGGGGGATATTTCTAGACAAAAAAGTTCATTTGATGCATTGGCCGATTCCCAGCATAAAAGTAGTTTTTATTGAATGACAAGGCATTTCTCAAAAACTATTCAAGATAATTTAATTTCAAGTATACCATCGTAAAGTAGACAAAATTTTCTTTGACAGTGATTAAATTGACTAAGGTCGATGATTAAAAGGACTTTCAGGAAGTCTGAAACGGTCGCTGTACAGATACGCTGATCAGGTTTGGGTACTATGTCTGAAGCAGTATAGCGACCGTATCCTGACCTCCTGAAAGTCCCTATATTATCATTAACCTTATTAAATTTAATTACTGTTTTTTTTTTTAAATATTTTGTCTACTTTACGATGGTGTACATATAATTTTGTTATCTTGGACAGTTTTTGAGCAATTTATTCTAATTCAATAAAAAACGTGACCACACAAAATTGGTCTCCTTTTTACTTTCCTACCTATACTAAGAAAGGAAAGTATTGCGATCGGGTCAAATTTCCGATATTCGGTTTTCGACGGACCTATATGTTTCAGAGCTCCTAAGTCCGAAAAATATGTTTTTAGCCATTGGTGTGTTTGTCTGTCTGTGCCATGATTTTCTCGGGAAGTAGGGAACCGATTTTGTTGCTTATTTTTTTATTTTGTAGGTTCTTGACTACTGCCTTGATGCCTGTAACACAAATTGGGTGTTCCATGTGCAATATCTGCTGTATAAAGAATGTATCGTGAAAACGGCTCTAACGATGTTGATGAAACTTTCCTATAATGTTCTAATAATTGTCCCTTCAATTTTCGTATATGGATTAAATTCCCGAGAAAATTCAGGAAAAAAAGTTATTAAGAAAAGAAAAATGTTTTGGGGCTTAACTCGCTTAGTATGTATTCTATGTTAAAATTTACAATAAAACTTTTGAAAGGTATTTAAATTACCAACAAACAAAAAAATCATCGGAATCGAACTAATATTACCGATGATACATACAGCTTACTCTATTTTCTACACACGTTTTAATTTATTACTTTCCTACCTATACTGGGTAAGGAAAGTATTGCGATCGGGTCAAATTTCCGATATGCGGTTTTCGACGGATCTATACGTTTCAGAGCACTTTGAGTCCGAAAATTGGGTGCTGTTTCGGACCCAATGTTTAGCCTGTTTTTTGAAAGGTAATGAAATTCCCTACAAAGTATATAAAAATCGTTCATTTCGGAAAACTATTAATGAAGTTACAGCTTTTGAATTTTCAATGTAAGATTACGGGTTCATATCCTGGTGTCAGAAATGGGCGAATGAGAGAAAAAAGATAACTAAGTGACAAAATCTGTTGGCCGCATCACACAAGCTTCACTATTTCCTCTAGTTTTAACAGAAATTATTGTTTGACAAAATTAGGCTGTGACAAAAAGCCTCTACCTTAAGCCGATTTACATTCCTTTATTTTATCAAATAAATCGTACTAAAATCTTTTTTTAGATCAATTTTCAGGAAAATAAATCTAATTCAATTTTTTTTTTCTCGATGGACATATGTAAAGATATAAAAACTTTTCTGAAATAGGTAGGAAAGTCGTGTGAGTGGGCACACCAGATTTTTCCTTTTGGAATCGGCCCATGCATCAAATGAACTTTTTTGTAGGAATTTTGTCTATAAATATCCCCTTAGAGTTTGGCTATTAAGAACTGAGACACCATGTTTATATATAAATATAATTTCATATTTTTCCTTTATTTCTATTTTAAGGTTAGAAGGTTTAACTATGTAACTTAATTAATGATAGTTATTAATTGTCTTATAATGCCAGACAAGTATCACTTCATTCTTCATTGTAGTTATTCTTAAGGGAACGAATGTCCAAGAATAAAATTTACTTTTCTTTCTTATATTTATTGATTTTTTTTTTTTACATTAATAAGATTTTTTTTTTAAATTGATACATTGATACAGGTTTTGTTGTAGCGCTTGTGTATCAATAGAGCTGTTGGTTGAGTGGCGAGAAGGCGTAGGCTTGATAACAAGTTATGACCCTTACGTACGTAACTACCATTGTTGCTCCAGTCTCTCATTATTTCTTATCTCCATCTTTGCTTTCGTTATGATGTGATGAAAGAAGGCAGAATGCGCTGGTCCGTCTTTGTAATATCCCTACACTCATCGTTCCGCATTTGTAACAGTTTATGAGCTTCGATTTCCACTCTTTGTGACATCGCCAAAATTTTAATTTTTACTGAATAATTTTTTTAAGATTTTAATGGATTCTAATAGGAGGATAGAACGAAGAAATAAAAAAAAATTCTGTATTTTTTAATATAGACATTTATCGTATTGAGAAAATTTAATAATAAATTATTACATGGATAAATAAATTGGGAGATATGTTCCTTGAAAAAAAAAAATTAAAAAAATTGTGGAAAGATATAAATAAAAAGTATTGGCTTTTCAAATGTTAAACAAAAAAAAAAAAATTTCAGAATCATGTGACGATTATAACCTGAATAAAAATTAATCAATTTAATAAAGAAACAAAATAATTTAATATATATATATATATATATATATATATATATATATATATATATATATATATATATATATATATATATATATATATGTATATATATTTAACTTTAAGAGAGAGAGAGAGAGAATCACTTTATTTTCATAAAAGGGTGCTGCCCTATTACATTGCTTCAAACACAGCATACTTATTAATCACTATAGACAATTTTTTAAAATGAATATACAAATATATAGTATTAACAATATATATATGGTCATAGTATATTGTATTTATATATGTATGTATTATCTCCTCCCCTCTTAACACTCTTATCCCTTTCTCTTCCTTCTATCCCCTTATACATTTTTATTACTCCTCCTCATATTCCCTCCTCTCTCTTCCTAACCTAATTCATAAAATGCATACAAATACATAAAGTACAGTGGACGTGTTCAATAAATAATAAAGATTAAAAAGAATCATTACCGACACTGTCTCGCCGCATAAATTCCATTAAATAATCAAAAAGTTTTTCTCTTGCTGACCCTTTCATTTTTTTTTTTATTCTTAATTTCTGTTTGGCCCAATAAGACTAAACATTTTGTGTATTTGTTAAAGTATTTTTTTACAAAGCTGAAGAATCATGTATTTTTTATTTATTTTATTGTTTTTTATCATGTGTCGATTATAACAAAATAGGTTACAATCGACAATTGATCCTAATTTCGAGATAAATTGTAAAATAATAACAATAACTCTCACATAGTAATGATGCGATAATATTGATGTCAATCCTTTCGATATCGTTCAATAATATCGTTTTTTTTTTTTAAATAATATTATTTTTTAAAAACTTCCTTTTATATTTGCTATCATCACTCTCATTTACCTTCGATATAATCCATTATTTTTTCCATCTTCTGTACTTAATATATAATATGTTTTGTTTTCTTCCTCATTGTCTTTTATTTCATATATATATATATATATATATATATATATATATATATATATATATATATATATATATATATATATATAAATGTTTTGTCATTTTAATAGTCAGTTTTATTTGTATTGATAGTGTCGAGAAGTTAAATAAAGCTAATTACTAAAAAATATGAGTATATGACGCGCTATGTATTGTTTATAATATGTTTTATACAGTGTATTAATAATTATACATTAGTAAAAAGTACTAGACTCATATTATTATTATTATTATTATTTTGGATTAAGTTTCTTTTTTAAGATGTCTGTATATAATTTGTACTAGACATTGTCTTTCTCAAATGAAGATATATTCTATTCTATTATTATTATTTATTCAATAGTGGCAAACTTGATATTAGTATATTTACTGTGGTCACGTTATTCAAGGTTGTTCGACATTGAAGTAGAAGAAATTACACTGAGCTTGTAGTCATTGAATGAATGTATTATTAAAATGACAACATATCCATTTAAAAACTATATATATATTAAATGGATGACTATGAAAAAGAAAAAAACAAAAACAATACTTCATATAAAGTTCAACAGATAGAAAAATACAGAATGGTCTTGAATACAAAGTAAGATACCGGAAACGTTCATGTAAATATGAATGATGAAAACAAATATAGGAGGTAGATAAATTTCACAAAATTAATTCAGTTGTGTAGAGGCTTCCTGGTGGATTGCTCCGAGCCCATCTTATTCCCCTTGCCTTGATATTACGAGATATACACTAGCCAGTTTCTGTAAGCTGTTCTTTATTGGTACTTATACTCTGATATCAGATCGCTCCGGTTATCATGCTGTGGACTTTCCTTTAAATATTTTCTCTTTCATTTTCTAAGGTTGTGTCATAGTATTGTACGTTTTCCATTTGAGATTTTTCGAGATTAAGTACCTTCGAAAGCTCTGTTTGCGCTTGTAATAAGCCGATATTTTTCTGATAGGTGGCCTTTTATTGAAGTTGAGGTTGATGTGGAGTTTTCGATTTACTGCCATGTATTTTTTATTCACTTGCTTGATTTTTTTTTTTTATTTCGCTTATCCAAAGTCTTAACAATTGTTAAGGGAGATGCAATATCATCCTGATATCCTAGAATTTTATAATTCTTTCTCAACAAATTATTTACGAAATGTGTGTTAAATATGGCCGCTAGCAATTTCGATTTTAACGCAGCTTTGGGTCCTGTGAAGTGTTGCTAACTTCGGAAACTCACGGAGAAGGTTATTGTAAGATTTTGATGTGTTCGATTCTTTTTTTCTTTGTTTGTGTACAATTTCCACCGAAATGGAATGTAAAGAGAAATAGGATTTCATCGATTAGCCCTGGAGCCAGGGCCCAAAAATCGACCTGATCGCAGGCGAAGGTTTGATTGTAAATTACAAAAGTGTATGTTATTCTGACTAAAAAGAACCTTGTCTGCCGTTCTCTTTAAAAAATGGCGGATGGTTTAAAAAATATAAGGCCAATAATTTGAGGATCGAAACGGAAAATCCATTGCGAAAAATGTGAGAATATATTTTATTTTTTAAACTTGTTTCTATGGGTTTAGATATGCAAAAAACAAAATTGCTGTCACGGGCCACCAAGGGAAAACTTTTTTACAGCCAAAAGGTTCAGATTTTTTCGAAATGTTTTGTTTTGTTTTTTCACCTATAACTCCTAAACGATGCATCAAAGCGAAAAATGTATTCTTTAATAAATTAAAGAACGTTAAATTTTGCGTCAAACGAGTACATAAACTTTATAATTTGGTTACGCGGTAAGGTATAAAACCACGGTCAACCAACGCTGATTTTTACCAAATTTGTCAAAAACTGAGACAAATTACTATAAATGGCCCTGTAACTTGGAAATGAGTTCCCTAAGAGGAAAAACCCATAGAATCAAAGTTGTAGAGCATCAAATTTTGCGTCAACTGAGTACCGACATTTTTATTCTAGGCTAATTATATAACTTGAATCGGGATTCGTTATTCCTTTATAAATTATCTTCGCCTGCGATCAGGTCGATTTCTGGCCCTGGCTCCAGGGCTATATGTATTCGTCAAGTTCTTTGCCTTCTGAATCTTCATTCATCCTTTCTAATAATGCATTTTTAACAAAATAATTCAGCAACTTAATCTTTCCACTTCGCTTTTCATTTTAAAAATAAATCAAAACGTTAGTAGATCAATAATGAATTTACAAACTTTGTTTGCAGTACATGCATAACCTTACGATAACTAATAACACTTTAGCACTTTAGCACAGACAGGTTATTTAACATTCACTCAAAATTTATGTTGACTGCTTAGCACGATAGCACATTAAGCATTTACAACAAGTACACGAATACCCCTAATATCTAGTTTTTTTCTATTGTAAATTTTTATTTATTCCTTGTATGATGTATACAGTAGAAATTAAAATATCTATTTTAAAAAAAATCGTAATCTAGTCAGTATTTCGGGGTAAAATGGCCCAATGCGCTTGTATTTTCAGTATTTATTAAATACGTTGCTGCAGTTTCTTGCCTGGAGAAAGGCAAGTTTCCCATCTAGCGTCATTCCCCCCTCCACCGCCATCCCACCTGGGTCTCGGATCTTTCAGGAGCATAATTCAGTACTTCTAAATATTATATTTGAATTGTATCCTCACACGGAATAATTGCTTGAAAAAATGATTTATATATATTTATTTTCCCATACGTCCACCTGTTGAGATCATCTGTGCCTCTAATTATATTTAGTGATAATAACAGTATTATTACTGGTAACAAACATTGATGAAATATAACAAACCGAAAATAAAAAATAACAACATAGATGAATTTGTAATAATAACTAAAAAATATACAT
Source organism: Nezara viridula (assembly GCA_928085145.1). NCBI lineage: Eukaryota > Metazoa > Arthropoda > Insecta > Hemiptera > Pentatomidae > Nezara > Nezara viridula. Next base: position 140,449,013 of record OV725078.1, on the reverse strand, counting down.
TATATATATTTGTTAAAGGAAGTTTGTCGAATGTTCTACGTACATGGGTGATAAATATTTAAAAAGGGGAGAAAAAATGTTGAATATGGCTCTTGGGGCCGAAACGTTAAATAATTTTAAATATAAAATGAACCCCCCATACCAGACTGAAACTACTAGAAACCACCCGACGTGTTCGACTACTGCAGCACTTACTAGACCAACGTTCTAAACTTCAAACTATCTACAAAAGACTCATATGCATTACTGTAATAAGGTCTTTTTGGACTTACGAGATCGAGATTGGGGGCTCTACTAAAACAATCAAATTCCTCTCATATCCAATCAAAAATCCTTCGTAAAACCCCCAATGCTCCCTACTTTGTCACAAATAAAATCATCCATAACAACCTTAATGTACCATATGTTTCCTTCCGATTTAGCTCAATTCAGATACCTATCCTTCCATAGTAAACTTCTGTACCATCCGAAACCTCTACATTTCCACATCCTCTACATTGAACCCTCTACGTTGCTTCCTCTGTTCTATTACTGATAACCCTCAGAGGCGTCTGAAAATAAGATGGCCTCGGGACCTTCTTATATAGAAATATAATTGAAGTGCTACCAATGGGTAGTTTCTCTTCATATTGTAAATGTCGTGTTACCTGTTTCATATTTACTTGTATTTATCATTTAATAAATTTGTAAATTTCAATAATAAAGAATGGTTTTGATAAATAAATAATCATAAATAGATTAAACATTATAATTATTAAAAAATCCCACAAAAAAAGTGAATAACCTAAATAAGGTTGTTTATCATAAAAAAAAAACCATTAATAATTAGAATAGTTGTAGTAAAAAATAAATGTTAATATAGTAAACTAAATATTACAATATTAATAATTTATTGCGTATTATAATAGTCCTTTGTACAGACCCCTTTTTATCAAATTATTAACACCAGCCTATAACTTCGTGAATAGCTTCATTTTAACATAGATACAACTTTTTTATTTACGAAAATTGTCAGAATTGGGTCGTTTTCAATCTGGATATCGGCAAATTTGTCTATTTAATTATATACTAAAAATTCATTAACACCAATTTGCTTTCCACTTGAACCATAGGATAATTTGACCACAAAATCCAGAATAAAGGTGGCCTACAAAAATATTAGGCCGTTTGACGTGACCTCCACCACCAACATGCCGAATCAACGAGGTCATATTTGCCAAACGGCCCAATATATTTTAAGCCACCTTTTTATTTCGATTTTGTGATCAAATTATATTACCAGTCAAGAGGAAAGCAAATGGGTATTTATGAGTATTTAGAACCTAATCAAATTAATTAATTTAAACGCCCCATTTCTGAGATTTTTCGTAGATAAAAAATCTGTAGGTTACGATAAAATGAAGTTATTCGTGAATTTTTAGGCGGATGTTAATAATTTTATAAAAAGGGTCGGCACTATATGTTATAATAACAATATACTGTAAACTTTCGGAATATAAACATTAAAATAAAGAAGATGCGCACTCCCAAAAAATTAGGAATAGAATTGAAAAAATAAAAAATGCCTATATATATATATATATATATATATATATATATATATATATATATATATATATATATATATATATAGGTATGTATTAAAGAAAATATTGATAACAATATGTTATGTAAATACAAGTACAAATTGTTAAGCTTATTGCAATAAAAACACAACATTTGAAAAGTGTAAATTTGAATGTCTGTAGGCTTTTGATTATCTCAATAATTGTTCGCGTTTATGTACTTTCTTCCTATTTTAACCTCCTGTCATCCAATAATTGTTCGGACATATAGGGTTAACAAAAATACTATAGATCTTTTTGTTAGTTAAACGTATAATACTCCTAAGGCATTAGTTATATACATATATTTTGTGCTTTTCGGTCATTTTTATCTGTCATTTTCTATAACCCACAATTTATTCGTTTTCAATACAATTTTAAATCTCCCAAATTTTTAGCATAACTATGTTTAATAGTTTAAAAGTGATATAAATTAAATCGTACCTTGCAATTTACTAACCCACTTTTATAAAATTCAGTACTAATGGTATGTCATTTATTTATGTACGGCCTGGGTTATGTAAAAATAAATAAAGCAATTTTACGTTTCTAGGTAGGTTACATTGCTAAAATTCACCGTTTGGTCAAATATTTGTATTTATTCAAATAGTAACAAAGTACATACGACTCCTCATTAAATTGCTTGCTTCCTATCTATAATTTTAAATAGGTATATATATATATGTGTGTGTGTGTGTATACATATATGTGTCAGGGAATCGTGGTAGCTCAGTGGGTAAGCCCCTGGCTTCCTAACCTCAAGGTCTCGGATTCTAATCAGGCTTATTACAGGTAATTATTTATTCTGTGCCGTCAACCGCGGATCGATCCTGTTGTACGTCCAGCCTCTTTAAATTTGGCACTCTTAATTATGTATTGTAATTATTTAAGAGGGAAAACCTAGCGGTTGTGCGTGATCCTGGCCCGATCGCCTCCTTGTATTACCGTTCGCCTTGAAACAATATTTCCTTAGAAAGTAATATATATATATATATATATATATATATATATATATATATATAAATTAACTTTAATTTATTCCAATATATGAATTTAATTAATTTTTTTAAATATATATATATATATATATATATATATATATATATATATATATATTATTATGTATTATGAATAAATAAAAAAAAAAAAATTGTTTTCTTTACTGATAACATGTTTTGTTTGTTGAATACTGCGGAAATTTATATATTTTATTTTATTTTTTATTACTTGTTAGTATAATTAACATTTGGAGCTATGTAACACTTACAGTTGTAATTGTATAGTCTACTTCACACAGAGAATGTCAACCAGCTCCTGTTGCCAAGGCCAGCTGGCAACTTCCTGCCCTTCACCTTAGGCGTCTATATTTCCAAACGCTTGTGCTGGCTTGTGTATTGTCTCGACGGTATAGCAACCTATAGTTGATACTATTATACCCCTGAATTGTATCAATCAGTTAAAAACGCTTCAAAAATTAATGTCACCGTTACCCAAATCGGGAGGTCTTATTTTGCATGCGTGAGATAAGTTTAGTCCTAATTAAAGTTTTTGTTTAAATTAATTTACAGACCCAGGTTTTGGATTGTTTGAATCGATAAGGTATGCAGTATGTATAGTAAGTTAAAGTATCATCTGCACTAAACGGTTTGGACAAGTAAACATGAACGTATGGATGGTTATATTTATGCTTTTTTTTGGTATATATATATATTTGGTATATATACATTTGATTTTCAACCCAAATGTACAGTTTCTTTTTCCTGTTATTCTGTCAGATAATTAAGATTTACTTAGTAATTCCAATAATTTAACTTATTAATATATAGTTAGTATTTGTCTGGTTAATTAGTATTTATCTGGTTAATTAAATTATTATAAAATAAATAAATCATAAAATTAACTATATGAATGTCAAATGAATTAAAGTATTGAAAAAAAAAAAAAAAATTAATATATAGTATATTTTTAGTTGCTATAGTTCCCAAACATCAATTATGAGAATATGCTCCTAATGATATATGATTATTTATTACTTTTACCCTTACATTATGTATTATTAATTACAATTATTTATTATTAGGTTAATCATTTACACACACACAGACATATAAATGTGATTTTAAAAAAAATATTGATTAATAACGCATAAATAGGGCCCTTGTTATAATCCCAATAACAGATACAAAGCAAACCAAATTTTTATCAACTACAAAAACCTATATCTTATATTTATTTTTTCGTAACGTTTCAGCCTCATTTTGGCCATTTTTAAATATATCGCTTTTATATATGGTTTAGAACCTTAATGAGTACATTTTTATTTTTTGACAAATGTTTAAAATAAATGTCAGTTTTTCATTCAAACAAAAATCCTCGTCTCTTTTTGGTGTTTTTTTTTTATGCACTTATAAATAACTTATTTAGTCACTAGCGGATCCAGAATTTAATTTTTGGGGAGGGCTTCAGCCCGAAAGCTTTTTTTTCATATACATAAAGATAATTAATTTGAAAAAAAAAGAAAGCAATGGACTACCTATATGAAATGGTTGTTTAAGTGATTCGTGAAGTCCTATTAAATGTAATTACACGAACAATAATACTTTGATAGATGGTTTTTAATATTTTTTTCTATAAAACATGGTTATATTTTACCGTTTTTTTTGGGGGGGGGGGATTCAGCCCGAAAGCCCCCCCTCCCCCGTAAATCTGCCTGTGTGTATAGTTATATAGTTATAAATAAACACTTTACTCAGAAATACAGTTTTTGGAAATGCAGCACTTAATCAAGCGTTTATTACGCATAAATTAGAGTTCTGCACATTGCAGTTAGTGATGAATGGTTAAATGATGTGTTTTTTTTGCACTAGGTGCTTACCTATATAACTGTATAAAAAAAAATAAAACATTACCAAAAGGTGGCGAAGATTTTTGTCTGAATGAAGAACTAACGTTTTTTTAAAAATACGATCAAAAATTAAAAATGAAATATAATTTAGTAAAGGTTTTTGTTGTTAAATATTTTTCTTGCTTTGTATCTTTTATTGAGATTCAAGAAAAAGTCCTATTTACTCATATTAATCTGATATCTTTTTTGGATATATATTTATTTATTTAATTGTACCATTAGTTAATGCAAATAGATTTTTGTTTTGTGATTCGATTAGTAATACAGTAGGATCCCGCTAATCGGACCCCTATTGCAGGAACATCCGTTTACTCCAACAGGATTAAAAAAAAAAAGTAAAATTAAGATTAAATTTTGTACGAAGCACAAAAAGAATTTAAAGAGAGAGTTTGACTTAATCTGTGGTTTGCGATGAAAAAGTACCGTTTAGCTGGGGACCTTGGACTTGAACCTTGGACCCAATAAACGAGAAAACATTTTATGTGGTGTTTCTAGACAAAGAATTAATTTTCTACTTCTAGTTTCTTAATTCATCGCTGAGATCACTGATAAGCATCGGAAATCCATCAATGGATTAGCGCTGAGTTTCAGAACGTGTTCTATCTATGTGCCCTTTCAATATATCAAGCAACAATCAGTTTTCATTGTTTATTGTTTAGATACAGCGCATATATATATATATATATATATATATATTTATATATATATATATATATTTTTTTTTTTTTTTTTTTTTTTTTTGGTCAAAGTTGCCTGCAGTCACTCTCAGGCAATACATCGATATTTCGACGCTTGATTTTAATCTTAGAAAGACAATAAAGAAAATAAATATACAATCGTGAAGTCTTTGATTTGTAATAGCTCCTATAGCAACAGTTAAATATTATTATATTGCTTATCGCAAAAAAAGTATCAATTTATTTTTAAGTTTGTTAATAAAAATAAATAAATACTACTTTGAACTAATAAAATTGTAAAAATATAAATAAAAAGGATAAGAAATTAGCATATTAGATTTATTAGCAGTTTTTCTTCCCATTGCAGCAAAGCGGCTTAAACAAAAAAAAGTTAACGAATTATTGAAGGAAGTTTGTCGACTGTTCTACATATTATGGGTGATAAATATTCAGGACGCAGTCTTTTTTTTTTTTTAATTTAATTTTTTTTTTTTTGCCAACGTTTCTACGCAAACGTGTGGGTCATCTTCAGGGCTTGGTTTAAGCACTGAGGATGTTCAAGTACCCAATAAAAAAAAAATTAACAAATATCAGAGTGGTTCGAAGTAAAAAAAAAATTCCTACTTGACTTCATTGAAAACTTATATATTGAAAATCAGCAAAAAATCGGTTTTAAAGAATATTTTGATTACTCTTCGAAATCTTAGCTGTCACTCTTGACCTGGCATCCTTCTGATCCCACGACCTTCTTCCGCCTGATAGAATCCTTTAACTTGGCTACAGACAATTTGAATAGAGAAGTTTTGATCCGGAAGACGTGTTCTCTCCTTCCTTGATCAATCTGGAAGGCTGGAGATGTAACACACAAGATAAACGAACAGACGTATTTGTTAGTTCACAGACGGAGTTCAATATAATATCCGCATTTTAATGATATAATATTCATGTATATATATATATATATATATATATATATATATATATATATATATATATATATATATATATATATATTTCTTTTTTTTATTATTTATGAAATTTACAACTGTATTATATATTAATATAATAGAAATGCATCTAGTAAATACAAACAGAGAAATATAATAATACTCTGATAGGCTTTTTGAGAAACTACCAATTGCTATGTAGCACTTTAATAAAATTACTACATTAGGAAATCTAGAGGCCAAGGTCTTCTCAGACGCCTAGAAGAGTTATCAGGTATCGAAAAAGAAGCATGGTTAGAAACGATAGGGTTCGGATGGTTCTGGTTTATTAAAGAAGATTGGGACAAATCAGAAAAAAATAAGGAATATTTCATAAAAGGTTGTTATGGATAATTTTATTAGTAAAGGGCATAGAGGGTTTTACGAAGGATCTTGGATTTTATGATTACGAGAGGAATTCGATGGTTTAATGGAGTCCCAAAACTCAACTCAGTCAAGTTCAAATAGGCCTTATTATAATCATGGATACGAGTCTTTTGTAATTTATCGAAAGCTCAGAGCGTTTCTCTGGCAAGCGCTGAAATAGCTGGAAATACTGATAATTAAAGGCAGGATTTTCATGCAAACAATTTTTTTTTATCGCTAGTTTCAAATTCAGACTAATCACGACAGAAATCCGAATCACGAAGTGAACGTTCTGTTGACAATTGCAATTTAGACTTAACTTCATTTAAAAATTGAATTAATAATATTGCCACAAAAATAAAAATTAATTTAAATAATTCTTGATACGTGCTCAATCAAACTATTTCGGCCACTAGTTCTGGTTTCGCCTTCCTAAAGGAACCTGGTTCTAACTTCCTTAAATGTTTGACCAAAACTAACTCTAAGGCAAGTAAAACTGGTAAGGCAGCAACAAATAAAATCATAAAAATTTACTTAAAAACAACATATAACGAAATATTATAAATCATGTCTCAAAAAGGTTATTCGACCGTTGATATAGTTATTTTGATGATCAGAGTCCATTGTGAACTTGAGAGTGTCATGGCAGAAAGCATATGACTTCTTTGTTGAACTTTTAGCTGCATGCGATATGCCCTGTGCATCGCTATGCCCTAATTTGTAAATTGACCTAATTGCAGGCCTCTTAAACGACAGCTCAGATGATTCGCACATTATATGGAGATGCATATGATATTCTTCCTAAGTAATTATCGTTATACATATATATATGTATATATATACAAACAAAAAATCTTTGGATCCGCTACTGATGTAAATAAACACTCAAAAACCAATATATATATACATATACACTTGTGAGTATAGAAGTAATATATATTCTAAATCAATGTATAGTTGAATAATGTTTAAATATAATGAAACCCCTCTAAAATTTGGTTCAACGTTGGCTTCACCGAGTTGACACCTAAGAAGGATCAGAGTTCATTATGTCTTAAGATAACCCTGGTTGTTCGCGTTTATTTTTTGTTTTTTTTACCCGAACGATATAAAATACAACTGGTGTAGTTGTATTGATTTTTATTTGTTGTTTTAATTTATCGGAACTTCTGCTGTATTAATAGAACTACTCAGTTGTTGATTTACAGTTGAACCATGGGGAAAGGGAACGGCCTGAAGTGGTGTTCCATTATGGTCACCCGAGCGACACATCCACTAAGGCATATTATCCCTACTCCAACAATAATTTTTTTAATAGATTTTAATCTCTTCCATTCGCTCCGGCATGCATTAATGTAATTAACTGAGCAAGTGGATCAAATGATCCGTTATCCGTTGATTTATTTTATTTTTTTTATTTCTTGATAATCTGATAATTGAGTGTTTGTTTACATGGACAACCTATTTGCATTCATAACGTACACGAGAAATGAGAGGGGAATTATTATTATATTCTATTTATAATGGTGGAGATGCTCGAATTACGATTATGCTCGAAAATACCATCAGCTAGAGAAGTTGCAGCTAGAGTGAGGTACACAACTTTTTTTTTTTTATATTTGTGGTAATAGGCCAAACGTTCTAGGTCTAATCAGGGCTAATTGAAGACGATATAAAAACTTTATGATAATGACAAAGAGATAGAAAACATATAAGCAAGAAGTTTTTTCCTATTCATATGTGCAACTGTATAAAAAAAATACATCTATTAAATTTGCAAAAATGAATATGATGATATGAAAACACTCTAATATTGGTAGCACTCTAATGATACATCTACATTAGGAGATCATGGGACCATCTTCTCAGTACCGGCCTTAAACATTCGGCTCTCCCGGGTAATGACGTCATCTCTCCTCCTTATAAAATAAATGTATTTCTTAATCTGTTTTATATTATGCAATATTTAAATTTTATTTCATTCAAAGTTTCTCTAATATAGTTGCTTTATTGATACGCTAAAATTGGTTATTTTTATCCGTATAACTTTTTTTTTATTTATTTCTAACAAGTCGCAAAAGCCCCTGAAGACGGCCGGCTCTCCCAACAGGTGCCCCTAGACGTTGGCACCCCGGGGAAATTGCCCCGGTTACCCTACCCTAAGGCCGGCACTGCATCTTCTTTTCAGACGCCTGGGAGGGTTATCAGGAATCTAAGGGGAAGCAAGGTTAGAAACGAAAGGGTTTGGATGGTTAAAGTTTATTATGGAAGGAAAGGTATCTGGATTGGGCCAAATCGGAAACAGAAGGTTCATTAAGGTCGTCAGTGTTGCCCAAAATCGGTCGCACTTTGCAAGACCAAGACCATGACCGCCTACTTGTAGCAAGACCAAGACCAAGAGAGTATTGATATTTTTACACTGATCTACCACAAGCTGGTTTACATTGCTTCAGTTTATCAAAGACTCTAATATTTTCTTTGATCAATTTTCAGGAAAATAAATTAAATTAATTTTTTTTTTGTTTCTTAATGGACATATTTAAGATATAAAAACTTTTCTGATATAGGTAGGAGGAAGGTCGTGTAAGTAGACATACCAGATTTTTTTCTCGATCTTGTGATCAAATTATCATATGATTTAAGTGGAAAACAAATGGTCATTCATGATCTCATCAATTAATTAATTTAATGAGAAAACGCCCATTTTCTGAGAGTTTTCGTGGATAAAAAGTTTTAGATTACGATAATATTAGTGTTGCCCAAAATCGGTCTTGATCTTGCACTTTGCAAGACCAAGACCAAGACTGGTAAAAAAAATCGATTTTTTAAATAAAAATTAAGGCAAAATAGTTACTAATAAACGACAATTTTAGTTACTATATGTTAATAATAGGTATAACCAATATACTTTTGCATTTAACTCCTCTAATTTTTCATTCGGGCTTAGTTATGTTTCTCCTATCTAAAAAATTACAGTAATATCTCTATAGTAATAAGCTAATAAGTAACTGCAAGACTCTTGCGCAAGACCAAGACTGAGTTTGCAAGAAGACTCGTCTCTGTCTCGCATTTGGGCAACACTAGATAAGGTGAAGCCATTCACGAAGTTTTAGGCTTTTGATAGACGAAGTTGTTAATAATTCGATGAAAAGGGTTATATGGCAGACTATTTATTTAATTCGTCGTTACGCATTATTATTATCTATCAACCCTTGAATGGTAACTGAGAGCAAATCATTTTTTTACCATTTTTTTTTTTTTTTTTTTTTTTTGTTTCTAGCCTCTAAGTTTGATTGAATCTAATTCAAATTTTAAACTAATCATATAATGTAGCAGTTTAGTTTTTATAATCTTTTCGTGTTATTTTCATTGACGCCCTTTTGAAGCATGCGAAATGGGGATGGGGTATATCTTGACTTAACCATAAAAAACCTAATAATGGAAATTAATTATTTATATTATTAAATAATTAAATGTTAAATAAGATTTTAAAATGTGTTTATATTTATTAAACTTTTCTATGTTATATATTTATATTTATCCATTTGGATAGAATGGTTAGCTATTGTATTCGATATAACATAGAAATGTATTTCAGTAGGATTGCTTTATAAATAAAATATCTCTCTCTCTCTCTCTTTTGTATTTGTATTTCATATATGTTTCGTACGTTTAATTACAGTATTTTAATTGGTATACAATTTATCAACCGTACCAGTAATCAAAACGGTCGTCTAATTATTTTTTAAATAATATTATTCTTGGCACCGATCGATGTTCCAGCCTGACATTTTTTTTTTTTTTTAATGCATGAAACTTAATCGTACTTGTCTCAAAATAGTGGTAAGTTTATGAGGTTACTGAAGGCTTCTTAAAAAGAGAAAATATAATCGAGAATTAAGTTTTATTCTGGAACAATTACGTCAGTTTCTTGAAAATAATGAAAATTTTCAAATCCAGTTACACATTAGTCTGATATAAAATAACTATAAAAATAGGAATTAATAAAATTATTAAATGAAAATAATATATAAATAAGTAAATAAATGTAGGCCTATTTACATATTTGCACTTGTAAGGAATATAAAATATAACAGTAAAATAGTAGGCAGGTAATAATAATATTAAAAAAAATTATTATATGTTTGTTCACACATATATATATATATATATATATATATATATATATATATATATATATATATATATATATATATTCTGAAGTTCGATATTTGAGGAGATGAATACATAATTAGTTTTTAAATCAAGATAAATTTGAGGTTTTATGTACGGAAATGGAAATTCTAAACCAAGCTGCCATGGATGATAAAGAATTTTTTAAAGGAACAAGTTCCATGAGAAAAGGAATATACCAACTTTGTGGGCCGTGACACTGAACTGGGTGAAAAGTATTTTAAAAAAACATTATTTAAAACAAGAAGTATTTTGTTATTCTAAAAAGCAATTTTTATCACCCAGTATTTCAATTACTACTTACTTCTAAATTACTTCTCCTAATTATTCAACTTAATAAGTATTTAAAGTTAAAATACAAAAAAATTATTCATTTAAATATTTGGTGATTAAAATTATATTTTAAAAATACTTGGTATTTTAAACAAAGTATTTTAAAATACATTTTTGCCCAAGTCTGCTGTGATCTTGGGTGGAATGCATAGTCGTTCCGTTGAAAAGAAATACTCTTAATGAAAAAGAACTCCTTTCAACCAATTTAATGTTTCTTCTTCTCTCAAACATTGGTGAGAAAACGCGTTATCATTGAGCATCGAGTAAGTAAGTAAAATATTGTTTTATGGAAGATCCTCTGCAACCAAATTGGCTTAAAGTTGTATTTTTTCCATCAAGTTCCATTAAAGTATTCCTGTTTGAAGTTTCAAGTGGAGTTAGAGGAACGACCGTTCATAGCACCCCTAGTATTTAAAGAGTGGACAAAGGAACAATGGGTAAACCTATCGAGAATGTAAGGAGACCTTTCGATCAGACAAATTCTACAATGTGTGGCTATAATCAGCCCAGCAAATTATTATAGTAAATATTACGGTACTGACTCCAAAATTTCGTTACAATATTAATACCATACATTGGATAGTCACTAGTTAAATATCTAAATTCCATTGTAGACTGTAGTGTAAGGTACATATACCCTTTTAAGTTTTCTTTTAACTTAAAATTGATTGTCAATTTTCTTTTTTCTTTCAGATTGTTGGAGGGTGCGGGCAGGATTAGCGGACCGTGGGGTGGGGGCCCCGTGGCCGATCCGGGCCCGGGCTCTGAGAAGGGCAGCCTGGAGGTGGCCGAATCAGAGGACGACAAGGAGTTGGCAGCAGCTGACGCTGAGGGAGTTTGGAGTCCAGACATTGAGCAGTCCTTTCAGGAGGCACTCGCCATCTACCCACCATGCGGCAGGCGGAAGATCATCCTCAGCGACGAAGGGAAGATGTACGGTAAGTCATCTTCTGGATATTGTTTTCTATGGATCGTCAAAATATCGTCAACTTTCCTAATAGAGGTCAGATTTTGCTCGACTAAGAGAAAGAACTACAAGAACTGTGTTGAGTTACTAACTCACACAGCATAGTCATGAGTCCAAGAGACATTATTTAAAACTAGAACAAAAGTTAGTAAGGATCATTTCACCATAGTAAATATGTTTAAAAAAACAGTATACAGTAACGAACAAGCGAAGGTAGTAAAACTTGGTATATGTGGTGATGGAGGATCCTCAACGACTCCAAAATAATAGCCTCCACCATTGTCTCCATCTGGTCCCTGCAAACCCCGACCTTCTGCAAGAAATCACTTGTAGTAGTGTTGGTTCCCCTACTTCCATATCACATCCCTTTAATTTAGAAGTTTCTCTCTCCGAATTCATTCCTATATTTTACTTTTAAGTAGGGTATGCATTTCTTATAAATTTCTTCTTTCTCTCCTTGCACCTTAAAGTCCGGGTCTTGATGACTCGCATCAATCCTGATCGTGGTATAAGCCACAGGCGGATCTACGGGGGGGGGGGCTTTCGGGCTGAAGTCTCCCCTCCCCCCCAAAATGGTACAATATAGCCATGTTTTACAGAAAAAAATATTAAAAACTATCTCTTAAAGTATTATTGTTCGTGTAATTATATTTAATAGGTCTTCAAGAACCACTTAAACACCATTTCATACAGGTAATTAATTTCTTTATTTTTTTTCAAATTAATTAAAAAAATCTTCCGGGCTGAAGCCCCCCAAAATGAAATCCTGGATCCGCTAGTGGTATAAGCAGCTCCTTTTCTGTTACTTTAAACGCTAAAATTTTGCTGTCTTCTGTATCCAGACAATTGCCTCAATTTGTTCAAATAAATGGATTTTAAGGTTCAATATTTTCGGGTAAGAAATTAATTATTGTTTAGTTGGTTCAGACCATAGCAGTTTTATCGTCATTATGTTAAGTTCAAAGTGAAGGAAACTAAAATAATACAAATTAGTTCGGACTTTTCGACATATTGTATTTGTCGGTGTTCTTTAGTATTAATGATCCCATAATACAGAATTAATTTCCGATGTTTTTGAAGATAATTTAATTTCTTTCAAGTAAAAAATTAACACAAGGTTAAATTGAAAATAGTTTTTGGCGAAGTCATAGTGCGTTGTTTCTATATACTTGGGCTCATATTCAACACGTTTTTTATAAACATGGTGTAGTTAAAAAATTATATATGAAAGCTACCATCACAGCCTATGAAGAGTCTCGGATTTAGAGTTTGTGAAGACTTTTCTTGAAGAAGTTGTGTGGCAAGCGCCTTCCCTCAATCTTCGGGTTGTTTCCTCACCGACCTCCGAAGAGTGTGCCTTCTTGATATTGTTCCGATCTCAAAGTCGATCCATGGTCGATTTAAAAAAAAAGAAAATCTGTTCCACCGACCAGGGTGCTGTCCCATTTGGTTATTTGCTTTGATGTTATTGAACTCCCCAACATTTATTATTTTTTTATAAATGTGAGTAGTTATAAAGAAGCTATTTTTTTTTCTTACTGCTTCATTTACACAAAAAATATTTTGGAATTATAGCACAATCATGGAAAACCTTGTTCACAGCATTCTTTCTATTTTTGTACGCCAGTCAGTTTCTTAAGTAATTGCGTTAGTGCCCATAATTTTCATTTTTTTTTTTTAGGTTTTTATTAAATGATTTATATCTCTGTATCTATGAATGTTATATCGACTCCAGAGGTATTGCGTGTATGCATCTTTCAGAACCTTTTTGTACGTACTTTTTGTTTTCTTCTATGCGTCTTCCACGATTCTCTTCCAACGATGATCGTGCAACTATAGCCGTGGTGCACTCCCTGGATTTCACTGGAAATACTATAGTCTTATCGGCAGGCGCCCAAATCAGCTTCTACGGAATCTACTGATATAGTGCTCTACGATAGTTGAACTAAAATTGTGATAGTCTCGCCAAGCAAAACGTACCTTCAGTAATCCTTCGTTCTTTTTTTTATGTTGGTTATTGAACACATCCGTACCTTCAGGATGACAAGTCAATGGTTTGAATGATTTCCGAAAGATACTTTTCTAGATTTAAACTTTTATTATCTTACTTCTTGTATGGCTATATCCTTAGATAGGTTTACATTAGTCGCTGTCGCCGTGTTTCATCATATATTAGTATATAAACTGTTTTCTATTTGTAAAAGTTTTAGCTTGATTAATTAATAATTTAACATTTTAACCGGTGCACAGCGAGCAAAATTTCCTCATTACGTGGATTAAATTCTATAATGTATTTTAACTAGCGGTACAATGTTATATAGTTTAATTAATATAGTTTTGTTTATTTAATAATCAATTAAATTAAAATTGTATTGTGATTTTACGCGCTCTTATTGTTAGTAATTGTTTTCCTTGAATAAACTAAAAATCATTAAAAAAGATCAGTAAACAAAAAAAAAAATAGTAAAAATAAATAATTATATTTATTTTTATTTTTGCCGACGTTTCGGCCCAAAATTCAGGCCTTCATCAGGGATAAGAAAACCCCAGATAACAATAGGTATGAGAAACTATAAACATTGAATAATAAAGACCAAAGTTCACTCTATCTACTTTATTTTACTTCAAGTTTATTCTTACTACATTTTTTAGTCTATACATTTCACCTTTTTAATTTTAATTCTTTATTATTCAATGTTTATAGTTTTTCGTACATATTGTTATTTTTTTTTTTCTAAACCCCGATGAAGGCCTGAACTTTGGGCCGGCAACAATAAAAATAAAGATACTTATTTATTTTTACTATTTTTTTTTTTTTTTTTTATTGATCCCCCAACCATTATTCTCTTCAATTATTCACTACAGTCAACCATCGATCCATAATTAAAAGAGAAGTTGTTTGATTAATATGAAAGTGGTTTTTAATCAATTCAATATTTAATAATATTCAAACAGAAAGGCTTTAGCGGTAATGTCGCTGGTTAAATTTTATAATTATGCTTCCCCATCGTTTGTGAAATGTCTAAACGCACTTCAAGTTTAACATCTTCAATAGGCAACTCTATCAACTCTGCTATTAAACAAATATTGAATTTATATGAATAGAAATAGGAAATTTTGTAAATCACTTTACTTCGTTTTTCTAAGTAATAAATCATTTTTTTCCACACTTGATCTTTCCATTATATTTTTACTTCGTGAAATTGTAGTCATTTTTTTTATTTATTGTTTCTATTTATTTTATGGTTGTACGACATTTTAAATACAAGACTGTTGATCTCTTGCTATTAAATATATATATATATATATATATATATAAAACGCAGCATTAAATCGTAACTTCCTATACTATACAACTATACATTAAAAAAAGAATAAGGAATAATAAGAGCTTAAGATTTAAATGGGACTTGAAGCCCCCAATCCTCCTTCCCCCCCCCCCCAGTGACAAGTTGTTTTCTTGATTACTTGAGTTTGACGCGAGTCCCAGACCCCAAGTAACGGCACTTCATAATGACCTCAGCCGCTTTTTAGAGCTTCCATGGTCCAACAGCTGCCATCAAAAGCGTTTCAAAAGCGTCAACAGTTTATAACTTTACCTTAATGGATTCATTTATTAATTTATTTATAGGTGAAATAAAAATTAAATTGAGTGAATTAAAAATTAAATGTGATTTTTCATGAATGAGTGTTGTTTTTCAGATAAAACTTTCGAAAAATAATAAATAAATAAAACGTCGCATTTTTAAAATCCTTCTTATATCACTTTCAGAAGGCTAAAATTTTAGTCTCCCATTTGGAACCTGCACCACAGCGATACTCAGTGTGTCCCGTAAGTAGAGGGAAATTTTTTATAGAGACCTCAAGGCCTACAAAAAAGTACATATAAACAATGGGCCAATTCTCAGAAGAAAAGTAGGAAATCCAAGTTTAGTGCTTTTTAATTAAATCGTGCTGTTTGATGAATAGGAAGCGATAACTAAATAATATTAAATTTAAGTAATTGACTATTGTTTCACTGTAAACTGGATACTTTATTTTTTCAAATGAAAATAGAGATTGTCATTGTTAAAATCATTTAAAGACAACTTTTGAGCAGTCAAACTAGGTTGTTTGGTTTTAAAAAAAAACAAACATAAATAATTGGCGATTTTTTAAAAAAATCATTATCAAACTGTACTATATATACCCCACTTTTAGAAAATATTCGTTTATTAAGCTTCAAGTCCATATTAATTAAATTGAGACTTATTAGGGAAAATTCTGGAGATTCGCGTCTGTCAAGAAAGAGTACTAGGTGACGGATCTACTCGACAAAGATAATTAGAATATTTTTAAAGAATATTGTAGGACTGGGTGTTGTAGGTTCACGATGAAAAAAAAAGAAAAAAAAAAAGAAAGAAAAATATTTAAAATAATGAGGATAGGTTTACACTGAAATATTACCAGCAAAATGACGAGTCATTCACAGTTTGCTCATATATTAGATATTAACCTTTATATTATATTCAAAAACTACGTCTCCGAAAACATATAAACGAACCCTTCTATATCTATATCTAAGAAATCCGAAAAAATAAAATAAAGCGAAACACAATAGCGTAATATTAACATAGATATTATATTAAAAAATTGCGTCTCCGAGAACGTATAAACTGAAACTTATATCTAAGAAATCCGAAAAAAAATAAATCGAAAAACAATAGCCTAATCTTAATATGGATATTATTTTCAAAAACTACATCTAGCAACATTAGCAAAACTAGCATTTTAGTTATCAACATTTTTATGGCTATCTCATACATCGGTGAATAATAAAATGTATGAATATCGCTATTAACGTGCTGTTCAGATTGGAAATTAATGAACGTTATTAGCGAAGTTATTAATGTTTTATAAATTTTAATTTATGAAAAAAAAGTAACTATGTTATTATCATAGTTATGAAAAAATATTTTATTAAAATTTTCAATGATACAGGCCTATGTACGGTCCCTAATATAGAGGGAAAGAAAAAAAAAAAACCTCCCTTCCAAAATGGCTATTGAGAAAAAACAAAAAAATTACGTACCAATAATTGCGAACTATTGAGAATAAGTTGTTATTCATTTCCTAGTCTATACCTCCGTCAATCGATTATAAAATGAAATAGTTAAAATATTGATTTATTTCAATTTCTACGAGGGTTGAAATAGTTATTTTTTTTTTTAAATGAGTTCTTCCTCATCTATTTGAAAAAAAAATTATCAGTAGGAGGTTAACGACGTTTTTTCAAAACTGTTAAATAAAATTTCTAGCTAAAAAAAGTATTTACTTTTATAATAGTTATGTAGATGTCATAAAAAGTATTTGTTAAACGTTTATTTTTCCCTCCAAAATAAAAGTAAAAATATTACGAATTATAATTAAAGTTAATAATTATTACACCGCTCAGTGCTCAGAGTGGAAAACTAATAAATTCTGTTGATACTGTAAAATATTTCAATGTTAACTTTGTAGAAAATATTACTTTCCAAGTTTTTATTTGTTAATTGTTTTATTACAAAAATGAAAGCTTTACGTTTTTTAATTAACTTAATTCATAATAACTTGTTCCATACCTTGTATATATTTGATATGTTAAATGCATAGACACCCGGGACTGCTTTACAAACTCCGTAAATTCCTAAACCCTACATACTTCCTCATTATCCGTTTATATCTAACTGATAGATACTTCAAAGTAAATCATAATAATGCTTATTCATCCCTTCTTTCCCAGTCCGCTGGTGTTCCTCAAGGTAGTTTCCTAGGTCCTATCCTTTGCACAGTTTATACAGCTGATATCCCAACCCATCCTAACACTGTCATTACCACGTATGCCGATGATACATATGTCTTATCAGTTAATAATGACCCAACAATAGCACCCCAAACTCTTCAATCACACAATCACCTTGAAGAATGTGTAAAAAACTGGAGGATTAAAATAAATTCCAATAAAGTCCTACAGTATCCTTTAATAATACCCCCCTTATCCCTGTTGAACAAATCCGATACCTTGGACTCCACTTAGACAAACGTCTAACTTGAAATCTTCATACCAGACTGAAACGACAAGAAACCGCTCGACGTTTTCGACTACTCCAGCACTTACTCTCTAAGCTTCCAGTTAATTACAAAAGACTCACATACATGACTACAATAAGACTTATTTGGGCTTACGGAGTCGAGCTCTGGGGCTCAACTAAGCCATCGAATTCCCCTTGTATCCAATCCTTACAATCCAAAATCCTTCGTAAAATCCTCTCTGCTCCTTACTTTGTCACAAATAAAATCATACGGAACGACCTTAATGTTCCTTATGTTTCTGAACTGGCCCAATCCAGATACCTATCCTTCCATAACAAACTTCATAATCATCCAAACCCTCTCGTTCCTAACCCTTGCTTTCTCTTCGATCCCTGGCAATTCTCCGAGGCGTCTCAAAAGAAGATGGCCTCGAGATCTCCTTTTGTAAATACATTTTTAGAGTGCTACCAGTGGGTAGTTTCTCAACAAGTGGTTTCATGTTATTATATTCTTGTGTTCACATTTACTGAATGTATTTTTATTTGTAATACAGTTGTAAATATCATAAATAAAAAATGCATAGAAATAATTGATAATATTTTATATAGCTATGTACACGTAATAACGATTATGTTTTCTGTTAATAAAAAGGTAAAAGCGTATTAATTTTTTTTTATTAAAACCTATTCAAGTGAATGGTTTATAAAAACTATTGTATATTATATAACTTTTATTTGAAAATAAAATTATATAATGAGGTTTGAAAATAAAAGTTAAGAAGTTAACTGTTTTGAAATGGCGCATATTAATGATAGTAAAAGTTCAACAAAGACTTTTATACATGTATACATATAGGTAAAAGTTAAATTTTTACTTTTAATCATAACTGTTCCATTCGACCCATGATTTTTTCCATAGGCAAAGTAATATTCTCCTCAAATCTTGTGGTCGTCTTGATAGTTCTCCCAAAAACCACCTCTTGATTCGCCTGTAGTTAGACTGAGTTTTCCGATAAATAAATAAAAGGGGATAGAACAAAATATAATTGACACTTTTAATAGTTTTTTTTTTTGTTGGTTTTGTTTCGACATAAACTGTAATCTTCAGCTCGAGACATCCCATTAGCGAGATAAGAATCACGAAATCGGTACTCCCCTCCCCTCCACTCTCCAATCATTACTTAAATACAGAAGCCATCCAATACTGGAGAATGTCAACTTAAATGGACAAAACATTTTATTTTTTTATTATTATTATTTTCCATTATTTATGAAATTTACAACTGTACTGTTAATATACATTCAGCAAATGTGATACAGAGAAATACATGACATGACAAGGCTTGTAGAGAATCAACCCATTGGTAACACTCTATTAAAGTTTCTAAATTAGGAGATCACGAGGCCATGTTCTTTTCAGACGCCAAGGAGGGTTATCAGGGATCGAGGAGGAAGCATGGTTAGAAACGAGAGGATTAGGACGGTTCTGAAGTTTACTATGGAAGGATAGATATCTGGATTGGGCCAAATCGGAAACGTATGGAAAATTCAGGTCATTGTGGATTATTTTATTCGTTACAAAGTAAGGAGCTTTAAAGGTTTTACGAAGGATTTTGGATTGTAAAGATTGGGTACGAGAGGAATTCGATGGTTTAGTGAAGCTCCAAAGCTCAACTCCGTAAGTCCAAATAGGTCTTATTATGGTCATGTATATGTGTTGTAATTAATTAAAAGATTAAAGCGTTTGTCTAGTAAGTGCTGAAGTAGTCGGAAACGTCGAGCGGTTTCTTGTCATTTCAGTCTGGTATGAGGATTCCAAGTTTGACGTTTGTCCAGGTGGAGTCCAAGGTGACTAGCTTGAAATTCCAATATCAAGTATTTTACTGTTTTGTAACGATAAATAATAATTTTGATGTTAATTCGTGTGATGAGAGTGTTCTAAAAATCTACTGCAACATATTTTCCTCCAGTCTGGCAATACCCACTTCCAGGCCAACTGTAATTATCAAACCATCTTCAATTGCAATCCAATAATGCGGTGATCACGTAAAGTAGCAACACGACATCGCCATTTTTCCTCTGCGTTCGCTTTTCTCGTTTAATCTTAAAAATGGAGAGACATGTAAATTACCAGACATTAAAGCAAAGGTCATACAATTTAAGCAATAATTGCGATATTAATTATACTGCCTATGAAGACAATGAAATTATGAATTATTATACGACTCTCGACTCGTTCTAGATCTCCTATAATTCTTCATAAATGAATACCACAGTAGGTCTGTTTTAAAAACATAATTTTACACAGCTTGATTGGACACAAAAAAAAAAAACATAAACATAAATTGGGAAGATTCAAAGAAAGGCCTCATACAACTAAAAAAATACTGAGGAAAAAGTAGGACTTCAGGTGATTCCTGTGCTAATCTTTCAACAGCATACTAAAGCCAGTGAAAATTGAGCGAGACCGCTTTAGCCACACACACTCATGTCTTGGCCATTGCCAGAACTGCAATATATACGTACCACAAAACGTCATGGAGCCACTGCCGTTTTAACCTTCTCAGAGTATTACAGGGATAGGTGGTGCGAGATAGGGGTTGTGCACGGGGATTTGGATGATACGTACGGTTCCGGTGAAATTTGGGGAATATTTCAAGGATAAGGTCTAGGACAAATGGGATATTGATGTCATGGTTTGTTGGTTACATATTATAGAGCATCGACTATAGTTACGAAGGAATTTGGACTGAAAGGATTGGATGCGTTTGATGTTAAAAAATTGTCTGTCCTCCACAGTTCCGTAAGTCCAAAGTTTATTTTTTGTTCTGATGATGCACGGATTAGGTACAACTTCAGTCAATTATTTCTTTAACTAAACTTTCATTTACGTTAACATTATAATTTTATCCATTTATTTTTATATAATTGTTTTTTAAAGTTCTCATGGTTAGTACGCTGACTCTATAAGCTATATTTGACTGCTCAAAAGCTATTTAAAATTTGAATTAAGGCTCAAGCCCTTCCACCATTTTTATAGAGAGGAAGGAGGGCTTTTGACAATTTTATAAAAAAACAAAAAAAAAAACAAGAGGTTCATAATGGTGGCTCTATAAGAAATGCCTGGACTTCATTTCCTCCCGAACGCCAATCTTTTACGAGGAGGAAATCGATGTTACACGCTTGGATGGCTATATAGAAGCCATTTTTTTTTTAAACTATGTTAATACATTATTACTGAATTAATTTCCATTTTGTACAATAATTGCATTTAAAAAATAATAATAACCATAATTGCTGTCTTGCCATTTAATATTAAATTATATGGAAATGAAAGGGGTCATTTCCGTGAGAAAAAAAATAGGCCTAACGAGCACATCGAAAAATGGACAAGATTTAAATTAAAATGCCCAGTTACCTGCTTCTGGGTAATGAATACAAAATTTAAAAAATAATTTCCTCTTTATTTTCTTGTAAAGTATATTAAATATAATTGTTCGATTAGTATTGGTAATGTGAAGTGTAATTTTACTCTGCACTCTTCACAATCCATAATGAGTTTTAATTATTATGTGTATTCTAATACAGTTGTAAATATGATGAATAAATAAATAAATAAAATTAAATTAAAATAAATAATAATTATGTATTAAGACCTTTTTATTATTCTTTAAATACGTAATATTTTTTTATCATTCAGCCAGGATATTCCTAGGTCCACTGTGTCGCAAGTAAAAAGGCTTTTATAATAATTTTCTGTAAGGGACGAAAAGTAAGGAGAGAATGAAAAAGTGAATATTCAACACAAATACATGGAGTTTTCTGAATTTATCGACCTGAGAAAGGGAGAGGGGGTATGGACATAGGATCACTGATTTAAATGGAACTTTAGTGATGTTAGTTTGAAAAATATCAGACATGTGAGTTTATACAAATGCCCCTTAGGAGTCTAAAAACAATAATTTTCTACATGTTCGATACTTTTCTCTGCATGGGTTTCAAGTTAATAACAAAAAACATCTTTTGTGAATTTTTTTTTCATTAAATTTTTTACACCATTCAAATCAATATGACAAATCACGTGGAATATTGGCCTCCCTTGAATTTAAGTAATTACTCCAATTATATAATTAATAAAGTTATTTATTCAATTAATTAATTGTAGTTAATTACAGGCAAATATTCGGGTGAAAAAGTCATTTACAGAGAATCAAGAGTTTCGTCCTACTGTGCACTGCCAATGTTGTTCTGCTAGCAATAGCGGATCCAGAATTTAATTTTAGAGGGGGGGGGGGGGTTTCATCCCGAAAACTTTTATATATATATATATAACGGTATTAACACATATCCGTCCGGTAGTTTTTTTCACTGCCATTCACAAAATGCCGGCATCTGTATATGTCTTTCTGATAAAAATTAGAATTTAATTTAATTAGAACTAAAAAAAAACAGGATCAATTATTTTCTGTAATATACAAATAATGAATTTTCGTCATGCTGACGATTATGTGCTAATTTTGGAAGAAAAACTACCTTTATTATGAAAAGATGTTTAAGTGTTTCATGAAGCTCTATTAAAAAAAAAAAAAATACAATACTTTTGAAGGTAATTTCTTAATATTTTTTTATCATAAAACATAGATATATTTAGTAGCTGTATATGCATTATAATTAAAAAATACAATACATCGAGATTGTTTGAGTATTTAGGCTAGATGACAGATAGTAAACAATATGGACAAATGAAAAAAAATCCAATTTGGGAGGTTTCAGCCCGAAAACCCTTTCCCCCGTAATTTTGTTTTAAATAAGAAATTATTACCATTTTATTTTAGGTAATTATGTTAATAATATACAACACTCCACTAATAAAATCTAATTGTTACTTACAAAATCATTTATTTTTATTTCTTGAAAACTTTTTTTTTTCGCTTTTATTTATAGATAACTTGATAATCAGCCATTGGGGATGAAAACGACGATATTTAAATAAATGAATGAAGTGAAAAGAGTAATTATTGCTTCCTCACCGCCGAAGCTTTGTATTCGTCTGGGGAAGTATTGTTTGTATCCAGAATCGAAAACTTCCACTCACGTTCTGAAGGCATAAAGGATCAAATTTGGTTCGGTATCTGTCCGTCTGTCTGTAATCAAATCGATTTAGCGGGCTTATCACCTACTATCGTCTATCCGATTTTCATGAAATTTACGGGGATTGTGCAAGTTGGTATTTAGATAATCCGGTATTGATTTAATCAAATTCCATCTAGCACTTACGCGCATATTTATTTTCTTAGATATGCCAATATTTCGGAAATGGCTCGTTCAGCAAAGCTCATAATTAGGAGAAAGGTGGCTAACATTGGTAACATAATAATGCTTTATCAATTTTATTGAATTCCATCCTCTACTTTCTCTTTAATATGCGTAAACGTATTTTCCTTGATAGGCCAATATTACAAACACTGTACGCACGATTTGGCTTAAAGTTGAAGGTAAGTGAAGGATTGATTAATGAATGAACATGTAGGTATCAATTTAATCGAACTCTAACCACAACTTTCTAAAAAATACTTCCGATTTCAAATCTGCAAAAGGTTGTGCTTTTGCCATAGTTTGACAACGACTCGTTCGACTTGACCTAGAGTTGGAAGAACTTTGGAGAATAATGTACAAATTACCTAGTATCAATTTTATTTAATAATTATAATTAATAAAAATAATCGTTAAAGGAGCGGTGTAGCTCAGTGGGTGAGCACTGGAGGTCCCACGTTCGAGTCCGGTTGCTGACTAGTAATTTTTCATAAGCCATAGATCGACACTGGGGTCAGAAACCCTTCTATAAAGTGGGTACTCTTAATTATTACTTTGATAATTAACTAAGGGAGAAAACCTAACGGTTGAGCGAGATCTCGGCCCAAACCTTCCCTGCACAACCGTTCAGAGTTCTTCCTCACATAGTACTGAGCCCAAAACCAATCATACAATCATAGTGGTACAATTTTTTTTTTTTTTAAATAAATAATGGTTGAAAATATAATGGATGTAAAATCCGCGAATATTGGATGATTACTTTTCGAAAACGGCTTTTTCCGAAGATTTTGTTCTCTAAGAAAAAAAATATATACCTTGAAATATAGGTAATTGTATAACTGATGAAAATTGCGAGGAAGCCTAGCTATATTGGCCTTATTTGGTAGATGTTTTCCTGTAAAAAAAAAACCTTCTAGGATTTTTTTTTTTTTTAAGGTGATTCTTACAAAATGTGTAGGTTTATAATAAGTAGGTATACCTCCGATGGGGACAAGACATCGAATGGAAAATAAGTTTAAAATATAGTTATAAGGGAATGGCGGGAGTGATAGAGGAGAGTCTAGGGCTGTGCATTAAGCCCTCCAAGCGCTCACACATCTTTCTTTCATTTTCTTACCCTGCTCCCCCCGGGCCGGGCCCTATCTCTCACTAATTGCACATTCTTGGCATAGTTGCCCCACCCCCTCCCCCTTGGCACTTATTTTCGCGCCCAGCATCCCCTCATCCCCCTCAACTCCCTCTACCCCCCCCCCCCTTCCCCCTCGCCCCTCCCAAGCTCAGAAACAAATATCGTTATCCTACTTATGAAGGGATGTGTCAAGATGGCTCATCGCTGGCTATGCTTTAATTAATTCTTTTCTATTGTTATGTTGTTTTTTTTTTTTTGCTTACTTCATTTTAGCCCCTGTTAATATAATGGCTCACTTGATAAACTTTAATACACTCCGATATTATCGGAAACCGTTAGACATATCAGTTAATCAGATTTAATTTTACAATAAATTGAACATATTGGCCAGTTATACGCGTCCTGGGAACCGTAACAGTTTTTCAATGCCACGAGCGTTATAAACAAATATTTTAAATAAGCGTTTAATATAGCTGTGTGGATTCAATTTTGAGGAGCTTGGTTTATAATTCTTTTTTAATAACGGTAATTACTCTGAAAAAAAGGGAACTATATAACATAATGTTTAAGTGGTCCTTAAAGAACTAAAAATAAAACAAATTATTTTTTTTTAATTTTTGGGAGAGAAACAGCTTCAGCCAGAATTCGTAATATTAATATTAGTAATTTATAAAGAATAAATATTTTGTATGTTCAAGTATTAAGCTCAGATCACACACAGAAACGAATACGAACCAATAAAAACTATATATTTATTTCCATTTTTTTTTTTTTTTTTGGTGGAGGGATTCTCCTCGAAATATCCCCCTACGATTTAGTAAAACAATTGATGTAAGATGTGTTATTAAGGACTGATTAGGCAATAGTTTAATTATTAAGTTCAGGGACATCAATTCGTTCCACAAATGCATCAAATTCTGAATAATATTTTTCAATCAGATCCTTCTATGAGGGCGTCCATTGGTCTCCGTTCACGATGACAGCAGAGAACAATTTGTATCTGTATTTATCCAGTCTAGTACAGTCATACAGGAGATGTTTGCTCACTGTTGTCGTCTCACATTTTGTTGTCAGTTAAATCTGAATAGATAGGTACAATTTTGGCCGCTCCGTGTCCTGGCAAAAATTGTGTTAGTTTGTAGGATAATTTTTTTTTTAAACTTTTATTATGATATTTACAACTGTATTAGTATGAATACATCAAGTAAATGTGTACAGAGGAATATTATCACATGAAACACGCTTGTTGAGAAACTACCCATTGGTAGCACTCTAATAATTTGTCTACATGAGAAGATCACGAGGCCATCTTCTCTTTTCAGACGCCTCGGAGGGTTATCAGGAATCGAAGAGGAAGCAAGGTTAGAAACAAGAGGATTCGGATGGTTATGAAGTTTATTATGGAAGGATAGGTATCTGGATTTGGCCAAATCGGAAACATATGGAACATTGAGGTCTTTATGGATTATTTTATTAGTGACAAAGTAAGGAGCATTGAGGATTTTACGATGGATTTTGGATTGTAAGGATTGGAGGATAATTTTTTTAAGTTTAGCTCTTTGTCCTAATTTTTTAACGTAGTTGTAAGTGTGTCTGCCTATTGTCGATGTCGCCCAGATTTGGTCCCATGCTTGTCTTGTTGCCGTTCTTAGGAAATATCTGAGCACGCTGGTCGGTGCCTTGTTGAATATTATCGGGAGTGCGTTGTCCCTTTCCGCAGCCTTAGCCGCTTCGTCCGCTAGCTCGTCCCCCAAAATGCCAGTGCCTTTACCCATTTAAATTAAATATTTATGCCTTGGCTGTGGCAACAGATCAACGCTCGCCTGATCTCCTCGACGAGTTTTCATGTATATTTATGTTCTTTAGTTTATTGTATTGTGATTTTGCTATCAGTATGTATACAATATTTAGTCTTGTTGTCAGAGTTCTTAATGTAGAGAATGGCCTGTAACATAGCAAAAGATTCTGCATGATAGTTTGAACAGAAACGTTCTAGCCTGAAATGCTGTGCATGTAATAGCTGTCCTCCATCGATGGCTATATTTTTGGTTTGTGAATAAATCTTTCACTCATTTTCCGTGGAAATATTTATTTCCCACTTAATAATAAAAAATAACCATTTTTTTTTTTCTAATCTCCATTATTTTCTACGACTTTATATGTTTAATACTAAAATTTTTAGCTTTCCAACGGTTACTACTGCTCTTATTTCCATTTATTAGTTTTCAACCTGCTAAAATGTTTCTCCCATTTTCTCCAAAATTTAATTATCAAATTCTTTCATAGTTCATATATATCCATTTAACACTAAAGCTGATAATGAGTGGACTTTAATTATTTCTAATAACCAAAGTTAAAGTTAATTTAGAGGAAGACTTTTTTTTTTTTTTTAGGGACTTTAAGCTCCTTCAGACTATTTTAGTGAGGATATCAAATAGGATATATGCCTAACTGATATCAAAGATCATTTAATTTTACATCGGAGCAACGTATTTAGTCAAAATCGTAGCACATCGTAGAAGCATTTTCGAGAAAAAAAATTTTTTTTTTTTTCATTGGCCCATATTTGTCATTGTGAATGATCTTAGCTAAATACTCAAACAATCACAGTATGTTCTATTTTTTAAAAATTATAATGGATATACAGTTACTAGATATAATCATGTCTTATAAAAAAATACTAAAAAATTATTTCTAGAGGTATTGTTGTTCGTGTAATTAAACTTTTAATAGGACTTCAAGAATCACTTAAATACCATTTCATATAGATAGTTACTTTCTTTCTCATTATTTCCAAGTAATTCTCGTTACACTAAAAAAATAAAAATAAAATAAATAAATAAATAAAAAAAAAATAAAAAAATAAAAAAATAAAAAAAAAATGTTAAATTCAAAACTCCGTCAAAATGTACCCCCTCCCCTCAAAAATTACGGTGGTGCAAGTTGCGCTCGATTTTTCGGGGAATTTCGAAGACTGTCAATCAATATTTTAAACAGACAGCGATGAAGTATTTTCGCCTGGAATGTCTGCCTATAAATACTAAAACAACAAAAATTTGGTATTTAATTATTTTAATGTTCATGAGCTCTTTGAAGAAATGAAATTTTATTTAATAACAGTAATATTTTTGAAGTTTATGGTAATTCATTGTCGTCACTAATAAATAAATGATTCATATCAACCTACGATCTTGTATATATTAAATATTTCTCTTATATGAAGGAGTCAATGGCTACTTGAGAAAACAATGATTTTGTCTTTACGAATCCCTTTCATAATTTATGGTGGATAAAGAAAATTCATGTCATCGCGACGATGTATCGTTCTTTGAACAGTTTGATTAAGAACTTAAAAATACGTTTAAATTATCTCTCGAGAACACTTAATAGTTGATTTCGTATGATAATATCATTGCCTTCCGTTAAAAATAAAAAATAAATAAAACTTGGACAGAAACTGTGTCTATCACATACCCGTGAAGCTATAAACACGTATAATTTACTCAGTGTTTAATTTTGGGCAAAACAAATTTATATATTACAGTTAAAATAAATTGTATTCACTGAATGTTAGCTTAAAATATAAAAGGTCTATGATAGGTTAACTCCTCCCATTGGCTAGTAGCACCGTTTACCAAAATTCTTTTACTTAAATTTTTTAAACATTCGGAAAAATACAAAAATGTTTTGAGCGACAATCGCACACGAAAGAGAGCCGATAAATGAACTTATCTCAGCTCGGTGTGCTGTGAGTGGTGACGTCACATTAGACATTGGTCAAATTCACTCGTTTATTGTACTTAAGACCAAAAATTCTTTTGGAAATCTCTAATATAATATTTTCTCTGTTAAATCAAAGCAAATTCTCCTATCCTTCCACTTAAGGGAGTGGATTCATGAGCATTTCAAAATGACACCAAAAGCATCTTGAAATGTTTCTTTGCTGAGACCAATAGAGGTGCGTTTAAACATTTCACAAATTATGGGAAAAAACAAATATATAAATGTTTTTTTCCTATGCTAATGTTTTTGTTTCTTAATTTTGATGTTTTCGTTCTGCTGTCTGCCCATCCCCCCTCCAAGGTCGATGTCGCATAATCCTCCCTTCTTTCCACAAATTTTTATTTATCTCCTGTAATTAGAAAAAATCTGGTGCGCGCATCACACGACTTTCACTTATCTTCTTAGCAGAAATAAGTATTTTCAGACAAAGGGAAAGTGAAAGTAAAAATTATTGCCACTTTATTTATTTAAAATTCATTGTGGGTATTTTTATTTGTTTAAATACCCTTATATATACAAATTGTAATTTTTATATCTCTGTATTCTATAAAATTAAATATTAAATAATACCAACGATAGCATTTATAAAAACCGCATATGCATATGAACATAATATTGTCGGAGTCCGTATTATATAAATCTTATGTTACTTATTTGTAATAGGGTAATAAGAGAAATAAAATAAATAGTTTGGTTTAGCGCTAGTGTCACTATTAGTTATGTTAGATACTTGTGTTTCCCATAGTTTTTGAAATGTCTAAAAGCACCTAAATAGATAAACTTATTTCTATGTTAAAATTGAAGCAATGGTACTTTCTCTGATAAAAGATATTTTACTATTTAAGTTAATTTTTTTTTACGGTGTTAAGATTTTAAACAAAACTTATCTTATCCGGACTTCTAATAAAATTAAAAATACTGATGTCATCTATGTCATCTATCAATCACTCAGGTTTCAAACTTAAACTCCACCTATGACATATCCATATATAACATATCCTCTACCTATCCCGTTTCCAAAATTAATATTAAAGAATTTACTGACCTTTTGGTTTTAGGAGATAGTTATTGAACCGCAGCAAAGTTGTATGTTCAAAACTGCTTTATTTATTGAGTTAAACTGTGTCAAGTACACTAAGTTGATGTCAATTAGTGCATATTTTCTCATGGATAAACCTACAGTTACATATATAACATTATTAATGAATTGATTACACTTATATTTGCTTACTTGAGATTATTTCAGACCAGGTTTACAAATTTTAAAATGTAGTATGAACCTAGGGTGATAATTGTAAGAAAAAATGTTCACTGTAGTCTTAATCCATCCTATTGTGATGTCTTAGGCAACAAAAGACCAAGCTGCTAATTTAGCAAGGAAGCGAGGGGCACCAATCACAACTGCCATAAATTATATCACAATAGAATATTGAATATACGAGACTAGAAAAAAGTAATTTGAAAATTGGAAAAATAAATGGAAAATTAAACAGTATACATTATTAGAAATTTAAAAAAGTGCAACAAATGGACTACAAGCACTAGAAAATCCAGAAGAGAGATAACCATATTGTGCTGAATACGGATTGATCACTGCCTATTTATGCATGGGTACCTTGTCAGGGGTCTAAACGCACCCATGCATCAAAAATGTGGCAGTAGGCCACATTCAGTGGAACATCTATTAGTTGAGTGCCGCCAGTTCGAACAAATCCGACAAAAACTACAATTAGCAATGACAATGAAGGAAATATTGGGATGCAATGAAGATAGACTCACTACTCTGTAAAAATACTTAATAGAAACTAAGTATTATGACAGAGTATAAAAACTAACCACTAATGACCCTCTAGGGTAGAGGATATTACAAATAAATAAATACTTTTCTTGATATATCTATCGTCTAACTAATTTAAATCATTTCCCATTGTGGTTTGTCATTGTTTCCACAGTTTGGTGTTATTAATCTTTTTTTTTTTTTTTTTTATAGTTCATTTAGAGGAATCATTTTATAGAATATAATATAAAAGTTTTATAAACATTTATTTTAAATAAGTTTTGGTTTTAGAAAAACAAATGCTTATTTACATAGTCAGTGAGTAGTCATATTTTTTTGTTATACATGATGTGTTATTATACCTGACTAACCATTAAATATAATAAATTAAAAATCTAATAATAATACAATATTTTAATCATATTTCTCATTTCATGATGTTTCTTAGGGAGGAACGAGCTGATTGCCAGATATATCAAATTAAGAACAGGCAAAACAAGGACACGGAAACAAGTTAGCTCTCATATACAAGTATTAGCCAGACGGAAACTGAGAGAAATACAGGCCAAATTAAAAGTGGTAAGTGATTAATGCTATGATTCAAAATTGGTATTTTTATATACATTAACATGGCAAATTATTGTGAGTAAAGAAAATGAAAGAATTAGTTTAACATTTTGCCATTGAATTGTAATTGTTAAAATTTAGATAAAATAGTTTATTATATGTTTCAATATTCCTTTCATTGCTTCCATACATTATAAATTATTTTGATATTTGATAATAAAATTTTAATTAAACCACTTTAATTGTTCTTATACTGAAGGTTTAATTAAAACAAATGTTAGTTGCTTTCTCATTCTGTAGACTTATGGTAGTTGACCAAATATGATGAAGGAGGAATAACATTACCTACTGTACTCTTTTTATAACCTTTTATGTTGAAATATTTTCATGAAATCTGATTTTTTCTGAGCCGATGGGAACTTCATTTTTTGTTACTCTCTCTAGATCTATATTGTTGTCAAACAGAACTCTTTTTTGGGTTTATCAATTTTAAATACACTAATTATTATTTGTATTGTTATTTTTCAACAATCCTTTTGCAGATTACAGAAATTATCTAATTTAAATCAATCAATGGTCCGATTATAGATTGTCTTAAGTAATATAAAAATAATCATAATTGGTGTTAATCATTCTTGTATTCCTTCTTTCAGCATATCATGCCTGTTTATTCATGTTTGCAATTATCATAAAAACTATTGACCACCATCTTACTAATAAATGGTATAAAACCACTTTTACTTCTAGAAGAATTTATACTAAAGTTATCATTGTTATAATCATACTTCAATGTTTAATCAGATTCAGTTAATATTTAAAAAGGTTGATTTTAAAATGTATCCCAGAATCAAAAAGGTTTTATGATGTTTACTCTTAAATAATTATAAAGTCAATTCATTAAATACAATTTATTTTTCATTTACCTATATATGAAATATATAGTAAAGTATTGTGATCGTGATTTTTTTTTTTTCATTTATTAATCATCATTTATATAATTTATCGTGTTTCAACTATTTTTACATTCATTTCGTCAGAGGATACCCAACATGTAACTGAATTTCTGAGCAGAAATCCATTCTGTATTTCAGTCTATAAGTTTATTTTATTAAAGAAAATGCAGTATTTTTTCCAATACAATATTTATTGTAAGATTCTCATCTGCTTATCATTAAGATGAATCGTATGACATTTATTGAGTTTATATTTGTGAGTTTAAATTAAACTGAAAATTCTTTGTAGCAATTCAATTTATCCTATTGATAGTAAGCACAAACTATGTAATTGTGTGACACAGAAAAAGTATTCCCCATATTTATTTAATCTTGCTTTTGTTTCCCCTTAAAATTTGTTTCACTTTCATGTTGTAGAACCCATTTACTTGAATTTGTTAATATATTCAAGCACATTGCGATAAAACCATCCCAGTTTCTAATAGTTATTTTATACATTATCTAGCCAATAATTATTATGCCTGGATAACTGTAAAAAAGTCATTTTTTGAAACAAAGGTTTGCATTTCTACATCTAGTTGATATTTTTATTCTATAATGATAGCAGAATAGGCGCATGCAATAGGCATTTAAAAGTTTAGCAATCAAACATGATAAGTATGTGGGCCAATCTTCATAAAAAAACACAATGTCCCATATTCTTAGACAATTACATCCCCATCCCCTTATGTATTTGAGGCCCATCAACCTTCTGAAGCCTACTTTTACTGACCAAATGTGCAGGATTGGTGTTCCCATTTGATATAACTTAATTGGGAATCATGTTAAAAATTGTCTTTAAGTTATAAAATTTACAATCTGGCAGGTTTGATTCAAAGATGGAAAGATCTATAGCAAAACGAATTTATTCTGAAATCCTTGAACCTACATCAGTGGTAGGACACTGTCAAATCGACCTAAAAATCTTTCTGGTTATCAATCAATGATAATAATCCTCTCCAAGCTCTGCTCGTAAAGGCAATGATTATAAAAAAAAAAAATCTCAAGAATAAAACAGTTGTAAGACCTTTTTTAATTCTGGGAAAAATGGTGATTTAAGGTACCTTAATTTGTACAATCAACTGTATGATATTTATAATGTATGCATTTCCAGTTAATAATGAGAAAGAGCTAAAAATAAAAAATTTAAATTTGCAATCAAAATCAAACTAATTTCTTATAGCTTTAAATATATATACTTTTTCTGTAGTGCCAGTATATTACATCAAAAAGAGGTTATTTTTATAACATCTGAAAACATTTAAATTTTATACTTCTTTCAAAATTATTGTAAGAGAAACTCTTCAACTCAAATTTTAGTCAAAATAATTAAAAAATAAAGCAGTTGACAATTACTGAATATATATTTGTATGAAATTCTCCATTTTTTATCTTAAAAAATCTTTAAATTATTCTTCTTTTTTAAAAAAAGGAACCAATTTCCCCTCCCCCCCATTAAAAGTAGTTTATGGTCTTCAATAAGTTGTGTGCAATTAATAATCTTGTTAAATCCGCAAAGCAATAAACTAGAATGATGAAACTGTAATTTTTTTAATTCACTGTTAGTAAGTAGTTGGGTGGTGGTTGGTTGGGTGTTTAGGTTGTGCCTACAGATCATGCAGCCAAGGAGAAAGCTCTGCAGACTATGTCGTCTATGTCATCTGCGCAGATCGTCTCTGCTACAGCCATACACAATAAGACAGCAGCTAATCTGGCATCGCTTGGTCTTACCCCTCCTGTGAGCTACCCGACTCCGGTGAGTAACCTGCATCCAACCAACCACTGTCACTGTATAACTTAGCAATTCTAACAAACTAATCACAAAACTAACAATTTTACTCACTCATGCTTACTAACCATTAATTACTGAAATTGCTACTTTTTCTATTGGCTTGGAAGTGTATGTTTTCTAGCTAATATAAATTTAATTTCCATTTACCTTTTTTCTTGATATTTAACATCTTAATTTTTATCACAATATATTATTTGTTACTGGCAATGCATAAATAACTTTTTTACCTACTTCACTATTACTTATCTTGTTTAAAAATAATGTATTATTAATTGTTTTATAATTTAATAATTTACTTCAGAAATGTTATTTTTTTTTTTAATTTTTGGAATTTAATAAAATAAATTTTCCACAAATCATAAATTATTTTTAGTTGAATGCCCTTTAAATTGTTAATTTTCTTCAGATATTTGTAATTTTCATTACAATGTTTTTAAATATTGTCAACTTAATTTTTAAAGCATTAAGATTTGAAAGATGCGTTATAATTTAACAAACATATAGTTATAATTTATACATGAATAGATATATTCAATGTATTGGTAAAAGTAATCTATGCATTAATAAACCTTTTACAATTGAATTAATTTTTAAAAAATTTAAAATAATTTTTCTGTTCCTAATAATAAAAAAAAAATCAAAATTTTTATTTTATATCCATAACCAAATTGCTTTATGCTTTGCATTTAGAAAATCATAAGAATTTAGAATGAATTTTTAAATATAATGTTTTTTATTTATTTAAAGGTTTTGGAAGTGTTTGGTATACAAATTTAGTTTTATATCAAAGGATTAATTTTACCAACTCGAAATACAAATAAATAAGAATCAACTGTTTGGTTTTAATGGGAATGTATTTTAGTAAATGGGTGCAGTTGTTGGATTTGGTTTTTTATTATAATTTATTTTAAAATTTAGTTAATATGTGACATTATTAATTATAATTTTTAATTAATAAGATTTTTGTTTATAATTATTTTTCTCATTTCAGTTTTGGCAGCCTGGATTACAACCTGGAACATCACAAGAGTGAGTTCAATTTTCATATTTCATAAATAGTTTATATAACATTTTAAATGTAGTACCTAATATGTAATTTATATTTCCTAAAAAAATATTTCATAAAATATTTCATTAGATTTCAATTTTTTATTTTTTATTTTAGGTTTTGATTATATTTGTTTCAGTTGAAGCATTTTGAAACAGAAAAACAATCTATTTACAATATTTTCTGTACTGTTTGTTTGACATTTAACGTAATCATTCACAGTTACATTTTAATTTAGTTAATTGATGATTAAGATAAGATGATAAATAAATAACTTTATGGAACTCATTTTGATACTGAAACAATTAATTTTTATTTGCTGAAATCTTATATCATAATTTTTTAGCTTTTACAGATGCACAGTATACTCATTATCTATAAAAAATAAAACATTAATTTAAAATTGAAATATGCATTATGGTGAAATTTTATAGTGTTAAACCATTTGCGGGAGCTCCGGCATATTCCAGTGGAAAACCAACCTCTGGGGTGTCTGCCAGTACTGCTGAACTAGGAGTTCCCCCACCTCCTCCTTGGGAAGGGAGAGCTATTGCAACGCATAAGCTCAGGCTGGTTGAATTTTCTGCATTTATGGAACAGCAAAGAGAACCTGATACAGTAAGTTTTTAATTTGACTTCTTATTGTTCAAGCTTTTGTCGCACGCTTTGTGGTATTTAGAGCTAATAATATACTGAAGTTGACAAGTTACAGATATAAAATATTCCTTACACAATACAATATCTAATTTATTAGTTAAGACAACTACATATTGCTATAATAAATAACAGAAATCTTTATAAAATATATTGATAATCTTTTGAAACATTTTTTTAATGTTGTGCTTACTATATTTATTCCTTGTTTTACTATTGTCACACTTATTAATAACATATTCTCAGTTGAATTATTTTGTTCATCATAACGAATTACTTAAGCCATAATGATCCAGTAACAAGAGTGATAAGATTAATAAAAGAACTTGCTTCATATTTTGTATTGCCTTAACATACCAAGAGTCGGAGGTGCCCAGAAGAGGGTTTCATGGGGCAAGTTTCGCCATCAAAATTTTTGAGGGGGGCACATTTTGACTGGGTTTTGAATTTTTTAGGGGGCACATTCTGATGGGGCTATGAATTTTTGGAATGAAAATTTTCAAAACAAAAAACTAAAAGGAAAACATGGGACAGACCACAGCTAGTGTAATTGTATATGATCTACGATTTGTCTAATCTTACTTTCGCTTTAAAAAGAGGAGAGTGATAAAATTTTTGGAAAGGGGGGATGGTTCATATGCCGTTGACCTTGGAAGATATGGGCACCTCTGCCAAAAGTCACCCGTGGATACTGAAATCAGAATACCATGGACTACTAAGGACTAATTACTCTACCTCTTTGTGCCGTAGAAATGTGATTCAACAGGTTCTGGTAATAAAAACTTAAGTGGTAATGCCCAGAGAATATTGATCTCAACGCAGGCAAGAAGACTAGGAGTCTCTTACCACTAATAGTTCTGTTCAACACTTGAATATATATACTGAGGTTTAACTCAGTGAACTAAAGTTTTTATACCCTCATTACTGTATTTCTTACTGCATCACTGCCCCCTGTCATTTGGTTATAGACCCAGATTAGTGCAGTTTGGCAAGGATCATTGGTATTCAGTCCATGATGTGATTCATTACAATATTTCGACCTACTTGAACATGGTGTCCATCTTATTGTTCTTGGAAAAGTTAAAAGGGAAACAAAATCATTCTAACTGGAAAATCTATAAGAATCCTTTACTTAAATCAGATGATAAATGGGATGCTGTTGATGGAAAAGTAAATACAGAAGAAGCAGGAGATGATAGGAATTTAAAATAGAAAGGTTTTGTTGAAAATGTTGTTAA
This sequence comes from Nezara viridula, assembly GCA_928085145.1. Lineage (NCBI taxonomy): Eukaryota > Metazoa > Arthropoda > Insecta > Hemiptera > Pentatomidae > Nezara > Nezara viridula. The sequence goes on along the minus strand of OV725078.1, from coordinate 140,412,638 downwards.
TAGTTGAGAAGGATTTGATACATCACATTGAAAATTGTTCTACTGCTAAACAATGTTAAACAACTGCTAAACGGGCACCATTCAACGTTCAATCATTGTTAAAGACCATGGGATAACAAAAAAAGAATAATTATGTCACAAAATTAATTCTAAGCAAGTTATAAGACAGCTCTTCTATGGAGGAAGGAGTATGTAAACCAAATAATGTCTGCTGCCCAACACCCAATCACAGGAAGTGAAATTTGATGTTACAAACTAATAGATTGGTACTCTACCCCTCGCTGGTTTACTTATTATTAACCAATAATATTGAGTTTAAGGAGTTCAGGAATCGCAATTAAAGATGATTCAATAAAAGTAAAGTTATTAGAAGTAGTTATTAGAAGTTAAGACAAATAACAGTCAGTTTCAACCTGCTGATATAGTGCTATTTTTTTGTTAAGAAACCAATGCACCTTAGCAGTGGTCATAAGGACTCACAGAATCAAAACAAAACTGCCGCCTTTGTTGTTTTGAATTTTGGACATTTTGCAGCGAACTGTAAATATATACAGGATGCTGGTAAAAATTCTCAATCTCAGGAAAAGAATGACCAAAATGCTTCTTTAGTGTGTGTTATGTCAAATATTACAAACAATAATAGCCACAATGACTCATTGTACCTAGACTCTTGTGCATTAGCACAATTGATAAACATAAAAAATTTACAGAACTTTACAGTATTATTAGCGGATATTTCTGTAGTGAGTGGTGATCATATTATTATAAATTGAGTTTAGAGTGTAGACATAAATGTAACATTTAATGGTGGCAATGAATTTCTAACAGCGAATGAGGTATACTTCACCTAACATACTCATCAACCTACTATTCTTGAGTAAGGTTGTTAGTAAAGGCAATGAGATCATGTTTGATATAAGTTGGGACTTTAAACTAATTAAACACGTTTGGGATAATTTTTTTTTTATTATTTATTTATGATATTTACAACTATATTAAGAAAAAATACATTCAGGAAATGTTATAACAGAAAATAAAAACATAAGAACACTTGTTGAGAAACCACCCACTAGTAGCACTCTAAAAAAAACAATTGGGGTGCAATTGTTGGATCATTATTAACTGATAGGACACATGTGTCATTGGCATACGTGGTGATGACAGTGTTGGGATGGATTGGGATGTCAGCTGCATAAACTGTGTAAGGGATAGGACCTAGGATACTACCTTGAGGAACAACAGCAGACTGAGAAAAGAGGGATGAATAAGCGTTATTGTGATTCACTTTAAAGTAAATATCAGTTGATTAGGAACCAATAATGACGAAGTATGTAGGATCTAGGAATTTATGGAGTTTATAAAGCAGTCCCGGGTGCCAGACTCGATCAAAATCCTGTTCTACATCATGCAGACTCCCGTGCAGTACATTCCGTGCTCCAATGCAGAGGAGACAACATCCACCACACGATGGCATTGCTGGATAGTGGAATGGGATCTGTGGAATCCAAATTGGTGATCTGGGATTATGTAATTCGAATCTAGGATGGGATACAGTTGTTTTAGGATGTGTTTTTCCAGGATGTTGCCCATTATGGGTTAAAGGGAGATAGAATGGTAAGAGGATGGGAATTCTGATGGCTTTTTGGGTTTGTGTATCATTTTGATAATAGAAAGTTTCCAAGAGTCAGGAAAATATGTTGATCAGAGTACAGCATTATATATATAAGTAAGGAATAGAATGGCTTTCCGAGGAAGTAGTTTTAGGATCTGAGATGTAATTAGGTCGTGTCCAAGAGCTTTGTGGGAAGATAATCTGTGAAGGATATTAGATATTTCTAAAGGATGAAAGGCTTTAGGTGGAAGAGCCATTTGGAGGGACAAATCCAGTTCTGCTCCAATACATTCAAGATGATTTGGGTTAAGAATATCGGAATGTGGATTAAAGGTTTTGAAGAGGTGGTGAGCAAATATTAGGGATTTTTCTTCATCGGATTTGGACTAGGTTTAGGCTTCGGTAAGAAGTGGATGATTACAGTTTTTAAATTTCAGGAGCCTTTTAGTGGTCGTCCATAGTGATTTGTTGGTAGGTGTAAGTTTTTCAGTAAGTTTGAATTTTGTATTTTTTAATTTCTGATTTTAGTTTGTTAGTCAGTTGGGTGTAATGAGCTTAATCTGTCAGATAACTAATTCTATGCCACTTCGATCTTGCTCTGCATTTTTCCTTTAATAAGAAACGAATATGCTGTGGCAAGATAAGTCTTTTGTGAATTGTTAATGTTACTAATGAAGGTGCTATTATTTATACTGTCTATTATTTATACTGTCTGTTATTGATGCTGTTAGTTTTTCTATGGCTCCATTAATGCCTTCTTTTGTCGTTAGCGGAATTTTAGGTTTAGTTTTTCCAAATCATTTGTTTGGGATAACCTAAAAAAAAAAAAAAGAACATAAAAGAAAAATATATATTTGATTTACTAAATACTCGGTGACTAAAGTAATTGTTCATTTTTCTGATTTTTAGTACTTGTTAACGACCACTTAGTTATTAGTAGTAGTAAATGATGAGTCTATGTTAATTTATTAGTTTGCTCATGCCAGGCTTGGGTGAATTGATTCCAAATAATAATTATAAATCCATAGATTTTTTCTTAATTTAAATTAATAATTAATTAATCTATAACCTGAATTATTAGTGATTTAGTTTTCTTTTCAAATTTCTTGGAATTGGGTATTAGTTAATATATGATCAAGATTGCTGATTATGAATATTCCATTGCAATTATGTTTATTTACTAATGCACGAAAAGTGTTTAAAAATGTTGTCGTTGATTATTATCCCTAGAAAACTCATTTATTTGTTTATTACCTTGACAAATTTGGAGTTTCTTCATAATTTCCAATCACAGTCAAGATATTAGTATGAATCTTGGTAAAGTACTCATGCACTAAGTAGCACAGGCAGATCTATAAGGGGCTTTCGGGCTGAAGCCTCCCCCTCCAAAAGATATAAATGGTAAAATATTACCATGTCTTAAGGAAACAATATTTTAAAAATATCCCTTAAAGTATTATTGTTAGTGTAATTTCATTGAACAGGACTTCAAGAATCACTTAAACACCATTTTGTATAAATAGTTAAGTTTCTTTCTTTTTCTTCCAAAGTAATTATTGTTATATTAAAAAAAAATAAAAAAACTTTTGGGCTGAAGCCCCCTCCAAAATGAAATCCTGGATCTGCTAGTGCTAAGTAGTAATGCATTGGTAAAGTAATAAGACACTCCAACCCAAAAAGCATTCGAGTTCTATCTGATTTCACTGTCATATATCCAAAATAAATAACATAAAAAAAAATATTTATTTATTTTGCTATTTTTTTTAATTAATAGAACATTAAACTAAAATTAGAGGCAATAAACAGTTTCCTTTATGTGTAAACTTTTATCGTAAACAAAAATGGTTTCCAAATAAAAAAAATAACATCACTCAAATCATAAATATCTTAAGTTTCTAAATTAATTAAATGATTTTTCAGTTAGTTTAAACAGTTATTCAATATTCTTAATAAATATTCAAATAAATACTTATGAATTTTCGCTTGGAGTTTGGTTAACAGATTTAAATTGTATATGTTTTTAAAAACATTCTCATTCAAAATCAAAGTTTTTAAAGTGTGAAAAGAAATTTTTTTTTACTAAACTGTTATTTTTACTCCTAAAATTTATTAATGTTAAAAAACAGGGTTTATTCTACAATAAAGCGATAAAATTAAAGAATGATTAATAAGATGCTCTAATATATACATTATAATAATTAAAATGGCAAAGAAATTAAAACTTGTAGGAAAGAAGCAAAGCCAACCATCTTATAAACAAATGTAGAATATATATAGCACTTGATAGTAAGCTTTCATTGATGTACAAGCTCACCATAAATGGAAGAAAGTAAACAAATTTAAATATCTTGGCTTCACAAGATTACATGGCTATTATATTTAGACATACCATTATATTACAATTAAAAATCAGAAACCTCTTCTGATTTTCATAAATACTGGAATTGAACCTGAGAATACATAATCAGTCAGATAGAAGGTTGTGAAACTTGGTCCCTGACTGGCATCTTACAAATTAAGTTTGAGAAATTTGAAAGAAAAGATGTTTTTCCAAGCTCACTTTATCTTAGAGACGTTATGAATAAAAGAATTAGAACTTTCTATAAGTTCTTAGAATCTCAATTCTTAGAATTGAGAACTTTCTTAAGTAGATTATAAGTTGGTATCTCGTGTGACCTAAAACCATATGCAAATGTAAAGATACAAAAGCCTGTGCTAGACAGAAGTTGATTGACCAAGAAGGCAAAAGATCTAAAAAGTAAGCAATACCACCAAAAGAAATGCATAACTTACTTGATCATCTTGATATTTAATAATTGCACTAAACTTTTTTGTGATTCAAAATACGCTAACATGTTTTGAATTATTTGTTTGGTGCATATTAAAATGGTTATTTCATTTTTTAAATATTATTTATTAAAACATAAATAGGCATTCAAAGTGGAAAAGTTAATATTTTGTTTTATTATTATAACTTTTGTGTTGTGCTCTAACTGATCTGGATATAACTGCTCTAAATTTTGTTGTTGATATATAACTGATTAGGTAAAATTATTGAATTAGTAATCAATAAAAATTATTATTTGTTACAGTACCACAAACAACATTTGTTTGTACACATTGGTGGAGCCACAACTTACTCTGATCCCCTTCTTGAGGTAAGGATTATTACTATAATGATATAATTTAATATCATATAATAGTTTTAGGTGCATATAATTAAGAATAATTTCCACATCATAATCTGCTTAATTTATATTAGTAGAATAACATGATTTTTTTTCTTTCAACTTTTATATTTTCAGTATTTATAAAGAATATACATGATATAAGAATAAGTATAGAATAAGTATAAAAACAAGAATAAGTATAAGTAATATTTGAATAAGTGAAATATTTAACTAGCTTTTAAAAACATGATAGTCATTGTCTCCCTGACCGCACAGGCTAGGATACTATAGATCTTCCTTTATGTACTGGAGGATTTTTACAGACCCTTTTTTTTATAACTTATAGGAAGACAGATTGTGTAGAAGGAATTATTTTACCCACTCAGGGTGGATCAGTTATTGCCTAAGGCCCCAGGAAAATTTTCTAATCTCCAATTTCCAAACTGTGTTGTGTATAAGTTTAATTACCTAGGAAACAGTTAACTCACTCAATTACTCTGGCTCTCATTATGGCCATACATTAACATTAGTATATGATTGGTTGCTCCTTGTCTTAGTATGTAGAGTTGTTTGAGTGTTGTATGTTATTTCAAATGTCCTTTTTAGGTGCTACAACCCACTAGTAAGTCATGACTTCCAAAGTTCAAATCATAAATAGTATATACTCTATTTATTAAGAAGCCTTACATTATTTTATATATTAAAAAAATGAATTTACTATTTAACTGTGAAATTTAGTATTTACGAGCTCAGATCATTAAAATTTTGTAATAATATATTTTTTCTATTCACTTATGTAAGTTTATGCAATTTTAAATATTCCAACTTATGATTAATTTACTCTTTTTTTTTTATTATAGGCGGTTGATGTCAGGCAAATATATGACAAATTTCCTGAAAAGAAAGGTGGCTTAAAAGAATTATATGATAAGGGGCCCCAAAATGCCTTCTTTTTAGTAAAATTTTGGGCTGATCTCAATACAAATATACAAGATGAAGCGGGTGCATTTTATGGTGTCACAAGCCAGTAAGTATTATTCTTATTGAGCAAGTTAATGTAATGTTTAATTGTTCAATATGAATTTTTTAATATTATTAATGTTGAATAATTAATTTGTAGATATGAAAGTAACGAAAATATGACAATCACATGTTCAACAAAAGTATGCTCATTTGGAAAACAAGTTGTTGAAAAAGTCGAAACTGAGTATGCAAGATTCGAAAATGGTAGATTTGTGTACAGAATACATCGCTCACCTATGTGTGAATATATGATTAATTTTATTCATAAATTAAAACATTTACCTGAAAAATATAACAAGAACAGTGTGCTGGAAAATTTCACAATTCTACAGGTATAACAGTTTTTATTATATTTTGTATTAAATATTACTACCTCTTTCTGTATATGATAATTGAATATTTTAGGCATAGTAAATTAAACTTATAGATCTATGTTATTTGTTGTTGTCTATTAACACTGCTGGACAAAACTAAGGAATTCTTTTTGAGTATGATACAATAGTTTATTAAAAGAGCAAATAAATCAAAAAAGAAAGAAAAAATGTATTTTTCGGAACTTTTATCTCTGGGTGACTAAGCCATCACCTCAATCTCTTCTTGCTGGAGGTAATTTCGGAGCAACATGAGGTCAGGCATTATCATGCATTAAAATTAATTTGTCTCGTATATTACTGGTAAAATGTATCACATATAGCCCTAGGATCTCCCTTTTATACCACAAAGCAGTTGATTAGCTTCGGTCCACAAGAACCAACTCCGTAGTGAAGTTTAGATTTATGCCTTCCCATACCATTACTGAGCCCCCTCCAAAAGCAACCTTTGGAGAACTATTTGGAATTGAAGAAGGAGCATACCTCTCTCCCCATCTCTTCCATATTCTTTTGTGTCCATCTGGAGACATTGAACTGAACATAAACTCGTTGATGAATAATACATGGCTTCAGTGTGTGTACGTGTTCCTGGGTAAACCTCAAGCACTTAACTCGGTACGCCCTGGAAAGCAGAGGTCCAGTTGCTTGAGAATAGGACACTAATCCATACTCACTAAGTCGTCAGCTCATTGTTCACTTTGAACTTTGTAGGCTCCTGATCCGCTATATGAGACAAAACAGGCTATTTCCTGTAGATGGCAATCTTGAAGAGTGTGAATTTGTAAAAATCTGTTGTCACGGTGGGAGGTTGACCTCGGACTAATTTGAACCCTTCCTCTGGTATACTATGCTGTCTCAGGGTACCTAATAATTGCTCTGAAAATAATGTGCTGTGGCCGCTGGAGGCTCTGTGCAATGTTCCATTGTAAAAAAAAAAAACCTTCATCCATTAAAGTAAAATTGATTCCTCTTCGGTTAATTCTCTTCTGAGTCCATGACATTAACTTAAGTTATCTTTGTAATATCAAGGAGTAATTAATGCTTACAGTTTGAGGGCATGATTGATAAAGGGTAGTGTAACCCCCAGTATTCCATGCTGGTACCAGAGAAATATTTATTGTTTATATTATCAAAACATTATACCAAAATTTGTAGGTGACCTTTTAATTTTATCCGGTAGTGTACTTGGAATTAGTTAAGCATGGTGCCTGAGAGATTCCGGAGACCTGTAAAATATCATGCTAATTAAAAATTAAATGGAATTGTTATATCAATATTTAATATATAATATCAATATTTTAGACAACATTGGTGCTACTTAGTAGGTTGTGACAATATATATAACCTTTTTTACTTGTGGTCAAAGCATAAACTTTTTGATGCTGTGCAATTTTAGTTTGTTTGAGTGTTTTGATCTGATTGTCAGTAACCCACACCTGAGATAAATAAATATATTAATATGCTTATAATTTTGTTTATTATTTAATAACCTCTTATTTATTTAGGAAGTATCCCAATAGTATTAAAGTAATCTTCCGAGGTTACGTTATTATTATTTGTAAAATATAAGAGATGTTACTATATATATATATATATATATATATATATATATATATATATATATATATATATATATATATATATATAGGAATGCACAGAAGGGGGTTTCATCAAAATTTTTGAGGCATAGTTTGACAGGTTTTTGAATTTTTGAGGGGAACAAATTTCGACGAGATTATAAATTTTCAGACTGAGGGACAAGGAGAAAACATGTAACACACCTGTAAGTGTAATAGTATACGATCTATGATTTTTCTAAGTCTGCCTTCGCTTGCTCTGCTTTTAAGAAAATTGAGCAATAAAATATCTTGAGAAGAGGAAGGGAGGAAGAGTTCTTGCGCCATTGGCCTTAAGAGGGATGGGCACCTATGTATATATATATTTTTTTTGGTTGGCACTACAGACCACGAAGATCTTTGGCCGCAAGATGTGGTCTCCTTACAGATATGTGTTGCTTTCTGGAGCTCAGATAGCCTGAAGGGGGTCACTCAACCTCACGTTGCTACGAACCATGGTCTCCATGGTGCAGCGGCAGGCCATCTATAGCTCCATAGCCGATTCCTTCGGGGCCAATCTGGCAGTGTCCTTCCCACAGACTCACTCGGGTTCAAGGACAGTGACAAATAGGTCTAGATCCAAGGATTATGGCTGCTCGGAATCAGCAGACGCACGAGAACTTATATTTCTTTCCCCGAAACTGACCGTACATGGACTGAACCTCTGGAGGGCTACTAACATCCTGGTAAGCCACATCCTGATTCCCGATTTAAGTGCATGGGGTAGGGTCACCAGTCCTACACCCGGTCGGTGTGAGTAGCCTCCAGTAGACTGATGGGCCTCATATAGACTGAGTGTGGGTTACTGACAATCAAAACACTCAGACAAATTAAAATTAACTATACTAAACACTGTTTGGTTTTAAAATAAAGTCAAATATGGATTGACAAGCTAACCTTTTTTCTATATACAATGTTTCTTCCTTTTGGCACTGAATTCATTTGTTTTCAAACATTTTCCAAAGTTCTGCTAAAAACAACTTCCAAATTGGTGATAACTTTCTTCTACTCAACTCAAGCTCCCTGGGATATCCTCTCTCTTGTGATTCCAAACAACTAGTCTCTCTGCCAAACAACTTCCAAAATGGTAATACTATTACTGGGTTTTACCCACTGGAGTCAGGATCTCTTCTCCTATCCTCTCTTCACTACAGCCACACAACAACAGCTTGCCAAAACAAAAACCTTTGTCCCTCTCCTCTTTGGGATTTTCCTTCTTAGGAAACTACAGAGAAGCCATTTTCTTTCCCCTGCTTTGGTAGAACTACATTAGCTTGCCTTTAATTGTTCAACATTAATTTATTAAAACCTTTTTACTCACTTCCAATAAAGGTGTACATTACATTTCTTCCCACTTCCGGGTAAAAAAAATATTTTAAGTAAATTTTTTTTTTTTTTTTACGTTAAATTTAGGTGAATACTGAAACAACTGCACATTACTTATTCAATACAAACAAATATTTTTTTTTAAAGATTCCCTCTGAGTTACATCTTAACTATATTTAATTTTTATCATTTTCTTACAGATTCTTTTCTTAAAGATCTATTCACATGAGATATTGACACATACAACATAAATTACAGTAACATATGAATACTAAAATTAAATTAAAGATCATACCTTAATTTTAAACTAATTTACGCAATATATGAACTATAAACAGTAATTACATAACTTGTTCATATAATTTATGCACAAGAAAAATAAGTAAAATAAATTGATATATAAGTAATAAAATAAACTATATATATGATTTACAAAAAATATATAGTATAATATTCATATCTTATATACAATTAACTTACAAAATAACTGTTTAAATTATTTATATAACATTAAAAAATATTAATAATTTTTATTATAGGAATAGATAGAGAATACACAATTGCATTTAAAAAGTATAGAGAATTAGAAATAGTTATATTAATATGAGTTAAACTTCATGAAAAAGTTTTAAAACGCTGTTGTGAAACAGACCCCTAGTAGTACCATTATTTGGATTAGATATCAAAAATGAATGTTTGCCCAACTTATTTATTATTTCATAGGGTCCTTCAAAAAGTGGTAGGAGTTTGACATTTATCACACCTGATGTAGATACTCTTAAGGCCTTCACCAGCACCTTATCTCCAATCTTAAAACATCTGAATTTTTTATCTTTATTATATTTTAATTTATTCTTATCACCAAACTTCTGAATTTTATTCTTAATTAAATTTTGTATTTGGTGATGATCTAAATTCAAACCCTTGGGATTCTCCCCTATATATGTGTTCCATTAATGTAAGGGTTTAATTCCAAACATACCCAGGATAGGTGTTATACCTGTAGTTGTGTGTTACGTTGAATTCATAGTGGTCTCAATCTGAGATAGTTTACTTACCCATTTGTTATGTTTGCCATCAAGCAGTAGGAGCAGATATTGTAATACATCTCTATTTGTTCTTTCTGAGATGTTGCTAATTGGGTGTCCGATAGAAGTTAAGACTTGAGTAATATTTAAATTCATTAGGAAATTCTTCCACCTCGTAGTTGTAAAACAGGTGGCGTTATCACTTAAACACTTTAATGGAGTGTCGACTTCTTCAATATAGTAAAGGATAGACTTATTTCTCATTACTGGTTCTGATCATAAACCAAATGGAAATTATCATTAAAAGTTTTTGTCATATCATTATTTTTTATGTTTTTGGCCATTTTATTTTTGTATATATTTATCACAAGTTAGTCTGATTGTATATTATTTTTATTGTAGGTTGTCACTAATCGAGAAACGCAAGAGACATTATTATGCACAGCATATGTGTTTGAGGTTTCAACTTCTGAGCATGGAGCTCAACATCATATTTATAGATTAGTAAAAGATTAAATTCTTTTCCTCATAATTTTCATTGTAAAATATCCAGATCATTTTAATTATGTCAGTGGTTTTGTCATTATTATTGTTTAAGTTTTTGGCCAGTTAAAATTTCATAAGAAATTAGAAATGAAAAATTATATTTATATTATTTTCCTCTTTTTTCCTTATTTTACTTAATTGTTGATTTTGTTTTGTTTTATTCAATTTCTAAAACATCGATTGAAATAGTTATAAAACAAGCTTTATATCATTTATTATAATTTTTCATTAGTAATTTTCAGTCATGAATAAATGGATTTATTTTGTGCAATTATGAATTGGAATATATTTTTATTGTTCGTCCAAAATTTACCTTAATTTATCATATAATTTTATTTATGTATATGTTGATGATGTTTATTTAAGTAATTTAATTGCTTTATGTTGAAATATTTTTTCAAATATAATATAGTAGATTAATATATTGTTTTTATGAATTATATACAAAAATTTATTATGGAAAATAAATTGATCATCTCCGATGCCAAACATAGGTATTAAATTTATAAATAAATCACTAAAGAGATGTCTATGGTATTAACCATTTTAATTACATTGTAAATATTTTCCCTTTATTTTATTTTTTTATTATTTTTTTTCATGGTGTTTCAAGATTTTCTATAAATTAATATATTGAAGTCTCTTATGATATTTTTATTTTCTTGTTTAAATTCTGCTTAAATATATTGAGTATAACATAATGATGGATTTGTGAGATTAGTAATTATTTAGAATTGTTCCCATTTTCCGTTTAGTTTTATAATAAAAATTTACTTTTCACATCATAAATGTTAATTTATAAATGTATATAAATATGTTTCAAATTGTTTTAGTATAGTCTGTTATAAATTTCTATTTCTAATTTTATTTTTAGATACTTGAATAGAAATGAATTAAAATTTTATTATCTGCTGATTTTCAATATTATATATTCATGATATCGTAATTATTTTTACATGGTCTATGAAACTGAATATTTTTCAACTAATAGAAAATCTTACATCACAAATAAAATTAAAATTACAATTTATTATTCATAAAATATTATATTTATTGTCTGATTAGTTTATTGTTTATTTTTTCCTCCTCACTGTTGTGGTATTTGAAATTTAAATATAAAATTAAACTTTATTTTTCTGGATTGGCAATTTAGATTACCATTTCTTTTTAAATGTGATAAAATATTATTAACATAGTCATGTTTCAGATTAATATGCTTTTATGGCTACCGTATCATGTGAAATTAGCATTTAACAAATTTTTAAGGAAATAATTTTTGTGCAGTCTGTGGTACATGTAAGTTTGAGTAATAAAATTGGTTCTAGTTCATTTTTAATGATGTTCAGCATTGAATTTTGCTACTTTGAAAGTACAAAAAAAAAAAAAATAGACAATAAATCATAAATAGACAATAAATAAATAAATAAATAGACAACTTGAATAAAATGTATGGAGAAATATTGATTTAAAATAAAATAAAAAAAGCAAAATTAGATGCTTTAATTTCGGTAATGTTTTTATTTTAAACATATATATGTATTAATATGTGTGTCTGTTACAATGCTTCAGAATCAATCTCTACCTGGCTATATAAAGAAAAAGCAGAAACAATGGAAAACCTTCCTGCCTTAAATTTTGAGTAATGTATATATTAATCACCAGGAAACTAATGTTCATGGACACTTAGGCCATCCTTTATTCTAAGTAAATTTTAAAAGTTGATTTTGTATGTTTGTGATAAAAGTATTAATAATAAGCAAAAGAAAAGTGGGGAAAGTGCATTGTTTTCTTTACAATGAAAAATTTCCTCTTCTGAATTATTTTTATGGCTTTTTCATGTTTGTGCTGTAATTAATATACATTTTAAACCAAACCCAGATAGCAAAATATTTGTACAAATAATTTTTAAAATTATGAATATTCTGTGACTATTTTATTATTAATGATTTAATTAATAAAAACAGAAACATTTTTTATTTCCTCTAAAGTTACTTCCAAGATTAACTGATTTTTTGAATATACATATATAAACTAACATGTTTTTTTCCTGTAAAAGACCCTAATGAAAAAGGGGAATAAAGTAAATTTTATATTCATACAATTAGAAAAGAATGTAGTTTAGTTATTTTTATATTAAGATAGGATTTATGAAACCAAATCTTTCATATGATGTTTTGTATCATTTCTAATCAATCTTTTGTTTATTGTTAATTTAGTTTTCATGTAGCAAAGAATTTTGTAGTTCAGACGTTAGTCCCACAGAATGTGTATATTTGTTAATAAAATAAAATGTGCTGTGAAAATTACAACAGAAAAAAAAGAAGGAAATAATCTTAATGAGCTTTTGAGGTTAGTGCATATGAATTGCAAAACTTGCATTATTTCAAACTAATTGGCATTGGTGGCAGAGCCATATTAAAAAAAAAAAAATCAATGGTTAAGGTATACTAATTGAATTAAAAATTACATGGATTTTAAATGAGATTAATATTCATCACAAAAATTGTATTTTATTGATCTAGGAAAACGGATCTTGCTGTGAGTTATTGTTCTGTCACCTATGCAAACAACCAGATAATTTTTCTTTATTCCCCATTTCATTTTCCAATATATTGGTTGAATAACTATTTGATAGTGGAATATATTTCAAGAGAAATTTATATTCAAGCAACTTTATAATTTAAGGATCTTATGAACATAGTGCCAAAAAGGAAGACTTTTATTAATTTTTGCTGTTATTTAGCCTCATTTTAATTTCCATGGTCATTAGCGGTGGCTAGGGCCCGGATCTGAAGATCTAAATTAACTAAGAAATAGATCTTAAAAATCAAATTTTAGATCCAAAAAAGGTCTTAAACTATTTATTAACCATAGTACCTAGTCAAAAATATAAAAGTATTTTTAGAGCTTAAATGTTGTTTAACATAAATGAACATGATAAAACTGAGTAGCAACATTAAACCATAATGTTTACAAAAATTAGAATTTTAAGAATTAACATTACTATTAATAACAAAAAGAGTATGTTCCTGAACTCAACTCTAATGCCATCGATAGATTCCATCAATTGACTAAATCCTGCAGCGAGTGACAGCGATTTATGCTCAGTTTAGGAATGATCTGATGGGTTCCATCAGAAGATCAACATTTCTGATGTAGTTCATGAAGACATGAACAATAACAAAAATGTTTAAAGAAATACCCACCAACAGAATTGTTGAATTCCAAAAAATATTTAAATAGGGCAACTTCCTAAACTCAGCACTGAGCTCATCACTGGTTTTGCTCAGTACAGAGGATGATTCAATGTCATTGATGAACTTATTGTTAAATTAAGGAATTTGCTCATATGGACAGAAAGTAAATTAAAGTATAACATCACTAAGGTGTCATCCTGTGGATCTATTGACTCCAAAATCTGATGGAACTGCTGAGCCATCGGTGATTCAATCGATGAATAAACTAACGGGTTTAATTCTATCAATTTATTTAAGATCTTTCTGAAATATTTATGTTTTTAAGAAATAATATTTTATAAATTTCTTGAAAATAATTTATTAACTCAGATTTTAGCCAACTTCTATTAAATCATAATTATTTTTAAAGCCGACTGTAACATTGTAATGTCTCTTTCGTTAATAATACCAATAAGATGGAATTATTCATTTTCCATAGAATTGGTATGAATAATTTAATTTTTATTCTAAAAAAGTATAGAACAGAAAAGTATTCCATACTACTTTGTTGGAGAATTAGTAATGGGGAGGAGCCTTTTTCATGTTATTCAGAATGTTTAAAAAGAGAATTGCCTACATTAACTTAGGTAATCGAATCATATGAATCGCCCTGTAGAAACAGCAAATCATTCTGTGAATCTGATTAGGAAATGGATAAGTTTCTCAGACTCATAATGCAGGTGTTCCTAAAAAAAATCAGATGTTGTCATGAGCATTACTTACCAATGCTTTTTTTACTAATATCCGGATATTATGAGATTTATTTTTATTTTTGTTAAATTGACACAAGATATTTAAGCGTAAAAGCATAAGAAATAAATCGTGAATATATTCAATTAAATCGAACTCTGAATGAAGACCCCAGGAAAGATCGAATTTTAGTGCAAAATTGCAAAATAGATCAAATATACCCTATAGGATTTCGTATTTAACTGGATATTTGTATAATTGAATACTAATATCGGCCTATAACTGCAAATTATTTCGATACCGTCAAAATATCGCTAGTGATATTTTCATCGATATTATTAACATTTTCGAAATATGAATATCAATGTAAATATTGATTCTCTAGCACATATGTGCATAGAAAAAGATGATTCAGCGAAATGCTAATTATTTGCATCCTTCATAGGATTCTTTGACAATTTATGGCCTTGGTTTGAGAAGGTTCTAATTAACAAATTTGGGTAAATTGAGTTTACTGAGTGAGAAAGCTTTCTCGCGCGCTATCCAAATCTACTTAGGGATGGCCAAGGCCTATAAAATTACCAGGTTCGCTCACTCAGAGGGAAAATTTGTGAGGAAGAATCGAGCTCTGACGTAACCACTAGACCGATATTACCCCTCCGGTTCTTGTTTACGGACGTTTTAAGACTATTATTTAGCTTTATACATGATATCAAACGCTTTAACTTAAACAACTTTTAATAACGTATGCCAATATTAATAAATTTAAAAGGGAGGAGAAAGATTCATTTGCTATTTATTCTCAAACAAATAAAATGTAATTTAACAAGTTGATGTTATATGTTTTGTTTTTTAAATGCAAAATATCGCCATATATATTTTTTTTATGTTTCAAATAAATATAAAACATAATGTAAAATAATAGAACTATTTTTAAAAAAGAAGTATTTAATCCGAAATTAAAGTAGCGTTTTATTTTTACGAATTTTTGTAAATATGACATTTTCATGTTATAAGTAATCCTACTTATGTTTGTGCTTTTTATCTCAAGTTTTTTGTCTTTTCTCTAAATGGCTCCTTATATGGTTAATATTATTGAAGGAATATAATTGAAGCCAATATATCGAAGGGGTACCTCACAAAGATCAATTATATTCAATTAAAAATCAAATCAAAGAGTCTATATTATATCAGTTAAGACCTTGCTTCGGCTAAAGACGGAATCACTTAAACACCATTTCATATAGGTAGTTAGTTTCTTTCTTCTTTTCCAAAGTAATTATCGTTATTTTTATGAAAAAAGAAAGCTTTCGGGCTGAAGGCCCCCTCCAATATTAAATCCTGGATCCGCTTGGCGCCAACTTGCTACAAGAATTGTAGCCAACAATAGAAAGCGTTTACTAGTTCTTCAATTCCTACATTTTCTTTTCTACGAAAACAATTAGAAAATTTTTAGAATATTGGGTTTTTTATGATAATTTTTAAATTATATTATTACTACATGATGCAACTACTCACTTTGTACCCGACATTCTATGAGATTTCATTAATGTTTATGTTATTATGAAAAATGTAAGAAATATTAATAATAACAAACTAATTCTCTGTAACATGTTATTAAAAAAATAATACTAGTTTTAATATTATTAAAGAGATGGGTAAGTAGTTAACTGTTAAAATTATAAGGATTTGCAGTCAAAATTTGTTAATATTTTAACCATAAAAAATTTTAATTTAAAATATTTTTAATTAAAAAAAGTTATTTACATTTTTAATTAATTTTTTTTTAATTTAAAGAAATTTTAGCTGACAATGTTTCCATCCTTATAATATTGTTATATTATTAAAAGAAATACTCGCGAGATCTACCAACAAAATTAAACGAAAACAGTGCTACAATGTTGTTTTGTCTCTTTTACTGACCTCCAATTAGATCAGAATACCCATGCACTGCAGAAATCCAATGAAAGATCAAACATGTCTTTGATCCCTTTGAATGAAAATATATCCATTCCTCAGAGCTCTTCATCCATCTCTGAGACGCCACCAGTTCATAAAAATGTTCCTGAAGTGGCTTCAGATAATTTTGATGATAGTCCTTCCTCAAAGGAGGAACCAATTGTTCGACCTTCAACTGCCAGTACCAGCGTAGAGATTGACGATACCCAAGGAGAAGAGAAACACTTGACTCATTCATCAAGGGGAGCGGATTACACTCCAGCATCATGTGAGAGTCCCTTTTACAGTTCCACGGAAATTTATGGACATCCTAGACACGGATCTGCATCCAACCAACTTCAGGAACTCAGTGTAACTAGATGCGGTAGTCTCCCAATCGCACACTCGTTTTAGTGAATGACCTTGATGTGTGATGGTTCACAAAATAAACTTTCTTTAGGAGAAAGGATTGTCCATCGAAAATGTACATATAAACATTTTTTTTATAATAACAATTGTGTATAATACGACTATTAATTTATAGTGTATATTTGATTTACCATGTTATTTCATTTGTATTCTATTGTATTCACCATAATGTTTCTTACGTATGTAAAGTAATTATTGTAATAATGATAGCTTTATTTCTAATAATTTATATATATACAATCCATATCTAAGACATACCTCATAATTATAACTGTCTGAGGGGACATATGTGAAGTTTTTTTTTTTCCTTCCCTTCCTCGCCGGGAGGGCGCACCTCTGTGCCAGGTGCTTCCCCCACCCCTATCCGTCCCTCCACCACTACCCATCTTCCCCACTCCTTAGCTGAGTTTAGCCGCTCAAATGTCCTCTTTAAATGGTTTTAACAAAAGCAAACTCTATTTTTATTTAAAGTAAATTTTGTCTAGTTTATAGTAAAGCAATCGTTAATTAATTAAATTAAATAGTTTTTTTTATCACCTCCTATTCAACAAAAAACATGGCTTACATGAAAAATCACAAAACATTAATTCCCTACTTTTCAGCTGACAATCGAACCACTGTTTATATAAACTTTTTTGTATTTATTGAGTTCGGCTATCACTAGTTTACATATTCCCTCTACTTACAAGACACCCTGTATATGGGTTTAGACATGTAAAAAACTTAATTTCTGACAAGAGTCACCAAGAGAAAATTTTTTACAGCCAAAAAATCCAGATTTATGTGATCTTTTTTTTCCATGAATTACTACGTAATAGTGCATCAAAGCGAAAAAAGAATTCCTTGAGAAATTCTAACTCGAAAAAGAGTACCTAAACATAATAATTTGATTAAGTGATATGATCGATAACCACGGTAATGAACGCTAATTTTTACCGACATTGTCAAAATCTGAGAAAGATTACAATAAATGGCTCTGCAGCTTGGAAATAAATTCTCTAAGAACCAAAACTCAGAATAATTTCTTCCTATTCATAATCAGATTCCGATCAAATCGGAGACCAATAATTAGTATCTTGCCTCATGAAAATGTTCCCAACAGCAGCTATTTTAAGAAAAGAACAACACTTTCTTATGAGAAATGTACAAATTATTATAGTGAATTATGAATCGTATGGATTCTTCAAGGAGACTACAATTTCTTGAGGTTGAAATTCATCCAGATCTATTGGAACTGAATAAAAACTGAGTCTGGGAGAAAACCAGTATTTTTTTATGCTCGAATAAAAGGTTGTTCGAAAGAATAAATGAAGTTCATATTTTTTAAAATAAATTTTCCTCCATCATGTATTTCACCTGTGAGATATATTTCAGTTCGGAGTCAATTGGAACTAACTGCGACAGGAGCACAAGCCTTAGCATCTCATGGCGGCCCAAAAACTACATCACTTTTTTCTTTTAATAGCTGCTTTTTGGAATTTTTTGTCTATCATCCAGAGGGAGGGTCGCCCCCCAGTAGAATTCACTATTGCTTGTCACGATTATATTATTTTTATATATTACATTAGAAAATTCGTCTATGAGGATGAGTTTTTCCTATACTTCTCTTTTAATTAAAGAAGATGCTTAGTTTTTGAATGGAAGGTCCTTCGGAGGATATTTGTCCCAGTTAAGGAGAATGGTGAATGAAGAATTAGACGCAACCATGAACTAGCTAACTTAAACAATGAGCCGAATGGTGGAGAAATATATCCGGATAGCAAGGCTGAGATCGAAGGGCCAAGTTGTCCCTCGTCGGATGGACGAGACCTCAATCCCAAAGAAGCTGCTGTGCATGGAGCCGGTTGGAAAAAAAAAGTGGACAGACCGAAACTGAGATGGAAAATGAATTAAGTGCTGATGCCAGAATTCATGGAATCAGGAACTGGTGGAGGCTGCTCAGGACAGGTAAATATGGAGGAAAGCTCTTGAGGCAGCCAAGATCCAGTAATGGATTTTCGATCTTAGGGTGATGTTATTGATCACATTAAAAAAATCGTCTTAGAGGGTGATTTTCTCTATATTTCTCTTTTCTTTAAATAGCTGTTTTTTTGATACTTTTTTTCGAAATTATTTTTCTAACATCCAGAGGGGGGGGGGGCGCCCCCTGTTTGAAATTACTAGTGCTGGTCACGATATTTTTTTTATATTACATTGGAAATTCATCTATGAGGATGAATTTCTCCTATATTTCTCTTTTCTTTAAATAGCTGCTTTTTGGAACTTTTCCCCAACCATCCAGGGGAGAGAGGGGCGCGCCCTTGACTGGATCCGTTAGTATTGGTCACGATAATAACTTTTTTGTATCACAGAAAATTCGTCTTAGAGGATGAATTTTTCCTATATTTCCCTTTTCATTAAATAGGCGTTTTTTTTTCACTGTCCAAGGGAGGGCGCACCCCTGGCAGAATTTGCTAGTGCTGGTTCCGAATATAATTTTTTTTTTATTACATTAAGAAATTCATGAATGGTAATGAATTTCCCCCACATTTCTCTTTTCTTTAAATAGGTGTTTATGTCACTTTTTCTCGGAATTGTCTCCAACATCTAAGGGAGGACGCGCCCCCTGGCATAATTCGCTAGTGCTGGTCACTGTACAATTTTTTTTTTTATTGCATTAGGATTTTCATCGAATATGAGGATGGATTTTTCCTATATTTCCCTTTTCTTGAAATAGCTGCTTTTGTGAATCTTTTTTTTGAATTTTTTTTGCAGCTCCCAGTGGGGAGGGCGCCCCCCGCGCCTCTCGGCTGGACCCGCTAGTGTAGGAGGGAGGGGTGTTTTGGACTATCTACTATTATTGCCAACTATTAACTATGATTATATGTGTTGGGCAAGTGGATTATGGCAGCACTGGTTTTTGGCGGGAGGACATCAATTCAGTGTAGCTTGCGTAAGCATGGAAGTTATATGTGTAAGCAGGACACGTTGTTAATACTTTTAGTGTAATAAAGTGCTCCACCACTGATCATTGTATTGATGAAATCCAGAAAGAACATAAAATACACTATAAAATAAATGCCAATATTTGGCATGTAAAATGTGTCCTGTTTTATAAATAAATTATTATCATTATAACAAGGGGGGCGCCAAAATTGGATCTCGCTCTTTCCTAAAATTTAATCTCGGTCCGGCTCTGCACTCACTATACCAGCGCACATTCACACACTGTAGAGTTAATGCATGCTATCTGGCAGCACGGTAGCTGTTGTAAACAAAGGCAGTTTGGGTTGGATGAGGTTACCCAGATATAGTTGTTGTCCTTTGTTCCTGATAGTGTGATGTTTATGTAGAGGAATAAAAGTGTTTTTATGTATTGCGAAATAAAGTTTTCAACATAGCCTCATTTGTTTACTGAAGTGATTTCCTGATATTGCATAGTGGCATCCATTGGGTGGGAAATTAAGGATAATGAGTGCTGAAGAGTTGAAAACTGTCAAATAGTTAACAAAGCCTCATTTGTTTCCTGAAGTGATTTCTTAATATTAAATAGTAGGGATCTCTTGTGTATGGGAAATCAAGGATAATAAGTGCTGAAGAGTTGAAAACTGCAAAATTAGAAAGAGCAAAGTGGAGCAATTTATTTACAACTTTAACTAATTCAGTTGAAATAAATGACCCTAGTTAAAAAAGGAATTCAGAAAACTAGAAGTAAGAGCTAAACATCTATTAGAGTTTGAAAAAAGGGTAAGAGCTTTGATACAAGTTGATGATAATATTGATGAAAAAGAACTGCAGGATGAATTTGAGGCATCCATAAGTTATCAGGACAAGTGGATAGAAATAAAAAGTAAATTTGATGATTTGGTTGAACATTCAAATAAAACTTAGCATGGTGATGATATTTCAGGAACTATCAGTTCTTCAACAGAGAAATTACAAAAAGAAAAGGAAGAAATACTTTCATATAATCTTTTTGGGGATTTTAAAACAAAAGTTCAGCACGATGTCAAACTTGAAAGTTTAACAGGTAAATTTTCAGGTGAAGTTAAGTTGGAAAACATAAAAATTTGCAGTGATATCCCTAGAGCAAATGACGAATGCCTAGATATATTAAAAGGAAAGAATATAACATGGAGCGATGGTGATGGTGGGAGACACGAGCGAATCTACGGGGGGGGGGGGCTTTCGGGCTGAAGCCCCCCCAAAAATGGAAAAATATAACCATGTTTTATGGGAAATTTTTTTTTTAAATACCTCTTAAAGTATTATTGTTCGTGTAATTACATTTAAAATCACTTAAGGAATCACTTAAACACCATTTCATATAGGTAGTTAGTTTCTTTCTGTTTTTCCAAAGTAATTATCGTTATTTTTATGAAAAAAAAAGGTTTCGGGCTGAAGCCCCTCCCAAAATTAAATTCTGGATCCTCTAGTGGTGGGAGAGACAATCAAGAAGTGGAGTTGATTCTTGCAGCAGATGTTATGGGACAAAACATGACAGGAAGGTTAGAACCAATAACTGTAAATTTGCGCTTCGACTCTAGTGCAAGTTAGTCTCACCATTTAGGGCTTTATTTACTGTACATAGAGTGTGAATGTGATCTGTTAACACTATTATAAATGTCCTTGAGACAGATTGTAATATTTTTCAATAAAAAAAAAATTGTCATTTAGGGCAAGCTGGAATATATTCGACCCATTACAATAGTTTACAAAGGGGTCATCTAGATGATGGCACTAGCAAGAAGACCGGATCAGTACCAGTTAAAACAATAATTCCACGCATTGTATTACCCCCTGGAGTAAAAACATCTGTCACACCTCCAGCTCAAAACAGTCTTCCCAGGAGCATCACAAGATATAATATCAGGTCTGTCGTTAGCCAAAGATCCCATTCAGAAGTAGATCTTATTCAGAAAAGTACAAGGAGAGGAGTACAAGTAACAACAGGTTGGCACTAGCGGATCCAGGATTTAATTTTGGGGGGCTTCAGCCCGGAAGTTTTTTTTTCATATATATAACGATAATTACTTTGGAAAAACAAAAAGATACTAACTACCTACATGAAATGGTATTTAAGTGATTATTGAAGTCCTATTATATGTAATTAAAAGAACAATAATACTTTAAGACATAATTTTTTAATATTTTTTACCATAAAATATGGTTACATTTTGCCATTTTGGGGGAGGGGGCTTCAGCCCGAAAGCCCCCCCTCCCCCGTAAATCCACCTTTGACTGGTGGTACGAATAATTCTTCATTGTCCTCTATAGTGAAGAAAAAAGACCAGCCAAGAAGTGTAGTGTACCTTGGAATGTTATTAGCCAGTGATATTAATAAGACTAAAAAAGGAAACAGAAAACATTTGTTAAAGTAGTTTATTAAGTGTTATTAAATTAATTATTTAACCTGTAAATTTTTGTATTGCATATTTTAAATTGTTTTGTTATTTTAAATCAGTTTACAATTTAAAGCATAAATTGTAAAGGTGGGAGTGTGTTTAGTTAATGTATGTTATCAGGCAGCACTGTAGCTGTTGCAAACAAAAACTAGGTTGGCTTGGGTAAGATTACCCAGAGCAGTAGTCCTTTGTTCCTGAAGCTGTGCATATGTATATGTAGAGAAATAAAAGTGTTTTGTGTATTGTGATATAAAGTTATCAACACAGCCTCATTTGTTTCCTGAAGTGATTTCCTGACACATACAAAAAGGTCCATATGAATACATACTTGCAAATATAAATACATACTAACTCAGGGATGCCCAGAAGGGAGTTTCATGGGCGCAATTTGCGCCATCAAAATTTTTGAGGGAGGTATATTTTGAGGGGGGCGAATTTAGACGAGGTTATCAATTTTCGGACTAAGGGGCAAGGGGAAAAATATGGAACATACCGCAGCAAGTGTAATTGTTTATGATCAACGGTTTTTCTCATTCTACCTTAGCTTCACGAGCGGATCTACGGGGGGAGTGGGGCTTTCGGGCTGAAGCCCCCCCCCCAAAATGGAAATATATAAAAATGTTTTATGGGAATTTTTTTTTTAAAATACCTCTTAAAGTATTATTGTTACTGTAATTACATTTAAAAGTACTTAAGGAATAACTTAAACACCATTCCATATAGGTAGTTAGTTTCTTTCTGTTTTTCCAAAGTAATTAAGGTTATTTTTATGAAGCCCCTGAAGCCCCCCCAAAATTAAATCCTGGATCCGCTAGTGCTTAGCTTACTCTGTTTTTAAGAAAAGGTAAGCAATACAATATATCTTGGGAGGAACGACGGTGGGGGGAGGGGGAGATTCTTGCGCCATAGACCTTCTGGGGAATGGGCACCCCGTACTCACTACATACGTACGCACCACTAGCGGATCCAGTATTTAATTTTTCTGGGAGGCTTCAGCCCGAAAGCTTTTATTTCATAAAAATAACGATAATTACTTTCGAAAAAAAAGAAAGAAACTAACTACCTATATGAAATGGTGTTTAAGTGATTCCTAAAGTCCTTTTAAATGTAATTACACGAACAATTATAGTTTATGCTTATGGCTTCAGCCCCCAATGCCCCTCTCCCCGTAGATCCGCCCGTGGTACGCACATACACACGCATATGTGTATTGAAATCAACAAGAGTACCACTTTATTTTTCAATTATTATTTTTTTATTTTAATATTTGTCTAATTATATTGTTTTGAAATATTAGCTGAATCATGTTTTGAATCCATAATATTTTCTTGGTTGCCTGCTATGTATAAATGAGATTGTTTAAAAATGGGTGTTATTTTATAATGTTTCTACCAGTGCTGTCTGCATCACGTTCACTCGGCTGTGCTACCTTTCCAAGCAGATTTAACTACATCGGAAAACATAGAAAGAGAGATGAAAATGCCATCATCATCATATTCTATTTCCTCTTTAAAGCAATAAAATAAAAGTGGTGTGATGTTGCCTTTTTAGTCCGGGAAGGTTATGGAGGGGGAGAACAGCCATACCACAATATTAAAAAAATAAAAATGAAACTTGTTAGAAATTGTTTATTACCCTACCCATAATAACTGGTAAAAAGTACCAAAGAATCCCGCGCCAGGTTTTGATGGGGGGAAGAGGAGAAACATAGGCGGAGACTACGGGGAGAATCCCCCCACCCACTAAAAATGTTAAGGAGGCGAAAATATCGTTTCGCCCCCATCCCTAATAATTTTAGGCTAAAAAAATGAAAATAAATAAGCTAAATGAATGAATAAAATATTTTTTAAACTAAAATCTATTTAGAAAAGTCGGCCAACAAGCAAGGCTATGGCCTAATAATAGGTATGTAACGATTTTATTTATACCTAAATATTACTTTTATTTAAATTGTCATTTATATTCAAAGATAATAATATATAGGGTTTCTCGTAATTTAAAAAGGTAATATTATAGCAATCATAAACTTCATATAAACAATAGTCCGATTATCGGCAGAATAGGAGGCAATTTAAGTTCAGTGTCTTTTTAAATAAGTCATAGTTTTTGATGAATAGGAAACGATAACTAAAACATCAGTTAACATAATTAACCAACGATTTCTTCACTGTAAACTGAACAAAATTTGCTGTAAACGAAAATAGAGTTTGTTATTGTTAAAACCATTTACAGGGGACTTTTGAGCTAATTTTTCAAAAGCTATGAAATTTTTTTTAATGAATGAATGAAAAATAATTTTATTCTGGAACTAAAGTAACCTTAGAATAACAACAGTGTTCAAAAAACATATATATCAGTCTGTCATGTAATTATAATACAAATATATACTAAGAATCCTAAGAAAAATACAATTATATACAAACAAATCTGGTGTGCGCAACACACAACTTTCACTTACTGCTCAACTTTGAATATAAATTATTTTCTGGCCATGTTGGGCTATTATAAAATTTTGAATTGCATTTTTAACCGAGCTAAAGCTAAAAGATTACAGCTAACAAATCATAAATACTATTAAAATAACAAAAGTCCTATTTATTATATCACCGGTTGATTATGGATTGTACGTTTCGTTGATTATGGATTGTACGACTATTAGTTATTAAACTGTTATTTTTCATTGCAAAGTTTACTAAAACGGAACTAAGAGATTTTCATTGTCTGTCATAGACAGGTCAAAAGTTGTCAAAAATTTATCAAATTATTCACGAATATAATTTTCTAAAAGATTACATAATGATTTTTCGGAATAAACGGATGATAGATACCTAATTATTTAAATATAATATCAGATCTAGAGTTACTAAACTACAGTAAATATATTTAAGGTTAAAAACATATCCATTAAAAATTTTTATATTTCACTTCTTCTTTCACACAAGTTCAATGAAATAGTACCTTAAACAATGCTATCGCCTTGAATCCGAGGGTTTTACATACTTTTTCAAACTTAAAAAAAATTAAAAGTTTACATTTAGTAAAAAAAATGCATTTAATTTCCTTGAAAACACCTGATTTACGTTAAATAATGTTAGTTTTTAGAAATTATTATTTATATTTTTTTCGTCACTCTCCGTTACCTTCTACAACTTTCTATATTCTATATTATATTTTTTTAATTCTCCGCTTTCCAACGATATATTAATTTTTTCTTTTTTTCTCCTTTATTTAATTATCAAATTCTTCCAAAAGTTACATTTAGCATATCCATGACTCCTAATAATGATAAATAGTTATTATTTATAATAAACCAAATTAAAGGTACTTTAGAGGAAGACGTGATAATTGTAGTAGATACCCCCCAGTATTTACTCCTTTAAGTGAGATTGTGTGAGGGAACGAGAAGGAATATATAGGAATGTGAGGTTACACTGTGAATTGTACTCAATTGTGCAGTGGACAAATCGTTCATTGAAAAGTCCCATATCGATAAACAATCAATGAAGAAGGAAAAAGGTCAGGTAGCAACAGCTGGAGAGAAAACTCACTTGAGGCTGGGACATGAAGGGGAAATGACGTTACCTGAGAAGAGAAGCTTACTACCCCGAATACTAAGAATATCAAGCCTACAGTTATAAGACTTTAATAGATTAGAATAGAATAGAAAATAACTTTATTCTGGGACAAAGTCCCTTTAGAATAACAAAATAGAACATAATTAAAATACTACATCTGGCCAAAATAAAACAATAATAAAAAAAGAGAAAGTAAAGAAAATATTAGTTAAACAAGCTATATACAAAAAAAAAATCTATATACAAAACACTTAAAACTATGATAAAACACTTAAGACTATGTACAGTAGGAAAAATTATAATAATACTCTTTTGAAAAATGAAATAATAAAAAATAAATTGAGCTCTTCTTTAAAATGAGGTGTGTTTCTGCTAACAAAGAAAAGACAAAGCTGACAATATAAAATATCAGTGTCTTTAAATAATGATTAATATGTAGACTCATCATTGTCAAATGCTAGAGGTACCGATTTAATTATATACCAATAAAAAATAATAATAAATAAAACAAAAAAAAAAAAAATAGATGCGGTCAGTGGCATTAAGAGCCGGAAGATATTGTAATATCCCTAGTGAAGTTCACAGTATAGAATAGTACTATCATTTGATGATGACTACAATATCGAAAGTTTAACAAGTATCTGACTGTTTTTGGGATAGGAATTGGAATTGGAATAGATTCATTTATTATCAGTTGTCAAAATAAATTGTTTTGTTATACAGGAGTGAAAAGTCATTTATTTATTTAGTTGTCCTATATGCCTCACAATTGAAGAATAACAAACCAGGTGAGTCAATTCATTCAAAGTGTGTTTACCCAGTCCCACATTTTATGTGTATGTATATGTAGAATAGAATAGAATAGAAAATTAAACTTTATTCTGGGACTAAGTCCCTTTAGAATAACAATGATGAGTTAACACAAAGTATAGTACAAATCTGGCCAAAAACTAACTTCTAAAAATTTTAATATTATATACATATACATTATTTAAAAATTATGTAACCAGTAAAAAATAAAAAATAAAATATATATACAAATGAACATAAAATCTTCTAATAATAATAATAATAAGGCTTAGCGAACCCGAAGGTTCGATGCCGACACCACCAATCGCTTGTTACACACCTCCCTCCACCGTTCGCCGTCCAAACCCAGTCCCTTCAGATCAGCTTTAATGTAATCTTCCCACCTTCGCTTCGGTCTACCCCTCGGACGCTTACCATTCGGCACAGCAAATATTAACCTTTTAGGAATTCTCTCGTTACTAATCCCAACAACTTTACAAGCCCATTTGATTCGCCGCGATGAAATTACCTCAATTATATTACCCGGATACAGCTCACGCAATTCGGCGTTGTGTAACCGTCTGAACTCTCCGGTTAACTCATCCTTCTTCGGTCCGAATATTCTACGCAATACTTTATTTTCAAAAACCTTAAGACGCTGCTCATCCCTTAATGTAAGCGGCCAAGTTTCGCATCCATAAAGAACTGTAGGCAAGATAATTGTTTTATAGATTCTAATTTATAAGTTCCGGGACAAGAGGCGCGAACTAAGTAGTTTTGTCACAGAAAAATAACAAGCATTTCCCGCCTTCAGTCTAACCTTAATCTCTTCTTCAATTTCGTTTTTTCTAGTTATCGTAGAACCTAGATACCTAAATTTATCTACTTGTTCAAACATATTACCATCTATATCGATATCACCAGTAGTATTGCCATTTTTGCAGCTAACCATATATTTTGTTTTATCCACGTTTATTTCGAGTCCTAGTTCTTTACCGGCTTTCATTAACGTTGTCGTATTTAGTTTTATAGTTTCAACGTCTTCGCTTAACAGTACCAGATCATCAGCATAGCCCAGCACGGATGTTGTCCCGCCCAGATCCAACCCTTTCTCGGTTCGCATTACCTCCCTAATGGGATGTTCTAATGCCAAATTGAACAGGACAGGCGAAAGAGAATCCCCCTGTTTTAAGCCCGAACGAACCTCAAATTTTTCGGACAAATTATTACCGATTCTAACTTTATTGAGTGTCTCCGTCAAGCACATCCTGACTAGATTTACTAGTTTTTTTGGAATCCCCTGCTCGATTAGAATATTATACAGTTTCTGGCGGTCAATAGAATCGTAAGCCTTTTTAAAATCTATATACAGCTGGTGAACAATACCGTTATACTCCAATTTTTTCTCCAATATTTGCCGTAATGAAAATATTTGATCAATAGTTGAACGATTCCGTCTAAATCCGGATTGGTAGTCTCCGATAATTTCCTCGGCGTATTCCGTGATTCGACTGGTTAAGATTAAAGTGAATATTTTATAACATACCGGAAGGAGTGAAATTCCTCGATAGTTATTACAATCCGTCCTCGGACCCTTTTTGTGAATCGGAATAAGAATAGATTCTTTCCATTCTTCAGGTAATTTCTCGTTCACCCAGATCTTTTTAACCAACCGATGTATTTTAGAAACTCCAGCTTCCCCACATGCCTTAATTAGTTCAGTAGGAATATTATCGATTCCCGCTGCTTTATATGATTTTAATTTTCCGATAGCTACTTCAACTTCCTCTTTACTTGGTTCTTCTATTAACGGCTCAGCACTCAGGTACTCAGAAGGAGGACACAGATCATAATTTCCCGTATTTAAAATATTGTCAAAGTGGTCCTTAAACTTATTCAATATGTCAACCGGATCGGTCAGAATATTATTATTATCATCCCTAATTCCAGACGTTACGGGCCCTACATATTTACGTGATCTGTTTATACCTTTGTACATGTCTCTTACCTTATTTTCGATTCTATTAGTTTCTATTTCAATTATTTTATTTTTAAGATACTCCCTTTTTTTATTTTTGAGCAATTTTGTCGTTTCGTTCTTTGAGATTCGGAAGTATTCCAGCTTGTCTTCGCTAGGATTATTTAGAGCTTAATTCATAAAATCTTCTAAAATTACTTAATTGTGATGAAAAAAAAAGAAGAGAAATTACATATTTATATATACATAACTACACAATTTATAAACAATAGGCTATCTAATAGAAAACTAACTTAATACAAAATGTAATAATATCTACAGTGATTTATATAATAATATGCAGACACTAAGATAAAATAAAATCTTAGGATACTTGTGGTGTAATGAAAAAAATAAATAAATAAAAGGAACTATTTATGCGTACATTCTCATATTGGCACACAGAAAGACAAAAATATAAACATTTATACCCGAAAGAAAAAGCACAACCTGAGGAGAAGAGAAAAAAAAAATAGTAAAAATAATAGTCAAACTAGGTGATAATGATCATTGCTGTTTTATGTTAAAACTTAAACAGTAGGCACCACCATTTACTTCACCCAAATTTAGTTCATAAAATGAAATTTATGGTGGTAAATCTTCTGTTGGGGATGTAAGGAGATATTGGAAAAGGAGGTATTAGAAAGTTGACAGGGAAGAGGCGTGACGGATGTTATGTGGCAAAGAATTCCAGTAGGAGACGGAGCGGGCTAAGTAGGAACGTTCATAGGTTTTTGTCCTGTGGAATGGAATATAGAGGTCAGAATTGAAGAATTTTGTATCTCGTTTTTATTGAGTGGACTAAGGGTTTAGGCTGGAGGAGACAACAGATATAGGAAGGGTGCTGGGAGTTGATCGTTTGGTATAAGAAATTTCCAAGGAAGTATAGGCGGCGGGAAGAGGGGAAGAGCCACTTTGACTCGGTATATAAGTGGGACACATGAGACCATCTCGAAGTGCCGAAGATGAATCTTAAAAAACAGTTCATGGTTCTCTTCAGTCTGTCCTCAAGCTCCAACGAGAGGCCACCGTATACCACACAGCCATAGTCAAAGTAGGGGAAAATCAATGAGGAAACGAGGAGCCTGCGGATAGGTTGTGGGAGATGCTGACGAGAACGATGAAATAATTTAAGAGTACCAATTGACCTTCTGGAGATTTGAGCAATATGGGGTTTCCATGATAGGTTTTGATCAATTGTAATTCCTAAGTTTTTTACAGAGGAGGTGAAGGAGATTGGTTGGTCATTAATAATCAAGGAAGGATGGGTGGAAATGGATCTAAGGAGGTAGTTAGAACCTATAAGGATGGCCTGAGTTTTCGTTGCATTCAACTTTAATTTATTCAAGCTTGCCCAGGTACTTATCTAGGTCTCTCTGAATATTCGTAAACGCTTCTAATAACTCAGTGGGCGGAAAGGAAAAATAAATTTGGGAGTCATCAGCATATAGATGGTATGAACAATGGTGGATTGAACTAGGAGGGTCATTGATTTAAGAATTAAAAAGGATGGGAGAAATGCTTGAACCCTGGGCTACTCCATGAGACAAAGTGAGGAAAGAAGATAAGGGTTGATTCGGAATACTAACGGCTTGAGTCCTGTCAGAAAGAAAGGATTGGAACCATTGGATAGAACTATTGGAAAAGGATAGAGATTTTAATTTAGTGCAAAGAATAGAATGGTCTAAGGAGTCGAATGCTTTGGAGAAGTCCAGGAGTACTAATACAGTCAGTTTTCTTTCGTCAATTGCAGTATGTATGTCATTTGTGATTTTAACTAAAGCGGATTGAGTGGAGAAGCCTGGGCGAAAGCCAGATTGGCGAGGATCTAAACTCTTTGTTCTAGGATTTGAACTCTTCGAGAAAATTGGAAATTTGGGATTGGACTATTCTTTCGAGGGGTTTTGACAGATTTGAGAGGATGGAAATTGGACGATAGTCTTTAGGAGAGGTGGGGTTAGGGATTTTGTTAATAGGACAGACTAAGGTTTTTTTCCAGGATGTAGGAAAAACAGAATTTTGAAGGGAAAAGTTATAAATGAATAGAAGAACTGGAAGGATTTCAGGGAGGCATAATTTTAACAGTTTGACAGGTATTTAGTCAATTCTTGTAGAATTGGATTGGGATTTCATTATGGGGGAAATAAGGTTCGTAGGAGTGATGTAGGAAAAATAAAAATTGTCACTATTAAATGCAGATAATACAGGAATATAAGAAGAGGCGGGAGAAATATTACTAGAGGAGGAGGATAAAAAGTAGCAATTTAAGGCATCAGGAGAGACTGGGACAGCTATGGAAGAAGATGATTTGCAAAGAGATAGCTTTCGGAGTAAATGCCATTTGGATTTAGAATCGGGAGCTGAGGAGAAGGCTTCATGAAAGTAATTGATTTTTGCTTGCCTGATCGTTGTTTGCGTCAAGTTACGGAGTACCCTGAACGCTTCATAGTCATCTGCAAGCCTGGTTCTTCTAAAGCATCTACGGGCTGCCTCACGTCTCTTTTGCATATTTCGAATTTCTTGACGCATCCAAGGAGCAGGTTGGCGGCGGATTATAGAGGTTTTAAGTGGGGCATGGGTATTGAGGATATGGAGGAAATTAGAAGTCAGGATATCTACCATGGTATCAATTGAGGAGCTGGTGTAAACATCATTCCAATTCAGGGTTTCAATACCGGGTAAGATGGTTTCACGGGTTAGGGAATTTATATTGCGGAGGGTTATGGTTTTAGGAAGGATCGCAGGGGTCTGGATATTGTATGATAGTTGGATGAGGTGATGTGAAGACATATATATATATATATATATATATATATACTTATTGTTTCTTGTCACTCAGTGTCACAAAAAGGTATTAGATTCCCGAATTCCCAAAGACAGTTAAACACCCTCAAAAAGTCTATATCCAGTGCCGGGGTTTTGTTTTAATATTCACGAGTGTAATTAAACCAGTCCCCCCGATTCAACGGAAGGAATATTCAATATTCCCGCCAAAAGGTTATTTACAATTAACTTTTAACATGTTGTTTACATAATGTTGGGATTTCAAAAAGGGAAAATTCATCAAATTATTCACTAATTTAATTTTCTAAAAAGTTACATGACAATTTTTCGGAATGAACGTTGATACCAAATTATTTGAATATAATATCAGGTCTATAATCACTTAACTTTAGTAAATGTATTTAAGGTTATAAATATATGCTTTATACATCCATGAAATGATTTTATATTTTATTTCTTCTTTCACACAAGTGCGATGAAATAGTTGTTTAAACAATGTCATTGCCTTGATTAGGTGGATTTTAAATATTGTTTTCAAACTTAAAAATATTTTAAAAGGTTACAATTTATGGTTGTTTCTATGGTTTGGCGAGAGCCTACAAACCATACAGATGACAGCTATTTCTGCTTGACTCCACCTGTAAAGGCAGGATTGACTACGTAGAAAAGAAGAACAGTTCAGAACCCGAATCTTCGATCTGCTATTCGACCCATTCTACATTCAGACAGTTTACCAGTTCCTACTACACCCGAAAATTGTGAGTTTGAAGTAGAAACTGAAGACAGTGTGGAACAAAAAGAAGAACCAAACAAACCTTCCATATCCCGTGACCCTGATTTTAAGGGAAAATATGAAAAACCGCACAGACTGAGTCAAACGGTGTTGAGTGATTTCATTAGAGACCATGGCCTGTCAAAGGAGAAGGTAGAAATTCTTGGGTCTCGATTACAGCAATGGAATCTTCTCGAAAGTGATGTCAGAATCTCACAGTTCAGAAAACGTCACAGGGAACTGCTTCACGTTATTGAGAAGAAAAATAATATTGTTGTTAGCTGCGACATTAATGGCTTGATGAAATCTTTCAATTTGAACCATGATCCAATTGAATGGAGGCTATTCATAGATTCCTCCAAGCTCAGTTTGCAGCTGCGTTACTTGAACAATAGTTTCTTCTTCTACTCCTGTTGGTCATGCAGTTTACATGAAGGAGACATATGCAAATATGACAGCCCTCTTGGACTCACTCAAATATAATTAACACAAATGGAAAACCTGTGGTGATCTAAAAGTCATCTCCATACTCTAAGGAATGCAACTGGGGTACACACAACATTTTTGCTTCTTATATATGTGGGATAGTAGAAATCGGAAATTGCATTATATTAAAGCATACTGGACTGCAGAAAATCTTAACCCTAGCGAGAAAAATGTCGTGGCCAAGCTTCTAGTAGATCTAAAAGATATTCTACTTCCACCACTGCATATCAAGCTGGGTTTGATGAAAATGTTTGACAAAGGTATGAACCAAGAAGGACGGGCCTTTAAGTACATAAGAGAGAAATGTCCGCAATTTAGTGATGCAAAAGTTAATAAAGACATTTTTGTCTGGCCACAAATTTGAGTTCTTGTAAAGGATCCTGCATTTGACCAAGTTTTGGAAGGGAAAGAAAAGGAAGCTTGGTGACCCTTCAAGGGAGTTGTTCGTGGATTTTTAGGCAACAAAAGAGATGAAAACTACACGCATTTGTTGACAGTGCACCTGCAAAAGTACCATAACCTTGGATGTTATGCCCCTTAAAATCCATTTCCTCCAATCCCATCAAGACTTTTTCTCTCCTAGTTGTGGAGTTGTTAGTGATGAACATAAAGAAAGATTCTATCAGGACGTTTCTGTTATGGGACAAAGATATCAGGAATATTGGAATGAAGCAATGCTTGCTGATTATTGGTGTAGAGATGCTCCGGAACTCCCTTACATGATGCAAGCTAAAACACGACGATCTCATGAAGCCCCCACATAATCACTTCAGACACGACCATCTGCGAGGTATTCTTCCAGCAATTTAGAACTCTTAGAATTAAGTACCATTTTGAAAAATCAAATGTACTTTCAATGTTGTTAGCATATATAATTAAAATGTATCCTTTTTCTCTTAACCCGTTGATATGTAATAATTCCACCTAGTGTATATCACAGAAACTAAAGTTAAGAAAAATTCGTTTTTCCGAAGAATGGGGAAATTCAAGATGAACAGTTTTCCCTGCAAGATGGTGTCATTTTCAAAGGGCATTGATACCGCAAGCCTTTTAATCTGCGATTCTCAATGAACTACATTCAACACATATAAAAACACAAAAAATGAAAAGTTTGGCCAGGAAATATTGCTAATGGATATACACTGATCGTGACATTGAAAAATTTGTCAAAAGCTGCTAAGCCTGCGCTCTGATAACTCTTAGCAAATTGAATAAGAATGGAAAGAATATTGATCTCCGGTGCCCTACATGCTCCTGCATTCCCTACGCAGTGGAACACACCATGCTGACATGCGCAAAAATGGACCAACACCGATCCTGGTTGTACAGGAAAATTGGGTTATACAACCTCGGAGAAGAAAATCTCTCAGGATTGATGGCGGAGGGTAAGCACCCTCACTTCACGAAGAACGAGAAGAGGTGGAAGAAAGTGGTGGGGCTCACACTTCAACTTGGGGAAAGAGAGCCCAGCAGAGGGAGAGGAAGAACCGGCTCTCCAAAGGCCAACGGACCCAGAGGAGTAAAGAAGAAGGTTGATAGCCACCAAAGAATAGAAAGAAAAAAAATTGTAGCCCGATCAAAAGGTGCGCAGCAGCATACCGAGCTGCACCACAGAATTCCTGTTAATGATGTTCCTAACTATATAAACATATTCTAAAATATACCTATATATTGAAGTATGAAACGCTTAAAGATAGTTGTATCGGCGACAGTGGCATACGCAGACCCCATTTTCAATACTACTGCTGTTGAAAAATCCGTATGCCAGAAATGGCTAGGAAGGTTGAAAAAAAAATGTTTTACTCTCAAGCGTTATATAGACAAATTACGCTGCACGGAGATATTGTCTCCTTTACAGACCAACCAGTACAAGACCAACAGAGAAGTAGAAGGTCTGTTCAAAACACTCTCACTTTGAGGATACCCATCCAGCCACACAGAGATCATCCCTGTGGTCCAGCGCAGTACTGCACATGATGAACCCGCATTATAACTAAGAATAGATATAGGAAGATATATTCAATTTATACTAATCTATATTCAATTTTACTTGAGCAGAATCAATTTTTCAATATTATACTGATATCCTTGATGTCGTTATCAAATAATAGTTGACTTGAAAATTAACAACACAGGTACCTACATATGTTGTGTACCTTATTGTTTCTAATTTTTCCGTGTTCTCCAGAAAAAAAAAACTGGGGTTATTAAGTGTTTATTACAGAATCAAATGATAGGTTTAATATAAAGTACAACTCTATGTCAAATTAAATTTTCGAAACAAAGGACCTATTTTCTAACTTAAAGAAACCATTTTTTTTAAATATTTCGAGTTCCACCCTTTTAAAATAAAACAGTTAATTAATTTTTTTCCGGTGTGCTCGTCTTGAACCTTTAGCATTGAAACACCGAATGGAGAATAGAACGGTGATTTGAACAACCGTAATGTTGGCTAGGATTATCTCTTTGTAATCGATATTAAATATTATTATCTAAAATGGCTGTTTCTATGAGGCCGTGAGGATTCGGTGTGTTTACATTATTAAGTGACATATAATAGGGCGTTATTAAGTTGCTTGACATCAATTTTACAATGTCATGTCTCTCCAGTGGAAGTTTCGGTGTTGTTTATTAGAGTTTTTTCCAATAAAATGCAACAGAAACAATGAGACACATGTGCTCTTGCAAGTGATATCAAACATTCTGTTATGTTTATGTATACTCCATGTTAAAACATTAAATAACGAAAGTTATGAAAAAACTCAAAGACAGACTGAGTTAGGTATAGAACACAAATCAGCTTTTATTGTTCGCTAGGATGGGTGAACAAAACAAATTTTCTGAATTAAAGTACACTCCTTTTCCTATTCTGATTAAAATAGACTCAGACAACTATATAAATGGTATGAGTTACCGTCGTAGGTCTTTCAGTTTTACAAATGGAGTGAACGAGCCTCTAGCCAACTCCTATCATAATATTTCAAGACATGATACCGAAGAACATGCATCAACACTTAGAGAATCAAACTCAGCTATTACTTCTAGTATGACATTTTCTCCTTCTGTTGTAAAACCTCCTTCTCCTGTGCATAATTTGCCTCCTCCTCCTCCTCCCTTGAGCTGTGCTCGGACTCTTTCTTTTCATTCCCTATTTTGTTCTTGTCATATCTCCTGCTGTTGTACATGTGATTCTCTTTGCCCTCCTGATTGTCATGACTGCATACGTGCTATATGTGTTAAGTTTTCTGGGACTTATACATCTCATCCACTCAAGGAGGTTTTGCAGGCTTCACCTATTCATGATAAAGTAAGTTTATTTGATTAAAATATTGATTATTAATTAAAATTAATGGAAACTAACCTGGAAAATTTTAACTTGTTTAAGAGTTCAACTAACCAAAATTAAAATACTTTTTCTCAGTATAATTGATATATTTCAATGTAATACTAAGGGATTGGGTTAGCTCAGTGAGTAACAGTAATGTTCTTCTGTTGTACAGGGCCGATCAGTTACTTTGTTAGATCAGCCGTGAATTGACTCTTTTAGTCAGAAGACCCTCCTGAGACGAACCCAGTGTCTATAAAGCCTGGGATATTTATAGACTTTTGCCAATTTATCTCCTTTTATAATTGTTGGCCTAGAACAGTATAATTTTGTTGTACAATAGAAAGAGTACTGAACTCAAGACACTTCATCGATTTTAGTGTTACAGATGTCTTTTTTATTTTAACTTAATAGTTAAACATTATCACATCTTTACACAATCATACCCCACTATTTGCAGTTTCATGAAAGGAGGTTACCTGGACCTTAAATTTTAACTTGGACTAATTAATGAATAATCGTGATTAGGCAGAACCTTATAACTCTTATATTCAAATAAAAATGTTTTAAATTTACTATTTTTCTTGAAGTAAACTAATTTGTTCAGCAATTGTTTGACATTTATAAATTTGTTTGAATTAAGTTAATAATATTTACTCAAGAGAGTGGGATAGCTCAGTGAGTTGTGTCCTGTGGTTCTACATTCCAGATCCCAGGTTTGAATCCGTCTGTGACAAGTATTTATTTATTCTGTTGTATCAGCCGTATAAGAAGATGGAAGAAGGAGAAATTGAATAGTAAATCAAAGAAGGCTGTGAGCACATAGACTTATTATAATGTGAAAAGATAAACTTGCAGCAGTGATTTGTTATGCAGGAATGTGTATCAAGTCACTGCTGCTAACTCCTGTGTTGCTTTAAAGGCAGGACATGGAGGAAAATGAAATAAAATAATAATAATATCAGCCGTGAATTGACTGAGGTCTGGAAACCCTTCTGGGGCACTGGGAGATATTAAATAATTTATCAACGGGAAAACCTGGCAGTTGAGCATGATCTCGGTTAAATCATCTCTTTTGTATAACTGTTGACCAAGAAACAGTACTTCCTTACCAAGTAGTAAGATTTCTTCTTTTAATGAAATTTAAATTATGGATATATATTCTGTATGGAGTTCTGAGGCTATCTTGGTTGACGGTTTCGGAGTGAAAGTCTCAGGACCCCTGTTACGAGAGTACTAGTGTTAGCAGTAATTAGCCATTGAGTATCATTTCAAGTTTCTCATCCATTTATTTGGTCAACTTTGAATTAACTTTGGGATTGTAAGGGCAAATATTTTTTATCTAAAATAACATTTGATTTAAACATATTTTATTTTCCTTATATTTTGTTCCTTGAGCTTTCAGTTTACTTGGTTCTGTAAATTCTCTAGGGAGTGGGCTAGCTCAGTGGTAGGTTACTGAGCTTCCAATGCTAAAGGTTCGAACCCGGGCTCATGGCAGAAAATTTATTTTATCTGTTTCGTTGGCCATGGAGTGACCCTCCTGGGGCACACCCAGCCTCTATAAAGTGGGTACCCTTTATTAAAAAATTGATTAAGGGGGAAAACCTGGCGGTTAAGCGTGATATCGGTCAAATCACCTCGTTGCACAACCGTTGACCTAGAAACAGTACTTTCCCTAAATAGTACTGAACCCCAGACCCTTCATGGGTTTTAGTGGTACACAGGTTTGTTTTTTTTTTTTTCTGTAAATTTTCTATGGGATACTAATCTGGAGGAGTTCTGGTGAACCATTTAGCTATTATTTTACAGCAGCTATTCGAATTCGAGGGGGAGGAGAACTTTGCAATTATGAAGTACTTTCTAATTTTACAATCTAAATTAAAATCAACCTTATCTGCTCATTGGACCTGATACGATTCCAAAGTTTTAAGAATAAAGAATGATAATGGAATTTAGCTATTAAAATTTGTCATCTTCAAAAATTTAATAATTAGAAGTATCAAGTTTAAACATAAGGACATTCATAAATATACTTGGACATCTCCGGATAACACGAAATCAAATTGATTACGTCTTAATACAACATAAGTAGCAAAATAGCATTATTAATTTAAGATCTTATTGTACGTCAGATCATGAATTAGTAATCACAAAACTTCGACAAAAACTTTTAGAAGTTAGGAATAGGTTTGAAGCTTTAGTATCTTCTGATGATATAGACAGACAAGTTATGGATTTGGATCAGGTATAACATTGAAGAAATTGATAACACCTGTCATGGAAAAAGGGAAAATATAAGAACAAACCATGGGTCGATTAAGATTTCTGAACATGTGTGAAAAAAGAAAAGTTACTAAATTAAAAACTCCAAATAATCCTATTGAATACACTCTTATGCACTTCCCAATCTTAAAGAATGAAACGACTAAATTTTTTCAAAAATAAACTAATAGATATTGAAACTAATAGAATTATAGGAGTATAAGAGACATGTACAAAGATGTTAACAACAAATCACATGAATGTGTATGACCCCTAAAACTGGAATTATGGATGAAAATAACAACATGATTATCGATCCAGTAAATGTTTTAAGTAAGTTTAAGAAACATTTTGCCAATATTTTAAATACAGGAAATAATTATCTCTGTCTTCTGTCTGAGTACCAGAGTGCTGAACCATTAATGGAAGAACTGAGTAAAGAGGAAGTTGAAGTAGCTCTCGGAAAATGAATATCTTACAAAGTGGTGGGTACTGATAATATGGGTAGTGAACTAGTTAAGGCATACGGGGAAGCTGGAGTTTCTAAGATACATTTGTTAAAAATATTTGTGAGAGTGAAACATTGCCCTGAAGTATAGAAAGAATCTATTCTTATTCCAATTTACAGCAAACAAACGGAAACTATAAAACTAATTACAACATCGTTGGCGAAAGCCGGTAAAGAACTGGTGCTTGAAATAAATACTGACAAGCCCAAATGTATGGTTAGCTACAAAAATGGTGACAATTTTGGTGTTAAAGATGTAGAAGGGTTTACGTTTGAAAACGTAGAGAAGATTTTAGTATTTAGGGTCTATGATAACATGGAAAATAATATTGAAGATGATGTTAAAGGTTAAAGGTGGGAAATGGTTGGTCAAAACTAAGACAAATTACTATAAATGGCCCTGTAACTTGGAAATGAGTTCCCTAAGAGGAAAAACATATAAAATCAAAGTTATAGAGCATCAAATTTTGCGTTCACTGAGTACTGACATTTTTATTGTGGGCCAATTATAGATCTTGAATCGGGATTCGTTATTCCGTTATAAAATTGGTATCTTTCGACACATCATTTATCAAAATCCTTCACTGTTGAGAGGTGGAAAAGAGGCTTATACTACATGTAACAGATTCTAAACAAAAATAACTCAGTAGAATAGACACCTGTTCTGTTGAAATATTGAAAATAACGTTTATCTTCATCACCAATTCCTAACCATCGGGTGATTGCTGATTTTATTCGAATTAAGTGACCTAAATTAACTTAGTTGGTACTCACTGGACGCAAAATTTGATGCTCTGTTTTTTCTCCTACAGCTGTTCAGGAGCATACAAATCCCAAAGCGAACAGTGAGAAGACGATAACGAGTATAAATTGACGTCCCATTCTCCAGCAATTGGACCTCTGCTTTCCAGAGAGCACCAAGTTTAGCGCTTCAGTTTTGGCCAAAAACACCTAAACTGAACTCGAGAAGACTGGAGCTATGTATTATTCACCGATGAGTCCATAATCAGCCTAAGGTCTCCAAATGGACTCAAAAGAGTGTGGATGAAGCGTGGAGAGTGGTACGCTCCTTGTAATGTTTTTCCAATGGTTGCTTTTAGAGGAGTCTCAGTGATGGTTTGGAAGTTTTAAATTTAAACTCCACTACAGAGTTGATTCTTGTGGGCCAGCGCTACTTAACAGCTTTGAGGTACAAAAGAGAGATCCTAGAACCATATGTGATACCTTTTGTTAGAAATATATGGGGCGAATTAATTTTAATGCATTACAATGTCCGGCCTCGTGTTGCTTGGTTGGTTCAAAATTACCTCTAACAAGAAGAGATCGAGGTTATAGATTGACTACCCAAAAATCCGGACATGAAACCAATAGAGCAAGTATGGAACATGCTTGGGTGACGTGTCCGCAATCGAGACCCTAAAAATTTGGCTGGTCTGAGAAGAATTTTAGTAGATGGTTGGAACAACATCCCGGAAGAAGATGTAAAGAACTTGGTCGGTGGAATGAACAGGATAAGGAGAATGCTGTTAGTGATCAGGGCTAGAGGGGGAAACACTTCCTACTGGTTTTATTTCATAATATGTATTTTTCTTTCTGGATTTCTTTGCTCTTTTAATAAACTATTATATCATATTCAAAAAGAATCCTTTGAAACATTTTTATTAAAATTCAGTAAAATTAAAATATTGAAGTAATCCTTTAATTTTGTCTGGCAGTTTATAAAGGATTTCATTTTATTCTCCTATGGGCAAGGAAAATGCCTCTATCACACTATCAAAATTTGATGCAGATAGTCCAACCGGTTTGATATTTGGAATTCTAATTATTAGTGGCCTGCTTCTGCATGCAAGATTTTCATTCATGATTAATGACTCGAGCTGCAATATCAGCTGTTACAATTTGTAAAGAGTAATAACACACATAACATGCTAGAATATCAATTTGTTATGAATATCCTTTTAACTAAGGGTGGAAATAAATTCTCCAATGAATGTGAGTCATTGTGAGGTACATAGAAATGAGGAAGGATACTCCTTAACCAAGATCGATTTGCGGAAGGAGCATCTGGATGTTTGTCTACATAGATTTAAACAATAGCAGAAGGCATTAAGTTGTTGCAAAAATATGTGACAAAATCTAAGAAGCACCATAAGAAAATTAAAAGAAAGCAATGAATGATCATGAGCTCTCTCTGTGAGGTTCCCCACAGCCTAGGAATACATTAATGTCGAACTTTAGTTCTTTAATAGTACATGATTATGTTGCTCACCTTCATAGCGTAGGTATTGTCATTAGTCCTCAATGCACCCTTTGCAGCAGTAGGGCTATTGTAGGTTATAAACTGGAAGTATATAAAACATTTGCTGGCAAGACAGAGTTAAGACATAGAAAACCAAGGAGACATCAAAAATTTCACTAGGGTCTCTTAACAGCTAATGACTAAGAATGATGTGAAAGAGAAAAGGGGGGAGAAAATAAAGAATACAAAATTTTGTAAATAAAGTAAGATTTTGTTTGCACAGAAATAAATAAACATGTTTAATATTTCCCATGGGTATTATTACTATTATACAGTTATGTAAATATTTAGTCTACTGATCACTTTAATTTTAAAACCAAATACAGTAGCTGTTTTGTTATAAATAATGCAATCCTTCATGTTATTTACTCTAAAAAAAAAATGTTTACATAGTAGCATAATATTTACACATTGAGTTCAAATTTACTCAAGTTTTTATGCATCAGAAGTTTATTCTAATTCTTATTTTCATAAAAAAAAATTAATGTATAATATGAATCATTTGCAATATGGCGTTATTATGAGTTTAGTATGCTTTTCTATATAAGTTTCACTGGTGAGGTTTTTCTGGCATTCTCTCCAAGACTCCAAATATGGGATGGTTTAAGTTTAAGGCAAGTCAATAGTGTACAAGTATCATACATCAAGCATTTCTTGGTTTCCCTTAAATTATTCTACATATTTACTGAAGAGTTATTGATGTTATTACAAAATTCTAGCTCCTGACTTGCAAGGTGCTAATAACAGCTAAAAAGGGATGGAATCAGGCTACTCGAGTCTAGTATCTAATCTAGTAGTCCGGGAGGCCGTAGCAATAAAAGTGTCATATTTCATTCTAAGCTTTGTCCTTATAAATTGGTCATATCCACAGGTGTGATGAGAAAAATGCACGTCTGCCAGCATATAGCCACTGGAATACAAAATGGCGGTCATGTGAAGATAGATAGATACCCTACATAGGTTGTAAGCGTATATATATATATAGAAAGGCGTTATACATTTATAAATCTACAAACCCTTTCAATTTATCATCAATCAATCAGTCTTAAACCATGAAATAATAGTCTGTTACCCCATACCCGTGGATTTCAAGTCGAAAAATTGAATTTACGATTCAAAAAGTTTACTTTTTTTGGTATTTTGCTTATATCAGTGAAAATATGCGTTATATCTATAATAATGTTCAAAACTTTATAACTGGCCTTTGCTCCAATAACATAATATTATCATTTGCTGCCAGAGGCTGTTAACGGTTATTTATTATTTGTCTGTCCTCTACTTCAAAGGTTGGCTTGGTCGGTTTTTTATCTATTCAAAAAGCATTGGGAGGGATAATAAGTAGCTGCAGTTTACGTACAAGGTAAAGTAATTAGTAATTTACGTGTAAAGTACATACATACATAGATATGTGGCACGACATCCCGTTACCGAGACTGGGCCTCCTCCAAGAGCCTCCGCCAGTTGGCTCTGTCTTCTGCTGCAGCTCTCCAGTTCCGTACACCAAGCAGGGTTCTCGCATCATAGCCCACGTTGTCCAACCATCTCGTCCTCGGCCTTCCTACCTGTCTTGCGAGGTGCAACTCCTCCATCATTATTTTCTTGGGTATTTCAACGGTGCTCATTCTGGCCACATGCCCTGCCCACCTTAGTCTGCCAAGTTTAATATATGTGACTACGTCGATGTCTGTATAAAGATGTCGATGTCTGTACGTGTAAAGTAAAAAGACTATTCTTGATATTGTTATAATTTTTAATAGCTTTCATTGAGGCACTTCACTGGATCACGAACTGATGGCAGACCCCCAACAGGGTCTTATATCATATAAAACAGAAGAATATATATTCTTATAGACAAATTTCCAACCTTAAAAAAATGTATGTTTTAATGGGAGTATTCCATATTATTAAATAAAATACATATTTAAAACTGAAGTGAATTAAAAAGATTAGAACTGGAACCTAAATGGAGTATTAATAATGGTGAAAGGAGAGATCAAATTGCCAAAAGAATTAACAGATTGATAGTGAAAGGATTTTGATTATATCTTAAAAATAGATCAGAATATTTTAAATAGCAGTTTGTAACACTTAACAATACTTGAGTCAATGTGAGAGAAGGGGAAGGTCTGAAGCTAGTATTCTGGAGTGCTAGTAAATTATCACTATTTTCCTTAGTTTGTGTTTCTTAATAGGTTATAATTTGCCATAATAATTATATATGCGATTCCAGAGGTGCTGGTGACAGAACCCTTGCATAGAGCAGTGAGCAGGCCAAGTATAAGTTGGTGAGATTGTGATGGGAATGCCATCAGAGAAGTAGGAAAAAGTGAAATGGAAAGCTAGAGCTAATGAATGACATAAATGCTTGGAGGTTTATGCTTAAGGGAGCTAAGATCCATTTGTGAATTTTCATTTTATAATTTTAAAATAATTTTTAATTACTTACATTGTGTTAAATTGTCATAGTAATTTTTTTTTATATATATAATATTTGTTTCTAATATTGTATTTTGTTTTTAGCCACTATCCCAATGGAGCCCTACAAATGTCATTGATTTATTGACCAGTCTCAATCTTTTTCGGTACATCAATATTTTTAAGTCAAGAAATGTTAAGGGAACAGATCTTGCAAACATTGATAAGGAGACACTTTCTGTTAGTATTTAACCTATATTTTTGTTCTAGTCTTCAACTATACTTTTCATTAATTTGCTGCTGCTTAAGATAATTGTATTTTTATATATGTTTGGGATTGCAGTAAGAGAGAACAAAAATAAAAGAATTTTACTTTATCGAGAAAGGAGATGGTCCGGGGTGGACTTGGGAAAAAAACTTAAAATAGTAAGCAAAAATATTTTATTTTTAACCGACGTTTCAACACAACTATGCAGGTCTTCTTAAGGGCTACAACGAACAAGATACAAAGAATATAGAGAATTGT
Source organism: Nezara viridula (assembly GCA_928085145.1). Taxonomy (NCBI): domain Eukaryota; kingdom Metazoa; phylum Arthropoda; class Insecta; order Hemiptera; family Pentatomidae; genus Nezara; species Nezara viridula. The sequence goes on along the minus strand of OV725078.1, from coordinate 140,368,508 downwards.
GGGTGTTCCCTAAAAATTTTCTGGGCGATGAGCTTTAGGTCCCAGGTTTGATTCTGGCCATGACAAGTAAGTTTTTATCAGCTGTGGATTAATCCTATGATTGGGAGACCCTCCTGGGGCACACCCAGCCTCTATAAAGTGGGTAATCTTAATTAAAATAATTAATCAAGGGGAAAAACTTGTAGTTGAGCTTGAACCTGGCCCTTGATCACCTTCCTGCACAAGCCTTGACTCTTCATGCGTTTTAGTGTACAGGTTTTCATTTATTTATTAGTGGACAACATATTTTTTGTTCTCATATCCTTTTACAGCATTTGTTTGTAATTTTTGTTGTTATCTTGTATTTTCTCAGCCCTGATGAAGGTCTACAAATTAGGCCAAAATGTCGGCACAAAATAAACTAAAAATCTTTTATATTTATTTTTGTTCTATCTGGCTGCAATCACAACTAACTTCCCAACCATATAGTCTACAGTTAGCAATTTCTTAACGATTATTTTTATTTAATTTTTGGTTGATTACTAACCTATTTATAAATTTGTATTAAGGACATCCTTTTGCTGTGAGCTTTGATCATATATTATTATAATATTTTATTTAGTGTTTATGCTGATTGTGTTTAATCAGTTTGTGGATTTCTGAATAATCATATTAATCTTTTAACTTAATTATACATAAAGAGGTGAGAAGTTTTATGTGGTTGTATATTTTCCTCATATTGCAACCTAAAGGTTGTGACTAGTGGTGAAAAAAAAAAATATATATATATATATAAAGCATTAATACATTGATGTTTAAGAACTGGATGTTTTCAATGCATCAGTCTAAAATCAAAAGATGTTACTTATACATTTATCTGTTAATGAATAATTGAAAACATCAATGGTTTTAATGAAAACATTAATGCTTAAAAATATTCAAGTCTGTTATTCATCCCTAGTCATGTCTCAAATACTATTGTTTTATAATTATCTTTCTTATTATGTTAGTTTTTTTATACACTTTACTATTATTAAATTAAATTAAAAAGATGGAATATGTTTCTAGTCTTTATGTGCTTATCCATGTAATAAGAGGTGAATATATGTAAAAATTATGTATAAAATACACACACACACATATACATATATATACACATACAAAACGAAAAAGCCAAATCTGAAGAAAAGAAAAAAATTGCAAAACTAATTAAAGAAGAAGCATTGATTTTTTTATGTTAAAACTCAAGCAGTAGGCACTGCTATTTACTTCTAATAAAATTCAACTCATAAAATGAAATTTCACGATTGCAGATCATCTGTTAAGGATGTAAGGAGGGTAGAATGATGACAGATGTTGTTAAATGGCAAGGAATTCCAGAAGGTAATGGAGCGGGCTAAGCTAGTTTTAGTTCTATGTGAGCGAAGGTAGAGGGCAGAGACACGGTATCTTGTTTTCTATAGTGTAATGAAGGTTTGTGCTGAAGGAGATGGTAGATATAAGAAGGGTTATGAGAGCTGATCGTTGGGTACAAGAAATTTCTAAAGAAGTATTGGCAGCAGAAGAAATGAAAAGCAACTTTAACTTGCTATATAGGTGGGCCACATGGGACCGTTTCAAAGTACCGAAAACAAATCTTAATAAACAGTTCAAGATGCTGCAGGCCAGCATGACCCTTGGCCTCCTGAGTTATTTTTCTCCACTTCTCTTTGTCCAGTGCTACTCTCTTCCAATACCAAACTCCTAGCTTCTTCTCATCTCTCTCCACTTCATCCTTCCATCTGCTTCTCGGTCTTCCCCTTTTCCTCTTCCTACTGAAATGTGCTTCCAATATTTTTCTCTGCACCCGTTCATTCTCCATTCTGACTACATGTCCTGCTCATCTCAGCCTACTGGCCTTGATATAGTTAGTAATGTTTTGATTCTTTAATATAGCCTCGATTTCATTGTTACTTTTGATTTTCCACTCACCATAAACACTTGTAGCACCGTAAATCCTTCTTATTATTTTCCTTTCAAATACTTTTATTTTACGGCAATCCTCTTGCGATAAACACCAAGTTTTGGCTCCATAGGTGACTACTGGTCTAATAAGCGTTTTATACAGCTTTATTTTTGTGGCTTTTAACAACAATAGATACTTGAGAAGTTTTAGGTTTGCATAGTAAGCTATATTACCAGCCATTATTCTGTTGTCTATTTCTCTGCTGATTACATTTTCATTATTTAGGGCAGAACCGAGATACACAAATGTGAGTACATTTTTGAAATTAAAATTCTTTATTCTGATTTCACTGCAGGATCTTCTACTTGCTGCCGAGGACAGTTTCAGGTATTTAGTTTTGTTTTCATTGACCCCAAGTCCTGCTTTGTTGCCATTTTCGTATATGATCTCAAATGCCTCTTTAAGCGCCTTTTCACTTCGTTCAGCTATCACCAGGTCATCAGCGTAAACACAAATTTGCCAGATCTTATCAACAATGATGCCTTTTTTAGCTACATCTTTCACAGCAGCATGCAGAGCTATGTTGAATAGTGTTGCCAATAAGGCATCTCCTTGACTCACTCCAGATTTTACTTTGAACAATCGACCAACTTTATTTCCAATAATAACTTTGGATGATGCATTTTCCATGGTCATGCATATTACATTAATTAGTTTATGTGTTACTCCATTTTTCATTAGCATTCTTAACAGAGCTGATCTCTTGATGCTATCAAATGCCTGCTTGTAGTCAATGAATAACAAGTGCAGATCAATGTCATACTCGTTGCATTTTTCCATCATTTGTCTTATAGCAAAAATTTGATCTGTAGGCCAGCTCTAAAATTATACTAGTGATCATCTAAAATTTCCTCAGTATTTTCGCAGCCTTTTCAATATTAAACTAGAAAGGAGCTTATACAGTACTCTCAATAGGATTATTTCTCTATAATTTGTGCACTGATCCTTGCTGCCTTTTTTAAGAATAGGACATAGTATTCCAATCCTCCATTCATCCGGCATCTTTTCCTCTTTTCATACCTCACAGATCAACTCATATATTAGGGCCTTCATTTTACCACTGCAGCATTTAATCAATTCCGCTATTATCCTGTCCTCACCAGAAGCTTTACAGTTCTTCATGTCCATGATGGCAAACTCAATATCCTCTCTGTCAGGTTCATCAACTAGCGGTTGTGGTTGCCACACCTGACATTCTTCTCCACTCTCAACATTCTCCACCTCCAGACCAATGTTCAGCAACTCTGAGGAGTGTTCGGTCCACCTATTCAGCTTCGTCTGATACTCTTTCCTGAACCAATTAATTTTCTTATAAAATTTCATACTTTCATGCACATTGTTCAACATTTCTATATTTCTATATATTAGGCCTTTTACAAATCATTTTTCTCTTTTTCCTCTCGTCATACTTTCTTAGCTGTCCTTCTTTTCATACTGTAGGTTTTCTGGTTTTGCCTTGTGAACCTGTGTAAGATCTTCTGTCTGGCTTGATTTTTCTCTTCAATGGCTTTCGCACATTCTTCATTGAACCATTCTTCATTTCTTCCATTTGTAATTTCTCCCAATGTCTCCTCCACTGCCTTGCCTATAGCCTCCTTCACAACTTTCCATTTCTTCTCAATTGAGCCCCCTCTCCTCTTCTGCCTTGTTTTCCTCTAACTTCCCTCTCTCCATCTCTCTATCCATAACCTCTTGAAAATTCCTTAGTTCGTTCTCCACTTTTAATTTTTCAGTGTCCCATTTTGTTCGTTTGATAGTTACTGCTCTTGCCACCTTTGCTATCTTTTGCCTTAACTTAGCTCTAACTAAAAAGTGGTCTGAATCGCAATTAGGACCTCTCATACTTCTGACATCTATAATATTTGATGCATGTCTAGTTGATATCATGATGTGATCTATTTGATTCACAACATCTATGCCAGGTGCCCTCCAAGTACCTTTATGTATCTATTTATGTGAAAAACATGTGCTTTTTATACGCAATCTGTACATTTCTGCACATTGGGCCAGTAACAGACCATTCTCACATGAGTATCTTCCAGCGACTCCTTTAAGGGCTTCTTTCCCAATTTTGGCATTGAAGTCTCCTAATAGTACATTACAATCTTGCTTCCCAGGATATCATAAAATTTCTCTTTGACGTCATCCTCAGCATCTTCTGTTGTGCCATATGCGGAAAACAAAGATATATTTCTATACCTACCTTTGACTCTTATTTTACATAACCGGTCAGGTATTGAGTCAAAATAGAATGTTTCAATTTACTATTCGCAAAGAATCCTGTTCCTGCTTGACCAGTTTTCTTATCCGGATCACTGTATAATATGGAGAACTCCTTTTTATCAATTCTTCCACTTCCACTCCATCTTATTTTCTGTAGTGCCGTAATATCAATATTATGCTTAATGAACTGGTCGGCAATTTCTTTCATTTTGCCTGGTCTTGACATTGTATTTACGTTCCATATGGCTAATGAAACCTCTCATTGTTTCCATTTTAGTTTAGTCCGTTGAGAACACTTAAATCTTTTACCATTAGAAACATCTGGCTTTCCTTTTAACTCAGTTTTCTGAACATTAATTTTTTTCCGAGGAGGGGTCGTTGGCCCCACGCTCAACCCCCAACCTGGAGGACCACATCATTTGTCTTCAGGGTTTTCCTCCCCAAGGCTAGTTGCTTTCATCGCAGCTGAAGAGTCCAACCTACCCTTGGTTTGATTTCGGGGTTGCCTTCTAGACAAATTGCCATTCATTACGGCTATGATGTAGGTCCTCCCAGGATGCAGTTTAACGTCATGCCCAGGACTCAGCTGTAGTCAAAGTGGGGGAAAATCGATGAGGAAACAAGAAACTTGCTAAGTTTTTACATAGGAGCTGAAGGTGATCGGTTAATCATTGATAATTAAAGAAGAAATGGTGGCAAAGGATCTAAGGAGAGAGTTGGAACCTATAAGAATGGCCTCAGTTTTTGTTGTATTTAGCCTTAATTTATTCAAGCTTTTCCAGGTACTGATCCTTTCTAGGTCTTTCTGAATTTTAGCAAATGCTACTAACAAGTCAGTGGGAGGGAAGGATAAATAGGGCTAAATATAATAAGGATAAATATAATAAATAGAGGGAAGGAGTCATCAGCATATAGATAGTGTGAGCAGTGGTGGATTGAATTAGGAAGATCATTGATATATTTGTGTGTGTGTATGTATATATATATATATATATATATAAAATTTACTTTTTCTTTCATTTTTAAACTATTATACTGACCCCAGGCTATATTATTGGGCATTACCATCATGGTGTATCACTTATAATTTCTGCTTTAACGGTATTTTTGTTTTTTTAGTCTATGGGAATTAAGGATGAATTTCACCAAAGTGCTATTCTGTTATGTATTGATGAATTAAAGACTTTAGAAAATAATAAACATGATAAACCTCAAGAATCAACCTCAAAATCTTCAAGCAATCACATGCTTCTGCCTGATGTTAATCTTAAAAGATGCGAAAAATGTGAAAAGTTTTTACGATCTGTTCCCAACCGGAGAGAATATTTGTTTCAAGGTATGTGTATCTTTTTTTTATCAAATATTTACTATTTTTGTTCACAGCTTAACACTTAACTTTATCATGTTATAATTTACTTGTTTTTTCTTCTTATTATTTGATACTTTTCTAGACAATGTGTTTGTTGTCGTAACTGGTTCAAATTGAATTGAAAGAGAATCAATGCCAGGGTATAGCAATAAAAAATAGAGCCTAGGGCCCTCATCAAAGTTGCGCCCCTTGGTAAATTATTGTAATATGAAAAACGGATACACTAAATAAAAAACTCAGAAATCTTACAAAACTAAAATAGTTAAACTTACAATTGCACCTTCTGCAATGTTAACATAAAAAAGCTAGCTCTTTCTTGACTCATTGCAGCCCTCAAATATAAAAATATTAATTTTAACTTACTGAAAGATCGTTGACATCTTGCTATGGATACTGCAACTGTAAGCAGAATTTGAATGGAAATGCCTTTGCGCACCAGTCATTCTCTCTTGCTCATTCGAAAAGCAGGGGAATCAATATTTAATGCAATTCCAGGATGTAAAAACCTAACATTTTTAAAGATAAATCATCTCAATCGGTCGAAAATAAATTTAAATTTTTTTGCAGTTTTTCCTCTTTTCCGATATCATTTTTCAACATTAAGACTTCAATAAGGATATCATTTTGTAAGGTATTTACATAAGCTTGTATATACATAATTTCCTTAGAAGTTTTATTAGTACTACGCTACCTGTATTCCCTCCAGCTCGTTAGGTACAGGAATCACGTGATTATTTGAATGTAAGTTGTACTGTTGATTTAAATGGATTTTAAGTTCGATACTTCACGGATTTTGTGTCCTCCACTAAACGTTCAGGGCACATGCCTTACTTGCCCCATGCTAGATATACCACTGAGTCCACATATTTGCCTTTTCTTAAGTTTTTAATTTTAGTCATTACTTTTCTTCCAAATCTGATTATCCATTCCTCTATCGTATATATCCTTTGAATGGTGGTGTCACTGTATTGAGCCATTTCTTTTCCTAAGGCTGTAAAGACTGGATAATTCTGACAGTTTTTTAACTAAATAAATTTTTCTCCTTCTTAAAATATTAACACAATTATTTCTATCCTCTTTTTAAAAGATACTATTTGTTGGACAGTTATTTCTAAATAGCTTAGATTTCTTTATTTCATTATTGATACAGATATAAATTATTAATAAAGTAATCTGTAAACTTCTTTTATGTAGATCATTTCAGTGCAAAAGCTTATATTTTAATTTTAACACCTCATAGGTGGTGATGGGTGGGTTATTTTCTATGGATATTTCTTCTTAGACTTGGTAGAATGAGGATTTGTTGAAACCACTAAAATTGTTCTCTGTTACCCATCAAATACAGTATTGGAAACACAATACTGCATTGCGTGCTTTACTTTATTTTTAATTTTGTAAATGAACATGAGTGATATTTGGAAGATACCATGAAAACAGAGTGGGTATGAGCTAAAAAAAACCTAATAATTCAACTGGGCAGTTGGTTTTTTTTGATAAACTTTTTTCTTTGGCTATGTGCATCTCTTTTAACGAGTCTTAACTCTAGAACGATACACTTAAATACGTCAACTCATTCCGACACTCTAGGGTGTAATACACCCCAAACTTTAAATTATCATAAAATTTAATTGTCATGCTTTGGAAGACTAAGATACTTTTCAGAAATAAGGTAAACAATCAGGAAAACAAAAACAAATAAATTCAAGGTAACCTTACAGAATATATTTTATATGCTAACATAAAGTAAAAAGTTAACATCTAAATCGCTAGAAAATAAAAGAAGGATCAATATTTTTCCATTGAAAATATATTAAGTTTATATCAATATTTGGAATGTAAAATATATACATAATAATAAAGGGAAAACAATTTTTTGTTTACTTAAAAAGATAATAAAACCTATAATGGGGGCCATTTAAGTGGCCATTCACTCACAACAATCCAAGCAAACTGTCACCTTGTGTTCATTGTATCATTGTAAATAAGATTCTTACATTGCTGACAAACCATTTTTCTCTTCATATCTTTCCCTCTCATACAAAACAAATATTTGGCTTGTTTTTCCAACAGTAGTCTTTTATTTTTTAATTTCCAAAATCTCTTTTATGTTTATGTAACACACAGTTCGTGTAAATGTCTCCACTTGCAGTCTTCTTTTCAAATGGCGCTCAAGTTACAAATAGCCAAGAAATTAAATAATTTCTCCATTTAATTAAGCTAAGCAATATCATGATGTGTTTATACCAGCATGGTTTAACATTCCAAAGAAAAATCAGAGAGGCAGCCACCTTTTTTTCTTGCTATTTACACACACGACACATTTGATCAAAAGTTACTGTGCCATTTTTATTTAATATGCTCCTTACATCTTTTATTCATCTTCTAACTCCCATAACCATTTATGGATTTATTAAGGAGAAGAATTCATTTTTTTGTAGTTGCCATACTAAAAAAATAGTTTCTATACATTACTGTCTGAATTGAAAGTAGTACTAATTAACAGATATAACATTAGAAATCTACAGCTGAATTATTACAAAGTTCCAAAATAACAAAGAAAACACTGGGATAGGAAAACCACAGAACAGTTACATAAACAGCACGCTGGGGTTCGGGTGTGGGATACCCCATAATGACTATCGATAACTCTCAGTAATGATATAAGCCCATCAATCGAGCGCTAAAGACTGTAATTAGCCTAGCTAAGTATGATGTTTATTTACATGAAATAACTTGGCCAAAGAGGAGCTACTTAAATAAAAGTAAATTAATATTGAAAATGTTGTGAGGTGTGTCATTCTAAGGTTGATAGTATAGATTAGTTATCATTTTATAAACAGTTTGATGTAGTTTGTATTTCCTTGGTTATTTTATTTAGTCAGGAAAAAATATTTCTTTAATGAAATTAGCTGATCTCCCTAACATTGATTGTTTTAAAAATTTCCTTACTTGTAATTGTATGAGATTAAAATAAATATATTTATCTTTTTTCCAGTTTTTGGATTAGCTCTGTGTATCCAGTTTCAACCCAACGAATATGCCGCACCAGTTGTTGTTATTAAATGCACTCAAGAAATTGAACGATATGCAAGAAATATTCATACTCTTGATCTTTTCAAGCTGTATAGATGTTCTGTTCATGCTGATAAAATAGCGGAATTACGAGATGCTATTAATGAAGGTTTGATTTCAGATTTTTATACTAATAATTTTTAAACTTTCATTTGTCGATCTGTATTTTTTTTAAACTATCAAGTAACTTTGTTAGGAATTATTTAGTGTTAATTTTTATTTATTATAGTCAACAGAAAAATGATTCTTTAAATCATTAAAGATTTTTTTTTCCCATTTTAGTCCATTTGCATCAAAAAATACCATTTTCTGTTGCTTTAAAAGTGAAAATAAATTAATGAAAGTGTTCTAGTATTTTCAAGTTAATTGTTTTTTTCCTATTGGTGAGATGTAAAGACTAATTTCTGCCAAAAGTGAAATACTCTGATGGACAAAATTAATGCACCATCTACATTTTTCAAAAATATCCACTTTATTTGAATTTAAGGACCCAACAAAATTTTTATATGATAAAATTATTCATTTGAAAACAGTGTGTTCTCAATATGATAAACTTAAAAAAAAAACTAATTAAAATGAAAACATACATTATGTAGAGTCAATAATGGGTATTTTCACCCCTGGTGTGGATTACATCCTTTAAACTTCTTTCTATTGATTTTAAAAAGATTTTCAATAAAGTCCCGAAAAATGTTGTCTCACTCTTCGAGAACAGCTGCTTCCAGTTCCTCAAGGGTGCTAGGACACGGATTCCGACTTTGTATTCTTCTCTTAAGGTGGTCCTAGACATGTTCGATTGGTTTTAAGTCCAAGCAATGGACTCCATGTCATCATTGAATGGCTCCACACCAGGTATTCAATCCCAACCTCGATCAGGCACTCATCCACCATTCTTGGCATACACCCAAGATTTCTCATAAAATCTGTTGTTTTAATAGTTATTATTATATAATCTTCTCTTTCAAAAATGTTAATAATTCTTATTCATTTTGTTTTTAGTTGTTTTATGATTTTAGATTTGTCAAAAATTGAGTGGAGTAATTATGATCCCAATGTTTTGGCTACATTATTAAAAAAGTTTTTAATTGAGTTACCTGATCCAATAATTCCAGTCCAATGGTATGACAGGTTTCTGGAGGCATCTCGTAAGTAATCAGTTCTTAATTTTTTCATGTTATTTTAAATTTTTTTTTAATTTATCGTTTTCATTAATTATATACTTGAATTGAAATCTTGTTTATTTTCTTATATTATGTGTCTTAATTTTTTTGTATTAGCTTTAATTTTTTATTTTTTTCAAAGAAATTTCAATAATAATTATTTTGGATGAGATGTTCTGCATTAGATAATAGAATGTGGCAAGGATAAATTAGCCCAAATGATTTTAATAATTTTATTTTATAACCTAAGGTTTCTTCTCTTGAAAGTGGTCTAAAGAGCTAAAATGTTGGGTGTAAAGAAAAAATTAAGTAGAATTAAGGATTAAATGTGTTTTATTATTATAAATAGTTGTCAATTCCAATTTGTAGATTTTGCGATGGAAGATGCAATCTGAGTACTTTTGTAACTGAATAATAACAACCATTTCTACCCTTAATTTAATTTTTTCTAATTACCATTGACTCTGAATACCTGAATTTGTCTGTGCTCAAACATATTCCCTTCTATATCTGTATCATTGAAATTGTCACTGTTTTTGCAGGTGACCATGTATTTTGTTTTATCCGTATTTATTTCAAGCCCCAGTTCTTTACCGGCTTTCATCAATGTTTTGTTGTATTATATATCAGTGTTATATAGTTTCTGTGTCTGCATTTAACAGTACTAGATCATCAGTATCCCCGAGAAGAAATATTTTTCCACCCATGTTAAAACCTTTGTCATTACATATCACCTCCCTTATGGCAGTTGAGGTGGTAAATTAAATAGAACAGGTGATAAGGGAATCACATTGTGTTAAACTCAAACGAACCTCAAAGCTCTTGGAGAAATGATTACCAATTCTAACTTTATTGAATGTTTGGTTCATTAGATTTACTAACTTTTTTGAAATACCTTACTTAATTAGAAATAATATTATACAGCTTTTGAAGGTCAATGGAATTATAAGCCTTTTTTTGAAATCGATGTAAAGCTTATGAACAAAACGTTTGATCAATAGTTGAACTGTTCTGTCTAAAACCTCATTTATAGTCTCCAATTATTTCCTCAGTGTATTCTTTGGTTTGAATGGTTATGATTAATGTGAATACTTTATAACATACTGAAGGAATGTGATTCCTTTGATGATAGTTATTACAGTCTTTCCTGAGGCTCTTTTGGTGAATTGAAATAAAAGTAGATCTTTCCATTCTTCGTGCATTTTAGAAACTCCAGCTTTCCCGCATGCCTTAATTAGTTCACTCAGAATATTATTGATTCCTGCTGCTTTATAAGATTATAATTTTCCAATGGCTATGTCAACTTCCTCCTTACTCCTCCTTCTATTAAGCCTTCAGCACTCTGGTACTCAGACGAAGACGAAAGATCATTATTTACCTCGTTCAAAATATTTGCAAAGTGTATTAAACTTAATTAAGATTACATTATATTATTACATTATTACAGTATTTAATGGATCAGTCGTTATTATTATTTCTTTCCATGATTCCAGTTTTAGGGGTCACAAACATCCATATGATTTTTATATCTTTATACAAGTCTGTTATACTCCTATAATTCTATTACTATTATTTTATTTTTAGGTTACTCTCTGTTTTTATTTTTGAGCTATCTAGATTTTGATTTAGTTATCTAATTTTTAAATAGAAAAATTATATTTTAATTATTTATTTAGTTGTTAATATGTTCTATAATTGTCTGTATTTTCTATAGGTATAAGGAATGATGAACAATGCGGAGCATTTTTGTGTCATCTGGTTCAAGAACTTCCTATACATCACAGATCAACATTAACTTTTTTAATGGCACATTTATGTCGGATTTGTAAAATGCAGTATGCCCGTGGCTTTCGAGAACCTCCCATATCACTTGTTCAAGTTTTGTGTCATATCTTTCTTCGCCCACCATGGGAAAGAATAATGTATGCAATTTATTAACTTACCTCAATATTATTTGATCAGCACTTGATGCCTAATTAGTCCTTTTCTTGGTAGTATTGTATTATTTATGATACAGTATAACTCGCTTATAATACACACCAATGGATGGTGTGGATTTGTTTCTATTATCTGAGTTTCCTAATAACCATAGTAGTGCTCTATAATGTAATACCTCAGGATTTTTTCTTCCCTTTCTCGACAACAATCTTTTAAACCAATGTAAGTATTCAATGGATGCCCTGCATATCTGAACAAATTTTTTAGCATTCCTTCACACTCATATCTATGTATTATAGAAATCTAGAATGGCATCCAAAATATTAAATTTAATTTCTTCTCCTTTATCTTTTATTTTGATTGATGGGGCTACAATTCATAAAGAGTCAATGCCTCCAGCAGTTGAAACTGCTAATCTTCTGTATTTTTGTGCAACTGCTCTCCAATGTTTAATCCCCTGCACTTTCTGCATCATCTGCCAGATAATCCACCCAAAGCAGGTGAGGTATTCCAACTCCTGCACCCGAAAATTCTTTCCTTCTAGTGCATTTTGGAGATTTCATTATTATTCAGTCAAGCCCATCTCAGACGTGCAGTCATTATAATATCTATGACATCATTGTCCTTATTGATATCTATAAGCTCACCATGTTTCCTCTAAACACTGTTACACACAGGATCCATAATCATCTCAATAGAGGTAATTGTAAGGCTTTTGTAAGAGTCAACCACTAGTCTAGCACTTTTGTGAGAAGAATCCTGATTAAGGTCTTATATATTTGTATTTTAATTATCATGGATAGAAACTTGCTTTTTAGATGCTACTGAAGCATATAATAGTTTCTATTGGTTGCCATAATCCAGCTCTGAATTTCTGGTTGCATATTGTTGGTCGAGTTCAAATTCCTACATATAATCAAAATTTTAAGTCTTCAATTTTTACTTTTACTCCTAAATACTCTCTTCTGTTGGTATTGCAAAGCATATACTTTGTCTTGTATTCATTCATCATCATTCCAAATTAGGTAGTTGTTCTTTAAATATTCAGAATGGATTGAGGGATGAGAAGGAGTAAAAATGTAGTTATGGCATATTATTTCACTTTACACTGAATTCCTGGTTTACCTTTCAGTTTTTATTGTTGATAAAAACTGAAAATCCAGGAGTTTCTTGTATCCAAAATGTTTTGTTTTTTTATAGCCAGGTGATTATACTAGGGTGAGCAATCTTTCTTCTTTATGCTGACTCATATATACCTGGTTTCTTATGAGCGAGTTATACTGTTGTTTTACTATGCTTTTTTTCATTTTTAATAAAAATTTACTGGTATATAAAAATGAGCAATTGAGTTTTTTTTTTTTTTCAGACAAGTGGTGTATAATACAGAATCTCACATGCGAATTATGGAATTGCTCCTCATTCATGGAGAATGGGGAGAGTCTCTTCCTGATTTCTGTGTTGTTCCATCTCTTCCCCCACGAAAATTTTCTAATGCAAGGACGAGTGCAACACCCCATCCGATTGAACAGGTATCCATTTCTTCACACAGTTCTTCTGAAAATTCTCTTTCCTTGCAAGATGCTGAGTGGTATTGGGGTGATATTACCAGGTACTTAGTTTCATTATTATTATTTTCTTCTAACTTTAATGTTAATAGTGTCTTAATAGTATTATTAGAATATTTTATATGAAAATGAAGTGTTTCTCTCTATCTTTGAAGATACTTAGTCACATCAAAAAGTTATAAACCTTCAGAATAGTACTTTTATTTACAAACACAAACTTAAGACAATTAATTTAAAGTATGCTGCACACGAAATTGGTTTATCAATCTGAAAAAAAAAGATAAAATTGTTATCCATCTATATATATGAAATTTCTATTTAGTTTCTATCTTAAGTTTATTTTCCTTTAAGCAGTATTAATTAGACATTATTAACTACAACAATTAAAAGTCATTAGCTTTCCATCACTTGTCAGTACCCTCTAGTCCACGATTCAGACCCTTTTTTTTTTATCAAATTATTAACATCTATCTAAAACGTCTTAACTGGCTTCATTTTATTGTAACCTTCAACTTTTTTATCTACAAAAATTCTCAGAATTGGGACGTTTTCAATCTGGAGATCTGTAAACATGTCAATTTAATGAGGTACTAACAGCTCATGAACATCAATTTGTTTTCCATTGGAATCTTGGAAGGTTGATCACAAAATTGATAAAAAAGTTGGTTTACAAAAAGATTATCGTTATTTATCATAGGACTGGTGTGCAAATTAAAGTATATTTCATGAATTTTAAGTAAGTAGAGATAGTCAAATGCAGGAAAGTTTTAATAGTTGGTGGATGACACAAGTTGCTTGGATACAAGGGGGGTGAAGGGACGAGAGGGCTGGACCACTAGGTATAGTCCATCTAAGATGAGTTTGCTGGTGGATAGAGGGGGGGGGGGAGAGGTGTTCTGTGGCAAAACGATTTCCCACAGATCCCTCACTCTTTTTTCTTCATTCATTCATATGTAGTTCTACAATTTTTTTTACAAGTTATAATTTCTGTAACCATTTTTTTTTTTTTTTCATTTCTTTCACGAACTTGGAATTTATAAAAAAAACACGTTCCCGGTATGAGGTGATTGCTAGGGTAATGAAGGGAGGTGGAGCTTCAGAGGGAAAAGGAACTCTCTTCTCTTACAGGGAAACTTATCTGCTGCTCAAATTAAGTTTTTTGCAGACACTCCCGTTAAAGTGTAATAAAGATAAACGCTTTAGCGTAATGGAGAATGTTTTTCTAACCACGACCAGTTAGCTCATCTGCAATATAAGAAGGATTTCCTTCTAGAATTAAAGATTAAATTGATCTAATGGTTGATCAAAAGGAAAACCAAAAAAAGTAGAAAGTGGAGTCACCTCCCTTTTTTATTTTCACTTACCTATACATAGTAAAGAGAGTGGGGTAGCTCAGTGGTAGGTACTGAGCTTCCAATGCTAAAGGTCCCAGGTTCAAATCCCGGCTCATAACAGAAAAATTATTTGTTTAGTTTCATTGGCCGTGGGGTGACCCTGGGTAGATAGACCCTCCTGGGGCACACCCAGCCTCTATAAAGTGGGTACCCTTAATTAAAATAATTTGTTAAGGGGAAAAACCTGGCAGTTGAGCTTGATCTCGGTCAAATCACCTCCTTACACAACCTTAGACCAAGAAACAGTGCTTTCCCTAATTAGTACTGAACCCAAGACCCTCCATGGGTTGTAGCAGTACAGGTTTTTTTTTTTTTAATAGAATATAATAGAACAGAAAATAATTTTATTCTGGGACGAAGTCCCTTCAGAATAACAAAAAAGTAAAAAATTAAAGTATTACATCTGGCCTAAGTAAAAACAAACATAAAAGGTAAAATGAAGAAAAAAAAAGTAAAGAAAATATTAGTTAAACATACTATGTACAAAATAAAAAAAATCTATATACATAAATATATAAATCTATCTTAAATATATAAATCTATACTATGTACAAAGTAAAAAAAATCTATATACAAAACACTTGAAACCATGCCAAGACACTTAAAACTATGTACAGTGGTAATACTTAAGTATACACTTTAAAAAAAAAAAATAGAGAATACATTACATTGTTCTTAGCAATAAACTCTGCGTTTCTGCAGAAGAAAAAGAAGACGAATCTGATAGTAAGTATTTGAGTGATGAATTATATGTAAATATATCTAAGGTTGGGGGGGGGGGGTGTCTGACGGTTTTTGGGATAGAAATTGGAATAGGAGGGTTTCAAATGTTGATAGGGAGGGAGAATTCCAGAAATTAACAGAGCGAGCAATAAGAAATGATATAAAAAGTACGAATTCGCGTCCCGGTGCCGGAGGGGATTTTAAATTCCCCGCCCTCACCCCCCGGCCCGGGAAAATCCCGTATAGCCTAAAAGGCGAGGTAGGGAAAAACAAAAAAAAAAAAAAACCGAGCAATAAACGAATTTTGGAATGAGGCAGATCTGTGAGAAGGAATGTAAAGGTCAGAAGGTTGACATCTTGTGAAAAGGGAGTGAACTGAGGACTTATATTGGAGAAGGTTGTAGGCGTAAGAAAGATGATGATTGTTGATGATTTGATAGAGGAAAGTACCTTTTATGGCTGTTTACTTTAATTATTCATTTAATTATAATAAATAGTTATGCGCCATGAATAATTATGGGCAGTTAATTGCTTAAATTTTGTTTTTTCCCTTGATCGCAAATTAGGCACATCCATGTTTTTTTTGTAGATTTCTGAGCTTATACATAGTAAGGAAAGTATTGCGATCGTGAAAATTCTCGAATCTGAATATTCAACAGAAATACATGCTTTGAAGTCCCTTGATTCCCAATAACCAAGTTCTACAAAATGGTGGGTGTTTATGTATGTGAACCGTCTAGCTCAAAAATGAAAAGTCATTTGCAACTGAAATTGGTTAAATATAAATAGTGAAAAAAATTGATCATGAAGTAAAGGAGAAATGAGAGATGGTATCAAGGAATCAAAAATTGAAACTCGCACTCGTTCGGGGTAATAAATAGGGTGATAATGAGAAGTAGAGAACAGCCGATTATATTATTTACTTATGCATGTACAGTTTTCATAAATGCTAGTGCTGGTATTATTTAATATTTGAATGTATAGATTACAGCAATATAAAAATTAAAATCTGTATATATAACAGTGTTTAAATACTCACAATGAAACAAATGAATAAATGACCTCTTTACTGGCACTCTTGTCGAACTAAAACGAATTCATGGCACATAATTATTTATTATAATTAAATGAATAATTAAAAAGAAATGGTTAGTGTTAGTGATGAAAAATTCATAAATTTAGTATATTAGACGAGAAAAACATATAGTAATTAATTGTTTCAAATAATATGTTGTACCATGTATGATTTTTATTTTCAATTGTTACCAGCTGAATATTTTAATAGTAGTATTACTTTATCACGGGCGCTAATGACTTAGATGTTTTGAACCTAAAACATCTAATGGTGAAAAGACTTATTTACTGAAATTAGTGAAAGTGTTGAGCGCACCGCACCAGATTTTTAGTTTTAAATATGTTTATTAATGCCCAAAGTATTTTTATATCCTTAATGCATATACATTTTTCTTTAAGGTTCTTAATGTACACGTTCCATTTTTTTATATTCGATATTTGCTCTTAAGTGCATTCGAATAAGCATTATTATGTTTTCTGTATATACTTAAAAATTTAAAAGACCTATTCCGGAATTTCATTCATTCGCTGTCAAGCCACTGTTGTTTTCCTATATTTTTTCTGCTATTTACATGTTTTCTGTGTAAGGAACATTCCAGAATACCTTTTAACAATACGTTTAATTTTAAATCCGAATCTTTGACTTCATCCAATTTTATAAAGTTTAATTTATTTTCTAGTTTTGATTTAAAATACAATTTTTCCTGCCATGACCATCTCAATGTACTTAATTTTAGGACATTGGGACTTGCCCAAACTTACTTGTCCGAAGTCCATGGCAACTTCAATAGGCATATGCTGCTTAAACATTTTAGGAAGAACTTTAAATTCTTTTATATATTTCAAAATTAGCGCTGATGTGCTGCAAATATCAATAACGGAGCGACCCCTCTCCAAAATGAATGTGAATTCGCCATTCGAATCACCAATGTACAGTCATTTAATATTATTAATTCAAAATCATCTCACATTTCCAAGAAGGATATACCTACTATTCTAAAGTGTATCTTTAGATTTTCTGTTACAATTCACTAAACATTTTTCCCAGGTTATATATTAATGAATTACCTACCTCTCAGCCAACCTCACGTTCATGTCACCTATAAGAATTTTTTGTTAAGTATAGTAAGAAAATTTAATAACCTTAAAAAGTCCTCATATCAAGCACAATAATTTAAATAAACTGGAATAATATGAAATTTTATTTCAGCACTATGCCTTTCATTTAAATCACTTGCCCTGCATTCTGTATAAGTTTTATTTGCTTCAATCCATATTAAATTAAAATCACTAAAGTATTTTTCATACTATAAAGTATTAGACTTAACTAAAAATGTTATGCTGGTCTATTAAGCGCTATAATATCTTTTATAATATTGCTATCTTAATAAATTTATAATATAATATAACATAATATTGTTATAAATTAAAAAAAAATCAAAAATAAGTTTATTAGTCTAGCCACCAATATTGAATGAAAGTCTTTTTAATTTTATAGTATTTAAATGATTAACCTTATTTGTTTTGACCTGCCAGATGGATTTATTTCATTTATTGTCGTCTTGGTTTGAAGTATTTTTTGAAGCAGCACCTCTATCAGGATCTCTTTTTTCTTCTAAATCCGTTTCCACATAACATTTCTTCGTTGCTTCTAATAAGTTGTGTTCATGTTTCTTTTAATTTTCTGATACCATTTTCATTACCAAACATTACGACATTTTCCTTCTTTCCAAAGAAACTTATGATTTTTCACTCACTAGGAATTGTTTTATACTGATATCGATATTTTCGAATTTATTTCCCTGAAGCATTTTCTTAAATGCAATAGTTTTCTTTTGACTTGCCTTTATGAAAAAGTAAGGTCTCTTTCAATAGAAATGCCAGTGAAGCAATATTTTATTATTAAAGGAATTTATTTTTGAGGAATTACT
Source organism: Nezara viridula (assembly GCA_928085145.1). Taxonomy (NCBI): domain Eukaryota; kingdom Metazoa; phylum Arthropoda; class Insecta; order Hemiptera; family Pentatomidae; genus Nezara; species Nezara viridula. The sequence continues at coordinate 140,350,075 of OV725078.1, read as the reverse complement.
CATGGGATGTCCTGATAATCGGGTTCAGGCTTAGCAGAACTCAACTATAGGTTTTTTTTTTTAAACTATAAATATTTGTCGTCACTTTTTTTGTTTTATTTTTTCTCCTAACCCTTGATGCAATACATTTTTGTTCATTTTTCTATTATTTTTATTTAGAAATCTTCACAATTAAAATTGTCTTAATTGAAAAAAAATATTATATATATACTGGAATAATCGTATTTTCCAAATAATCCGAAAATCCATTGCTACCCTCAAACAGTTTCTAAGATTCCGTGATTCCATGCCCTTAAAATCTGTCAAATCCTAGTTTCCTCACTCATTTTTCCTCATTTCGATTATGGCTGCGTTGTACATGGTGGACTGTCTAGTGGGCTTGAGATCAGATTAAGAGACTAATGAATTGTTTCATTAGATTTATTTTTTTTATTTTTGGAGTCCCCAGGCACTCCCACGTCTCCAGTTGGTATACCGAGAGGAAATAGCTCTATCCAATCTTCCGACAGTAATACTTCCTAGGTGTATTCATTTTTCAAACCTTTTCAACCAAAAAACCTTCTTACCTTCTCCATTTGTTTATTACTTGTTCCTCTGTGCATTCGTTAACAAGAGATCCCAGCCCTCATACCTGTTTATTTCTTCTCATAGAAATGTTTTGTTTGTTTTAAATCCTTTGTCATACAAGCTATCTTGTTTTGATATTACCTACCAACCTTTATACGAAAATCCTCATCCTTGACCTCATTTAAACATAATTTACTTATCCATCTCCTCAGCAATCTTCCTAATATGTGTAAAATAATGTTTTTCAGACCTGTCAGTCGCATTTGATGTTATCCTACAGATAATTATATATCACCCACATTGTTTATGTGTAAAAATGTGTGAACTCGCATATCTGAATTTATCTACAATTTCATATGTCTACCAATGCCTTTTCTTTATTGTAATTTTAGATCATGATTACCATGTAATTTAATTTATTTCTAATGTCAAGACAATTGTACTTTGTAGTTATTCTAAGGGGACTTAGTCTCAGAATAAAATTTATTTTTCTCCTTCTATATGTGTATATAATTTGTTTTGATTATGTTGTATAAATGCATGTTCGAATTTAAAATACTAAAATTATGATTATACCTGTCTCAATTACTAAAAATGATTGGTGGTAAAGAACTAATGAAACAGCATATATTTATGTCATCAGGTAGATGAAATGATTCACACTTTCTAAATTTTGTAAATATCATAAGTTTAGGTACAATAAAAAAAGTTAGAAACAGATAGATTGTTAAAATAGTTTCCTAACTGCAGTACTACCACCATATTAACATAAACTGACATTTTTGGGAAAGATATATTATTTTATTTTATTTTTAAATTTTAGGAATGAAGTTAATGAAAAACTTATGGATGCACCTGACGGAACTTTTCTTGTTCGTAATGCCTCCAGTAAAGCTGGTGAATATACGTTGACTTTAAGAAAAGGTGGCAGCAACAAACTTATAAAAATCTCTCACCGCACTGGAAAATATGGTTTTACAGAACCTTACAAATTCAATACAGTAGTAGAATTAGTGAATTTTTACAAAGGTGTTTCACTTTCTCAATACAATAGAACATTAGATATAAAACTTCTGTATCCAGTCTCAAGATTTCAGCAGGTACTTTTTTTCTAAAGGCATGAATTTTTTATTTTGTTGTGTGTGTGTGTGTGTGCGCGTGTGTGTGCGCGTGTGTGTGTGTGTGTGTGTGCATTTGTAACCTATTAAGTAAACTTGCACTTATCTAGTCATAATGTAGTAAATAGCCCAACACCAAATATAAATAAAGCTAAGTTAAGAGAAATGTGAAAGTGAAGAGGCTGTGAAGTGGAAAATGGATGAGGGGCAGTAAGATAGAGTGCATTCTAGATGTGGAACCAGGGAAGAAGATACCATTTGTATGTAATATTACTGAATAGATATCCACTTCTTTACTTACTGCCAAGTCAGCTGAAACTAATGTTGAAGAATCAATCAGCAAAGATTTTGTAGTATGTTGTGAAGCTGAATTAGAGTTTTTAAGTAATTCCCTAGAGTAAGTACTTGTTATTGGACTGATAGAAGGAATAATATAATATTCTTTGATGAAATACCATATAATTTCTTTCTATAAAAACAATTAGTTACAATTTTCATAGTTGTTTAACAACATCACTGGAAAATAGAGATGTCCACGTGGTAATGAATCATAAAATCCTTGGATACGCAGATGATATAGCTGTACTTGGAAGTAATCAAAAAGACAACAAGAGAAACTTACTACAACACTGATAACAGAGGCAGAGCAGATCAGCCTACAAGTAGATGAAGTAAAAACAAAATATATGATAATAAGCTGAAAATTCCACCCCAATAACAGGATCAGAAGGAAAATCATTCCTGAGAGTAGAAAAATTCAAATGCCTAAGCTCCACAATAACCTCAATGAATGACCAACGGGCAGAAATAGACCAAGGTATAAATAGCGCAAACAGAGCTTTCTTCTCTTTCTCAAAGTCCAAAATCCCGAAAAATCTCAAGAAATCTTAATCTAAGGGTGTACAATGCTATGATAAAGTCAGTTCTAATATATGGCTATGAGACCTGGACATTAACCAGCACCCTAGAAAAACGTTTTGAAAGATTTGAGAGGAAAATCCTTCCGCACTATAATCGGAGCGATCTGGGATCAGAGTACTGATACATGGAGGAGAAAGACCAATAAAGAACTGCTTACAGAAACTGGTCAATCAATATCCCATGATATGAAGGCATAGTGGTTAAGATGGGCAGGGCATGTAGCTCGTAGCAATCCATCTGGAAGCCTCTACGTAACAATGAATTCCTCAATTGAAGGCAGAAGACCATGTGGAAGGCCAAAAATCAGATGGATATATAGAATCAACAAGGATGTAACAGAGTTGCGTGCAGATAAATGGAAAGAAATAGCCCAAGCCAGGCAGAGATGGAGCAAGCTTGTTAAGGGGGCAAAAGATCTACATGGTCTGTAATGCTAACAGAAAAAAAACTTCATATTATATATATATTTTTTAATACGATATATTTATACATAATGTCATATACATATATGTATATACACCTGTAATATATAACTCATGAAGGGATATGGGTTCATTACATTGTTAGAAAGTACTGTTTCAAGGCCAATAAATGTGTTGGGAGGTGATTAGAATGAGATCATGCTCAACCGCCTGTTTTTTTTCTATTAATTAATTGTTTAATTAAGAGTACCCACTTTATAGAGGCTGGGTGTATCCCAGAAGGTTCTTTCCATGTCGATCCACGGCTGATGAAACAGAATAAATAATAACCAATCATAACCAGGTTTAAACCTGGGACCTAGAGCATAGTAGTCCAGTGCCCTATTCACTGAGGTACTTTTTTTTACACCATTTTCTTATTTATTTCTGTTTTAATAGGGAAATGGTGTAATTTTCAACATAACTTTTATTATGATTGGAAATTTATTTACATTGGTGTTATTTGAATATCCAATGTTGTCCCTATTAAGAAGAACATGTGGATTACTCCTCAAGTTATGGAATTTATTCTTTTTACTTTTATATATTATTTATTAATATTTTTATGTGTCTATTAAAAATGTTTATTTTGTCTGTTTTTTTTTCTGATTAATTTTTTAAATTTTAATTTAAAATTTTATCGTTATTTTAGGAATAAGTTCTCCTCATATGACAATATCATGTTGTTTCTATTGTACTTTTTTTTTTACATGGATTAATTTCATTATTTGGTATCTTCATATTATTATTATATTATAGGAGGAAGAGATTTCAAACAATAATGATTTAGACAAAGTTGGAGCTAAACTAGTAGAATTAAATGAAGAATACTATAGCAAGACTAAAACTTATGATGATTATTTTGAAGATTTTACTACCACATCTAAGGAAATTCAACTAAAGAGGCAGGCACTTGACGCTTTTAAAGAAACTGTTGCTATGTTTGAAGAACAAATTAAAATTCAGGAAAAGTACAAAATTGAAGCGCAGCCACATGAAATTAAAAGGTTGGCATGTAATTTTTTGTTTTTAGTATTTATGTTTTAGCTGTTTTTTTGTTTTTTTTAAGTCTTATGTCACTATGAAATAATTGAATTATATTTGCTATTATTACATTAGTCCCTTAAAATTCATGGATTTAACACTCCTGAGTTTTGATTATGCTGCACAAATGCAAAATTGCAAAACAATTTCACATTCTCGAATTACATATTTGACTATTTGCTTTGACTAATTCCAAGTATAGAGTAAGTACAGTGACTCACAGTGACATTAATACACTCTGTAGAAAAATTTAAAAAACATTTAAATGGTTACAGTAAACAAATAAAACCAGAAACTCTTCAACAGATTTATTTATAATCATAATTTAAATATGTAAAAACTTGTTCACATTCTTATTCAATAATCTCTTCTACCTTATGGTGTAGAGAATTTTGTACAAAGATTTCCATCTGTCTCTGTCGAGGTCTGCTTCCCTGGTTTGCGGCCATCCAATTACTTTATCTTTAAGAATATTCGGTACTTTACTAGTATGTGGTCGGGATCGACTGCTATCTGCCAATGTTTATTTATAACCTGAACACTGAGGGTGATGAAATATAGCGGGCTCCCTACCTGACTCCCATTATAGTGACAAATTTGGCAGATGTTTGATGGGACGTCCTAACATAGTTTCTGCAGGTCTTTATAGAATGATTTAATTCTCTGTATAAGAGCCCTCGGACATGAAAAGGATTAAAAGAAATGGAAGGAAGTAAGCCGGATTGTCTTTCATGGCTATGACTTGGCGAGGACATGGAGCAACAAAATAGGCAACATGGAACATAAGGGCTCTAGCTGGGAAGGAGATGGAGCTGGTGGAAGAAATGGAGAGGAGTTCATCAAAGATAATGGTGATCACCAAAACAAATAAGGGAACAGGCTGCATCGATGTTGGTAATGAGTTTATGCTAATTTACTCTGGAGTTGCAACCAACGAGAGAGCTAAAGCAGGAGTAGCATTTCTTATTCTTAGGGCCTTCACAAGGAATATTGTGGGCTGGAGGAGGATTAATGAAAGAATATTGATTTTGAAGCTAAGAGATCAGGAGACCAAGGAAAATTGGACATTAATAGCGGCATACGCTTTGATATTGATATTCCATCTTTGCAAGCCTCTGGAAAGAATAATTCACTCTTAGTTTAACAACTTTCTTGAGCAAAACTGTCTTCTCAATCCATTACAATCCGGTTTCTGTTCCCATTATTCTACCCAATATGCCTTGCTAAAGATTACCCAAGATCTACATTCCTACATAGATAAATTAAAAATTTCTATCCTAATCCTTTTCGACTTTTCAAAAGCCTTCGATTCCGTCAACCATAAGATCCTCCTTTCCAAACTCTATAGCCTGGTTGTAAGCCATTCTGCTCCTTGTCCAGTTGGTGTTCTATCTTGTTCCTCAATCTTCTTTCTAAGATACGTGAGTATATTTTACCTGGGACACTCAGCAATGAAATACCTCCATGATTGGCACATTGTCGAGTTACACCTTTCTTGAAGACTGGGACAATGATTGAGATTTACAGTCTTTTGGAATCTTCTTACCTTTCCAGGCCAATTCTAATACCCTGAAGAGTAATTCATCTCCTGCCTCCCCCATATATTTAAGCATCTCGGGTGCTATTCTATCATGACCAGCTGCCTTTCCCAGCTTCATCCTGTCCAGTGTGTCCCACATTTCCTCTTTTTCTATCTGGTTATCTTCTCCTTGTTGCAGTTTTAGGCTATCCTCATTTATCTCCTGGCAATCTTCCATTTCTCCTATCATTCCCATCCAGTAACTCTCTAAAGTATCCCCTCCATCTTTCCAGTATTCGTTTCGGCTCACTTATTATTTGCCCATCTTTAGCCTTTATAAACTTTATAGGGCATTCCTTCTCATCCCTCATGCTTTTCAAAACTTCGTAGAACAGTTTCTGATTTCCTTTAGAAGCATTTACTTTTCTTTCTTCCTCTCCACCTTATACCTTTCATAGCTTTCCTTATTCTTCTCTTCCATGTAGCTTCTCCAATCTTCCTACCCTTTTCAGATATCTGAGGCTACCCAAAAGCTATAAGAGGATAATGACTGCATCAACAGATAGGCAGAAATAAATAAGTTAAAGCTGAATGCAAATAAAACTAAGGTTATTCTTATTGTTTACAGACATCTTATTTGTTCTCTTACTTACTCTCCTCTACTCTACGTCAATATCTGCCCCATCTATTTTTTCCCAACAGTCAAAATTCTAGGAGTTATCTTTGATCAGAACTTTTCCTGGAATAACCATATTTCCCAGATTACCCGAAAATCTATAACCATCCTTAAACTATTCCTAAGATTCCATGATTCTATCCCTCAACAAACCAGACACTTCCTTGTAACCTCTCTCATTTTCCCTCACTTCAACTATGGTTGCTTGGTTTATGGAGGGTCGCCTGAAAGACTGGAGGTGAAATTGAAGAGACATATGAACTGTTTTATAAGATTCATCTTTGAAATTCCCAGGCGTTCTCATGTTTCCCACTGGTATACCGAGTTGAAGTCCTAAGAACCTAAAATTCTCCCTATATCATGAAACTCTTCATTCTACATTCCTCTATCCACTCTCTTAATACCAGATATCAACCTATGGATTTATATATCCCTTCTCATAAAAATACATCCTTTAGCAAATCCTTAGTCATTCGTGCTACCTCCTGGAATTTTTCACCAATCACCATACAGCAATCCTCTTCCTTAAATTCCTTCAAACAACTCTTATTCCACCATCTATTTCATTTTCAAACTTCCGTACATATGTAATACTTATTGGATTCTGTAATTACAACTGCTCACTAACAATGAATCGACAAGTTCCATTTGATTTTATTTATTTACTTTTTCTTTGTATACATGTGAACCATATAAAATGTAATCATGTTAAAGTGTTTACTATTGTTGTTCAGATATGATTGCGATAGCAATTGAAATTATCATTGAAATGGCCTCTTTGTATTTTGTCAAACCAGACTAATGGACCAATGTTTTGTACCATGTTATTATTATTCTTAGGGGTCTTTAGTCCCCGAATAAACTTGTGTTTTCATTCATTCATTGATACGGACCTAATAAGGATGAACTAACAGAGGTGATAGATATATTCTTCGAAACACTGCAGAAAGCAATGGATGATGAAGATGGAAATCTAATACTGCTGGGAAACTTGAATGAAAGAGTGAGTAGATGTCAAATTGGTTTCAAAAGAGTGCTCGGTCTATGTGGAGAAGAGATTAGGAACAACAATAGAAAGAGACTGTTACAATTCTGCTTCACAAATGATCTTGTTCTACTCAACACAAAGTTTCCTCACAAAGGAATACATAAATATACCAATGAGAAGCCATCTAGACATGAAAAGTCCATTATTGACTAAAATAGTGGGAAGAAAATTACTCCCCAGAGTGAGAGATGCGAGAGTGAAGAGGCCCAGAAATCGGAAGTGACCTTTGCAATTCAGTCCTGACTTGGACCCCTTTATAGAAACAGTGCGCATTTCGAATACTTGCTAAGAATTCATACCAGCCTTGGGCATCGTCCAAGCTTCAGACTTATATGTAAGAACAAGACATATTAATAGTTTGCATAGGATCAGCTTTGTAATTCTAGCAATGAAGTTGTTTCTCAGCTAAGGCTTTAGACCAAAAAAAGTTTTGGAGATAGTGATCCAGCTGTTTACCTTGGCAGGTCCCATCAACTCTGGATGCTCAAGAATAAAAATCCTGTTTATAATGGATTCATCCTCATATTATACATTTTTTACATATAATAATAGTATATTTTAAGTTGTTCATGGGGTGACTTGATTGTACCTTCATAAATAAAGTAATTTAATCTGTAAAATTAGATAACTTACAATTGTTACATTTTTTTGTAATTATGCATTATTCACTGTTTTTATTGTGTCTTGAATTAATATTAATTATTTATTAAGTTTTGCATTTTAACATTTTTTGTTTTCATAGTTTTAATGAAAATTCTGAGATTTTGAATCAAAGACTTCATTCCTTGAAAGAAAGTAAATTACAATTAGAGGAAAATTTGAAGCAACAAGTAGCATATAATAGAACTATTGAAAGAGAGATGCATAGATTGAAACCTGAAGTTATTGAACTATTTAAGCAAATTGAGAAACATAAAGCGTAAGTGTAAAAAATTTCATTTATTTGTTACTAATTCAATGTGTAATAACTTCAAAGTTATTAGTCACTTTTTTATATTCTTTTTATATTTTATACACCACTACCTGATTCATAGTCTATTAAGAATTTACAAATGCTCATACACATACATATTTATATTTGAGACAATATGTATATGTGTATAAATATTTTTAAATAAGCTTTTTTGCAGCTCCACATAAAAGTTGTTTGTTTAAAAACTACAATCATACCCATTGTATAAAGATGTATTAAGTGCTTAATGTTTTACCATGATTTCATCCTATGTTTACTAAGTTAAATACAATTTAATTTAATATAAGTGAAATCATACATTGTCTATTTAGAGAGTGTAAAGGGGTTATCACCGAAGCAAACGTGAGTCTAGTGGCTCCAGTTTGAATCTAGCTTCAGCTAGTTCAAATTTGTTTCATGGAAAACCTATGAAATGAATATCAACCTTGTATGGCATTTATGCCCGAAACAGCTAGATTAGGGGTAAAAGGAAAAGAAAAAGGTATATTGTATCTTAACTGTAGAATCTGTTAGGGCAAGGGTAGACTTTATGTGAAGTTGAAAAATAGTATAAATATTATTTATAATTTAGACAAATGCTCATGATAAACCATTCAAAGATGTAGTAAAACAAAATAATTATGTTTTTGTTCATATACCTCTTTTTCTTACTTAAAAATAAAAATATTTAATTTTTAACAAATATTATTATATATGTTACATAGATGGCTCCTTTCTCGTGGTATAAAAATGCAAAGTATTAAACAGTTGTTAAATGGTGGCTCCGGTATTTGTGAACAAGAAACAGAATGCCCTCATAATGATGAATCTTCTTGGTTACTTAAAGAATGTTCTAGAAGCAAAGCTGAACAACTTCTCACTGCTACTAAAGATGGAACCTTTTTAGTAAGACCTAGTAGGACTGGCCAGTATGCTTTATCAATTACGTAAGGGCTTTATTTTTATTTTTCATATAATTATTTACTTGATGACTGATTGATTACTTCTGTTTAAACTGTTTTTTTTTTTATTAAATTAATTTTTGTGATCAAAGTGATTACAATCTGTTGTTGATGGTCAGTTTTATTATGCTAAACTTTTCTCTTTCAGAGATTTTGGTATAATAAAAATGAATCATGCTTATATCTTATAGTAGACTGATAAATTTCTTGGATTTCAATTTTGTCGCTGACTGCTAAAAAATTGTTTTATATATTTATTTGTTTATCATAAATACAATCCTGAAACCTTTGAAAAGATTGTATTTATATTGTCAATGTCCTGTAAAATAATAATGTTTCTTTTTAAAACTTCTTAATCTATAAATAAATAAGCTAAAACATACCTAAAACCTTCATTGATTTTGTGTTAGCAACTAATTATTAACCATTCAAACTATGGTCATAATGGTCAAATCACTTTCTTGTTTTGTACATAATTTCTCTGTCAGATTTATGGCTTCCCAATATACTCTTTACAAACTGCAATCATATTGATATTTTAACATATTTGCTATGGTCAACTGATCCCTACTAATTCTTTTGTTTTGGTTTTATATAATATCTCTCAGACTGATAAAGTATTCTGAGTGATTTAGTAACTCAACATAGTTGAGCAGCCATACAATATGATTTTAATTCTCTCTTCTATTAAAGGAAGGAAGTAAAATTATTGTTTTAAATATTATAATAAACAATATAATATATTGTATTAATATTATTATATCAAACAATTGTCGGTTTATTTTGCTAGTGCATAATTTTTCATTAAATTTATGTGTATTAATAAGTTATTTTGTAGCAAATTAATTCTAAATGGTTTTGTATGACTTTTTATGCTTTATTTTTTCCAGATGTAATGGTACTGTGAATCATTGTATTATTTATGAAACTGAGCGAGGTTATGGTTTTGCTGAGCCATACAATATTTACGAATCTTTAAAAGCACTTGTGCTACATTATTATCAGAATTCTCTCGAAGAACATAATGATTCACTTAATACTACTTTAGCTTATCCTGTATTTGCTGATAATGCAAAAAGAGAAAGTACTGAAGAAAAGCAAGTTTCCAGTGGAAATCATATTAAAAGTTTCAGTTCGATATGTTGAAGCTAATTCAAAGGGAAGTAGAATCTAATTATTCAGATCTCTTTTTTTTTTTTAAATAAGTTTTGGAAATAGTTATGTGCGGTACCTGTAAAATCAAACTTTTTTCAGTGTTGTTTAAATTAGACTATTGCACTTACAATGTAACTTTTTAAATATGTGATAGGACGTTATAAGTCCATTATGTGATAGAATGTCTCAGTGAAAAACTATTTGTTAAATGTTAGATACCCAAGTTTATATGGCTGTAAGAATGAATGTATGTTTGTTTTCTTTAAGTATCTGTTAATAAATTGTTTTGTTTGCCTATTTAAAATAGAATATTTTAAAAAATCGATTGATTATATGTCAAATGTGTATTGAACTCTTTTTTGGATGTTATAAACTTTAATGTTATTTTTTTAACTGTCTAAATAAATGATTTTTATTCTCACATATGAAAAAAAAACTTTACAATTATTATTATATGTACTGTATAATTTATAACATAATATTATATGTACATGTGTGTGCAGCAAAATGGAACATACAATTTTGAAGACATATTTAACTTTTTTAAATATAAAATATTTATATTACAGTCATATTTATTTAAATTATTGCTTTATTGATTTATATTTGCCTTTTGCTTTTTATCAAAGAAATATAAAGTTAATTTACATAAAAAGTTCTCCATAATAATTGTATGGAAATATTCACTAACCGTTTTCACTAGGGCCTATTTAAAACTGCCCATTAAGAGAGGAGGGAAGTGGTGTGCAGTGCACAGAGATATTCTTTTAGGGAGTTCACTTTTTTTTTTATAAATGCTTCATTTTCTCGAGGTTTTAGATTGTTCTAAATCAATTTCTTTTAATGTTGTAGCATCATGTCTTTAGAGCTTCTCCAATTAGTAGGATCTTAGTGAGCCTCTTCCTACTTCATTCTAGTCATTTGTCTCTAAATTCCTTTATTCTCCTATCAAGTTCCTTCTGTACTTCTGTTTTCACTAGTTTTTGTTACTCATATTTTTTTTTCTTTATTTTCTTCCTGAAAATATAAACATGTTTTCCTGAATATGAAAGAATTGTTGCCTAAATATATCGAGTTGCTATGTACACAGCATACTATACATCTTATTTAGGCTGTTTGAACATAAAGATTAGTTGTAAGTACATTTTTATCTTCGTATCCGTTTACTGATTACATTACTATTTTTTTTTTCAAACAAATAATTACTGATGTATAAATAACATCATACTGTATGTACAAATTTTCCCCTATTCAATTTTCTTCTAAATCATCAATCATCTTGCGTGTGGTTTTGGTTGGTTCTCTAGAAGTCAAGCATTACATTTTCAGCAAATAATGCTTCATCCTTAATATTGACATCAAATACCAAGTACCCATTTCCTATATTTATGGTTAATTTCCTTATTTCAATCTTTTATCTTATATCTTTGTTTCTTGAAGGGGAGAATGTTACATCTCTCACTGGTATACCCACACATGTGCATATATAGTATATCTGATTTGAAACTAAATGAAATAAATATTTATAAATGTTAACTAAAGATTTATTATAATTTAATTGCTTCTGTTTTGATTTCCTTTATCTTTTTTTTTCATATCATATATTAAAAGACTACCATTCTGTATGTGAGCTATAAAAAATACTATTCTCATTTTTTATTTTTTTTTATTTATATTTTAAACTTTTATTATTTGTATTTCTTTTCTATTTTATAATGATTTATACTATATTATTATTTACTGTTGATTGAATTTTATTATCAATTAACTTTTAATTTATATGCCTGTAATTGTGTGGAAACTTACAAGATATATTTACTTAAGCTCTTCAGCCATGAAAGATTCTTGACTGAAAAGCCATTAAATTGATGTCATGCAGCTAGTTTACTTGATTAGTGGTTAGATTTCCCATTACATATTAACATGCTTTTATTTAATTCTAAATAAGGATAATATTAATGTGGATATACATACATATATTTTTAATAACAACGTTTGTATTGTTTTCACATACATATAGTTATAGTATATTTGATTCTGTACTGATATGATTATGCAGGGTACTCTTCAATGAATGTATAGGGAGGCTGGGTGCCTATAAGAATGGTATTCCATGTATCCAAGAACTTTTAATTTTTAATTTATAGGTTAGTAAGTTTTGATTGAGTTTTTCATTAATGCTTTGATAGATTAGTTGTTTTCTAAACCAGTGTTTTCTTGGTTAGGAAAATCAGATTTTTTATATCTATGATTTTAGATTTAGATCTTGTTTTATAACCTTGAAGATTAGTCAATGAGTTGGTGCCATATTTACTCACTTTTGATTAGACTGTCTTACCTGTCAATTCATTTATAATAATGTATGAATATTTGAATAAATGCTCAGGCCTAACTATTTTCTTCTTTTTTTTTTTTAATATAAACATAGAAAATTTATGATTTAGTTATTTGTATTTGAATTCAACTATTAAATAGAAATAATGTTTATGAAAATACAGATACACCCGCACACACAGGCCATATTTGACTTTAGAAAAATATTCCTCTCTTCTCAAAGTCCTTTATTGTACCCTGGCCATATTTCAGGACAGACTATTTTCTTTGTAATACTCCACCGACTTAATAGGTTAGTTAATTGATTTAACTTTAAACATTTACATTGAATTTTTAAAAAAACTTTTCCACTGCATCACCCCTTCACTGTGATTTACCATCTTATCTTCCAATTAAAATTGTTGTTTTTATTAGAACTGTTGTATTCAGTTGAACACAGTCTTTATTATTGTTCTTCATGATTCTAATTTTTTAAAATTTATTTGGAATCCATTTTTGTTCCTTTTAAATATTTCTCTTTATCAAACTAACAAGGAAATTTTTTAGTGAGTTACTATTATAAAAATTTATAAAGCTTAGATCTTTTATTTTTTATTTAGGGAATAATTTCACATTAAACATATTTAAATTAAACATCAATATATTGAAAATTCAGAATATTTACTGTTAATTTTATTTTTTATTTTTATTACATATTATATATATATATATATATATATATATATATATATATATTAGGAATGTCAAACTTTAGGTAGAAAACTTGTACATTATGTAAAAATGCTCTATAATTTTCTGTAATACTTCATAACATCAACTTCCATGTAATGAATAGTTATTACAAGCATTTATATATTAAGTAAATATTTAACTTATAAACAAACTGTCTTCCCATCTGAAAGACTTTTACTATGCACTGATCGGTTTTCTTTGCAAAACTCCATTGACTTTATGAGTTTATTTAACTTGGTTTTCTTCATATCAATGTACGAACATAGGCACTTTCTATAGCATCCCAGAGCTGTATTTATTACATATTCCTACCTGAAATAAATATCCTAGTTGAAATAAATAGATTTCTTTCATACTTTTCTGTTTAGTACAATAAATTTGACTGCCTAATTCTAACTATTTTTTCTTTATTTATTGGACACAATATCTTAATAAAAAAGTTGAAACTTAAAAATTTGGAATATCTAACGTTGATTTGTGTTTTTATTTTTAAAAATGTATTATTGAAGTGCTAAACTTTTCATTGAAAATTAAATTGCTGTTTCATTTCAGGACAACCTTTAATATATAATTTGATGAATATTTCATATGACAAACAGTGCTATAAAAATATTTTATCATTTACTGTAATTAAGTATATCTAGGTCCTAGAGTGTTATTTTCAACCTGATAACAGATATAATATTTTTAATTTTTGTAATATAATTGTAAACTTACACTATAAAACCTTTTAGTATAATATAAATATTACAGCTTGTTTGAATTTATAATATAGTAAGTGTTTTGAAGATATATTTAACAAAGAGATTATATTTCTTTCAGGCAACTAAAAGTTGTAAGTCAAGACTACTTAATGACTGTAATTATGTAAATAATTATCATTAATGCATGATTTATATTTGTGAGAATAAAGATTGATAGATATTATTTATATAGATTTCGATGTATATTTTTTGTAAAGAAATCTATTATTATTGAGTTGCCTCAGCTCATATTTTTTATAATGCCTGTTGAAAACATATGTGGCAGTTTATTGTGATATGTACTACCAGATAACATTAATAATGTTTTGTAGCAGCTTATGCTTTAAGAATATATGTATATTTGTTTTAATATGTAAAGATTCTTATAAGCTTACTCTCTGACTTAATCATTTATGAAAGTTTGTTAGTTATATTAAATTTTATATTACATTTTAATATTAGGCAAATCTTTTGCAATATAGTTTATTCAAAGTCTGGTTAGTTACCTTGTACAATTTTTTTTAAATTTTATTATTATTTTTTTTAATGAAGTGGTTGATTTTGAATGTATTTCTAACTTTAGGTAAAGAAGATATGAATAATTGCAATTTATATGATGCTAGAAAACCACAAAAGTTGGTGTGTTTTATCTTTAATAAATTTTTAAAGCTATATATGTGTGTATATGTACATGTGCATGAATATATATATATATATATATATATATATATATATATATATATATATAATGTGTGTGTGTGTGTATGTATACGTATATACATATGATATGTATATGTATGTTTTTTTTTTATCATATGCCCAACAGATTCTACTAAATATATGTGATTATTTTAAGTCAATTTTTTTTATTTATTTATTGGAATTATTTTAATGTGAAAATTTCGTATTTCTATTTATTTTTTCATTTATTTATAATACATTTTCTTTCTTAAAGAAAGATGCTCATTGAATTCAGTAGAGGCTCAAATACAGGTTATATATAAATGTGTTTGAAATTCCACTCAGTATTAATTTAATTATTTTGGTGACTAAAGTTATCCTCTGTTAATATTTGAAGTAAAGTAAATTGAGTTATAAAAACATTGAGGTTACATCTGTCGATCCCAAAAACTGAGGGAACTGCTGCTGAGCCGTCAGTGACTGAATTGATGTGTAAATGAAAGCGCTGAATTTCATCAATGTGTTTAGTTACTTCCCCAAACATTTATATGGTTGTGGGAAGTAATATTTGCCATATTTTTAAAAAATATTATCCCAAAATTCAGCCAAATTTGTATTATTTCTAAAGTTAATTGTAATATTGTGATAGAATTTTTCATTTTCTAAAGAATTGATAATGAATAATTTACTTTTTAAGTAACAATATATAGAATAGAAAAGCATACTATACTAAATCGGAGATTTAGTAATAGGGAAGAATCATTTTTCATTTTACCTCAGAATATTAACATAGAGAATTATGCACACTATGTATTCTTGTAGTATGTAAAGCATTAAATTAGGTAAATACTGTGGTACATCTTCTTATGACCAAATTTTTAATTGAACCAAAATTTTAAAAATGTTCCAGAATAAATTTTATTGCAGGATAGAAAAACACATGATTTTGTTACTAACTAAATAACAGTGCTGAGATTTGTTATAGAAGTGTTCACTCATTATACTTTTACATACTTAAATTTAGAGCTGTAAGAATGAAGAATAAAAAACTTAAAATGAAATAAACAATAAAATTGTTATTTTGTAACAAATGTAAGAATAGATGCATTGAAAGTATCTTGTATTCAGTAACCCATCTTTAACAAAAATGATCATTACTCATTTTCGGCATGTTAAGTACAAAAATACCAACCACTATTTCTCAAAAGACAAAAATTAACAGAGGGATATAGTCCAGAGTTTTATGGAGCTTAAGTTGTTCGGGAAATAAGAATTGAATCAAATGAAATGCCGTGTGTTAACAACAAATAGCCGCTGGAATACAAAACAGCAGCCATGTGATGGTAGATAGAGACCCTATATAGGTTGCAAGCATATATATAGAGGGCTTGTAGATATACAAAGCTACCAACCCTTTGAGTTTATAGTATTTACAATCTTAAGACATAATAATAGTCAGTTCCCGCATACCCTTGGATTTCAAGAATTGAGATATTGAATTTGTAACATACATGCGTATACATTTGCCTAAATAATATACATATATACAAATTAATCTTATATAAAAATGTAGAGCTGTGTAATAACGAAAATGCAAAAATTATTCTATATAGTTTCAGATTTTAATCATAAAGTTATAGTTGCTCTAGCCTTTTAATGGTTGAAGACAAGATGGTAAAGTAATATATGTTCTTAACGAAAATTTAATATTAAACAACTTTCTTCCTCATGACTTTTTAATAAAATGAAATGATACACAGTTGGCGAGTCAAATAATGATAAAAATGTGGTGCAAACATTTTTTTTTTCTCGAAATTAGTGAATTACAAGGACGGATATCACAGAAACTATAAAATATAACAAAAGAAACTAATACAACCATCTCTATTGCAAATTTTGTCAGTATCTTTTTTTTGCACTGCTGCCATGTAGGCCTATTGTATGCCTTATTTATATTCACTCCAGTTTAGAGCGTAATTCCTGCTGTCTCAATAAACTGTAATAAGCTTGTTGGATTGATGAACTAGTTCGCCTTGGGATCAGTGATCCTATCAATGCCGAATAATTGGAATATTAGTTCAGCAACAAGTAGTGGTGTGACAGCAACCTGTCACACCAACAAGTAATGTGATAATCTGTCTCATCCTCCTGGCCACAGTACCTACAAAGACGACTCCGTGAGCCGGAGATTGAACATGTGATAATTCAGTTTACAGTGTCTTGTATATGCTGTTGTAATTTTCTTAAATAAGCTCCTGCTCAGATTAATTAGTAAATTACTTCTATTTTGACAGATTCCTTCCAGAAACAGTCTAGAGTGACTTTTTTTTTTCAAGCACCAGTTCTTTTAAGTTTCAGCACCATACATCTCCCCAATTCTGTTTGTTGTTAGACACTGACTAATTCCACAGATGGGTTCTGGAGCTATAGGTTTCATTTGTGAGTGTAGTCTAGCTAGTTCATCCGCCGTCTCATTACCATGTATTCCAGAGTGACCCGGAACCCATTCAATGTTTACCTTATTAAGTTTGGATAAGTCATTGAGAATTCTAACACAATCCCCAACAGCCTTAGATCTAGTTGTATAGTTGTCCAGTGCTCGTATTGATTATCAGTATATACTGCAATTCTCTTCCCAACTAACCCGTCAAGCAACAATTTTGAAGCACGGTGAGTTATCGCCAGAATTTCAGATTTGAATACTGTTTCATAATTTCCAAGTGGTATTGACATGGCAGCCTCTGGTTTATCCCTTCTCCAAAAACCAGCACCAGATCCGCATGTCATAAGTGACCCAGTAGGATAACAATTAATCCCATTAATGGGTTTGTGTTTTCCTGAGCTGTTTATTTTTACATTATACATCTTTGTGAGGAATTCTCAAGTTTGAGTGTCAGAATGCATTGTGAGCAACCTGTCCACCTCAATTTTTTTAACTATTTCCCAATGTCCCTCCAGGGTGTTTATCTTTGAACATAAGCTTAATTTTTGTAGCCTGTAAAAAGTTTTCACAGCCTGCTTTTCAATCTTTAGTTGCAGTGGTGATAGACCTAATATTGCTTCCATAGTTGCAGTTGGAGTAGTTTTCATTGCGCCCGTTATCATTAAACAGGCTAATCTCTGTAATTTTTCCAATTGTATCCTGTTGTGGCCCACTCTTGCCCTATGCCACCATACAACAGTTGAATATAAAAGTCAGCTTTACTTTCTCATATACATTATTGTAGATAGAACGCATAGCTTCACTGATATAAGCGAAAAAAGTAAACTTTTTAAATCGTAAATTTAATTT
The DNA here is from genome assembly GCA_928085145.1 of Nezara viridula. Taxonomy (NCBI): domain Eukaryota; kingdom Metazoa; phylum Arthropoda; class Insecta; order Hemiptera; family Pentatomidae; genus Nezara; species Nezara viridula. Next base: position 140,331,870 of record OV725078.1, on the reverse strand, counting down.
TTCGACTTGTAATCCACAAGTTTGGGGTAACTGACAATTATTTCATGTCTTAAGACTGTAAATACTATAAATTGAAAGGGTTGGTAGCTTTATATATCTATAAGCACTCTATATATATATATAAGCTTACAATCTATATAGAGTCTCAATCTATCTTCACATGGCCGCCATTTTGAATTCCGGGGGATATATGCTGGCAGACATAAATTTTTCCCATCAGGCCTGTGGATATAGTCAATTTATAAGAACAAACCTTAGTATGAAATATGTCACCTTTTTTTGCCACAGGTTCCAGAACTAATTTTCTTGGTTATTAGAAATAGAAATGGAAATAAAAAACTAACTTTATTCTGGAATGGAGTCTCAGAAATAACAGAAAGTTACAGAGAAAAAGAAATACATCTGGCCAGAAGTATTTAAATAAGAAACTACTTTAAATAAGAAAAGTTACATTAAATAAATAAATAACCTTATATAAATTAACAAAATATACTTAAACAAACTGATTAAGTTAAAAAAATTAAGAAAAAAGAGATAAACAAGATATGAAAAAAATAGTAGATATTAAATAAATTCCTCTAATAGATGATCACCAAGTAAAAATAATTAACGTACAGTAAAATATAAAGAAATGAAGATTTATGTATTTTATCTTGCTAAAAATTAAAACTAATAACAGAAATAATGTGAAAATAAATAAATTAAGCAGCTTTTAAGTGCATGGAAATCATTTTAAACAGAAATGCTATTGCATGAAAAAAAAAAAAAAAAATATATATATATATATATATATATATATAAGTTTATAAGTACACATGTCTATAAACAAGATCATGAGAAGGAGAAATATATATATATATAGAAACATAATTATTTAATTGGGAGTTAGGTCACTTAATAATTATTCAATAAACTACAAAATGTTCATTGATCCTGCTGTTTATTTGATGTTTCGATCCCGTTTTTTTTTTTTAGTTAACAATGTGATACTCTTCAACGTTTTAAAATAAGCCTCGATACCTCAGGCCAGGAGCACTCCGACAGCCTCAGTACCGTCCACTAGTACAGATATTAAGCTACTCTTATGCAGAGTAGTGCGTGCTGTGGCTGTCGGTGTGTCCCTGCCCTGAGGTATTGAGGTTCTATTTTAAAACATTGAAGAGCATCCCATTGTTAACTAAAAAAAAACCGGGATCGAAATGTCAAATAAACAGCAGGATCAATGAACATTTTATAGTTTTAAATAATTATGTTAAAATATAATACTCAAAAGTCAATTGAAGAAATTTTGTAAAAAAAAAATTATATATATATATATATACATATATATATATATATATATATATATATATATATATATATATATATATATATATATATATATATATATATATATATATATATATATACAGGTAGAAAACATTCATTTTATTAAACAAGGCACTGAAACTTATCACATGGTTGTCAATTTTCCGACTGTATTGTCAATAAGAATTGGAATAGTAGAGGTTTAAAGATGGATAATGTTGGATTTTTAGAAATTAGTGGAGTGGGTAACAAAGGAATTTTGGAAAGTTAAGAGGTGGATCTTTGAAAAAGGGGTGTATGGGTAAGTTCAGGTAGGAGATAGCGGAACTGATGGAATAATTTGAGAGTGGAAATAGCTCATCAAGTGTTGTGGGAAATGTGGTAATTCCAGGAAAGGGTTTGATCATTGGAAAAGCCTTGATTTTTAATGTAGGAGTAGAAGGAAAAGGGTTGGTCATTTACTTATAATTTGGAATTGGATTGGAGCAGTTTGGAATAATGACAATGGCATGAGTTTTTGCAACATTTAACCTTAATTCATTTAAATTTGCCCAGGCACTGATTCGATCTACGTTTTCTTGAATCTTGGTAAATGCTACAAATAACTCGGAAGGAGAGAATGATAAATATATTTGGGAATCATTGACATAAAGGTGATGGGAACAATTAAGGTTTGTTTTAGGAAAATCGTTTATATAGGTGCTAAAAAGAAGAGGAGATATACTACAACCCTGAGGAAAGAGAAAGATAGGAGGAAAGCGGTTGATTAGGAATGAAAACTACTTGGGAAAATTGAGATAGGAAAGATTGAAACCAAGAAATGAAACTGTTGGAGAAGGATACTGATTTTAGTTTTGAAAAAAGGATTGAATGATTAAGTGAGTGAGTCAAAAGCTTTGGAGAAGTAAAGGAGGATAAGGACAGTTAATTTTTTTCATCAATAGCAGCTTGGACATCACTGATAATTTTAATTAGGGCTGATTGTGTGGAGTAGATGGGGCGGAAACCAGATTGGAGAGAATCAAGTTGGTTGGATTCTTCAAGAAAGTTTGAGACTTGGGACTTGCATTAGACTTTTTGTTTAAAGGAAAGACAATGGTTTTTTTTTCCAAGAGGTGGGGAATACTGAATTCTGTAGAGAGAAGTTGTAGATGAAAAGGAGCTCTGGAGGATTTCAGGAAGACATAATTTAATTAATTTGACAGGAATGCCATTGGGACCTATGTGATTTCATTACAGCTGATAAAAGTTCTGTAGGAGAAATGTAGGATAAGTAAAAGTCATCATCGTTAAATGATGCCCTAGGAGTGAAACCGGAGGGGAGATGGCTGGGAAGAGAGAGAGGTAGCAGATATAAAATGTGAGTTTAACTCATCAGGCGTTACTGGAAAGGCTAGTAAGGTGGGGGATTTAGCAGGTTCACAAAGGGAAAGTTTTTAAAGGTGTGGCCATTTAGTTTTGATGACAGGAGCTGATGAAAGGGATTCATGGAAGTAAGAGGATTTCGTTCATTGGACCCTTGATTGTGTCAAGCTGTGTAGCACCCTTAATGCTTGGAAGTCGTTTAAAGCGTCTATGGGCAGCATCACGTCTCTTCTGCAGATCTTTAATTTCCTGACACATCCAAGGTGCTGGCCAATGACGAAAGGTAGAGATTTTTATAGAGGCATAGATATTAAGGATACTGAAAAGATTGGAGGTAAGATCAATCATGGAGTCAATGGAAGAGCAGGAGTAGATTTCATCCCAGTATAAGAATTCAAGATCAGGTAGTATCTTTTCATGGATGAGATTTTCTAGATGACTGAAATTGAGGGTTCTAGACTGAATCAGAGGATTTTGGATATTATAGGATACTTGAATACGGCCGTGAGATGATAAAAAGGATACAAGTAGTTGAAAGGAGGAAAGGAGATTCTGTGGGGAGTCGTTAAATTTCGATTGTAAGACACTCAACTTGGGGATGATCAGAGGGTGGGGAGCGATAGAGGATCTGGGTCTTTAAGCTTTTGTGGACAAAGATAGCTACACCACCGCCAGTTCGGTTGTCCCAGTCGTGGCGGATGAGGTTTTCGATAGAGAGTGAGACAGAAGAGCACGGAATGTAAGGTTTGAGATTTCAGATATCACGATAATATGATAGATGTTTTTTGTGAAGTACTGCAGGAATTCATCGTAATGAGCAGGAATGGATTGGGAGTTAACGTGACAGGCGGTTATGATACTAGACATGGAAAGGATTTGATGGAGAACAGTCAGAAAAAGGAACAGAAATAATATACTAAACAACATTGAAAATTAATAAAAATGAAGAGAAGAATATGTATAGTGAAAAACAATAATAATAAATGAAAAACAAATTTTTAGAAATAAGTACATTAATATGTGAAAGTTATAAGATGTCCTTGAGGTTAAATACATGCTAATTAGTTGAGAACCAGTTGTATTAATAATGGTTTTAGACCAATATCCTAAAACAACAAGGATTTTACTCTATTTTTTCTTTCTTTCTTAAAGTTTGAATTAATTGATATAACTAAATCTTAAAAACTTTCTTTATTGAATATTAATACATTCTGCCACATTGAAGGGCATTAATATTAAGGCTACATGATTCATTCACACAATATGTACATACAATTAATATCAATAATAAATAGAAAGAAATATAAAAAAAAATAAAATAAGTAAATTGGTATGCCTGTGTACAAAAAAAAATAATGAAATAATAGATAAAAGCTAGATGAAATTAAAGTAAATAAATCGCATTCACTAAACCTATGTACAATATTTACATTCACCCAGGGGACTCTGAGTCATGCCTTATTTCCCGACGTGGAAGCCAAGGCAGGACTCAAGGAGATCCCAGTGCTTCTCTCTCAGCCGCGTCACTGTTATTTGAAACCAGTGGAAACTGATGGAGGGCACTATAGCAACAGAGGCTCATGTCTTGAGTGGAGAATCTGGCCATTGCCAGTACTCCAATATATACATATTTACAAAAGGTCACGGGGCCACTGCCGTTTTAACCTCCGGGGAGGATTGTAGGGATGACTGGAGCTAGATAGGGATTGTGCTACAGGATTTGGATGATGAATGAGTTTCTGGTGAAATTTGGAAAATTTTTCTGGGATTAGGTCAATAACAAATGGGATATGAAGGTCATTATGGAGGGTTTTGTTGGATACATAGAAGGGAGCATCGACTATTGTTCGGAGGATTTTAGACTGGAAGGATTGAATGCGTTTGATGTTAGAAAGTTTTGCTGTCCCCCACAGTTCTATTCCGTAGGTCCAAATAGGTTTCAGGATTGTCTTGTAGATTAATAGTTTGTTGTCGACTGAGAGTTGAGATTTTCTATTCAATAGTCTATATAGTTGTCCGTATCGTCTGTTAAGTTGTTGTCTTTTAAGTCTGGTATGTGGGTTCCATGTTGGTCTTTTGTCTAGAATAAAGCCAAGATACCGGACTGTGTCGGACAGAGGAAGTGGTATGGAGTTAAAGTAGACTGGTAGACAGGAATTGCGTCGAAGGGTAAAAGTAATATGTTTGGATTTGGATTCATTTACTTGGATTCGCCACTTATTACACCAGTGTTCAATAAGAGAGAGGTGACTTTGTAGGTTTAAGGATGCTATTTCAGGATCTGGATTGGAAGATAAGATGGATGTGTCATCAGCGAATGTTGCCAGGATTGTTTCAGGATGAGTAGGAATATCAGCGGTAAACAGAATGTAGAGGACGGGACCCAAGACGCTGCCTTGAGGAACTCCCGCCTTGGTTGAATGACAGTTGGAGGATTCTGTACCATAGCGAACTTGAAAGGAGCGGTCAGAGAGGTAGGATCGGAGGATAAGATATAAGGAATGGGGTAGATGGGATTTGAGCTTGAAGAGCAGTCCGGCGTGCCATACCCGATCAAAAGCTTGCGCAATGTCCAGGAATGCCCCCGAACAGTACTCTTTGCTTTCTAGGGCTGAGGATATGTGGTCAACAAGTCGGAGTCCTTGTTGGACAGTGGAATGTTGGAAGCGAAATCCAAATTGGTGGGTTGGAAGGTTTTGGGATTCTATTATGGGTAGGATTCTTTTCAGTAGGATTTTTTCAAAAATTTTGGAAAGGATTGGGAGTAGGCTAATTGGTCTATATGATGATGTATTATTGGAAGGTTTGCCAGGTTTCAAGAAAAGGACGATGGTGGAATGTTTCCATAAGAGAGGAAAATGGGTAGTTCTTAGGATGCAGTTGTATATGTATGTGAGGAATATGATTGCTTTGGGTGGTAGTTGATGAAGGATCTGTGGGGTTAGAAGGTCGTATCCAGGAGATTTGCGGGAAGATAGTTTTTGTAAATGATATTTGACCTCAGATGGATGAACTGCTTTTGGTGGTAAAGAGAGTGGAATTGGTGAAGAAAGGAATTCTTCTACTATTGTAGTGTGGGTCGGATTGGATTCGGGATGAGGAGTAAATGTACTGGAAAGGTGTTTGGCGAATTCCTCAGCTTTGTCTTCATCAGACGCCGCCCAGGAGCCATCACTTCGACGGAGGGGATGGGAAATATTATGGTTTTTTAGGATTTTTTTGGTGATATTCCAGAGGGAGTTGTCGTGAGCAGAGAGGGAGGTAAGGAAGGAGTTAAAGGATTGGGATTTGAAGTTGGATAATTCTTGCTTTAGTTGTTTACAGAGATAGTTATAGGAGCTGCGGTCAGTGGGATGTCTGGTACGTTGCCATAACAATCTGGCACGGCGTTTGGTATGGATTAGGTCGAGGATGTGATGAGGTAATTTATTTTTCTTTGGAGTTCTAGGGGAATGATTAGGAGAGGAGGCAGTCCAGACTGCTTGTTGAATGATGGTGGTTAAGGAATGTACAGCATTGTCAAGGTCTTCTGGGGTTTTCAGGGTTATTCTGAGGTCAATTTGATCGGAAAGGATTTGATGGAAGAGTTTCCAGTTGACTGGGCCTCTGATGAAGGACGGTGGAGAGGGTTTGGGAATAGGAGCTAGTGATACTTGGAATATTAATGGACTGTGGTCTGAGGAAAGTTCATCAAGGCGTGCAATGGAATAGTTTAGGGGACCTAAACCACTATGGATGAAGAAATCAAGGATATCGGGATTACGGTTAGGATCAGTGGGCCAGTAGGTAGGTGAGTTCGGGGGAGCGAGGTTGAAATGTTGGGAGTTGAGTGCAGACAGCAGTGTTCGACCTCGAGAATTCGTTGTTCTTGAACCCCATTGCTGATGCTTGGCGTTTAAGTCTGCACCCAGGATGAAATGGTGTCCTAAGGAATTAAGGAAGGAACTAAATTGGATATTAGAGGTGGATTGGTTGGGAGGGCAATACGCTCATGCTAGGGTAATAGGAAACGAGAAGGTTTTGATTATGATAGCAGTGGATTGTAGGAAATCGTGAGTAGGTAATGGGAGTAGGTGATGAGAGAGGGATTGGTGTGCAATGACTGCAGTGCCGGCATGAGCTCTGCCGTCTGGATGGTCAGTACGATATGTTGAGTACTGAGGTATATTTAAAATTTGTTTTTTGGTCAGTCGAGTTTCTGTAATAAGGGCTACATCGACGTTCTTATCTCGCAATAAAGCTGTTAGTTCGTCAGTGTGGTTTCTAACACCATTCGCATTCCAAAAGAGAATGGATAGGGGTTTGATGGAATTCATTTAAGGATTTTTTAGAGGGATGAGGTGAGATACGAGATTTGTAAGGAGAGATATCAGTGGGGTGACGAGGGATTTGAATTCGGTGAGAAAAGATGCCAACAAACTGGTAAGATCAGTGGCTTGTGATGGAGGAGGAATATAAGGAATGTGATGTTGATGAGGTTGTTGAGAGTTTTGTACATTAGGAGGGATAGGGTGTAGGAGTTGGGATTGGGGTTCCTGTTGCGGCAGGGCCTCACATTTATCAGTCAGGACTCTACCCCCTAGTAACTGAGAATAAGATACTCTAGAGTCTACTATTTTAGCTGACCCTCTTCTGGGTTTAGAAGTTTCTTCTGTGTTCCGGGGTTTACGAAATTTATTTTTGATATTTTTATACACCTGGCAGCCCTTGTAATTAGCAGGATGTCCTTCTAAGCATAAAGCACATACTGCAGGAGTAGTTTTCAATTTCTTGCACTCACCAGTCTTGTGTGACTCTCCGCATTTCACGCATCTTGGGATGTGGTGGCAATATGTTTTGGTGTGTCCATATGCCTGGCAATTGTGGCACTGGACGATTTCTCTTTTAGTATATGGTTTTTCAACCTTGACACTTGTATAATATAATCTGTTGATTTCATATATTTTCTCGACTCCTGCTGAGAGTTCTAAATCGATGAAAAATAGAGGTAATGCTATCTTTCTATTATTTGCTCCAGAAACGTCTCTGTCGTCCTTCATAACATTAGTGACCTGTCGAACTTTGAAACCTAGGGCCGTCAATTCTTCTTGGATCGCCTCGACTGGAGTAGAGGGATGTAAATTTCGCATTACTACCCTCAAGGAACGCTCTTGCCTCAATTGGTAGGTGTGAAAGTCTGCCTTTGTGTCTGATAAATATTTAATTATTTGGCGGTATGCATCAGCTGTGCCAGGGGATATTTTAATATCGTTAGTGCGGCTTAAGCAGGAGTAGCTACCAGGAAGTGTGATTTTGTTTAACTGGGTGCATGGTAAAGAGAAATTTTTTAGATTTTTAACGAAAATTGGAGGTGGTCTGGGGTCTCTGGGAATGGATGCAGATTCCATTATCTCATTTTGAAGTACCTCGTAAGGATTTGGGGTAAAAAAGGGAGATTCTTCCCTCATATCCTGAGATGTACCCGGTTGAGATTCAATATTATCTGTTGCTGTAGGTGGAGTAGCAGGTGGCGTCATTCTAAATGGAGTCATTGTCATGGACATTCTAGTGGAGTTTTTTTTTTCGCAGGTGAAGAACGTGGTGTAGATCCGACAGAGCGCGATCTCGTTGTTGCACCCTTAGAAGACATGAGTTGGTGATAAAATCTCATAACATGTCAGAATAAAGTGAGGGAAGAAAAAAAAAATAGAGAAAAAGTGAAATGGGAAATAAAATTAAAACATGCTGCGTGACCTTGATTTTTTATCAGAGTCGCTATAGGACCTCCTTTCCCAAGTGAAGGCTCCAGGCCAACTGACTACGTTGGGCCAGGTACTTATGGCCTTACGATAAGGGAACTGGCCTCTATACACCAGTTTCACTTCGCACAACTGTACACAATAAATAACAACAGTACTCACTGTGGCATTAGTATATATTATGGTCCAGGTGTTTAGTTAACACACAGTCACAATTTTATAAAAAAATAGCACCAATTTCCTAACAAAAAGTAAATATGTCTAAGAGACGAATTGATATAACTAGATATTTAATTTAGCGTAAAAGTAAGCACAGATAGTGAACATATTTAATTCCATCAAACTCTGAATAAAAATCTCCCAGAATAGATTTTTATGCCAATTTTCAAAAGATATTTTTTTCTGTGCAAACTCTAAAATAAAAAAAAAAATTAGTTCAAAATTTATAAAAAGATCCATTTTAGTGCAAAAAATATATAAAAAAACCTATAAGATTTTGTTTTTTAAAGGTACTATCCATGATCGCCATAAATCGAGAATTATGTTTACCCTCCAACAAAAAAAAGGATAAATACTACACATCATTCTAGAGACGACCCTTAGGGTTTTTATTAACTTAATCTGTCTTGTAATTGAGAAAAATCACACCTTAGTGGGATAGAGTAAGCTACTTCTTGTGCATGATAGACAAAACAGTCACACTCTTAACTCTTTAATGTTTTTTCAAAAAAGGAGAAAGGTTTAATAAAAGAAAAAAACGTTAGTATGTGGTTTAAAAATAATAAAAACAACATTTAAAGCAACATTTTATTAATCATTTACATAATAAAACTATTTCAATCAGAAACATAAGGGTTTTATTGATTTCCATTATACTAATGTTCATATTTTGACATTACAAAAGAAAGCATTCAGCATTTATTAATCATCACAATAATTAAATAATACTATTAAAACAGAAATATCTACTGGATTTGTCAGGGCAAATAAAAATATGAGATTTGTAAAGATGCTTTAGTAACAAAGTGTACTACGTACATATTGCAAACAAGCTCACATATGCACACACACTCACACACACACATTCTTGTTCATAAAATTAATAACAAAATAAAATATAAAATAATAAAAGTATTATTTTATTATTTGATCTAATTATTTCAAGTACAGTGTTATCTATCACTGAATATTTGGTTAATTAATAATGACACTAAAATATGTAGCATCAAACAGGTTTACTTTCATTTAATCTATGGTATTTGAAAATTATAGAAGTATCCATAAACTTTAATAAGGGCAAAGATAAAATTATTTACAAAGTATCACATAATTTTCCATAAATTCTTTAAATATTGGTTTGCTGATTACATTTTCAAATTTGAATTTGGCTTAAGTTTAAAAGCCAGAATATCACCAAACTAATTCCTACTATACACTGTTAACTAATCAATTATTTCATACAGCTTCATGAATCTGTGCAAAAATATAAATTGATAAAGAAAAATACTTATTGAAATTTGTGCTCCAAATTAGCCTTGTATCGGTATACCCTATTTATTTATCCTTATATACACGGATGAGAATAAAGAGCACACTTTTCATCAACGCCTGGTAAAGAAAATAAACAAAAAATAATAAAGATTTTCTTAAATAAATAAATACATAATTAGTCTTGGTTGAATAAAATTAAATATTTTTTAATATTGATGATAGTTGATGTTCTAGAAAAAAAAAAAAAAAACTGACAAATATTAACACCAAGAACGTTAAACTTTTGCTTTTATAATATTCAAGTTAAACATTAAAAGTCTGTATGTTCTCTGCGGTATGTCAATGTAGGAGACAAGAGTGACTGCAGGCTGGTTGAAGTCATCAAAGGACTTTGCAAATGGCGGTGTTTAATTACTTCTCTCTCTACAGGTATATTCAAGTCCTAAAAAAAAATTAACAAAAAAAACTTAACTTGAATAATTGAAATAAGATAAATAGTTATAATACAGATATAGTAGAATTAAAGAAATCAATTTTTATAACTGAGTGAATTCATTAATGCAAGAAGGGGTTGTGATCTGACTGTTGCTTATGATGGATGCCCTTGGACTTCATGGAGGTGAGAGGATAAGGAATGAAAATGGACGCCATATTGATTTATGTTTGGAAAATGACATGCTTGTGGGCAACTTCTTCTTTCCTCATAAAATAATACACAAAATAATCTCGAGCCTGGAAAAGATGGTATTATCGATTATGACAGTATTTTACCGACATTAAAGTGATAAAAGGCGCAAAAATTAGCAATGATCATCTGCTACTAATAGGTACAAAAAATTCTCAGAAACAGCATGTTAAAACAAAAGAACTACCAAATGTTAAATATAGAAGTTCTAGACCACACTGTGGTGGCATGGAGAGAAGTCCACAAGATATAACAGTGAGCTCCTCAAACTGAAAAACTATTCGGAACCATTTAGGGAAAAATTGAATGGAGCCTTGATGGGCATACAAGGAAGCAAAAGTAGGGGAACGGGCGATAATTGGAGGAGAATTGAAAGCCCATTAAGGAAGACGGTGGAAGAGGTCCTGGGAGTGATACGGATTGTGGCAAGAATTGAATGGTTTGATGAGGAGTGTCAGATGGCATTGAGGGAGAGGAATGAAGCAAGAATGAAGATGCTGCAGAGAAATACGAGGCAGACCAAGGAAGTCTATAACACAAAAGAAGGGCTGCCAAGACTATTTGTAGGAAGAAGAAAAGAATGATGGAAAGAAGCAAAGTAGAAATGCTACAAGCTGAATGGAAAGCAAAGCAGTCCAGAAAGTTTTCTAAAGGGATTAGGGAATTTCAGAATGGTTCCCAACCAAGGATGGGTATTTGCAAATATAGAGAAGGCAACATGGTGGGAGGAACTGCAGAGGTATTGGATACTCGGAGAGAATATTTCCAGAACTTCTGAATGGAGAAGAAAATACAGAGAGGAATGTGTTGCATGGACTTACACAAGAGGAATTACTGAGTGGTGAAGATGATGTGAAGCCTTGAATTGAAGATTATGAGGATTTCATGGAAGTGTTTGAAACACTTAAAAACTATGACATTGAAATTACCAGGAAATTATGGCATTGACGCAGAAATGTTGAAATATGGTGGAGAGGACCTACTAAAGAAAGTATATGACTTGTTGTTGGAGGTATGGGTCGAAGAAAAAATGCTGTAAGAGTGGACAGCAGCCATTATCTGTCCAGTTTTCAAAAAAGGAGACAGAACTAAATGCAAAAATTAAAGAGGTATAAGGCATTTTCTTCACTCCTAAATAAAAAGTTATAAGTATGGTCCAAACGTATTCTTGGTGAGTATCAATGTAGTTTCAGGCCAAATAGATCTACAATCGATCTAATATTTTCCGTCAAACAGATGTTAGAAAAATGTAATGAATATAATGTAGATCTTCATCATCTTTTCATCGATTTTAAAAATGCATGCAGTAGTGTCAATAGAAGTGCATTATTGAAAGTAATGGTCACTTTCGGTGTACCAAAAAAGTTAGTTAGACTAACAAGGATGACACTGACTGGTAGTTGTTGTAAAGTCAAGATAGAAGGAGCACTATTAAAAAAGTTTGCAGTTGAAGACGGCCTAAGTCCAGGAAGAACCCTTGTCCCCGACTCTTTGCAACCTAGCCTCAGAATATGTAGTACGTGCTATTCTGACAAGCTCTCATGGCACGATATATAATAGACTGTCACAGCATCTAGCCTACACAGAGGACGTGGTAATATCGGCTAGATCAAGAGCATCTTTATTGGGGGCGTTTGAGGAGTTTGAAAACGCTTCGAAAAAGTTAGGCCTCCATATAATCGATGAAAAGACAGTTTATATGAAGTCAACAAGAAACCCACCAGAAAGAATGGAAGAAATGATCAAACTTGGAAGCCACACTATCAGGATAGCAAACCAGTTTAAGTATTTGGGTGCTCTTGTCACATCAAAGAATGAATACCAAGAAGAAATTAAGGCAAGAGTAGCTGCTGGAAACAGGTGCTAGTACGCTCTTCAAAAACCCTTAAAATTTAGAGGCCTGACCAACAGAGCTAAGATCATATTATATAAAATAGTCATTAGGCCGGTTGTGTCTTATGGCTGTGAGACTTGGGTACTGTCCAAAGAAAGTGAAAGAATGTTAAAAGTTTGGGAAAGGAAAGTACTCAGAAGAATATATGGACCTGTCTGCGAGAATGGAAAATGGAGAATAAGAAAGAATGAGGAGCTGAAAGAAATGGTTCAAGAACCAGATCTGTTTTCTTTTGTTAGAAAGAATCAGTTGAGGTGGCTGGGACATGTGGAGCGTATGCCGGTGAATAGGATACCCAAAAAATTACTGGATGGTAAGCCTGGAGGAGAAAGAGTTAGAGGACGTCCACGATTAAGATGGTCAGAAAGTATTGAGAGAGATAGAAATCAGAGGATGGAGGAGTAGAGGATAGGGAAGAGTAGAGTAGGATTGTAGAGGAGGCCCAGGCTCTTGTAGGGCTGTGGGTGAAGGCCATAATAAGGAGGCCCATGGAGTGTGTGAGACCACATTGTAAAGGGAATCCACACTAGACAACTGGAAGAAAATCTAAGAACTTTAAGTCAGGAGGGTGATTGAAATAGTAGTGATGCTATTTGAGGGTGTCTATCATGGAAACACCTAGGAAAGGAATAAAGAATTATGTCATGTTGCACAATAAAAGAAGATATCGTGAAAAGCCAATCTTCAAGATGAAATACCCCCCAAAAAACTGTAATGACATCCCAGAATTTCCTACCAGTACTTTATATAACAGATGGGAGGGAAAAGAGGCAAAACCTTTCAAGAAATAAGGCAGATTAGCAGGGACCTGGAGGCAGGACTATGTTGGATTGAGGTTCCTCCCTATTCTTTTCAAAATTTACAAAGATTGAGACCCAATATTAAAAATACCAAAGAGATTTTTATTTAGATCTCTACAAGATATAACAAATAAGAATTATAAATTTCAAAGTATTACACATTTTTTTCCTAGAAATTACCTGCAGAGATAAATGTTTATCTCAGGATTTTTTCACTTTTCTGCCTGTCCAAGATCCGACGAATGACTTCAATGTTGCACTAATGCTTTTGGTTGGAGATTTAGAATCAGTAGTGAGCAAATTCTGTGGATGTGCATCAAGACATTTCTGATACCTTAACTGTAATAATAAGTAAAATCTACAATTAAAATGATAGCATATGACATCAAAATCATTTGATTAATATTTTGAAAATTATAAAGTTTTGAATCTACCAAACTCAGAACTGGATGTTTTAAGACGCCATTACATAAAAATTACTATTTATGTTAAAAGAAAGAATGTTTGAGTGAAAACTGAATTTAAATAAACATCATTAAAATATTGATCCATTTTCTAATTAATTATGATCTATAACTAAGTAATGTACAACTACAAAAAGCATTTAGAAATTTTAAACTACATTTCATGAAAAATTGACTGCACCACTTTATTTAGAACAAGATTATCTCACCTTACAAGCAGCTTCAACTGTTTTGCATAAAGCACCCGAGGATGGCTCACAGTGAAAAACATGTGCAATAAATAGATCTTGTGCAGTATGCATTATAAAAGCACATTGCTTTACATTATGCCCTATTCCAAGAAATGACAAATATCGTACTCTGCATTCTACCAAAGGTTTGTTATCCTGGAAAGATGAAAATTAATTGAATAACGTAAATTACTTTAGATTAGCTGGTATATTTTTAAACAATTAAAGGGAACTTTTCACTGGCTCACTTAAAAAAATAAAAAACAAGGTCATTGAGCCAGTATTTTTATGATTTTGAATAAATACTTTGTTTTATTTATTTATTGGTTAAGGTTAGGGAGAATGGATTATACCTTCACCTTATACTTGGATAACTAAATAAATGGCCACTAGTCTGTCCAGTGATAAAGGAAACACCATGAATATGTCTAAAAAATCTAGACTTTAGAATGAAAGTTAGCAAAATATTCATCCTTCAAGGTTTTCCCATTACTTTTGGGTGACCTCTTTTTGAAATTTCCTAAATATTTCTATCCATCCCTGCATGGGCTAGCCTAGTACATGGCTAGTGGGTATTAATGTTTCCTTCCTCCTCTCTCTAGGTGCCTGTGTTCAGTACACAGCACAAAACACTATATGTTTTGTATAGTATACAATAAACTGGATTATGGTTTACCATAATTATAGCCATCCCGCCGACCTGCTGCGGCATAAACTGATGCAACGATGGTTTACCATAATTGTAGCCATCCCGCCATCCTGCCACAGCATAAACTGGCACATTGATGGTTTACCATAATTGTACTACTCATCTTCCTTCATCCACTGATTCATTATATTGAACACACACTGTCGAGAACTTCTGGTAACTGTACAATATCTTGACATATGTAAACTGACACAAGGACACCTTTTATACATACCCTAGAGCCACCTTCTGTTGAAAACCAGTCAGAGTGCTCTGGGGAGGCAACATCTCCATCTCATTCTGGGTCTGTGGGCTAATAACCTGCTCTCCTCACATATATACTATTACAAGACCTCATAGAGAAAAAATCAGATTGATTAATGGTAAAATACCTGAAAAATGCCAAATGAACTTCACACTAAGGTATTGGAATATCCTATCACTAGAAACCAGCAGAACTTCAGGTCCTCCTGATAGAATTGAACAACTACAGAGTCAAAATAGCAGCTATGTAGGATGAGCAGCAGACTTATTGAGAAGAAATACTATAATAGCTTCCACCAAAAGAATCACATGTTTGGATAAAAAGTGAGAGGACGGATGAATCATCAAATTATTAGATTTTCTTCCATAAATTAATGGATTTGTACCCTTCTTATCAAAGTATATTACAGCCTTATTACTTTTCATGCTCCTACTGAAGTATCAAATAATGTAGAAAATGAGAACTACCACACCTTAGAAAGAATCCACAATATATGCCCTAGAAGTGATATAAACATCCTATTAGGGAACTTAAATGCTCAAATCAGGAATAAAGAAATGTATAGACCTCCATAGTATCCATAAAGACAGCAATGACAATGGAAAAAGGATCATAAATTTTTCTAAATCATGAAACATGTGTCTAAAAAAAAAAAATAAATAAAAAAGGTTTTAAAGGTTAATAGTACATAAGCAGTAAACAAGGCAGATAACCTTAATTAGATAAGCAAGGGTGTAATAACTAAGATGTTGATCGGCTAACATAAAACATAATCTAATCAACAAGGCAGGTAACTGGAAAATATAGAACAGAAAGATGAGTTGATAAGAGGCTCTATAGACAGAAAAAGCGAGAATAGGAGTATAAACAGCTTGAAGAAGTGGAGACAATCAGAAATACAAATAGAAACAGAATGTTTTTTTTTTTTCCAAAAATTTAATAAGAAAAACTCCAGTAACATATAAGTAGACCATTATATCGAATAAATGCAAAAAACTTAAATAAGTTCAAACACAGTGGCGTAATCATAAAATGGAGGTCATTTTCAAAACCTACAGCTCCAGAAACATAAGGAAACACCCTTTTATTGAATAAATCCGAACAACTTAAATAAGTCAAAAAGCAGTGGTGTAATCATAAACTGGAGATCATTTTCAAAATCTACGGCTCTGGAAACATAAGAATACACCCTTTTATCGAATAAATCTGAACAACTTAAATAAGTCAAAAAGCAGTGGTGTAATCATAAAATGGAGGTAATTTTCAAAATCTACAGCTCCGGAAACATAATACTAGACCCTTATATCAAATAAATCCGAATTAATACAATAAATCGATATCCAAAAGTTTAACATAAAATCGATAGTATTTTGATATTGGGAATGGCTATTTGATATTCTCATATTGGGAAATGGCCCTTATTTAGAAAACAATAAAAAATTTACAAAAAATAGAAACTTTAATTTGAAATGGAAAAGATTGAATTTTAATTGGAAAAAGTTTAATTTGAAATGGAAAAGGTTGAATTTGACTTGGAAAAAGTTTAATTTCATTTGGAAAAGGTTGAATTTGACTTGGAAAAGGTTGAAGTTAACTTGGAAATGCTATTTATCAGAAGTAAAGGATCTCAAGTTTTACTGCATTTAACAATGCCACATTTGTGTTTATATGTGTAATCTTAAAAGTGGTTTAATCTTAAAAAGGAGATAAGTTTTAAAAACTGTGGCTCCAAAAACATATAAATCGACCCTTATATCGAAGAAATACAGATAACTAAGATAAGCAGCAATGCAGTGGCATAATCTTAAAATGGAGACCATTTTAAAAATCGACAGCTCTGAAAACAAATAAATAGACCCTCATAACGAAGAAATACAAAAAATCTCAAATAAGCTGTAACTCAGTGGTGTAATTCTAAAATAGGAATCATTTTAAAAAACTGCCGCACCGAAAACATGTAAATAGACCCTTATATCATAGAAATCCAAAAAAATCAAATAAGTCGCAATGTAGTGGTGTAATTTTAAAATGGAGATCATTTTAAAATTCTGCGGCTCCGAAAAGATATAAATCGACCCTTATATCGAAGAAATACAAAAAACTCAAAAAAGCTGCAATGCAGTGGCATAATCCTAAAATGGAGATCATTTTCAAACTCTAGGGCTGGGAAAATATATAAATAGACCCTTATATCGAAGAAAAATAAATTTAGCGTTAAATAATTTGAAAAACTCGAATAAGAAATAAAAAGATAATAGACAACATGAATTTATTTATTATCTAGATAAAAGATAAACAGAAATATTCATTATTCCTAGTTGAATATACGAATAAATTATTCGTTATCTATTATCTATTATTATGGGTGATAAATACTCAGAACGCTGTAATTTCAAAGTTTTTATTAGTGCCGTCATTTCAACCCAAACATGTGGGTCATCATCAGGGCTGAGAATTTTTAAATACAATCAGAGATATATATTATACGACAGATAATGGTTGATAATAAAAAAAATATAGTGATTGATGATACATGAATCTTAACTAATATTACAATACAAAATATTACAAATGAAATATATAAAAAGTTATACAAACTAAAAATAATGTATATAATCAATTTACAAAAATTGTAATATTTTCTCTTACTAACCGTGGTTCGAGCACTGAAGGTATTCAAGTACTGACATTTTGCTAGGAAAGTGAAAGGGTCGGAGGAGGATTTCCCAGTTGTACCTTGCCAGGTAGTAAAAGTTAGGTAAACATAGTCAGAAGGGGGGGGAGGGGGAGGGAGGAAACATTTCTGTTTGTAGAATGTAAATAATTTGCTGAATAAATACTCAAGATGTGTACAAGATTTGCGTTGTTTCTTATGCTTACAGAATTGTGACTAAGGGCTAGTAATGAAATGAACTTAAGCAAGAGGTGCCAATCAATATAAACATAACATAGTTTGATTGAAGGTATACAATAGTTAGGCAAATAATGTTTATAATACAGTTGCTTTCAAAATCAAATGTGTGGTTAAGGATTATGGCTAGTTTTGAGGCAAGCGGGTTTCGTGTGGAGATACTGTATTTGTGTAGATATATTCGTTTTTTAAAATAGTTTCTGGTTTCTCTTATATAAGAAGAATTGCAGTTTGGGCTAGAGCATGTGATATGTTATATAATATTTGATTGTTGTAGGAGCGGAACTGGATCTTTGAGTTTGGTTTACAGATTTCTTAATTTACTGAATTTAATTTTTGAAAACTATTTGTTGATGGAAGAATTTGGGAATTAAAGCTTTTTTGATTTTTTGAGATAGGAGCGGGATGTATGGAATGATGGATCTGTATTAGCGAATCATGGTGGGAGATTGACAGCAGTTTATGGGAGACTGGTGAAGATGAGGTGGTTTTGATTGATTTTTAATTAGGTCTTTTATTATTTGACCAGTAAAGGCATTGGATTTCAGGATCTTGTTTAGTTAGGTTATTGTTGCGGAATTGCGGGTCAGTTAATGTTAGATTGTGGTGTATCAGGTTTTCAGCTATATTGATTTTTTGGTGGTAAGGATGTTAGAAAAATAGTTGAGGAGACGGCCGGAGTAGGTAGGTTTGGTATACCAAGAAATGGGAGGGAATTATTTGATTCTATTTCAATGGTAAAACGGAGTAGAGGGTGACATGAGTTGAATGCAGAAAGTATGTTTGGAATAGCCTGGGGGTTGAGGATTAATAAGACGTCATGATATTTTTTAATGAAAAAAATATCATTGGGAAATTGGAGTAATATAGAATCAATTAGGTTATTTAGGACAATACTGGAGAGGTCTGGTGCAAGGCAATTACCCATCGTCAGGCCGGAAGTTTGATGAAAAAATTTGTTTTGAACATGTAGCCAGAGTTACAACATAGAGAGAGCGACTGAAGAAATTGATTGAGGGCAGTGTATGGTTCTATGGTAGACCAATTTTCTTCAATTATTTGGAGAGCACGGTCTGTGGGAATATTGATGAAGAGACTTTCTGCATCAAGGGAGGCTAAGATGAAATTTGGTAGTATGTTCAAGGATTTTAGTTTATCTAATAGGTGGAAGGAATTTTTAATATCATATGGATTGTTTTGACTGAGAGACTGGACGGTAGGGAGAAGAAATTTACTGAGTTTGGAAGATGGAGAGTTAATGTTGGAAATAATAGGTTTAAAAGGATTGCCTGGTTTATGGATTTTTGGTAAGCCGTATCACCGGGAAACAGTGGAATTATAAGATATGGGATTTCAATAGGTAGGGATTTTAATTTGTTTGGAGAAGGTGTTTTGGATGTTGGTTGATTTGGTTGTGAGAGATGGTGTAGGGTCACATTTTGTGGGAAGATAGGTGGTTTGGTCGAAAAGGAGTGCAAATAATTTTTCATTATACTCTGCGGGGTCCATAACGACAGTTTTGTTATCACTGTCTACACGAGTGACAATGATTTGGTTTTGGGAGTTTAGAAAGAAGCGAGTACAGGAAAAATTGTTTAGAAATTTTTATGAAAAATGGGATGGTATTTGAGATTGGTGCTGGAGATGGTTGGTGATAATAATGCATATCTAGGTTCGGGAAATAGTCCGTTCGCCATTGTTAACAATCAGGTTAGAGTCCTGATGGATATAATCTAGATCGGTGAGGAGAACTGGGACAAGGTTGGTGGATTGAGAAGGAGAAGTGTTGAAATATGGGCCGAGACTAAGAATATAGTTGATGTGAGGTGGAAGTTTGGAAATTTATTATCTATTATTTAAGATAAATTTTGCCCAACACTGGTAGGTACACACAAATTCAAAAATAAATAAATTATTGAAATTAATACTGGTCTGAAGCTAAATTTATACATATAAATAACCTTACCTGACTATCTGAATTGCTAATAGTAATCATACTGGGTGCAACTGCAATATTTACTGTTTGCCACTGTGATTTAGGAACTGTATTTACGAGTAGATCAATAGCATCATTAAGTACATCAATGCCGCTTGCCTTTGAAACTTCAATATTTCCTAAATACTGGGCCACCAACACTTTTTTTGGTTCCTCCATTGGTGTAGGGAATGATTGAGCTATGAAGTCAAGAAATAAAAAAATATATCTGTCAATTGTGTACATAAAAGTTTAGGTCTAAATTAAAACAAAATTGATAAGGTTAAATTTGCCTATGTGGTGAAACAAATTGTCTTCAACTTTGGTAATTTTCATGATGGCTGCACCGTAGTTAAACAAATATATAATTAATGTTTCAATTAGTTTTGGAACAGATTAATTTTCTATAAATATACCAGTTAATAAGGCAGTAGATATTTAATTTTTTTTAAATGCATTGTATCAAATAAATTCAAGAGAAATAGTAAAATAATTTTTAAAAGCCTTAGCATTCTTGAAAAGGAATAATTATTGTAGAGTATTTATTGTTACTACTTAAAACAATTTAGGCTCAATCATGATGATAAATATAGAAATTTCATTTGTATATTGATATTCTAAAGTTTAAAGTAATTTACAAAAAATTGCCAACACTATTAGGAATATTCCTGATAAGGGTAATAGGTTAGAAGGAGCTAATTAGTTTTGCTTTTGCATGCATACTTGCAATTCATGGTTTACAATTCATTATGTTATAATGTTTGGCAATGCCCTCACACTGTGGGAAGGCAAGAGTGTACCAGATCTATGGCTCTGAGGCCTGGGGACTCAAGGGGCTTGGTCAAAATAGTAGAATTTTATAGGCTGTTAAAAATTGAAATATAAAACCTATATTTGAAATATAAAAATATACCTAATAATAATTAAGTATCCCACATAAAAAAAGTTATGTACCCAGATGCAAGTATAAAAATATTCCATTAATTTTCACGGAATATTTAGTTCTTGATACATAACTACTTGGCAAAAAATTAAAAAGATATGTCTGTTTGGTTAAAATAGGCTTTACATTTTCTTTTTAGTTTATTTATTTATTAATTCAACTAATTGAATATTGTAGATGTTTACTCACTAAATTGACCTTGAGGACTTCTGTGAAAATGCTTATACTCAGTTGGCAAGTTGGTCGGCCGAACTGCTGATGTCTGTTTGCTTGAAACAGTGCCATCTTAAAAAAAAAAAATAATAAAACAAAATTAATACTAATTCTTTAAAAAGGCATTGATTTATAAATGTTAAATTACTTACTAATGTCAATAGGTTTAGCTAAATTTTGTTGTAAACTTCGTTCAATCATAATTTTTTTACAAATGTCTCTAAGAGTGTTGGCAATAGTCCTTGCAGGAATGTCACAACGGAACACATGGCACATGTGTTTACGGGTAACTCTATCACGGGCGACATAGGCAAAATCTCTGAAAAATTTAACAACCATTATGGTTTTTTTCATAAATAGGCAGGAAAAAATATATCATGTATTTTAAAATATATTTAAGAAACTACAAATTACAAAATTTATTATTTAATATAAAGAACAGACTATTTTGAGTTAGAATGAACATCTGAATAGGAAATTTAGAAAAACAACTTAATGTACAAATATTTACTCCAACATCAATAACAAAAGTTACAATTTACTCAAATTTAAAACTGAAATATGGACAGAGAAAACTATATGTAAAATAATTTAATTTAATTAATGATAATACTAGTTATTTAGACAGGAAGAGAGAGACTTTTGAACATATAATTTATAACTGGTCATTGCATTGCAGGCAGAGCCAGAAAAAGGATTTTTTTTTCCAAGGGAAGCAAGATTCTTTTTTCTGCTCTCTTTCATCCCCTCAATACCCTAATAAAAGCCAAGATTATGAAATAAATATAATCTCATAACATTAACTCATTTTATTGAATGAATTAAGGTTAACAAAATTAACCTAAAAATAAAATTTCATCTAAAATTTGCCACGCTGTAAAATCTGCTACCCAGGGTAAGTGCCTCCTCTGCCCATTCCTAATTCTAGCCCTATTTTCAGAAAATTATTAAAATGATATATTTTAATACTTTTTAAAGAAGAACGTCAACCAATCACAGAATTCAACTTGTACTATGAATTAAAGTGTAGCTGTACAAAATTTTCCAATATCTTATACTTCAATAAACTGATTTAAGATTCAAACATAAGTTGGTCTAAATATTGATATTTAATAACTAAATATTTTTTAGGTATTTGTTTCATTTGTTATATTGTAATCACATATCTTTATATATATATATATATATATATATATATATATATATATATATATATATATACATATATATATATATATATATATATATTTATATATTTATATTTATATTTATATATATATTTAAATACACATTGGTGTGAAAAAATCTTTGAACAAACCAAATTTTTATAAAAATGACATTTTTGACCATTATAAAATTATAATTTTGCATCAACGAGGACTTACAATAAGAGAAATTCGAAAAGAATTAGAAGGTTCTAATTCTGGAATTCATTATGTCACCAAAACGTTTTTAAAAAACAAGTAAACCGGAGACTTGAAACGTTTCAGGTAGGTCTAAAAAACATAGTAATGCTGCTGAACAACATTTAAAATTATAGTGTTTGCACAATCGCTAAAACTCTAGAGAACTAGATTGAACTAGGAGAAAGTTAAGGAAATAGCCAATCCTACCGAAATCCAAGTTCCCCCTCCTTTATAAGAAGGAATCTCCTATTATTAGGCCTTAAAAATTGTGTTGCCAGAAGAAATCCATTTTTTTTATCTCAAAACAAGCAAAAGCGACTTAAGTTCACCAAAGAACATGGTAATTGGACAAAAGAAGAAAGGAACAAATGTTTGAGGAGAAATGATTTAAAATTTTAATATGTAAGAGAAAATCTAGAGTGGAATTTTAGGATAAATGTTTACAACCAACAGTAAAACACGGAGGGAGCTTCTTAATGATTTGGGAGTGTATTACTAAATCTCAAGTTGAACACTGTTTGTGAATTAATGGAAAACTGTACGCAAAACAGTACCATAGCATTCTTACGTACTATGCTACACCATCTGGGCTTAAGCTGATTGGGCAGAACTACATTTTTCAGCAAGATACCAATAAAATATATGATATTTTGCCATTTTCTGAAATAAAAGTAACATAAATAGAAAACAAAGAGAAATTATGAAATATCAAATTAAATCATCGGATAAACAACAACGAAGAATTCCAATATTAAAAAAAATGCAAAGAATTCCAATACTAAAACAATTTTAGAAAAAAACAACAAAGAATTCCAATATTAAAACAATTTTAACAGATGTACTTAGCTTTCTAAAGACTAAAGTGGATAACAAAGTAGTAAAATTTTAACAAACAGTAAAGTAGCATTATTCAGAGAGGAAAAAAACGTCAACACAATGGATGGGTTCCTTAGCTTGTCATTAATTAAAAATAATGGTAATTTAAGTATATATTACATCTACAATGTCAAATTAGTTTACAATCAAGAAGATAGAAACACTTTTAAATTAAATCATTTAGCATTTTTGTAAAAATTTGGTTTGTTCAAAGACTTTTACACTATATATGTATTTTTATGTATATATATATATATATATATATATATATATATACACACACACATAAAATATATATATATGTATATATATATATATATATATATATATATATATATATATATATATATATACAGGGGTGTGAGTGCGGGCATGTGTGTGTGTTTGTATATGTATATATGAATTATTAAATAGTAAAATAAAATAATATAATTTATTTTTAGTATAAAAATGTATCCATTAATATGGTATATTTGAAAGCAGTTCATTCTCTTCATTTTTTAAATGAGCTGAGCTTTAGATGCAACACTACTAAAAATCAAAATGAAAGATGTTCTTGATACTAATTCTTGCTGCTTTATTTTCATTTGTTTATCTAGGAAGACCAATGATTATTTACTAGCTGTATCCAAAACTTATAAAATTATTTAAATATTGCCAAACAATTTTTTTTTTAACCTGCCAAGTTTCAATGTTACGGCTTTCATTGATAAAGTAAATGTAGGTTTATACCTGATGAGGGGCAGCAGAAAAAGTTATACTATTCCAATATTATATTTCTACTCTCAAAAATTTAATAGTTTGAGAAAACTTGGCACGTTTAAAAAAAAATCTGGGCATGCACTTCATTTGATATGCCGTAAAGCTGAGCCTATAATTGATTTATGATTCAAAATTACACAAACCTTAATGATAATGAAATATATGCGTGAAAGCCATTAAGCTTATTGAAGAAGCAAAAGAAAAAAAAATGATCAAAATATTACCAGTATTTTAAAAATTAATACCCTTTTATTTTCATGCAATCAGTTTCAAGCAAATCTGTGCCAAAAGTTGATAAAATGTCAAAATATCTTAGTATGATGAGAAAAGTAAAATGACTCATAATTAAGACTCAGAGATATTTGCAACAAAAACTGTTGAAATATGCAGTAAAATAGCAACGAAATAGTGAAAGAAGGTAATAAAGATAAAATATTGGGCAACACACACACACACAAATTTATATATATATATATATATATATATATATATATATATATATATATATATATATATATATATATATATATATATATATATATATATATATATATAAACACACAAATATATTTCACAATAAATGAATTATTTAAAACAATTTATGGTTTTTGGTTTAGATTTTATTAATATTTTAAAAGTTATTTTCATTTCTAATAGACTTTTTTTAATGGGGGGATTCAATTTTTTTTTTATATAATAGATAATTCTACTATACAAACACTACCTACATTCCAAATAAGAAAGTTGTTTTAAGAAAAAAAAAATGCTCTTTTTTTAAATTTAATTGTTTATCTTTTTAAGGTCCCAAACATTACTCTCAGGTCCCAAATGGTCAATTAACCTCACTAACTAGACTCCGTCTATTTAGTTTTAAGGAAAAGAAGTAAAGGCATGAAATGTTCACATGATAATAATTATAATTGCAGCTGAGTCAAAAAATAGAAAATGGTTTAGCTATTTTCCCTCTCTTGGGTTTTTCCAAGAAGTTTTTCCATAATAAGTTGCCATCCAAAATAAAATGGTTCTCAGTACTTCAAACCCTATATTCATTATTGAACAATTTCCAAATAACTAATTTTACTATATTTAAAATTGAATTCATTTGAAGTATAGTGGTCAAATGTTGCATCCCATGGTTAAATACAATATTATGGTAATAAAGAAATAAAATATTGTCACTAAATCTTCATCTTGACAAATAAGCTTTATTGAACTAGATATAAGGTACTAGGTAAAGCATTCCTTCAAGTTAATAAAAGTGTCTGTATCATTAAAAGAACATTTTTCTTTCAAATTTAATAACCTTATGATTTTTTTGTTATATTTTTATTGTATAAATGGTATTTTTCTTCAAAATTTAATAAAATAATCTGAAATGATAACAAATATTAAACAATATTCCTATAAATCACAACTAAAACAACCTAGTAGTGGCGGTGCTTGATATGGTACCTTACATTATTAATGGGAGACAATACACACAATACTACAACCCCTATGTTTATCTCCAGACTAACCCTAGGAATCCATTTCTACATTGAGCAGCCCAGAAAAACATATTTTAGACCAGGGGTTCCCAATTTTTTTTCACCAGCGGGCACTGTGTTTTTATTCGATGTGAATTGCGGATAGGTTACTGTTTATAATATTTAAAAATTAAATGTGAAGTTTATTATTAAAAAGAAATATATACAAATATCTTTCTTATTTTCAAAACTAATGAAACATATTTCTACATAAAAGGCAAAAAAACACCAAGTTTAATGAATGTTATTATATAAAGAATTTTTATAATAGATTGTTAAATTAGAATTAGAATTAAAAATTAATTATAAGTAGTATGGGTTACAAGGTATAAAGTAAGTTTAAAGCAGTGTTACCAAGAGTTTTTTTGCCATTAATTTTTTTTTCCTTTTTCCAAATAATTCATTTATACTTTTGAATTTTATATCTATAAAATCTTGTTAGATTTTTAAATATACTTATATTCAAGAAACAATTGTAAAATATTTTAATTGAAAATTCAATCTATGAGCAGCATGCTACATTAAACAATAATGATGAATGAAAAAAAAATTAAATTACTATTTTCAAAGTAATTGATCATACTCATATTCAATTAATTATTAGATATTTATTGAAATAAATATTCAATATTTTATTTAAAACTTGTCGATCTACTGCAGACAATAGTAAAACTATTGCCAGAGTGATTGCAGATAAAGGTTATGTTAGAGATAGACGGGCACAAGTAACCTCAGGCGGGCACAGTGGTGGGTTGGGAACCACTGTTTTAGACCCTGATAAAATTTAGAAAATTAAATTTTGGTTCAAAAAACGTATAAAGAAGAAAATAGGTGTGGTAACCAGGATTTGAATGGATTTTATTCAGCATTCTATATCTTAAGTTATTTCACTCCTCTAATAAATAAATAAGATAATTAAATTAAAATGTATTTTTTAGCATACATTAATCAGCAGAATCAGCTCAGTAACAATAGCTATTATCTCTGAAAATTTGCTAAGATGAAGTGTAATAAAACAACTATGATTCAATTTTATCGACAGTCAAATATTGACAAAAAAATAAATAAAAAACTATCATATGGTAAAAAATCTCAACAAAAAAGTCTTTAATAAATCATAAAAACAAATACAGTTATCTATATTCAAATGTATTATACAATGTATTTAATAAATTTTGAATTGAAGTACGCATGATTCATATTCATGAATACGTTAAAACAAGTTTATTTGAGTGCGAATCAAAGTGTATGTTTTTAAATCTTCTATCTATTTTTATAACTTAAACTTAAACTCTTATGAAAAAATAAAATAAAAATGTATGGACGTAATGTTTAAAAGTAATTTTGAATTATTTTAGTTTAACAAAGAAGATTACTTAAAATGCAGGTCAACAAAAATAATGCCCTCTATAAATATTAAACCATTAGCAAGCCTACAATTAAAGTACACATATTAGAGATTGTGAGAAAAATAAATAAAATATTTAAATTTCAGCACATAAGAAGAGCAAGAAAATGCTACTATATAAGATCACATTGTTTCATAAATTATAAAAATATATACATCATAAATTATGTTCTTCTGCTCCAATGAAATATAGGATAAAAAATCAACTAATCCGAGGTAAGCCTGAGGAGAATAATCAAAACATAGCCTTAATAACATAACATGCAATCATGGTTTTTCTTGTTGACGAATATACATGCAACATTTGCTCCTCAAAGAAAATCTCATGCAAACATAAGTAACAAGAAAATATATAAAACAAACAGAATCAATTACCTTTCTCTGTAGGAAAAATTGCATCAATGATAGGGCAACAAAAAAAAAAAAAAAAAAAAATTGTACTAATTATGAATGTAAAAGTTGTATAATACAATATAGAATAATTTTTAAAGAAGTATTAACCTAAAAAAAAAAATGTAGTTGTCATAAGAGACAAAATAAAAAATATATGTTTTCTATAATTTTAACTATATACACAGACATTTATACATATATATATATATAGTGATTTATTATTTCATTGTCAGATTAATTTTTGTGAGACTTGTAATTATGATTAGTATTAATTTCATAGATAATGATCACTAATGAGAAAATTAGAATGGGCTATCTTTTAAATTATAAAGCTTGAAAGAAAAAATAAATAAAACACCCATCAAACGAAGCATAAAAATAGAAATAATATTTATGAATAGAAAGAAACATAAACAACTATATTTGATAATCACATATAAATTTACATATACATTGACATTACAAAAATAATAAGGATAACATTCAGCATTCTGGGTTGAATCAACACAGCCCTTCATACAAGTTTCAGATGTTCAAAACAGCTAAAAATATTGACTTTTAATTCCTCTACATAATAAAAAAAAAAATTATATCACAATGATCAGGTATAAAAAATGCATTGAAATAAAACATGTAAATATCTTGCAAGAAATTAATATATATTAAAGGAATTCACACATAAAAATATATTTATTTTCAAAAATTAAAAAAAAATTATATAAAAAAACTATTAACTTTTCTAAATAATTTATAATCCTAAAAAGTAACCGAATCCATTAATTAAGATTCTTTCTTATTTTAAAACAAGAGTTTTATAAAAAATAAGAAAGTTCAAATGATTTTATTGAACTCATAACTATAGTTACCAGTAAAAATTCACATAAGATAAAACATACTTAAAAGAAGTTTTTTCAAAATTACATACCTTCCATTATCTCGGCCAACACCCCAAACACGTATTGTATGAATTGGTTGAGTATTAAGCACAGTAAGATTTTCAGGATCTATCAACTTCAAAGCTCCTTCATCTAAATCCATAAACAGATCTTTCCCCTAAAAATGTAATGATATTTTGTAAATACATTAAAAATTTGAAGATAGGTCTTTCATACTTCCTATTTAAAAATGAAACATACATCACCCCATCTTCCTACATTATCAATGAGCCCATTTTTTCCAAAGGATAGCTCAACAATGCAACGATTAACAGCTTTACTGGATCGTTCTGGAGTTAAATCTATCTCTGATATATCCACCCAACCTAAACTTCTAACAGCAAATCTTATTGGTTTTTCTTTGTCCTTTTCATTCCGAGCAGGATAACTTCGTCTTCTAATAAAAAATAATAATAATAATGACAAATAATATTTAATAAAAATAAAGTCAGTCTAATAATTTTGCATATATATATATATATATATATATATATATATATGTATATATATATATGTATGTATATATATATATATATATATATATATATATATATATATATATATATATATATATATATATATATATATATATATTTCACAGCATTTACAAACTATAAAAACTGTAAACATTAAAATAAATTGATATAAAAATATGAAAAGTCTAACTACAACAAATAAAAGAAATTAAAAAATTTCAAATGGACCCTAAATATTTTTTAAATTTAATACATAATAAAATTTATTACTTTAAAGAAATGTCTTCTTTTTTATCTTCTCTTTTTTTGCATTCTTCTTCCAATGCAGAGCTTGTATTGCTTCTTGTAACCACACCCAAACCTCCATTTTGATGATAACTGGATAAAAACTAAAATATTACAAGTTTTTTTAATTTTCATCTAGAGTAGCTCAATATGATGTAATGTTTTTAATGTAAACAAAACTGATAATTGCAATTTTAAATTCTGTCCAAAATATAAATAAAAATGATCATATTATGACTAAGATTCAGACTGAAGAATTTTTGTTTTTTAATTGAAAAATGAGTACTTTACCAATCTTGAATAGTAGGTTTAAAATACATTTTAATAAATAAATTATAATTTATTTATAATATAATGTATATTATTTAATATATTATATATATATATATATATATATATACATATATATATATATATATATATATATATATATATATATATATATATACATATATATATATATATATATATATATATATATATATATTTTTTTTTTTTTTTTTTTGGGGAGGGGAGGGGGCACTACAGACCTTATAGATCTTTGACCGCCTGAACCAGCCTTCTCCACTTCTCTCTATCTTGTGCTACTGCTTTCCAGTTTGCGGCATAAAGCTCAGCAGTATCTTTGTTTATGTTGTTTATCCATCTGGTTTTTGACCTCCCACATGGTCATATATATATATATATATATATATATATATATATATATATACATGTGTGTGGGTGCATGTGTTTGTGTATGTGTATGTATATACATATATACATATATACATCTATATATATATATATATATATATATATATGTATATATATATATATATATATATATATATATATATATATATATATAATTTTTAATAAATGGTTTATGATCTTTTTTAGATCTAAACATTATTTTTTATGATTTATATATAGGAAAATAAAGAAATTCATAGGTGGGCTCTAATATGACTACAAACCACATAGAATGTTAATAAAATGGAAATAGAACATAGATTATACAATAAAACTGTTAATTTAACAATGTTACAATCTATTCACTACCTATTTCATCATAAAACATTTTCTAAAGCATCATAAAAGCTGTGAGGTTGGAAAGATCTTAAAGTTTGGTGTAGAAATGAATATATATTTATATTACTTAACAGACATAGATACAAAATCTAAAGTAGGAAATATACTATATAAGTAGAAAAACATATTAATATTTCAATAAATAGTTTCTTTAATAGACAAGTAATAGGGAAGAAAATCCATTACTATCAGGAATCCATTTTGCTGAGAAACCAAATCATCAAGGTCCAAATTCTCCATTTCTTTAATAAAAGCCTTATGATTTAGTCTATTGCTTAAGGGGCATATAAAGGAAAATCATTTGTAGAGGAAAAGGCAAAAGAACTTCAATGTTTGAAAAGAATGGAAATCAGAAATCTTCCTTGTGACTATAATAAGCTTCCAAGAACCTGGGATTAATCAAGATATTTTTATGTTGTGGTACAAAGATTCATACTTAAAACAGAAATTACTTCCACCCATTCAGCTGAAGCCATTGTTCTTCTAGCAAACCATTAGATTTGATGATCAGAAAACACTTCCTATTCATTTTTTTTAAATAGTTTACTAGTGACAAAGGTTTGTATCGTGAACTTTATATTGCTGTCCTCAAACTTACAGTACCATTTAACCATATCTTTTCTAAGTATTCCTGGTAAACAGCAGCCAGTAGTTGATGAATTTGAGAAGCCGAATAACCTATTGTTTAAAGAAATTGAATTAACTGAAAAAACTTCAAACTTGACATGGTCTATTAAATGTTATATCATGGTAAGCACTTGAATGCATGCTGGACAATAAAGTAAATTAACACTTTAGGAACCTTGCCTGCTAGTGCTCTCAACAACTCAAAAATAAATGCTCACAATACCAATGAAAAATTCTTTAATTTTTATTGGTGTTAAATTTTTCCGTGACTAATTTATTTGAGCAAAGGAAATCATTCAATACATTCATTAAAATAAATAAATGTAATGAACATAAAATAAATATATACTATTAGTTTAAAATAAAAATATATAGTGAAATCTCCCTACAATAGATATCCACAAATCCGACAGATTCATCAGTTGCAGAGGAATGTCTGCTGATCAGCTGAGAAGAGGTTTATAAGTGCAAATTAAAAAATAAATATCTGTTGCTACATGCATGTGTTAAATCAATCTTATTAATTTGAATGAATGGAGTTTATTAATACAATTTTCAATTCTTCAACTAAATTTCTAAATGAAACTTTTTATTTTTTATTGACATTTACTCTTTGAGGATATTGTGGAGTCAAATTACTTGATTTTTTCTACTCTTTGGAAAGATTTT
Source organism: Nezara viridula (assembly GCA_928085145.1). Taxonomy (NCBI): domain Eukaryota; kingdom Metazoa; phylum Arthropoda; class Insecta; order Hemiptera; family Pentatomidae; genus Nezara; species Nezara viridula. The sequence continues at coordinate 140,300,463 of OV725078.1, read as the reverse complement.
CCTTCTATAAAGACCCTGTTACCTCAATGTATGACCAACAGATGAGCAGAAATGGACCAGCGTATAACTAGAGCAAAAAGAGCTTTCTTCTCCCTTTTAAAGGTATTGAAATCCTGAAAAATCTCAAATTACGGGTGTACAATGCTATGATAAAGCCAGTTCTAATATATGGCTGAGAGACCTGGACACTAACCAGCATCCTAGAAAAAAGTGTTGAAAGAGCTGAGAGAAAAATCCTCCCCACAATAATCAGAGCAATCTGGGATCAGAGTAAAAACACATGAAGAATAAAGACCAATAAAAAACTATTTACAGAAACTGGTCAATCAATATCTCATAACATGAAGGCACGAAGATTAAGATGGGCAGGGCATGTACTCGTAGCAATCCATCTAGAAGCCTCTAGATAACAATGAATGCCTCAACAGAATGTAAAAGACCACATGGAAGGCCAAAAAGCAGATGGATAGATAGAATCAACAAAGATTCAATAGAGCTGCATGCAGATAAACAGAAAGAAATAGCCCAAAACAGACAGAGATTGAGCAGGCTTGTTAAGGCAGCAGAAGATCTACATGGTCTGTATTGCCAACAGAAACAAAAAAAATTTTTTCATATTTTGGATGAAATCAGGGGTGGAAATTTGGTTATATACAGCTGTTAGAGAGGATTTTGTTGCAAAGAGATATGGATTTCTATAACTCCAGGATAAGACATTTAAAAATTATCACTTGAAAGGTTAGTCTATTGGAGAGAGGTGTACATCAGGAGTTTCACTATAATTTTATCCAAACAAACTACTGTAGGAACAAATTTTGAAAGAATAAACAAAATTGTTAACAGAATTAACTTACAGTTTCTGCATCTCTCACAAGAGGTGTACGAGGTTCATTAATTCCACTGATTATTTCAGGCGCATTTCTTTGAATTGTTCCACTTTTGATGTGCCAGTAATAAGGCCCATCATTATCTAAAAGAATAAAAGTTTATTTGTACTGCATGAATCAATTGGCACAGTTACAGTTAGTAAAGTGTAATTAATTTGTAAGTCAAACTGGCTAAACATTTATTGGTTACTCATTTTTAGATAGAATTATAATTTAATAGTTAAAAGAAAAGAAGCAAAAACAGTTATTTACCAAGCAAATAACTTCATGATACAATCTTATTCTTAAATCTAATGAAGAACATATTTACTCTGCCTTAATGAAGAAACAATATTATTTAACCAAACTATCTATAACAAAACTAGATTGTATTCAATATAATTTAAGAAATTGGAAAACATTTGTTTTGTTTTTATGACTTCAGGCTTATTATAGATAATGTATTTTTGTCGGGAAGAAAAGGCCTTAGGCTCTAAGACTATAAAGATTAATCAATCAATCAATCAATCGTCATTACCAAACCAAATCACTGAGTAAATTAAAGTAATAGTATGTTAAAACTTTAATTTACATTTACTGTAGCCTAATAATTATGTTTCTGTAATTTATATATAATTTTATTTGTGAACTTTGTGATGTTAATAATAAACATATGTTTATAGGTCAAAGATAATTATTGAAAAAAGTGTGAGTCTTGATACTAAAACATTGTTTTCATTTTAATTTGAATATGTTACAAAGTTCATATATTATTTTACTTTTTTTTTTATTACTTATCATTATTATCTTTATTTGTTACTCTGTTCTTAATTATTTATATTTGTTCCTCTTTATTGTATGAATAGACACATTTAGCACTAACACTTCTGGTTCTCAGGTGTGGTAGATTTTATTATTATTCAATAAATAAATATTTCAAAAATAGTTTATGAAGAATTCCTACAAGTTTTACTGAAATACAAGCTGAGATATAATTAAGACTATATGTGACCGAAATTTAAGAAATATATTATTTAGAAATTTAATAAACTACTAATTTAATATGATTTCCAAAATCAGACCATAGGGATTTTAACTAATGATAGGAGTAAAAATAAAAATTATTCCTTTGTGTCATCCTATAGAAAATTATAAGTGTTTTAATTATCTGCAAATTTGAATTACTGAAAGAATGGGTGAATTAACTGTAAGTTAAATTTCGAAAGCAGCATAATTTAGGCAACTTAACCTTCAAACTTTTAAATAAATTTAATAATGAAACATTATTTAAGAGCTATTTGAAAACTACTGCTTCATGAACTCTGCAGAAATTATTCAAGAGCCAGGCAAATGAAGGTTAATGATCCACTTATATTCCTGAGTTCGCTGCAGGTTTAAAAAGTTTATTTAATTTTATACACATATTTTCAGAACAAAACACTATAAGTATTCAGACTCAGCCTAGGCCCCAGATGTCTAAAGGATAGGAGACCTCACCATAGAATTAGACCTGTACAGTATCACTTAGTATTTAGTAAAATAGTAAAATTTTACCTTCAAAGTGATAGGATGTGTAAATGTAGAATAGAATAGAATAGAAAAATCATCTTTATTCTGGGACTAGGTCCCTTTAGAATAACAGTATTGTACATATATATTAACTACAAATCTGGTCAAAAGACTTATTACAATGAATAATGACAAAATACATGTAATACATTAAGTATTAATTAACGAGGACAGTTTGGTAATAGGGATTCAGTACTACAATATTGGAGCTAAAATAATTGCATAATAATCACTGAATGAAATTATAAAGGAAAGTACAATCTATTTTATAGGTAAGTCATTGTAAGTTAAGTAAGTAGGTAAGTCATTGTACAATCTATTTTATAGGTAAGTCATTAAGTCATTATTTTGGGGGCGGGGTGGCCGAATATGCACAGCACCGCTAGTTGCCTGGCAACCGGATAACAGAGATTTGAGATGATATAAAAAGTACGAGTTCGAGTCCCGGTGCCGGAGGGGATTTTAAATTCCCCGCCCTCACCCCCCGGCCCGGGAAAATCCCGTATAGCCTAAAAGGGGAGGTAGGGAAGAAAAAAAAAAAAAAAAAAAAAAAAAAAAAAAAAAAAAAAAAAAAAAAGGTAAGTCATTGTAGTGATGGAATATAAAAATTTAAAAAAATAATAATAAATAATAATAATAATAAAAAAACAAATAATGATATACATATGTTCCCTAAGATATTATAGTGCTAAAAACAAATAGCTTCTGAACTGTTATAAGAGAATACTAAATTATTCTGAATCAATCTATTTCTACTGAGAAATAATTCAACACAATTCATTACCTTGGTGTTGCTCCCAACCAGGAGGTAATTTGTCAGAATTTGAATAAGTTAAAGTAGATCTTTCAACATTGTACTCCTCTTTTTCATCATCATATCCTGATATATTGGGTAAGGTTATGTCACAGTTCCTGTAAAAATGATGTAATGATACAATAATTAAATTCATTAAATTTTATTTTTAAGCATTTAAAAGAATGAAGCAAGGGAGAGAGAATCACTTTATTATCATAAAATAGAATAAAATGGTGCTGCCCAATTATATTGGGTTGCTAACAACACAGCATACTTATTAATCACTACAGACATTATTTAAAATTATTATACTATTATATAGGAACAACAATATGTATGAGCATAGTATACAATATTTTATACGTATATATATATATTATTATTTTTTTTTTTTCCTTTTTTTTCCTTTTTATTTTATAATTTTTACTATTTCTTTCATTCATTTATTATCATTCTGAACCCTTTCTCTTCCTTCTCTCCCCCTATACATGTTCCCACTCCTCACATTCTCTCCTCTCTATTTCTAACCTAATACATAAAAAAATACATTAAGTACAGTGGACGTGTTCAATAAATAATAATATAAAAATGCCGTAACACACGCATGCCTCCCCCCGCGAGCAAACTCTCCCCCTATCCGCTCCCATGCACATGGTGGTGGATGATTCCCAGGGAGTCGAGGATTATACTCTCCGCCAACCTTGCCACGTCCTTTATGTCGACACCAAGGCTCATTTAACTTTATATTAAATAAACTCATTTAAGTTTATTATTGAAATGAAAAAAAAACAAAAAAAAAACCTGATTTTAATAATAAAGTACTTTCTTTTAATTATAATTACACATTTAAAAAGAAAGAAACACAAAGGATTTTAAAGAGCCAAAAGATGTTGGAAAATTTTAAATCAATAGTAAATACTTAAAAAAGACATAGAGAGATTAGTTATTGTCAATCAGAGTTGCTAAATATTTTAAAATATCTCTACTGTTAATGCAAAAGGTCATATGTAAAAATTGAGTTTTTTTTACAGAAGAGCATCCTATCAGAAAAACCTATTATTTCTTTATGATTTATTAATATGATTTCATATTTTAATATGACATTTAACTAAAAAATGTCACCTTTAGCGCAAAGAGAATAAACATGTAAAATTGTCACATAAGACTTTTTGCACTAGCAGTACCAATATAAAATAGATTGTTTGTAACTGTATTTTCTTTTTAAAATATAAACAAAGTAATTGTATTTTATTTCCAAGATACTTTTTTTTTTAATTTATTTATTTATTGAATAATATAAAAATCTGTCAAATGGACAACCCAAGATACTAAAATACAAAAAATGTATTTTATTTCGTATTTTAAATACACCAAATAAAATACCAAATAGAGTAGGTTTCCTGTAATATATTTGATCATCAAACAGAATGTGTTTTATTTTGTTTTTGTAATTAAAATAAAAAATTATTTTAGTACTTTGTATTCAAAATACATTTTGCCCAGAACTGTTGTCAATCAATAATAAACTAAGAACACTTATCATTAGAGACCGGATTTCCATATTGTTGCACATTTTATTCACTTGTATGTAAAAACCACGGACCTAAATATTTATTCATTTCAGGATCTGTAAAATAATATATTTAAATTTTATATTGCATGAAATTGCACGTTTTGCCGTTTTTGGCTTAAATTACACGATTTTGATTTTTGTTGCATTAAATTGCACATTTTGTACTAGATTAAATGATTTATGAATATACATATATGTGTGTATGTGTAAATATTTATTTTTTTATTTTAGTATCTTGCCTATATTAAATTTATAATTTTAGAATGAAAAATATGAGAAAGGTAAATTATTCTGTTACTGGCAAAGATTCGAATTTAACATAACAAAAAGACGAAGTAAATACGAATGCAGACTGACTATTCATTGAATAGAACTTGCCAGAAACTAGAAAACATTTCCTTCTTTGTTTTGACTTATCATTTTTTCCTAAGTTCTTAAGTACCCCTCCGTCTGTAAAATTAATTCATAGACCATGAATTCGGCATCAATATATCTAATTTGATCATAAAATCACATTTGTCAAATTTTCCGTTAACATTAACTCAGTTAGAATTTCGAAATTTGTCACTTAATAAACAAATTGAAATTACGGAAACTGTAGGAAATGGAAAAAATGATGAAAAAAATACAGGTTACGCTCGTATAAAAAAATATAACGACTGCATTAATGGTATAAATGTTAATGTAGACAAAGAACCAGAAGTGTTTGCTTATTGCAAAATGAGTTTTCTTACACCAGTTCAAGATGAACGCTCTTTTTTTTATTAAAAAAATATCTGAAATCAATTTTTTTTTTACACAATATTTTAATTCAGAAGCTTAACATAAGGTTTGATAGGATTTTGATGTAGTAATATTATAAATTAAACAAAATAGATGATTTTTGCACTTTTAAGGTGTAAATTAGACAATTTTACATATTTTGTGTTTTTACTGCATAATTTTGCACATTTTGAGTTTTTTGCTGCACATTTTTTCAAATTTTTACTGTACGAAGATCCGTTCTCTACTTATCACTATATAAGTTGGTTTCTATTGACATTTAAAGTATACATGGAAATATTTTTGTTTGAATTTGATGCAATTAGTTAACACATATTAATTTCCTCCAATTAAAATTAACTATTAATCATAAATATTGTAAAGTATTAATATTATCAATTTTATTATTAAAATAAATCATCCATTTATTTTCAAAAAGTTCTAAAGCTAAACTACAAATAAAAACTCATAAGAAGCTGGTTAATTATTTAATTTAAACATTAACAGGATTAAATAAAATTAAAATATTAGATAAAATTTAATTAAATAGTATAAATGATTGACAGTTACATTGTAAAAGGTAGAACTATTGGGTTAGCAAATAAGTCCTTTCGGTTTTTCAGGGTAAAATAAAACTCAATGTACTATAGACATCAAAATTTATTTTAATCTACAATATATTGACCATTATTTAATATGGCTTTTTTCCATCTTTCCACTAACTGCATAATGCCATGTTCATAGAATATCTGGAGTTTATCGTTAAAAAACTGATCCAAGTGGTTTTTGATGTCCTCTTCCTTTTAGAATTTCTTTCCATTCATGGAGTTCTGCAGAGACCAGAATAAGTGGTAGTCACTCGGAGCTATGTCTGATGAATAGGGAGGGGGGGGGCAAAAGATCCCATCCAAGGCTCAATAATTTATTGCGAGTGACCAATGATGTGTGGGGCCAAGTGTTGTCTTGGTGGAACACCACACCCTTCTAATCATTCATAACTCTTCAGGATGTTCTCCAAATTTGATGTTACTATATCCGTTAGAAAGCTGAATTATTGCTCTTCAAAGCAGTATGAATGGTTTTTTGATTTAATGCCTACATAAGGAATAAATAAACAAAAACTCCTTACAGGTTTTTATTTTTTATCTCCATTCCATAGTTTGTTTACGAAGGTCCTGTGGATATCATTTTGAGTAGTTTATGTGGCCCTAAATTCCTATTAAATTTCTAGTAAGTAGCTAAAGTCGTATTGAAGTTATAACATTTATTGTGATTAAAATAAAAAAAATCACGTGAGAGACCCAAATATTAAGCCTGGAAACATAGCCAAGTTTGTGCAAATGGTTTTCTACGCTTGTGTATGACACACTTAGAGCAATAGCAATCTCTCGCACTGATTGGGTGGGATTTTGATCAACAATGGCCTTAACATTGCTCGTTCCAATTTTATGTGGGCGATCAGACACCACTGAGCATCATTGATGTCCAAATTTCTTGAATGAAATTTGGCAAAACAATTTTGGCAGGTGTGTTCGGTTAAGGCATCATCGCCATAAACACTACAAAGTTTTCTATGAGCTTCTGCAGCAAGCTTACCTTTTTTAAAATAATACAAACAAATATGGCATTAATGAATGATATTTTCTTACATATTCACAGTACAATAGCAAACACAATACTAAGATAGTTTCAATAAGAGTTAATAGATAGTTGTTGACATGTTGCAAACAGGATAAACATTTCACCTCAGGAATTAATTCATCAGATAAGAAGTGTATCATAGTGACATAAAAATAAACAGAAAAATCGGAAGGACTTATTTGCCAACCCAATACAAACTAATTATTAGAATACATATTCTATCATTCCCCAACTCAAAGGTCATAATTTAAAAAAAACAATAGTGTTTATTTTTTGATTTGTTCATTTCAGAGATGCTTTGAATTTAATAAAAATTAAAATTAAAAAATAAAATTTAATAAAAACTATAAAATAAAATACAAACAATAAAATAATATTTACTGTTTTATCGTATGTTTTTTATCAAATGCTGGATATTGAAGAGTTTGATTGAACATCCTTGAAACGATCGAATAAAAAACTCAAAATGCTATGTTTTAAATATTTATTTTGAACTGTGGGCAAAGTCGGAGGAGAAATAGAATGAAGCACAGAAAGGACAAAAATGTAAACTAATTAATTATTAAAATATTTCTTAACTTGAATATAAAAGGGATGCTCAAACTACAAAAATAAAATATATATATATAAATAAAATTTAACAAACCTGTTAATGATTACATTGCTATGTTCTATCAAATCGGGTTTAGCTGAACTGAGTGTTGAAGTAAGATCTAGGGGCCTGAATTTGCCTCGATTGACATTTCCTCCAATATTATTGTCCAAAATGACTGGACTACTATTTCTGCGAAATAATAATTAAAATCATTAACTTATTAGATTTGAATACTAAATAGTAATAAAATGAAACAATCAAGAATATTACAATGTCTGCTATTTAAAAATAAAAATAGTTAAATGGTATATTTTCCAAAAGAAGATTCAAATGGTATCTCATCTATGAGGTTTTTAGCCTCCTATTCATGTTAGTCACACTATTAGTAGCCATTCTTACTTCTATTGGTATTCATGAGATTTGTAACAAAACCAATTATAGTGAGTATTATACATTTATAGAAACCTCCCCAATGTGGTAGTGTAATAAATATTCAGATTTATTAGAATGTTTGAGGTCTGTGTATGTGTTCTTTTTTTCAGTCCATAAAATTTGAAAGGTTTGAGTTTTTGGTATGTTTGTGTAGGTACAGTAGACAAGTTTTTGTTTTAATTTTAATTGTCATCTAAGTAATATGTACTACATAGACTCTCCAGAATGTAATTGTCTACCCCTTTTTGGCACAGTTGGCTTAGATGGATAAATATACACATATTTATAAAAATTCCCTGAAATTAGAGATTGAAGAAATTTCATACTTTCCTCCTGACCCTGAAAGAGTTTTAAACATATTAATTGATTGATTGATTGATTGTCATAAGTCTTTTGCCTTGTTGAATCTTTTTCGTCGAACTAGATCCACTATCGTCAAGCATAATTATGTGGAAGCGAACAGGGCTTATAAGGATTTATGTTTAAAAAAGAAAAAGGAACATCTTAATAAGGTAATCGAATGATTTAAAAATGTAAACGATTCTAAGGAATTTTGGCACTTGACTAATCATTTTAAGCGAAGAAATTTTGCTTTTGGTAATATCCATCTTCACAAATTAGTTTTCCATTTTCAAAACTTACTTAACCCTCCTGGTAATAGTGGACTTGTATTATATGCTGAACCATATGTTGATTAGACTTCTCTAAACCTTCCTTTTAATTTAAGTGAATTGCAAATTGTGATTAGTAATTTAAAGGATAACAAGGCACCGGGCATTGATAGAATATCATATGAGTTTTACAAACGTGCACCCGTTGTATTTTTGGATAAGCTTCTTTCTCTTTATAATCAAATTTATGAGACTGGCGAAGCTCCGGCTTCCTTTGGCAAATCTACATCATTTCCTCTTTTTAAACATGGTGACATCAATAATGTTCATAATTATAGGGGTATATCATGTTTGAATGCATCTGCGAAAATTTTTACTGGTGTTCTTTTGCAACGTTTGGAAACTTTTGTCATGGAGAATGAACTTCTCAGTTAATACCAAACAGGTTTTAGATGCGGGTACTCAACAATTGACAATTTATTTGTTTTGGTAAATATTATAAAAATTAAACTCCATAAAAAAAGACAAAAAATCTTTGCATTTTTTGTAGATTTCAAAGCAGTGTTTGACAGTATCTCTAGAAACTCTTTGATTTTGAAATTATACAATTTGGGTGTCTCAACTAAATTCATTAATGTTCTAAAAAATATTTATTCACAATCAGAATTGGCGGTTTGTGATGCAGAGGGATTTTCTGAATTTTTTCCTGTGAATAATGGTGTATGTCAGGGATCTTTACTCAGTCCACTCCTCTTTTCTTTGTGTTTAGATGATCTTCCTCATACGCTTGAAGGAGGAGTTTGTATAGGGTACAGCCCATATCAGGGTTTTAATGTATGCTGATGACATTGTGCTGCCGGCTGAAGATAGGGTTACACTGCAAAGAAATATACACCTTTTGGCAGCCTATTGTGATGATTGGAATTTGACAGTTAATCTTTCTAAATCAAAAATTATGATTTTTAGGAAAGGTGGAAGACTGGTTGCCGGAGATAAATGGTAATTTAAAGGTTTACCAATAGACGTAGTCAATACTTATAAATATATAAATATTTGGGTGTCCCGCTAAGCTCCAGTCTTTCATTTACTTACCATTTGAAAGATTGCATATTGGCTACTAAAATGGGCCTTAATAGGAATTGGTCAGGTTTCATTGCTCAAGATGTGATCTGATAGTATGCTATGCGGCTCAAGTCTAGGGTTTTCAGAGATATGACATGTTGAAGAGGTTTCAGAGATTTTTCATAAAGAAATTATTTTAGTTACCTCCAACAACACCAAATAATATGATTTATTTAGAAACAGCCACAAATCCACTTGAGGTATTCACTTTAAAGTTGTGTTTTAAGTATTGTCTTAAGTTACTGAGCCTGCCTGAAAGTTGTCTCTCCAGACTTATCGCCATTGAAGTGATTAAATGTAATACCTTTTTGTTTAAAAATTGGTGCAATTTGGCGGAAAGATACTCTTGTATGTTCGACAGGACTTCGGAATGCTTTTCGTTATGGAAAGACCAGTTGGCAACAATACGGCCTGCAATCACTCAGCACCATTGGGAGCAGTATAAATTAGCGGCATTGAATTCTGATTGATTTCTATTTTATAGGGAATGGAGTCATGATCTTAAAATTTTGAAATTCGTGGATGGCTGCCGTTGGGATTTGACTGGGCATGAGTTGAGTGGGTTGTTCAAACTCAGGTATGAACTCCTTTATTTGAATTACATCCCATGGCTTGACAGCGAATATACGGATTGTCCACTCTATAACCTACCAGTAAAAGAGGACCTGTTCCATTTTTTGGCTGAGTGTTCAATGCTTGGTCAAATTCGTATTGAATTTCTTGGAACAAGCCCGGTTCCAAATGATATCCTAATTTCCCTTCTAAATGCCCCCTCTGTGAACAAATGTCTTAAAATTGTCGGTTTTGCTCGAAATGCGTGGAAACACTGTTTTAATTTGCTACATCCAGCATAAACAATGATCTGTCTAATTTATTTGTGGTCAGTTTTATTCATGTTATTGTTTATGATTTCCATTATTTTCCTTTATTATTATTTCTTAGACATAAATTATTCAAAATATTTATTATTTTATATTGTGTTAGTTGTTTTATTATTTATCAGTCATTCATGTATATGTAATTATTATAAAGCCTTTATTTGTACTGTACCTGTAAAACATATAAAATTTCCGGCAGACGAATAATCATGCCGTATAAATGTTCTTTATATTTTGGAAATTTATAATTTATGCATATTAAATAAAGCATTTCTCATTCAATATGTACTGCAGTTTAATTCTTTTATTTAAAGCCTTCTGTTTTTCTTTATCCCTGGGACCCAAACCACAGGTCTCCAGCTGAATATGAATTCTAAATTAATAAAGATAGTTAACATAGTCTGTTTGTGGAATTGATGTGTGAGGACAAGTTTCCCATCTATATGTTAGTAAGTCAAGGACTAATCTTCTTTACATTTATTCCAGCTGACTAATTCATTAATTATTATTTGTATAGTGAACACATACAGTATAGGCCTTTTCTTTTACAATATTCATCTTCAGAGTACCATAAGCTGTCATAATAATACATGACTACATAGCTCATACTTGTTGAAGCAGATAAATTAAAAAACTTGATGGAATTATTTTTGATACCTAATTTTGCCTACAACATTGACCTTGTACCTCCGTACAATTATTTGATCAGAATTAGTATTAACAGGGAAACAAAAGCTTGTCACAAGATGGGTTATTATGAAATATTATGATTGTCTCTGTTTTAAAGTATTAGAGGTATAAGGTAAAATTTCAATACCATACTGAATATGAATTCAAAATAAAAAAGTAAAGCACCGCATTACTAAATTAAATTAATGCAATAAAAGATTGTTTTTATAAAAATTTCTGTTTATCTAATCCCAATTATGGAAAAATTAAAAAATAATAAAATTATATACGACCTCTTTGAAACATTATAATGTACAAAACATTTAAATAAGCCTACTAATGTACTAAGAATAAATAAGGAAGAAATGTTACCTATGGTGAATATTGTCAGTGTCCAAGTTAGTTATTGGACCAGTATTAAGATCTACACCCATTGATCCAATATCAAGTGCTGCGTATGCCTTTCGACTATTTGAAGTAACTGGAGGTCTGCAAATGGCCTCTAGTTCAGAATATAGCAAATCTCTATATGTTGATAGCTCAGTATTTGAATTTAGAGCATCATCAAGTCTTGGAAGATGATAGTTAGGATTTTCATAGCTCATTAGTCCATTTTCTAGAAAAAATACACAACTTGTGAAAAAAATAAAAATAAAATAATAGAACATATTATAGAAAGCCATTATTAAATATTTAATTTATTATTAAATGACTAAATATAAAACAATTTTAATTATTTTTCAAAGTTTTAGCTGGCATATACTTAAAATATGAATAGAAAAATGATGGGTTACTTTTTACTCATAAGCCCATCTAAATTATAAATAGATAACTAGTACTTTTTTTTTTTGAGTTCATCACTGTCTTCAATGGGGTAGTTTTTAGAGATTCTGATTCTGAACCCTAAAAAAGTTAATTTGTTCTCTAGAACATAATTTTTTTTCTCCTGAAATCGTTACTTTTGGAGTGAGGTTGACTAAACCTTATGATTGTAAATAAGTAGCTACAGTAATTCATTAGGGGTGGTCTAAGCTTGAAATATTTTGCATAATTTAGAGATAAATTACTTATAATTGATCAACATAAATCTGAGAGTACACTAACTACCAACAGAGCAGTAATTGATTGCGAGGATTAATAATCGATCAAATTTTCATATTGTCTATTGATAAATGTTGAGCCATGGATTTATTATCCATTCAGATGCACCTAAACCTATAATTTTTTTTCTCAAAAAGGCTCTTCAAGAAATAAAAAAATATTTAAAACTTTTATGATAATTTATGTTAAGTATATGTCAGTATTAATGTGAATTCTAAATTTAATAAACATAGCATATAAAAATAACTGACAATTTGCCACACCAAGAAGACTAATAATACATTAATCCTTAATAATTGACTAAAATTATTAATGATAGCTACAATGTTTTTAATTAAGTTATCTAGCTACCAGAATTAGTTAAATTTACAGCATTATTAAATAGTTTCAAAGGAGATCAGACCTATTTAGGTAGAATGGGACAACTCAGTCTCAAGATAATAATTGAGTGGCTTGTTGATTTGAGAAAAAAGAAGTTTCTTTAAAATACCAAAATTAATATTGTGAGGATTCATAATGTCCATATTATTTTTATTTACTAGAAGTATTAAATATAATAATTAATGTATATAACATTAGATGTTAATGATTATATATTAATTTTGCTTTTGAGTATATATTAATTAGGGGTGTAATAACCATGTTGATTGCCTAAGACAATTCGTAAAATAACCTATATTAATTTTGCTAATTGTAATAAATTAATGAAAGTATTTAAAAAATAGAATATAAGAAACAAAGGCATTATCAGGATGAACAATATATGATATGTTGATTAGATGTATATCTAATAGATATATTTGCCAAAGGAAAACATCTCTCAAGAGAGGACAGCAGAAATGAACTATAATAAATATTTATCCTTATTAGAGAAATACGCCAATGAAGAAAAAATTCAATCTAGAATCATAGATCCTGGACACTGGCCTCTATTATTAAATAAGCCCATTAACCCTTATCTGATCTTAGATAAATTAGATTAATGGTAATAAGCTACAATTATTCTTAGAACATTAATAACTACATTTTGGTTAATTGCCTCCCTTATTCAGTTGAATTAGATTTTAATTAGAACCAAAGCTGGATATGTACCCTCACATGGTTCTGCATGAGATTACATGGAAACTCTGAAGAGATACCTTAAATTTTAGGAACTCCGCCATAATTTTAATTTTTTCAAATATAATGCAATGTACCTTAAATTTGTTTTAGATTATTTCCAAAATTCAAAAGTGCAGAATTCAAAATACTTAATCACAATATTGTAAATTTTTCTAATGAAGTAGTGATCTTAGATTAACTTGGATTGATTTTTTGAAGAGAGGACAAAAACATAAAATATTAGTTTCCATAGTAGTATTAAAACCAGAATGAATACAAGTATGCATGATTAGCATCTACAGTTTTAGCCATGTATGTAACATACTTTATAATATCCCCCATAAAACTTGGAGCCGAACGAGATCAAATCACTAAACAAAAAGATAAAGAAGTGATCATTCAGTGAAAGTCTGGGGAATATAGCAGACTAAGGACAATAATTTTTAAGCGTTGGAGTTATTATGATTCCATATAATTAATACCCAACTGAATTATATGAAATTGTTAAAATATCATTTTAAAATATATTTAATTAATTTTAATCTCACAATTTTTTGGACATCCGTCATAAAGATCCATTTTGAGAATAAAAGTATAAACAATATAGAATAGAATAGAAAATCAACTTTATGCTGGGACAAAGTTCCTTAAGAATAATAATATTGTTCATACAAATGAACATTAAATCTACAAAGAGCTATTAAAATAAAAGAATAACTAAAACATAAGTAGCAAAACAAGTATATACATAGCTATAAAATAAATTAAAGAAAGCAGATAAGCAACTGCTAAATAAAAAAAAGATGAAATAAAAAGAACTAAATAAAATTGGAAAGGAACATTTTAATTAATTTTATGAGCAAATCATAGTATAGTGGTGATAAAAAGAAAATAAAGCAATAAAATAAATGTTGTACATCTGTTACTCAAGAAGATTAAATGAATACTCATAATGGCATGTAATAGATTGAGAAAGTATTGTAATCTATATACCAAGATTTAGATTGGGAAGAAAAAAAATATAAATATATACTTGGCAAGTGTGTGTTAGTGTGTTCAAAATTAGCAAAAAATCAAATATATCTCAAAGACATACAATCTTATAAATAGAAAAAGAATATTAAAAACAATCAATACCAACCCACAATGCTATGTGAAAAGTAATATGAAATATTTTCCAATTCATAAAATAAAAAAAAAAGATATATAAAGAAAAATAACACCTAGTTAAATAATAAATAATTAGCCTGCATCTGGTTGAATTGTGAAGAGGATTCTAAATGTGGATAAGAAAGGAATGTGAATGGCAGATTTTAAATGGGATGGAATTCCAAAAAGTGGTAGAACGGACAATAAAGGAGTGTTGAAATGAGACAGATCTGTGGAAAGATCACTTGAATTGGAGGATATTGTGTGCATGGGAAGGGCAATGATCATTGATTATTTTGTTAAGGAATGTGACTAAGAAGTATTGTCTTCGGAAGGAGGGGAAGAGCCACCCTAACTCAGTGGAGTAATGGGAAACAGGAGAATGTCATGAGGTCCCATTGACAAATCTTACTAAGCCATTCATAATTCTTTTTACTCTGTCTCCAAATTCCACTGTAGTCAATGTAGGGAAAGATGAAAGAGGGTACTAAGAGTCAACATGTGGACATGGGTAGGAGATGGCGGAAGCGATGGTTTAGTTTCAGGGTAGAAATTGACTGTCGAGAGATGTGGGTAGTATGGTAATTCCAGGAGAGGGTTTGGTCGATAAAACTGCCTAGGTTTTTAACTGAGGAGCAGAAGGTGATGAGATGGTCATTTAGGTACAGGATAGGAATGTTGGTATTGGATCTGAGAAGGGGTTTAGAACCAATGGCAATTGCTTGGGTTTTAGCATCCCATGGGCAAATGCATCATACAACTCAGAGGGAGAGAAGTAAAGGTAAATTTGGGAATCATCGACATAGAGGTGATGAGAACATTGAAGGATTGATTTATGAAGGTTGTTGATACAGGAACTAAAAATAAGAGGAGCCCTGGGACAATCCTGAGGAAAGAGTAAGGTAGGAAGACAAAGGTTGATTAGGAATAGCAACTGCTCGGGTAGTCTTCCTGAAATCCTCCCAGTTCTCCTTTTTATCTACAATTTCTCCCTTCAGAATTCAGTATTTCCTACTTATTGGAAAAAAAGTCATTGTCCTTTCTTTAAATAAAAATCCTAATCCATCCTCTTGCAAAGATTTCCGCCCAATCTCAATTCTGCCTAACCTCTCAAAACCCCTTGGTGCGATCCCAAGTCTCCAAATTCCTTGAAAAGTCCAACCAATTTGATCATCTCCAATCTGGTTTCTTGGTTCCAATCTTTCCTCTCAAAACGCACCCAAGCAGTCTCCATACCCAATCAGCCACTATCTGCCTACCTTTCTTTATCCTCTGTAGTTGCCCAGGGTTCAAGCATACATCCTCTCCTTTTCAGCTCCCATATTAACGACCAACATAATTCAATTCTGCAATGTTCCCACCACCTTTATGCAGACAATTCTTAGATCTACCAATCCTTTTATCTCTCTAAGTTATTGGTAGCATTTACAAAGATTCAAGAAGACCTTGATTGAATCAGTGCCTGGGAAAATGTAAATAGATTAAGCTTAAATGCAGCCAAAACTCAGGCCACTGTCATTGGTTCCAAGCCCCTTATTAGATCCCATACCGACTTTCCCATACTACAGCTTAATGACCAACCAATCTCCTTTAACCTCTCTGTTAAAAATTTAGGAATTTTCCATCGATCAAACCCTCTCCTGGAACCACCATATTTCTCACATTTCCAGATGAACAATCTCTATCCTTAAACTATTCCGTGGCTTCCACCATCACCTACCTTAACATACGCGTAGACGCTTAGTTGCCACTATCATTTTCCCCCACTTTGACTACAGCTGTGTGGTGCTTGATGGCCTCTCAGTGGAGCTCCATGATAAACTGAAAAGACTAATAAATAGCTGTGTATGATTAGTAATTGGGGCCCCGAGATACTTCCTTGTCTTTCATCACTTCACTAAGTTAAAGTGGCACTGCCCCTAATTTCGAAGCAAATATTTCCTAGGTACGTTCCTTTATCAAAGCATCAACAAGCATCATCCTTCTTACGCCTTCAACCTTTTCTAGTTCAAGTCCTCAGTCCATTCCCTTTCCACAAGATTTCGACCTTCCGACCTTTACATCCCTTCTCACAGATCTCATTTCAAAATCCTTTATTGCTCGTGCTGTCAATTTCTGGAATTCCTTCCCTATCAAAATTCAGCATTTCCCCTCCAAATCCACATTCAAAACCCTACTATTCCAATACCTGCCCCAAAACAGTCAGATATTCACTAACCTTTTGACATTATACATTTATTTTATATCATTCATCATCAGATTATAGTACTATTCTATACTGTAAACTTTGCTAGGGATATTACAATATCTTCTTACTCTTAATGCCACTGAATGCTTCTATTGTTTGGTTTTTACTATATATTTTTTATTTTTATACAACTAAATTTGTACCTATAGTTACAGTAACATAATGATGTATTTATATGTATTCATTATTTAAATACTCTGACATTTTATATTGTCAGATTCGACTTTCCTTTGTTAGCAGAAACATAGGGCTTATTTTAAAGAAGAACTTAATGTATTTTTTTCTTAAAAGTGTATAATTATAATTTTTTACCACCATACATAATTTTAAGTGTTTTGTGTATAGGTTTATTTGTTTGGTATATAGCTTGTTTAACTAATATTTTCTTTACTTTTTTCTTTTCGTATTTATTTAGGCCAGATGTAATCTTTTAATTTTGTACTATTTTGTTATTCTAAACGGTTCTAACTTTGTCTCAGAATAAAATTATTTTCCATCTATCTATCTAACTACTATCTACTTGCTAAATAACCATTATCAATATTAATGATTCTTTAAATTTAAATCTTGTATCACATTTTTACAGTTTCAGAAGTTTTTGCAATTTTCCTTTTAGCCATTAAGTAGGAATAATACCTATTACCTATGAGTAGATTACGATCTTTGCAGATATATATTAATTTTTAAGTATGATTCTTTCACATCCCTATTACTTCTAGCATGCATAGGGAGGCAGCTATGATCATAAAAGGCAAATATATCATAAGAGATAGATATCTTTCTAGATATAAAAGCTGGCTTTTACTCTGTGCCCAGAAAGTAGTTCTTAGAGAATGGGCTATCTTTCAAAATAAAAAAATCATCACCTAAGTTAAGTTAATGAAAATCTAAAAGAAAAGCTGGAATACATTCCTGTTAATAGTCTTTAGGGATGTCATTTCCAGAAGAATGGTTTGGAAAGTAATCAGTAAGTGAAACGTTTCTCAGAGAAACTATTTTCTATTTTCTATTTTCTACAGAGGTAGGAAGAACTTCCTTGAAAACAAATGGTAATAAAAAAACAAAAACAATTTTATTGCCAAGAAAACAATTGATAGGATTTGACAAATATAAAATTCAGATGATTTATATCAGCAATAGAGAAAGTAAAATACAACTTAAATTTAGAAACAATTTTAAATGAATCAGAAAAAATAGACTAAGAACACTGAAATAAGAATGAACTTAATCAAACTCCATATAAGGCCGCATTTCTATATCTGATGGAGAAAGTTAGGTCATGCAAAAAAGCATTTAATAGGATTAAGACTACAGAATAAAGTACCTGCCATAATGGATAGAACACAAACTACAGATCCTCCCTAATTTTTTAAAATCTTATTTTATTGAGAAATAATAAATTTTGCCTTAATTAAGGGGATTGAGTATTAGAGCTGTGTGAGACTCATTCATACCATATATACAATAACAAAAATGATAGAAAAATTATAATAAAAGAAAATTTAATAAAACAAACAAAATTAAACTTGGGGCAACGTTAAATAAAAATATAAAAACGTATTCATAATTATTGACAACCCAAAAACTAATTACCAAAAGCTGACACCTTTATTCGTTAAGACATGTGTTAAGAATGAGAGCGAACAGAGTATAAAGAAAACCAGCGGAAGTAAGGTCACTAGGTAAGGAGACTACAGGGTTGCACTAGGAGAATAAAATAAGAAAACAACCAAATTTTTATCAAATAAAGTGGGAAACCCCTAGCCTAGATGAAGGCAGTAACAAGAAGTTGAAATGAGTGGTCTGATTGGTTGAGGACATAGTGAAAAAAGAAAAAGATGAAGAAGCATAGAAAATTAATCAGTTTAACTTAAGATTGTTGTATTAAAAGACAGTGTTTTAATAACATCAAACTATCAAGCATGTTGTATAGAGAAATACTACATACATACCGAGGTATATATCTTCTTCTGCAGCAATGTTTGCCATTCCAAAATATGTCAGTAAGGAAAAGTATGGATTTCTAGTAGCAGTTATGTTAAGATGAGGGTAGATGTGCCCACCTAGCTCACCACACAACATCCCATTAGTTCACTACACCTAGAAACAAAATTCATGCCTAAATAATGGTAAAGAGAAAACATAAATCAAATACAGAGCTCAAAAATAAATAAACAAGAAGATCAACAATCAGTTAATAATAAAAGTAGTATAAAGGTTTTATCTAAATTCAATAATATGCTGTCAAACTTAAATAAGGGGAACCTAAATGAGAATAATATGATAAAATGGCATCAAAGAACTATCATACCACCATTTTTGTAATTATAAACTATTTAACTATAATAGTTCTATAAAACAGTTCTATGTCTATTACCTTCATAACACATTTTTTATTCTCAGAATTTTTTTTTCAATGAAGTATGAAGTCAGAGAGTTAGTAGTTTTTATGTCTAATTTCTGAAGAATAAATATTGTGTCTTTTTTATTATATTCTGATTTGTCCTTACTATCCCTTCAACTGTGGTTGAATGGACATGTGTGACAAGCCTTTTAAGTCATAGGACAAGAGTTTCAGTTTGGCATGTTCATGTTATCAGTATCTTAAATATTGAAAATATGACAAAACCTTCAGTATTAATAAAATGCATAGTAAGAAAGATATGTATTATTCCATTGTTTTCTATTCTATTATTAGAGGAAATGTGGTATATTTAAAACAGTGAATAAAATTATTCTTAATTTAGAAGAATAGAGGCTATAAATGATCAGGTTATTACATTTTTGATAGCTATTTTGGAATAAACTAAGATGTTTTAAAAATGTCGATTAAAAGTATATAAAAAAAAAAAAATAAAAGAAATAGGTTATACCCATTGTTCTGTACAAAGAAATTTAATTTGTTCACATTAAATTCTATAGTTTTGCCCCTTAAAGTTTTATGACTGAATAACATTTACATCTACTTATATAAGTATTTATAAACTTAAAAAACTCTTTTGTGTGGATCAAGGTATCCTAACTACCTCTTTCATGTGGTATTGTGCAATGGCACCAATAACTCCAACCTATCAAAATTTGGATAGAAATGATAAATTTTGGAACAAAATGTGAATGAATAACTAATTCAAAAACTTGTCTTGCATGATTTGAAATAGAAAATAATTAATAAAAAAGAAACTTGACCCAATCTTAAATTCCTTCAGAAATAATTGGCGAATTTACAAAATTATTAACTAAAATTATTAGTATAAATAGGATCATGAAAAGAAAAAAAATCGCTCAAACACCAAATAAAATAAAAGATAACTTTTAAAGTTTTTTCTCTCTCATAAACCAACCTTTCACAAATAAAAAATAACTACACTTCCTAAAAATTAAATTATATTATAGCGTATAATATATATACACATGAAGAAATTCCTACCATAAATATTTTATAAAATAACAATATAATTGTTAAGTCTTAAAGAGAAAAACGAAATAATACTAAAGATACTTCGAAAATATATATTTGTTATTAAACGTAAATGAGACACTGTTCTGTTACAAACCACAAAATTACAAAGGGAAAACTTACAAATAACAGCATTCTATAACCCAAGTCAATTTCGCAAGTGGTGTTGACAATTATAAAATTATAGATCCGTTTTTTTTTTTTATCACAATAAACTCAAGTATTTACTTTTAAATTACTTCTTAGTAGACCATTAAAAGCTATAAAAGAACAGAATCAGCCCTACTGGGGCACATAAATACCTTCTAATGAACCAAGACGTTGCACAGGGAAAAACCATCAATAGTAAGGATTTTTCTCACTCTAAACCTAAACTAAATAGAACTATTCGTTTTTAGAACACGTATGATGTAACTCAAAAGAAGAAAAAGACTTTCTGAAACCACCTGTCAAACAAGCTGAACTTGGGACACTGGCCACTGTAACCAAACCAACATGGAAGCAGCACATAAAGTATTGATTCTTTTCTAGATAGACATTCTGGCGCCCAGAGCTCGGTTCACGGGAGGGAAACTGTTTGTGTTTGAAACGAATTATTCTTATTAATGGCTAAAAGTAATTCTCATTATTGAAATTAATCATTCTCTGAATAATTTGGTAAATTAAAAAGCTAACCAATATATATTTTATTATGAGTCAGTTCGTTTAGTACATATAGTTCGTATAGTGCTGGATATTTCGAATAGAAAAGTATAGGTTTCGCGCAATGGTAAAAATACTTTTACGCATTATGGATTTTAACTTGGAATGAAAAGAAGAAATATTGATGATAATGAAGTATTATCAGAAAAATAAATAAGTATTTAAAATTGATCTTCATTCATTCCTACTAGGTTACTATACCGCAATATTTTTGGCTAGGTATGCGGAAATTTCGTAATCTTATTAGATCCAACGAAAATGTAATATCTTAATAAATAATTATATAACGTTTAACATAAATTTTTGTACATAAAACAAAGTTTGATGAAAACATTTAAACGTATTTTTACGTTATCAACTACTACATTATAAACCAACACCTGTTTTTATTTTTTTTTTATAAATGGGCAAAAATAGATTAAAAAAATATAATAAAGACTGAAAAAAAGATGAATTCTCTTAAATTTATTTATATATAAAAAAATCGACTTTTGTTTGAATGCTAAAGAAAAATTGATGATAATAAGTAAAAAATTACTTGAAAGCGAAATAATTTTATAGAATGATAAATGAGCGAAATTTTAAGAGAGCGCCATCTATAAAACAATTTTTTTCCATCATTTTTTAAAGATATAATCTATAAATATTTTAAATGTAATTTATTTAATTAAATTTGATATGTTGCATAAAAGCACTGAGTTCGTTGTTGCCTCACACCCTCACTTACCCAGCACAACCACTCTTATTATTCCTGCACTTCCAAACGGGTCGTACGACAGGTGCACGGACTTGTTTCTCTTCATACTACTCAAAAAGTACCCAGACAGGTTGGAGCGTCGCACAGTGGGGTCTAAATTCTTAATGAGTTTTAGGATATACATAAATACTATATTTATAAATATCGGAAAATCTATTGCAACCCTCGAAACAGTTCCTGAGATTCCGTGATTCTATGGCCCTTAAAACACGTCAGCTCCTAATTTACTTCCTCATTTTGCTCCACTTTCGTGGTGGCTGGTCTGTATACAGTAGACTTTCTGGTGGGCATGAGAAAAAGATCATATTGAGAAGGCTAGTTGTTTCATTAGATTCATCTTTGGAGTCTGAGCTGAGCTGAAGTTGCTCTATTCAGTTTTCCGACGGCAATATTCCCTAGGTGTATTCTTTTTTCGAACCTTTACAACCAAACAACCTCCTTAACTTCTTGATTCATTTGTCCCTTGTTCCTCTGACCAGTCTTTAAGCACTAGACCCCAGTCCACAAACCTGTATATTCCTTCTCATAAAACCGCTTCCTTTAAAAAAAATCTTTATCACACGTGCTAACGTGTTTTTGAATTTCTTACCCACTTCCATACTCATCTTTCCTCAACAATCAATGTTCCGAATACACGAAGAAATATTCGCATTTTAATGTTTTCAGTCTCAAAAACATTAAAAAATATTTAATTATTTATAATTTCATTTTTTTACTTATGATTATTCATTATTTTAAATTTAATTATTTCTTGACCTCATTTTATGCCAGACAAACGACACTTCTATTATCCATTTTCGTTATTCTTAAAGTACTAAACGTCACAGAATAAAATTTACTTTTCTTCTTATTTTATATTAAATTTCTCTATTTAAAATTATTAAATGAACAGGGTTCATAAGGATTACTTAAAAGTGAAGGTACATCCGAGCATTAAAGCCAACACCCACGTTTTGCCGCTCGTTAACCGCTCAACGAAGCGGTGTTTAACACTTTTGCACTTAAAGCTCTATAAAACAATTAATACACAAGCACGTAGAAGATAATTTTGCTATGATATACATATGATTGTTCTTGAGTAGTTCAAAGAAGTCTTTTTTATTTTATTTTTTAATATAAAATAACTTATTTCTATACCATTGACGAAAATAAACGATGACCTTATGGAAGACATCATCAACGACCCGGATCAAAGTCTTTGAACCCAATATATATTTAGACCCCGAAGACAAGGGTAAATTTATTTGTTTATTTATAACAATTGTCAAATTACAACAGGTAAACATTAATTGATATATATATATATATTTTTTTTTTTCGGTTGGCTCTACGGACCTTGTAGATCTTTGGCCGCCCGAATCAGCCTTCTCCACCTGCCTATCTTGGGCTATTGCTTTCCAGTTTGCGGCATGAAGCTCAGCCGTATCTTTGTTTATCCTATCTATCCATCTGGTTTTTGGACTCCCACGTGTTCTCTTGCCTACTACTCTGGCATTTATTATTGTGTAAAGGCGTCCTGATGGATTGCTACGAGCTACATGGCCCGCCCATCTTAATCTCCTTGCCTTCATATCATGTGATAAGTACTTTGCAGTTCGCACTTGTTATTCACTGGTCTATCTCTGTTAATTGATCATTTATTGATGTCATTGTGGATCCGAGGTATTTAAATCTATCTACTACCGGGAATGACTTGAATGAGTCCACGCAAATCATACTATTAGGATGGATATTTCGGCTAACTATCATATATTTTGTTTTTAATTGATGATCTTTAAGTGGTCCTTGAAGGCCTATACAAAAAAAAACCAAATACAAATGATTTATATAATAATTTTAGGAAAGGTTGAACAAGCTAATATTCAATATAGTGATTGGTCTGAAGAAAATAAAATGATATTCGGAATAAATAAAAGAAGAAGCAGAAAAAATGGGTATCGAAGAGGAAGACTACCATGATAAGGAAAAAAATTGGTTAAAAAGTGAAAACATAAAGATTTTTCCAGTGGAGAAGAAGAAGCAAGAAGGTGGACGATGGACAGAAGAACGAAGGATGAAGGTGAGAGAAAACATCAGAAGAATATGGGGAAAACAAAAACAACGTAGAAATGGTATACACGTGGTCCTTAGTTGGCCTATATCGCGATAAATAAATAATTACAGGAACAATAATGCTTTTAGGAATGTAAAATTTTGTATATTTTTTTTTGACACGTCCTTACGTTTTATACCTGAAGTACATTCGCCAAACAGTAAATATAGTAATTGTTTAGATATATTTTCAAAAAACATAAATGGACAAATGAAAAAAAAAAGTTTCTAATTTCTTGGGGGAAAGGAGAGGGGGACATCAGCCCCTTACCTAATCCCCTCTTGTTCATATTCACCAGTGATATGAACAAGGATTTTTGTAGGGAAGTGAGAAGTTTAATTTCGCGGTCTTTGTTGGTCCTTCCCTTTCCCATAAACAGTATTTTAAGTAATATATTCCAAAATAAATATTATTCTCTAACAATAATTACTGATTTTATTTACTAAATCAATGTAAAAATATGAACAAATATTTTTATCTAACCTGAAAATTAAATATCTTTAGAAATTCGCTACCTTCAAAATTTTGTCGTTCAGAGAGAGTGTCTCTTTGCTTCTTCCTAGTTTTGGCCCAGTCTTTATGAAACAATCCATGTGTTCCTCAATCACGAAACATTATTTCACAAAATTATTTGTCTTCCTATTCTACAAAAGAGTAACTATTTTCTTTAATGTATATTAGTGATCCAAGAGCAAACTAATTCGATAATATATATTATAAAAATCGCCGAGTATGGGTGGATAATAAGAAATGAGGAAAAGAAAAACAACTGAACCAGTCAGTGGAGAGGAACGTTATTGCTTCAGGCCAAACAAAAGCACCAAGGACTTGTTTGCACGATACGGCAGATCTATGAAATTGTTATAGAAAAAGATAAGTCCATATATGATCGAGTAAATAAAGAACAGCAAATATCTAGGAGATAGGGGCAACCAGAAGGGAATTTTATGGCGCAAGTTGTGCCATAAAAATTTTTTGGGGGGCATATTTCAACGGGTTTCAGAATTTTGGAGAGAGGCACATATCGACGGGGCTATTAATTTTCGGAATGAAAAGTTCCATACCGAGATACAAGGTGAAAATATGGAACAGATCGCAGCAGGTGTAATTGTATGTTACAGTAACGATTTTACTAATTCTACCTTCACTTGCTGTTTTTTTTAAGAAAGGGTGTGCAATCAAACATCTTGGGATTGAAGGAATAGGTTCCTGCGCCATCTACATTGGTGAGGAGGGGAAGAGAGACACTCCTGCTAGAAGCTCACCTTAATGAGCGGGGTTGGATAAATGAAAACATTCTCCACGTTGATGGGCTATTTGAGAAAAGTTGATGGCAAAAAGAAACAAAGCAAAGTAAATAAAACAACGAACAGCCAAGAAAGTTATTGAGGTATATGGACTCAAGTGGTCGGGTCGAGAATGTCTAGAAGCATATGAGGTGCAGACAGAAGGAGGAGGACCGAGTAGAAGACCAAGGAAGACCTGGGAGGAAGAAGTCAAGAAGAGGGACATAACTGGGAGCAGAAAAGAGAACTTATTCAACAATGGGATACTTGGAATAGGACTAATTATATAATTTCAAAAACTGCCATTGCTTTTTGCTTTGCGGCTCACGCGCTGCCAAACTCATGTTTTGTACTAAGACCTTCTGCTAAAAAAGTGTTTATATGTCTCCGAAATTTAAGAATTTACGACATTTTAGAATCTTGGAGACACGATTAATCTTTTCTTTTAAGTATCTTTTTATAACAAATATATGTATATTTACAAGTCTGTAGGTATAGTATATATATATATATATATATATATATATATATATATATATATATATATATTTTTTTTTTTTTTTTTTATTTATTTATTTTTTTTTTTAATTAAAAAATCTAGTTCCTGATATAATTTTACCACAATTATAAAGTGGATTCAAAATATTTAATAATTTTGAATAGAAACATTTTCTCTCATTTCAGTTTTTATGCCTTTGTATGTATATCTCAAGACTGATATGTTATGATTTCACCTGTATGCAAACTTTACTTGCAGTGGCATAACCCCGAGCATAAGATCTTGAAGTTTCCCCTAACTATATCGCGGGAAAAAGGCAGTGGATCAGCTGATGAGAAGGTTGTCTCCTCAACTCCTCTCTCAGTTTTTACCAATTTTATAGCGGAATCTCTCTGATTATTCACGTGATACAGTTAAAGTGTATACCAGAGCAGTTGATATTTACTGTTGACATCTTTTTTTTTTGTTATTTTAAGAAAAAAAAAAAATTTTTTTTTATTTATTTATTTATTTTTCTCTTATGATATGCGGTATGATCAGCAAGTGATGGCCAGTAAGGTGCCCAAGAGGTCTCGGTCAGACGGAGTTAGCTCACCAGCCAAACAAAGGACTCGTCGCTGCCTACGAGAAATACCTCCAGTGACCAAAATGAACACTTCAGAACCAGAACCTCAGCCCCAACCAGGTACGTCTGCACAAGAAACGATTGAAGAATCACCTTTCTTTACTCCAAACCCCTACCAAGTGCTTCAAAATGACAGAGAAGTAATGGAGTCTGCAGCAATACCCAGAGAACCAAAGCCTCCTCCGATATTTGTGAAAAATATAAAAAATTTCCAGATGTTCTGCACCCAACTAAATAAAATCTGCTCTGGCAGTTATTCATGCCTTAACAGGACCAATGACACCAAAATAACACCTGATTCTGCAGAAGCCTACCGAAAAATAGTGAAGTACTTATCAGAAACAAATGCGAATTTTCACACTTACCAGCTGAGGCAGGAAAGAGCTTTACGAGTAGTGATAAGAAATTTACATTCCTCAACCCCCACTGAAGTTATTAAAGAAGAACTAACGACGCTTGGTTTCAATGTACGCCAGGTAACAAACGTTTTGAAGGAGGACAGGGAGCAGCCAGGATTACGAAATAGGATCCCACTACCATTGTTTTTCGTGGACTTGGAGCCATCACCAGGTATCGAAAAAATATATGATATCACAAGAATATACTACACAATGGTGAAAGTTGAGAAGCCATATCCCAAGAGAGACATCGTGCAGTGCCATAATTGTCAGACCTATGGCCACACGAAGACATATTGCCACCATCTGCCGCGTTGCGTGAAGTGCGGTGAACAGCACAAATCTGTAGAGTGCACCAAACCTATACAAGATCCAGCAGTATGTGCCCTATGCTTGGAGGGACACCCGGCCAACTACAAAGGCTGCCAAATTTACAAGAATCTCAAAACCAGACACCAGAAAAACCGGATTCAAGATGAAGCACTAAGAACAAGAAGAAATAGAGAGCCTTCCAGAATTGTAAACAATGATGTATCATTCTCCCAACTACTTAGAGGTAAGACTTTAACCGATAAATGTCAAGCCCTGCCACAACAACAACCTCAAACCCAACCTCAAAATCCTCTTCATCCTAATATACCTAACCACCAACAACAAATTCCTCATATTCCTCCTCCTTCAAATGCAACAGATCTCACAAGTTTGTTAGCATCTTTCCTCACCGATTTCAAATCCCTTGTTACTCCACTCATATCACTCCTCACGAATCTCGTATCTCACCTCATCCCTCCTTTGAAAAATCCTTAAATGACTCACATCAATAAACCCATATCCATTCTCCTTTGGAATGCGAATGGTGTTAGAAATCATACAGACGAACTATCTACTTTACTACTTGACAAGAACATTGATGTGGCACTAATTACTGAAACTCGACTAACCACTAAACAGCACTTCAATATACCACAATACCTGACATATCGTACTGACCACCCTGACGGAAAAGCACATGCCGGTACTGCTGTAATTGTACACCAATCCCTCTCCCATCACGTACTCCCATTACCAATACATGATTTCCTACAGTCCACCGCTATCGTGATAAAAACCTTCTCCTTTCCGGTCACTCTTGCATCAGCGTATTGCCCTCCTAACCGATCCATATCCAATGCCCAATTCAGTTCTCTCCTCGACTCCTTAGGACATCACTTCATCTTGGGTGCAGACCTAAATGCCAAGCACCAACAATGGGGTTCCAGAACCACGAATTCTCGTGGCCGAACCCTGCTGTCTGCACTCAATTCCCAACGTTTTCACCTCCTTTCCCCCAACTCTCCTACCTACTGGCCCACAGATCCCAACCGTAATCCTGATCTTCTTGATTTCTTTATCCACAGCGGCTTAAGTCCCCTCAATTGATCCAT
This sequence comes from Nezara viridula, assembly GCA_928085145.1. Taxonomy (NCBI): domain Eukaryota; kingdom Metazoa; phylum Arthropoda; class Insecta; order Hemiptera; family Pentatomidae; genus Nezara; species Nezara viridula. Next base: position 140,272,110 of record OV725078.1, on the reverse strand, counting down.
TACACGTCTAAATGAACTTTCCTCTGACCATAGTCCTCTAATCCTTAATGTTTCACTTGAACCTGTTCCCAAACCTTCTCCACCGTCATTCATTAGGGGCCCAGTAAACTGGGACCTTTTCCGCCAAATAATCTCCGATAATATTGATCTCAACATATCCCTCAAAACTCCCGATGACCTTGATAGTGCCGTAAATTCCTTTACTACCACAATCCAACAAGCCGCCTGGACTGCCTCCTTCCCAAAAGACTCCTCCAGAATTCCTATAAAGACCATTCTACCCCAACACATCCTTAACCTAATCCGCACCAAACGCCGTGCCAGATTATTATGGCAACGTACCCGACATCCTACCGACCGCTGCTCCTATAATTACTACTGCAAGCAATTAAAACTGGAATTAGCCACCTTCAGATCACAATCCTTCAACTCCTACCTATCCTCCCTCTCTTCTCGCGACAATTCCCTTTGGAAAACCACAACAAAAATCCTAAATCCTCACCACATTTCCCATCCTCTCCGACGAGGTGATGGCTCCTGGGCAGCATCTGACGAAGATAAAGCTGAGGAGTTCGCCATTCACCTATCCAATACATTTATTTCACATCCGGAATCCCATCCTGCCCACACCGTAACAGTAGAAGAACTCCTTACATCACCAATCCCACTTTCCTTGCCCCCAAAAGCTATTCATCCTTCCGAAGTAAAATTTCAATTAAAAAAACTAATCCTCCGTAAAGCTCCTGGACATGATCTCCTTACACCTCAAATCCTTCGACAACTTCCATCCAAAGCAGTCATATTCCTTACATATATCTACAATTGTATCCTACGCACCACCCACTTCCCTCTGTTATGGAAACACTCCACTATTATCCTTTTCCCAAAACCAGGAAAACCTCTCAATAGCTCAACATCCTATAGACCAATCAGCCTACTCCCAATCCTTTCAAAAATTTTTGAAAAGATCCTTTTGAAACGAATCCTACCCATTATAGAATCCCAAAATATCCCTTCCCATCAGTTTGGTTTTCGCTCTCAACATTCTACTGTTCAACAAGGACTCCGAGTTGTTGATCATATTTCCTCAGCCCTAGAAAACAAGGAATACTGTTCGGGTGCCTTTCTGGACATTGCACAGGCATTTGACCGGGTATGGCACTCCGGACTGCTCTCCAAGCTTAAAATCCATTTACCTCAGTCCTTGTACCTAGTCCTCCGATCCTACCTCTCTGACCGCTCCTTTCGAGTTCGCTGTGGAACAGAATTTTCCAATATCTACTCCGTTAAAGCCGGTGTTCCCCAAGGCAGCGTCTTGGGTCCCGTGCTTTACATCCTCTTTACTGCTGACATCCCTGTTCATCCCGATACTTTTCTTGCAACATTCGCTGACGACACCGCAATCTTATCATCCAACTCTGATCCCGAAATAGCATCCTTAAATCTCCAAAGTCACCTCACCTTGATTGAGCACTGGTGTAATAACTGGCGCATTAAAGTTAATGAATCTAAATGCCAACATATTACCTTTACACTCCGACGCAATTCCTGTCCACCAGTACTCTTTAATTCCATCCAGCTTCCTTATTCAGACACAGTCCGGTATCTTGGCTTTCATTTAGACAGAAGACTAACTTGGAACCCGCATACTAGACTCAAAAGACAAGAACTCAACCGACGATACGGCCAACTATACCGACTACTAAGCAGAAAATCTAAACTTTCCATTGAAAACAAGCTACTGATCTACAAGACAATACTGAAACCTATTTGGACTTACGGACTAGAACTGTGGGGATCAGCAAAATTTTCTAACATCAAGCGCATCCAATCCTTCCAGTCTAAAGTCCTTCGAACAATAGTCGATGCTCCTTTCTATGTATCCAACAAAACCCTACATCATGACCTTAACATCCCATTTGTCCTAGACCTTATCCCAGAAAAATTCTCCAAATTTCACCAGAACCTTACTTACCACCCAAATCCTCTTGCACAATCCCTATCAAGCATCTCCCATCCCTATAATCCTCCAAGAAGGTTGAAACGGCAGTGGCCTCGCGACCTTTTGTAGATTATATAAATTGGAGTTCTGGCAATGGCCTGATTCTTCACTCAAGACATGTGAGTATGTGGCTAAAGTGCTCTCGACCAATCTCCGCTGGCTTTAGTACCAGTGACGCGGTTGGGAGAGTAGCGCAGGGTTCTCCTGGAGTTCCCTCGCCTGATTGTATATAGGTATGCATGTGTTTTTTTTTTTTTTTTTTTCCTTAGTTTTAATTTTCTTATTTTTTAGGTTATTTTATTTTATTGTCTATTGTATATACTTTTGATTATTATTTTGTTCTATTTATTTTATTTTTTTGTACATATGGTGTGAATGTCATCCTACCTCACTATAACCAATGCCCAACAGACAGATTGTTATAATACTCAATAAAGAAATTTAAAAAAAAAACTATATCGCGAAAATTTCTGAATACACTAATCAAACAATTTCTACGTAGTGTGTATGGGTCGATATTTTAGAAATGGATATTGAAAATATCAATAACTAACTACAAATTAATGTTATAAAAGGGAGAACCTCAGAAATCACTGTCATGAAAAATTGTACAAAGAAAAAACTGTAAAACTTTGGACAAATGGGCGTATCCAGAATGGGGCAGCTGTTTTTCTCCCTCCAACATAGAAATAATTTGAAATAAAGTTAAAAGAAATGTAAACAAATTTCTGAAAAAAATTATTAACAGCAACAGGTTGGTTGTCAACAGCAACAGCAGTTCAACATTCTCAAAAAAATTATTTTTTTTTCGCCATTAAATGAATCCCTCTCCCTACTATGGCTACGCCCTTGTTTTGAAACAACAATAACTGTAATGCGGTCAAACGTTTCTTTTGTTAAATTAATAAAAATCATGAATTTAAACAATCCATTTCCATTTCATAATTGTGGGATTTTTTTAAAAAATATTTTATCAAGAAAATACATCTTCTATGGGTTTGAAAATATTTTTTAAATTAAAATATGATGAAAATATACGCAAAAATGAGGTGTCATGTTCCCAGGATTCTGGCTTATAAGGAACCTAAAAAAATAATAATGATGATGAGAATATATGATTCTAAAATTGCGCAAACCCATCGATTTTGAAGATATCGAAATTATTTTTTTAAGGTATTCCATAAATACAAATGGGAATATTGAAAATTAGGGGTTTTCAAACATCGATCCGCACATGCAACGTCTTAGTTAAAAATCAATAGCAGTTAATTAAACTATAGAAAGAGACCTACAACTTTTTTATCTGTTTTTTTTTTATTGGATCATCAGTTTGGCCATGAGAAGCATTTCAGCCGATTTATATTTCATAGCCTCTTTTGTTCAGTTGAATCATCATATGTCTATCGAACAATAATGGTTCTTGAAAAAAATTGATAAATAGAAAGATTAACTTTTTTCATCCTTGTCAAACTAAAATAAATTATATATATATATATATATATATATATATATATATATGGATTAAAGAAGTACCAGAGGAAATTTTTTAATAGTATTAAATATTTATAAAGCTTCATAGATTTTATTCAAACGTTAAAAATGTAAATAGTCCAAAACTTTCAAACACTTTTTATTTAAATTGTAATGTTTAAATTAAATTTTTTTAAAATTTAGATAACAAAAAAAAATTTAATTTCGATAATGTGCTCTCGATCAATCTCCGTTGGCTTTAGTAGCAGTGAGGCGGTTGAGAGAGTAGCGCAGGGTTCTCCTAGAGTTCCCTCGCCTGATTGTAAGTAGTGTATATAGGTATGCATGTGTTTTTTGCTTAGTTTTAATTTTCTTATTTTTAGGTTATTTTATTTTATTTATTGTATATACTTTTTGATTATTATTTATTGTTATTTTGCTCATATTTATTTTATATTTTTTGTACACATAGTGTGAATGTTATCCTACCTCACTGTAAGTAGTGTCGATGTGACAGATTGTTGTAATACTCAATAAAAAAAAATATCAATAACATACTGGTCAAATAATTTTTTATCCTAAATCTGTATTTTTATTTCTTATGTATATAGGATATAATAGCCTAATATTGATATCATAACCGGATTAAAAAAGAATCGAAGAAAATTTTTTATAGTATTAAATGCAAAACTCACTCCTCAAATCCTTCCTGGTATCCCCCAATCTTCTCCTGAACAACTCACCTATCTTATTCCACTCTACCGTTAAAAACCTAGGTATTACTTTTGATCAAACCCTCTCCTGGCAATCACACATCACCCAAATTTTCTGTCGCACTATCTCCACCCTAAAACAGTTCAATCGTCTACGTTATCTCCTTTCATATAAGTCCCGTTGACTCCTAGTTTCCTCTCTTGTTTCTCCCCACTTTGACTATGGCTGTATGGTGTACGGTGGACTCTCGGGAGATTTCGAGGCCAAACTTAAACACCTAATGAATTGCCTATTACGTTTTGTTTTCGGAATCTCAAGAGATACGCATATTACCCAGTATTACACCGAGTTGAAGTGGCTCTATCCATCCTATCGCCGTCAGTACGTCCTAGCTACCTTTCTGTAGCAGATCATTAGAAATGTACCATATGTTTCCGATTTAGCTCAATCCAGATACCTATCCTTCCATAATAAACTTCTGAACCACCCGAATCCTCTTGTTTCCAACCTTGCTTCCTCTTCTATTCCTAATAATCCTCAGAGGCGTGAAAAGAAGATGGGCACGGGACCTTCTAATCTATATATATAAAAATGAATGTATGTCTGTCTGTCCTTAGTGCATTACTAAACCATTCAACCAATCGCCATGAAACTTTGGGAAGTTGTTCCGTACACTCCTGGGAAGGTTTCTGGCATATTACTTTGGAAAAAAAGAAAGAAACTGACTACCTACATGAAATGGCGTTTAAATGATTCTGTCTTACGATAATTTTATATATGTAAACAAAATAAAAATTTAAATGTTTTTCTGTTCAAAGCCGCAAAAAATGTGTCGCTATAAACTGTAGCGCCAAAACGGCTTTACCGATTTTAACAAAACTTGGCTAAAGTCTTCCCCTTGAAACCCTTTTAATTTATGTGGATAACATACTTCCCCGAAAACTAGCTAAAAAATGTTACGATGAATTCAATATTTTATTTGACGATAACTAAAAAAGTACACAATTTTTGACTAATGATACCCATATTTATATGAAAGATTTCTGACAAAATAAAAAAAAATCATCGAAATCGGACGGTTCATTGCAGAGTTATTGAGTTTTAAACATTTACTGCTTTCTCTTCAGAAAAAGCCGTTTCCTTTTGCTTCCTGACTACCGAACGTCGGCAAGCATTTTTTTATATTTTTTTTTTATTGATTAATCGAAAGTTTCATAATTACTACAGTTATTGAAATTATCTTTTGAAGAATTTATATGATTTTCCTTATGTAGGTCAATACTATTATACGTTTTGTTTTATTAATTTTTTAATTTAGTTTTATAAGTTCAACTCAGACTGTTTCTGATGATTATGAATGACGGCGTATTCACTCAGATGATTATGAATGTTCAATTTGAATCATGAGAAAAAAAACCATTAGAATTTGTTTAAATTGAAGCCATTTTACAGACAAATTTTTTTCCCGACTTTTTAAAAATGACAGATGTCCTTTGGTACTAATCTACTCATATGTTCTTTCTATTTTCTTTCTTTTTCATTTTGCCAGGCTAAGCCACAGCAGCGCGTGGCCGGGTAAAGCTAGTATAGAAATATAATTGGAGTGCTACCAATGGGTAGTTTCTGTTCATGTAGTATATGTCATGTTACTTGTATTTATCATTTAATATAGTTGTAAATTTCAATAATAAAAAAAAATCTAAGCAAACATTTTTTTTAACGTTAATACTAGCGGATTTAAAGGACGGACTTTCGGGCTGAAACTCCACCTCCATAAAATAGAAAATAATTTTTTTTTATTGGACCCTATTTTTTTCTAAGAGTGATCTGAGCCAACAAAATATTTAATTAGGTAAGATAGGTTGTAATCGAGAAAAAAAATTAAGCAATCACAATGTTTTTTTTTAATTATAACGCATTCAGTCCAATTACTAAGTGTAAAATCATGCATCAGGAAAAACAACATTTTATTCCAAAACATGATTCTCGTACAATAAAAAAATGTTCTCTTCTCCCTAAAAAAAAATTCAATTTTGAATCCATTACTGCTGCAAAATACTAACAATATAAAAAAGTCTATTAATTTATTTAAACTATCACTTAATAATTTATTTGAACTGAATATGAATACATAGCGTATTAGCAGGTAAATAAGACAATTGAATAAGTCCATGCTAGGAAAAGCCATCCAAAAACTTGGATGTTAGAGGGGACACGAAAATAAAGCCGCCACTGGTTTGGTATGACCAGGTTGGCAACCAATTCCAATTATAGTGGATTGAAGTTGGTTGGGGATTTCAGGCAAAATGTAAAGCAAAAATAAATAAGTTATGTTTATTTTTATTTCCTTTGTGCCTAAGTTTCAGGCTTTCATCAAGGATGAGCAGAGGCAAGATAACATGTACTATAAATATTGAGAAATTATGTATAAAAATAAATGTATAAAAATGATATATAAATCAAGGAAGTATAAAAAAACGGTAACAAAACAATGCAAAAATAAAATAACGGTTTGATATATACAATTAAATTAATTAACGGATGATATAATACTTACTGTTATTTTCATGGCTTCGTTAATTTCATTAAGTTGTTACCGTTATTTTATTAATGTTTACTTTATCAATTTAGCGCTCTCGATCAATCGCCGCTGGTTTTAGTACCAGTGATGCGGTTAAGAGAGTAGCGCAGGGATCTCCTGGAGTCCTGCTTTTCCCTCCATAGCTGAAGGGACAAGCCTACCTGAGAGTTCCTCCCGGCTGATTGTAGTGTATATAGGTATGTATATGTTTTTTTTTTAAATTTACTTATATTTAATTTATATTATTTATTGTATATACATTTTGATTATTATTTAATTATCTTCCTTCTTTTTCTTTTATATATATTTTTTGTACATATAGTCTGAATGTGATTTTATCTCACTATAACTAATGTCCAAGTAACAGAATGTTGTATTATTCAATAAATAAATTTTAAAAAAACAAAAAACTTTATCAATTTATTATCTTCATTTTATAACTACTTAAGATTGTTCCATTATTTTATAAATCTCTAACTTTGTTGCCGTTTTTTTTTTTTTTATACTTCCTTAATTTATATATCATTTTTATCCATCTACTTATATATTTCATTTCTCAATATTTATAGTACATGTTATCTTGCCTTTGCTCATCCTTGATGAATGCCTGAAACACAGACAGAAAGGAAATAAAAATAAATATAACTTATTTATTTTAACTCAAAACCCTAACCAACTTCACTTGTCACCCGACTCAAAGTCAACAACTAATAAAACCTCCACTACTATTACCAGTACCATTAAGTTCCCATGATGTCACATACAAATCTATTTGTTAGTTCAGGAAAAGAGAGATACCGAATTAATTGGCATTGTCCAGATAATTTTAAAATAATTTTGTTATAGATTTAGGTAAAATTAGATTACCACGGTACGGTACATTGGAAGTAAAAAAAAAAAAAAAATTGAAAATGTAGCAATTGTCATTTTAAAATTTTTTTCGGGACTGCAAAACAAAATAATTGCTTGGGTTCATGTAAAATTGTTTCTCCTTTTTTGGAAAACGAATAGGCAACCCCGCATTACTTACGTGCTTTCACGAAGTGTTTCAAGAGATAATTATGAAATTGAAAATACAAAATAAAAATAAGTATAGCAATTTAGTATTTCCTTCTTTCTTTTTTTTAAGTTGGAGACTAGTATTTTAATTAAATTGATTGATATTTTTAATAACTTTTAAAATAAATTTTTATTTATTTATTGTAACGTTTCGGGAAAACTTTTCCATTTTCGAATTACATCACTTTTTACATTCTTTAACGTGTATGTATATTCTTCTACTTCTTTTTTGGCGCTACAACCCACGAGGGGTCAAGGCCTCTTGCTACAAGGTCGCCAGTGATATTTATTCAGAGCAGCCGAAAAAATATATTATTCCATTAATTAATTTTATTTTTATGTAGCGTCCTATTCATAATTCGACTAATTCAAAACTCTGAAATATAATTATCATTAATTCAAATTCCAATCGCCACTAGCGGATCCAGGATTTAATTTTTTTTTGGGGGGGGGCTTCAGCCCGGAAGTTTTTCTTTTCATATATATATAACGATAATTACTTTGGAAAAACAGAAAGATGCGAGCAATCAATATGATACTGTGTTTAAGTAATTCTTGAAGTCCTATTATATGTGATTAAACGAGCAATAATACTTTAAGACATAATTTTTTAATATTTTTTACCATAAAACATGGTTACATTTTACCATTTGGGGAGGGGGCTTCAGCTCGAAAGCCTCCCCCCCCCGGAAATCCGCCTGTGCCAATCGCCATGTAATAAAATATAAAAGGTGTCTCGTAAGTAGAGGGAAATTTTTATAGGACCTCAAGAACTATAAAAAAGTTCATATAAACAATAATGGGCCAATTTTCAGTAGAAAATCCAAGGTTTGTGATTTATTTTTTAAGTAAGTGATGTTTTTTTTTTAATTAGAAGCGATAAATAAATAAATATTTAATTTAAGTAATTGACTATTGCTATATTGTAAACTTGACAAAACCTACGTTAAATAAAAATAGAGTATGTCATTGTTTTTTTTTTTTTATTTATTTATATGATGTTTACAACTGTATACAAAAAATACATCTGGTAAATTCGCACATGGATATAAAGACATGAAACACATGTTGAGAAACTACCCATTGGTAGCACTCTAATATGTCATTGTTAAAACTATTTAAAGAGGATTTTTGAGGGGCTAAACTAAGCTAAGTTGTGTTTTTAAAAAAAGTTATAAAATTTTCGCGATTTTTTATTTATCATCATCAACTATACTATATATACCTCTACTTTTTAGAAAAACTTTCTTGTTTAAGTCCATATTAATTTTGAGATTCACCTCAAATTGTGTAAAAAAAAATATGTTAAATTTATTTAATTACATCAATTAAATATTTCTGTAGTTATCGCTTCCTGTTCAACAAAAACCACGACACTAAAAAAAAAATCACTTGGTTTTCCTACTTTTCTACTGAAAATGGGCCCATTGTTAATATGAAATTTTTAAGTAGCGCTCGAAGTCCGCTATCACCTAAAAAAATTCCCTCTACTTACGGGACACCCCCTGTATATAATTTTTTTTTCTTGTTTATAAGTACAGGAAAATAAAAATAAGAATACAAGTTGAGTTTTGTATTCGAAAAATCATATCCATGAACTAAAATTTATATAGCGATGGAAGTGCACTTAGATTATGCAACAGTGAAGTAACATAAATAAGGAAAGAATAAAATTCATTATTTAAATTAATTTTGACAAAATATAATTAATATGAATGCACTAGATCTAAGGGAAAAAAAATAGAGAAATGTAAAACACGAAAGGTGCTAGATATTCCTTATAATGGGAGACACACCCAAATGACTGAATATATGGGTGACGTGAACGTTCACATCATACAAGGAATCGCTTTTTTCCTCTTATTATTATATTATACATTTTTTGGAGGAAAAAAGCGATTCCGTGTATGACGTGAACGATCACGTCACCCACTGTCCAATAGTTTAGTTATACGAACCAGCAAGATAATTATTCCATGTCTTCCAACGGAATAATTACAAGTATATAATTTTGTCTTTACCAAGAATCGCGAAGAAAGGGACTTTCCTTCGTAGACTATCGATTGTATGGGACAATCGATACAATTATCTATGGATACGACTGCAACTACATTAGTATGTAATATAGTAATATATAATGTATACTAGTTTACTCTTATCGACTGATGCCTTCCCCGACCACGGACAACAGCGAATCAACGTCAGGTAACTCACTAGGGGAGGTCAAAGTCAATAGGTCACCGATTTTAACCGAATTTGTTGGCATTCTACATTGAAAAAGATTAGTCAATCGCATATTATTCGCGTTAAACATTAAAAAGATGTCGCGGCGCATATTATTGGTGGTCTGGGAGAAAAAAAACAAAAGTTACAATTTGAAATTTAGCTACAAGCTACGATAGTTTCCTCTTCATGTCCAGTAATTTTTAACTTAATTTTCGCAATAATGCTCTGATGTGAGATAATAGGAGAAGAAATGAGAAACATCTTTTTTTTATATTTAGAGCTGGTTTTCCGAAATTTTTTGTTCGAACCTGACGGTATGTGCTGGGCAGAATTAGGTACTTCTAGTGAATCCTAAGACAGCTAAAATATAGGTTTTTAAATGTATGCATAGTTGTTACGAAGTATCAAGCAATTTTGGTCCATTTCACAAATCGCCAGAAAACAACAGATAGATCCTATTATTGACAAAGATTTGAACTTCTAAAAATAATTCTCAGACCTTTCCCCAACCTATCATCCCGGAAGTTATTTAGGATTTAACACGCGGAAGCGTTGATTTTAAAGTGACTACCATTACTTTTTATTTATTTAATGTTTTTTTTAACCAGCGTATTCGAATTACTATCAACCCAGGTTTTGAGTAAATAATATAAAATTGTCTATGCTGAAAATGAATAGATAACATATTTTTTCCATATAACATATATGGATTGGGATAGCAGCTGTATAAACCCATCCTAACACTATCATCACTAGGTATGCTGATGACACATGTATCCTTTCAATTAATAATGATCCATCAATTGCATCACAAACCTTGAAGAATGGTATCAAAACTGGAGAATTAAAATAAATTCCAATAAATCTCATCAAATCAGCTTTACCCTTCGTCGTAAACCTATGACTTCCTGTACTACAGTATCCTTTAATAACACCCCACGTATCCCTGTAGAACAAATCAGATACCTAGGACTCCAACTGGACAAACGTCTCACTTGGAATACTCATACAAGACTGAAACGACAAGAAACTGCTAGACGTGTACGTGCTAGCTCGTTCCGGAATTCCTTACCCATCTTAATTTGAAAAACAGAACAATTAAAATAATTTATACATCAATTAATTATCCATCTTCCGCATAAATGTAATTTTTTTTGGGCTTTTTCATATTTTTTTTCGCATGTTTACATTATTAAAAGAGAAAAAAGTAGGGGGGAGAGGTATTTTATTTTAGGTATTCATTGCAATCATTTTCATCGCTTATTGGTTCCGCAGGCGGATCTATGGGTGGTGGGAGGGGAAGGCTTTCGGGCTGAAGTCCCCCTCGCAAAATGGTAAAATATTACCACATCTTATGAAAAAAAATAATCTCTAAAAGTATTATTGTTCGTGGAATTACATTTAATAAGACTTCAAAAATCACTTAAATACCATCTCGTATAGGTAGTTAGTTTCTTCCTTTTTCTTCCAAAGTAATTATCGTCCTAAACTAAAAAAAAAAATATATCTTAGGCTGAAGCCCCCCCCCCCCTCAAAACAAAATTCTCGATCCGCTAGTGATTGGTCTTGCCTAAGAGTCTCGCAGTTGCCTATTAGTACCTAGAGTGTACCTATTACTATAGAGTTATTACTGTAATTTTTCAGATAGGGCAAACTTAACTAAGCGCGAATGAAAAATTGGAAGAGTTAAATGCAAAATTATATTAGTTATACAAATCCTTTACATATAGTAACTAAAATTGTCAGGTATTAGTAGCTATTTTGCCTTAATTTTTATTCACAAAAACATTTTTTTTTACCGGTCTTGGTATTGCAACAGTTAGGCGACCTTGGTTTTGATTTTGGGCAACACTAAATGGTGCAAACGTATAAAAATATGAAAATATATATATATATATATATATATATCGCTCTTTGTATATATTTATACGTAAGTTATTTCAGTGTTTTAATTTATTTACTTATGCTTGGTTTTTTAGTTTATAATTTAATTTAATTTCTTAATTTGTATTTAATGTATTCATTTTATAACTATAATCGGTAGCCACGAATGTCTCTGGAAGTGTACATTTATATTATTCTTAGGGTACCATGGGAGCCGAATGAAGTTTACTTTCATTCGGTATTTTTTTTTGTTTAGTTCTTCCTTTATTGAGAAATATTATAATCTGTCACATGTAAGGAAATAGTAATAGTGATAGAAGAGTAGCCCATTCACACTATCTGTAAAATAAATTAACAGCAAAATAATAATATTAAAAGTAAATGTACATAAAATAAACTAATCAAAATAACTACTTAAATACACACATGCTTTTATACAATATTTACAAGATTCATTCACTGAAGATATCCGAGCCAAGCCTTTCTCTCCACTCGTGGAAGGAAAGGCAGGACTCTAGGAGATCCCAACGCCACTCACTCAGCCGCATCCTCGATAAAACTTTATTTTTGAGCATTGCACTCCGACCCAAAATGTAACATCTATTTATTTTAAAATCTTTGTTTGTTTTTTTCCTATAGTGGAAATAAATATAAATCTCTTTCGTCGTTTGTATTTTTCAGTATTAATGCGAAAGGCATCTCCATAAAACTCGTTTGCTTCTTTTACATTTTTAGTCGTAAACCATTGGAGTTCAGTACCATTTGTGTACTTTCTTATTAATTATTCGCAAATAAAATTCTGAATCCATCCTTACTTTTTGTTCAGCCTTTTTTCGGGGAAGCATGTGATATACATAAATTGTGAGGGCTTCAAGGAGAAGAGTTCAGCCAAGTTCCGATAAAATCGTTACAGCCATTTTGTCGCTATAGCCTATTTCATCTAGTTTAAAATGAATCAATTATTAATTACTTAAATTAAACATTTCTTTAGTTATTGCTTTCGATTCAATGAAACAAACATGACTCACCTACCTCTTAATATACCTATTAATTATTATGCGTTTGTTCCAAATATGTAAATGAGTATTAATAAAGAATTTGCACAAACTATGTGAAACACATTATTTAACTTAACTAATAGCGACATTAGCTCTAAGCTCAACTCTTTTTTTTTTTATTTCTCTTGTTATCGACAGCAGATGGAAAATATAAGAAACAAAAACACTAGCATATGGAAAAATTATTTAAATATACATAGTTTGCAAAATGTCTAAATGCACCTTAAGATCCCAAGTTATTTTATGATCGTACAGGAGCGTTCACGTACGAGATCATAATATTAGTGGGGCGAATGGGAACATTTCAAATATTGAGGAGATATGTTCAGTAGGGATCGATGCCTAATATATATATATTTTATTTGTTTTTTGGGGGGGGGAGGGGGTCCACCCCTTCCTCGCCGTTAAGGCTATACGGGGTTTTCCCGGGCCAGGGGGTGTGGCCGGGGATTTAAAAGACGCCTTGGCACCGGGACGCGAACTCGTGACTATTTGTATAACATTTGTCATATATCAGGTTGCCGGGCAACGGTGGTGCTGTGTGCACACGCGTTAACCCATTCGGCCATCCCACCCACTTGCCTATTATATATAAAATTAATCTCTTAATTTTATATTATTTATTATATTTTTAATCGTCCTTTAAATAATATAATTTAAGAATCAGGCGGATCTCCCCAAAGTGGTAAAAGATTACTACGTCTTGAGAAAAAAATATTACTTTGTTCATATAATTACATTTAAAGGGACTTAAAGAATCACTCCAACACCATTTCGTATAGGCACTTTTTACTTTTAAAAAGTAATTATCGTTATATTTTAAGAAAAAAAAACCTTCAGGCTGAAGCCTCCCCCCAAAATGAAGTCCTGGACCCGCTAGTGATTTAAGATAATTATTCTAATCATGTAATAGGTCACTTTATTATATTTAATAAAGATATATTTTAATAAATTACAATGACTTATGTGCTTAATCGTTTTATTCAACGTTTCGATATTTCCTTACATAAATAGTGAGATCCTCTTCAGTATATTTTAAATTCAGCCTCGATACCCCAAGTCAATCAACACGCCACATTGATATATATATATATATACATATAAGATATCGATTATTAGTACTTTAATTTTTTTAAACAACAGTTAAAAAAAATGGTCTGTCAGAACAGGTACATAAGATTCGAATCATCCCATTTAATTCTTAAATAACTACCAGAGATGTGTTTGTAAAGTTTATAAAATAAACTTATTGAATTCTGTCTATTACGACAAAACATATAAGAATGTTAAATTTCATAATAAATTATTCAAAAATTAGACTTTATGCCCCAATACGCCCCAGCCACCTGACTGTTAATAGCAGCCATTATTTAAAGAAATAGAAAAAAAAATTAATAACTAATGCATAATAATAACAATTCGTGAATTGTTTAAAAGGGAAAATAGATGGGTTGGAGCATAGTTTCGGGCACGTTCTCCTTCAAGAATATTGGGTAACAAATTTTAGTCCGTAGCCAAGCTTTTGTGGAACTAATTAAAACATTTTATCATGTTCATAAATAACTAACGTGTAAATTAAATGATATCGATTTCATAAAAAGAGATTACCTCAGGAAACAAAATTCTTCATGCTCGTTAGATTATTTGAATAGGCGGATTAGCACAAATTTCTCATTTTAAAACACAAGCATAGCTACTAGCGTTTTCATAGGTCGTCGAGGTGGGAACTAAGAATGAGCTTCAAGGAAAAAAATAACGGGGAAAGCTAATCGCCTCTAATTTATCGACCCAGCGCTGAGGTAGTGGCTTGGTGCCTTCGACCTATCAGATCAAAGCTATGGGATGAATGCGGAAGTATCTGTAAGTCTTGAAAGGAGACGGCAGCTGGATCAATAAATCGGAACTAGCCAAATATTAATTAATCTTTTAGATTCTTCTTTCATTGAAAGAAGTGATTTTAAATGTGGTGTCAGGGAAACAAGTTACCATAAAATCCAAGAAATAAAATCGCCAATTACACACCTCCCTCCACCGTTCGCCGTCCAAACCAAGTTCTGTTTTATAAAAATATCACATTAATCTCACAGATTTATTTCATTAATAAAAAATCACTTTAACAAGGAGTTTTATTTCCCCTATTTTATAACGTTTTGACATTTAATGCCGTTTTCAAATATTTTAATAAAACCAACAGCCAGAAGAATCAATTAAAAAAATTTTTAGTGTACTTCTATATGGCAACAATATTTAAATTAATATTATAAAATTGCTTAGTTATACAGTAAGTCTGAAAATAATAACCAAGTATGGTATGGTAAAGAGTCCTAATATTTGAACAGGCTATCAATGTACAAAAATATAAAATGATGTAGGTATAGTTGACTGTAGATAAAGGAAATGTTATGTTTTAAACTAGACGGAATTCATTACCTTCATCAAGGCTAAGCAAAATGAGATACATGAATCTTATAAAATAAAGTAGGGTGACTATGGAGAAATATAAAAACCTAAAAATGAATGAAATATCATGTGATATGAAAAATATGTCTACATGACTTATGGAAAAAGATCTTTCCATAGCTCTCTTTCTTTTCAACTTTTTTCTCTTTCCTCTTATTCAATACTTACATTTAGTGATAAGCCAAGGAACAGGTTTTAGCAGATACCAGGTAAAAGGTCATTCAAACACTGGGTGCCCAGACCTGGTGATATTTTGCTGGAAAATGAAAATTGAATTATTTTGTTCTTTATTATTACTCGACAATCTTGAAACTAATCCAAACTTTCAAGTTGTTAGATTAGTGAGATGTCAGGTAACGGATTTTACCCGATACCAGGAACTGGGTAATAATGAGCCGTGGCCCAGTCAAAGAGAAAATGGTTTACTCAGTAATTGATTAACTTACACAAGGAGCCAGATGTGGTCAAGCATACCTGGATAACAAGATGAAAGTGGCCGAATCACATGATAATGAGATATTAAATTGTTAAATTTAATTTTTCAATCTTTAAGAATAATCATTCTAATATAAAATAAAAAAAACTGCGTAACTGCAACAATGAACTAAATATAAAAATTACTTCCAGAGAAATATGATATGGTCACTTTCATTTTAGAGGTCTATAAGAATTATCAGGAACCATTGGAAAAAAAAAAAATTAAGGAGGCTAATAAAATCAGGGTGTAACAGGCATGTTAACTAAGATGAACAGTATTTAGTTAAACTACATAATAGAAAAAAATATATACAAGATAGAATACAATAAAAGAAAATACAAGTAGTTAGTAGCAGCAAGATTTAAGACAATAGAATTTTTGTAACAGTGCTTGATAATAGAGAAACCAACCATAATTTTACTTAAATGGTCTTAAGCCCAATGAATAAAATAATAATAATAATAATTGACTATGACCATTGATTAGCAAGTTATATATTTTTTAAAATGAGTATATTTTTTTCTTTTTCCAACAATCCACACTACTTTTAAACTATTAGTTCAATATTTGAACCAAAAATTGCCAATGCCATAATACATGGAATAAAAAAAAAACTAAAACAATATTACAATATATTTTATAAGGAATTAAACAAATGAAAAGTAAAAAACTCTTAAATAATTTTTATTTTACAAGAGAAATTGAGGTTACAGAGAAAAAATAAAATAATTGACAGTGAAAAGAGAGATGTAACAGCCATTGAAGAATTCATAAAATGTATTTTGGAATGTTAGAAGAGTGTTGACACAATAACTCTGAATAATTTTGAACACCTAATGTATAAATAATTCTAGGATTAATATTGATGGGAAATAACATTTTATTCATATCACATCTTACAAGCATCATGAGTAAAACTAAGCAATAATAGAATAGTGCATGCAATTTCAAGCTGGTTGTAATATAGTACAGAATCTATAATTTAGTATAAGCTATTGAATATAGTATAGGGTTTTTGAATTATATTATAGAAATTATAAAAAGAAATGAATAGTGAAAGGAGAGCATTACAAGTCTAGATGAAATGAGTTGTGTGATGACAAATACCCCAGTAAATAAAATTAATATATTGATATAAGTAGATACCTATTTAAAGCAATAGAATATATTTTAAGTATATTAAACTCTGCTAATGGATACCATTAACTTGAAACTGAAAATCTAATATCTAAATAAAAATAAATGAATGGAAATCTTACTTTATCACAAGAAGTTCAGAAAAATCATAAATATAAATTTTGGAAAAAAGTAATTCAATAAGGATAGATAGAACAATCTATTGATTAACTATCCTAATTCTTATAATATTAACTGAAAGAAAAGATAAACAATTAACATTATTTAAATATATTTTTTCAATTTTCTAGGATGCCATTTTATGACTTTTAAAAAGGCTAATTGAGCTTCCCAAGCTGCGCACAATAGGCCTAATGAGGTCTAAAAAACAAAAAAAAATAAAACAAGGCAGCATTTTGGTTCAAAGGATTCATTTCTGGGAATAACAGCTTTCATCAAGATAAGCCGAAATCAAATCGCCATTCAGAGTCGAATAATACTGAATTGCTTGAGTCTATCAGCCAGG
Organism: Nezara viridula; assembly: GCA_928085145.1. NCBI lineage: Eukaryota > Metazoa > Arthropoda > Insecta > Hemiptera > Pentatomidae > Nezara > Nezara viridula. The sequence goes on along the minus strand of OV725078.1, from coordinate 140,254,536 downwards.
ATCAGTTAGTTATCAATTCAATCTAAAGATGTTAGATTTTTGAAAAGTACTGTAATGAGCCAAGAAAAATGGAAATTAAAAAAAAAAATCTACCAACTGAAAACACCAGACACCACAAGGCCAAGAGGCTCAAGCAAAAATTTGCCAATATGGATATGAAAAAAAGATTACACTTTGTGGAAACAATTTGAAAGAATACATACACAAAGTTTTAAAAAGGGCAGTACCCTGCTTCTGTCAATCAGAATAAAGTGATACTTCAATAAAATCACACTCCTGCCCATATTTCATGCCAAATCAGCTCCTCTCCCGACCGTCCTTACAACCCTGATGTCGCATTGTCTGACTATGGTCTTTTTGGGTCCATACCTCATTTTTTGAAAGGCCGATGCTTCGATGGACAATGGTGATGTCAAATCAGGAAAAAAAATCCTCACTAACCAAATCCAACTTTTAGCAGAAAGATGGGTTAAAGTAACTGACAATGATGGCCTATATTTTGAACAATAATTTTCATATGTAGATGTTATACTGAAATTTAAATAAGACTTATTTCACTCATAAAGAATTCTGTAACAATCTAGTAGGATACATAGCAAGTAAATAAATTATACAAGGGAAGCTTAATTTTTCCTAATTACATAAAATAAATATTATTACAAAATCTTTTTAATACCAAATTTCTATCATAACTTAAAGCAAATTAATCTCTGATTGTGGATACCATTAACTTGTTAATTGAAATATAGTAGCAAACAAACAAAATAAATAATATATAATTGTTTTAAAGAAAATTCTAAAAAATCAAAAACTTACATTTTTTTCTTCCATTACTATGCAATGTTTGTAAATATTATACAATTTGCAACTATGCCAAGAAAACAGGAATAAATACCATTCTTACAATATAGATTAAAAATATAAGCAATAAATAAAATACAAAAATGGCAAACAATTTTACTTAACCTTTTAAGCTAACTAAACTGATTATGGAAATATATTTTATCAATTTAAAGGGATAAGTATTAAAATAATTCACAGTAGATTTATTTAACTTACTATCATAAACTAAAATTTCATTAAAACCTTGATTAAAAATAAAATGTTCGTCTTCCATTGAGAATGTATTTATTTATCCTAAATACACAATAATCCACCAACAGGCACTGCAACTATGCTCAATTACACGTGATTGGTTAATGAATATATCAAAATTATACAGTAGATTACATAACATTGTAGAAGACATCTTCTTGCTTCTTAATAATTCATTTTGTTTCTTATGTAAATCTCAAAAAATTTAACAAAATACCGACTCTATCAATTCAATATCTAATAAAACATAATATAACTAAAGAATTTAAAGGCACTCAGACAAGTGCATTTACATCAATACTGAGCATATTGGAAACATAGTTAGTCGAAAAGATATAAAGCTTGTTGTTGATAAAGATTCTAAACAAAATCTTTTTTTCTATTTTTCCAAAACATATTGTTTATTTTAGTAGAATCACATTTAAAATAAATAAAAAAGAACTTATGTAACCTCAATAACATGTAGAAATAATATTTATTATTCATAGTGGTATCATTAAGTTGTACATTTTCCCAGAACAAAGGGAGTAGTGTAGATATATTCACCATTGAAAATAAGAATTTGTAGTCCTCCACACTTAAATACCACTATGTTAACATTCATTTTGTTTTATAATGACAGTAAATATTTAAAATAGATAAATGAATGAAAAAATAATATTATTGTGGTATAAAATTCCCTTAAGAACAAAAAAATAGTTCAGATATTAACTACACAAGTCAATTACTTGTTAGTAGTAATTATCTATAAGTACTAATTGTTATTGATAAAGCACATACTGTTTCTATTAACAAAGTGTCTTGATTATGAAGCAGGAGAATTAATAAGCATTGTTTAAAGGAAAAGAGGATTGGCAAATAGAGATAGGTTAAGAATTCAAAAAGATGTATTAAAACAAATGACAAGGATTTGCAGAATCAAGAAGTTGAAGGGTATATAAAAATCAATAGCTTGAGACCTTGTATTCAGAGAGTGAATAAACATGAGTGAGAAGATCAACAATGTAGGAAGGTTTTTCAAATTTGAGGAGTAGAAATAGAAATACAGAAAGGAAGTATTTTCCTTAAAAAATAGGATAAAGCCACTTCAACTAAGTATACCAAACCAACAGGAGACATATGAATGCCAGGAAAACCAGATGATGAATGTTAAGAAACAATAAGTCTCTTCAGTCTCATCTCATAGATTAATTTATAAATATAAATAAAAACAAATTATGCTTTTCTTCAAATGGGCATGTAAAAATACAAAATAACTACATTAATTCACTTGAATAACAAGATAAAGAATAAATATTTACAAAAAAAAAAAAAATCATGTTAAATAATACGTTTAACTTTTTATTTTTAATAATTTGAAATTTATTTATTTAAACACTTACATTAGTTGAAAGCAATATTATCAACATAAACAACAAATATGCTCATTGGTTACACATATGTTTAATAAGGCTGTTTATGGTTTCAATTTATTTAAATAAAACAATATCCATTTTGTTTTTCTATAAGTGATTTTTGAAGAGAGAATTCAGAAATATGGATAATGTAATTAAATCACATTGAGTGATTTTAGAAAATTTATTTATAATATTGCTATATAATTCTTATTTTTACAGTTTTTTAGCATAAGGCATGAACAGCACCTTGGGGGACACAAGCGATTTCAGTTTGATACCACTGGAGAAGAAAAAACATAATTTTTGACTCTTCTTATAGCATGTTCCTCCTAGCATGGATTTTGAGTTACAGTAAATATTTTTTTTTTTTTTAGAAAATATGATCTAAATAAATGTCAATAAAAGTAAGGGATATTTATAGAGAACACCGTCAACAATACAAACTGAATAGAACCTCAGATGATCACACGGTTATGGAATTCAGAATGTAACCAACCAAAAGTACCTTTATAAGAATTTACATACCAGCTTTAAAATCTTAGAACAATTTCTTACTCACAAAACTTAATGTTATATGTGATTGAATTTATGGTCTACTTCTTTCTTCATATCATGGGTCGTTTCACATTATTAAAATCGTTACTGCTATAATTAGGTCACGATTGTGGAATTCACGCTCAAGAGAAAACAATCCCCCAATGGATCCTTTTTAGTTGAGGTCATTCTTTAACAAATATCTAAATAGATCTGTCATCAATTTTTAATGTTTACCTTTTAAAACCTATCTTAAACAATTAATACTATTAATTGTAGTTATTTTGCTAAATAATATGAAAAAATGATTATTTTTGTCGAAAGGAACCATGAGTTTCAGTTAATTTCTATCAAAGTATTTTGGGTACTAGTTTCAAAGCACTACTCTTTCAGCAATCTTGGTTGATGACAGGTTATCCACAATGTTTCAGATAAGGTTAACAACAGATAGCAGCAGGCAGCTCCACTATTGCGTAGGGGTAGTCTTGTCAGTCACTGACCCCTCCACCTTATGTTCATTACAAATAATTACCTAATACAACCTTTAGAATATATATTACGAGCCTTTTTTTTTTAACTTGTCGTCTTTTTTGTCTCTTCAGTATTTTGACGAAGCAAACTTTCTATTTTCAATGTTATTTATAGACACATATTACCTCAATCAATTTTTTGTCCTATTATATATTTCTTTATGGTTATTGTGTTTATATAGTGTCTGTTTGGTTATCCTAAATTAAAGAAGTTGATTAACTCAAGTTTTGTTTTAATTGTGACACTTTATCTAAAATTGTATTATTTCTAAGAAGAAAGTTAAAACAATTTCAATTTTTGTTTCCCACCAATGATAATCACAAACCCCTGTACTTTTTCGAATTAGTATCCACAATAACTAGGAATAACAATACTTAGGAAGCTAGGAATTCGATTAAAATCCATATGGATATTCAAATGGAAAGTAAAAACTGGATTCAACAAGACTATGATACAAAAATTTAAATTAATTTATAAAACCATGTGATACTAGAAAAATAATAAATGAAATCCTAACACATTAACTTGTCCAATATTAAACAATTGAAGTTGTTAATATCTTATGGAAATATGTAATATCTTAATAAAATTGTAATATCATGGGTGATAAATATTCATGATACAGCCATTATAAAGTTTTTATTGGCGGCGACGTTTCAATCCAAACATGTGGGTCATCATCAAGGCGTGTTCCGAGAACTGAAGGTATTTAAGTACTTGAATACCTTCAGTGCTCGAATCACGCCCTGATGATGACCCACATGTTTGGGTTGAAACATCGGCACCAATAAAAACTTTATAATGACTGGGTCCCGAATATTTATCACCCATGATATGTAGAACAGTCAACTAACTTCCTTCAAGAAGTTGTAATATCTTAAAATGTTGATAACATGGAAAATCGATATTTATTTCCTACAAAGCAAAAATGTTGGGAAAAGAATGCAAACTTTAAAAAAAGGCAGGTAATATGTAACCTAAACGATATAATTTCTATATTTACTTAAAATGAAATGAAGGTGAGGTGGAGGGGACAAGATCAGACAAGACTACCCCTCCGCAGTAGTGGCGCTGCCTGGTGCTATCTGTTATAAACCTTGTCTGAAACATTGGGAATAACCAAGTATCAACCAAGATGGCTGAAAGAATAGTGCTTCGGAACTAGTACCCTATTTTGATATTCACCATTTAATAAAACAAATATTAGTAATTTATAGTGTATTTTTTTCCCTACTAGGACATTTCGAGAATGCTTTGAACCCTTCTTCACCTCATGACATGCCCCATTATTAGGTTAGTCCCAGAATAGGTTTGGTCAATAACTGAAGTAGAGGAGGGTGTGAGAGGGATCCTCCAAGTGGAAATAAAAAAACATATAAATTACAAGTGTTTGTTTTATTAAATCAGACCTATAGGCAACGTGTGAAGATGAAATAAAAATTAATGAAGAAAGATGCCCAAGAGTATGAACTAATACATTTATGTTATGCTTAATTCAGTTTAACAGGAAGGTGTGGAGATCGGTCGTTGTAATTTAATTTCGGGCGGTCTTAGTTTAACATGTGAATTCTCATGATTTTATCTAAAGAGTATCCATTCGAGCTTATGTCCAGTTGCCTGGACATAAAGCTTAGATAACATCTGTAAGGACCAAATAAAGAATTAAAATTGTTTTTTCATAAGAAAAAATATGTATCATTTTTTTGTTTTTTTCTCACACTTTCTACCTCATTTTCGACTCCTACTTATTACCACTCCCTTTTCAACCTTTGAATTCATAGACCCCAACTCTTGCCATATAAACTGTCAATTTTAAACCCTTTTCAGATTTGCCTCCCTTACCAACAATTCGATTTAATTAGGACCAATAAACGTAGGTTATGGCTTTGTTTTAGTTAGTTCAATGCAGTCATGATTAATAGAACGGAACAAGATAACTGGTGAAGGTGACGTAATGCTCTTAGTCATAGTTTAGATAAGAAAACTATTTTACTGGTGAAACTGATATAATGCTTTGTATAAGTGGAATGAAAATAAAATAATTGAGTATCAGAAAAATGAAAGAGTATTAGCAAATCCCAAAACTTAAATGTGATACAAAATAATAGTTCAGGAATATTCACTAATCAACAAACACATTATAAAGGCCTATTCCAAAAAGTAGCAGGCATTTTTTAGTTATGCCTTTTACACCTTCCACTCATTCATTTCATCTAGCATTAGAAGTGTAATCTATTAAATTATTTGTTATCAATTAAACATATCAATATTAATACAATTGTTGTAGATTTATTAAAGTTACTCCTGGAAAATGATACTTCATTTGATAAAAACACGTTAAATACATGCATTTGTTATGTAAAAACATATAAGGCTCTCTTAACCATAATTTGCATTATGACAGAAGCTTATATGTTATAGTAGGCATTTGACAAGTAATCAAAACGTTAAAAATAAAAAAGCAAACTAAAATATCATTAATAGCTTGATCACAGATAAAATGCAGATTTTCCATTGATAATATGCCAAGAGAACACATAATATAATACATTCCTGAAGCAAAGTACTTGTTTCTTCCTTCTTTATTTCATTTCTCCTGTAAACCTCAAAAGAACAAAATGCCGAATCTAACAAGTCAACAATAAATAAAATATTACTAATGACAGAAATTAAAATATGTAATGAGCAACTGATAAAACTATTCAAAAAATATAAAACCACTCACATTTTAAGATTATCACAACTCACTAGGCGATAAGCGAAGGTGTAATGTCAAAGTCAAGCCTCAAACACCAATGTTTGGATTCAGAAGGTTACACTGACTGTTATACATATAAACACCTTTTTTAATTATAACAACTATTTTGAAGTCTTGCTTTAGAGTACGTTTTTTAAACACTCGATCCCGTCATTACAATAGACATTCCCATAACCAATTATTAAGAAAAAAATGAGAATGGATTTTTAAAAAAATAGAAAAAACATAAAACATTCTAACTCTATTTTCAATAAAATTTTCAAATCATTGGAAATGGTATTTTTTCTTTTACAAGTAAATAAGTATCTTGAACAAGAGGTAAAATATATATTTAAGAGATTTAATTTATATCAAAAGTAACTCGTGAGATTAATTTTTTAACTGATCGAATCGAAAATAAAAATTTTAATTTTATAGAAATAGAAAAATATACATTTCCATTCTAATGGATGAAAAACATAAAAGCATGGTTTGATTTTTTATTATTTAAAACCATTGATTTAAACCTTGTTAGAAAAACAATATTTACCGGCTAATTTCAAATAACCGCTCACTTCTTGGGAAAGTGTGCAATTTCCCTATCAGCAGGGTTGCCAGGTTGGGGGGTTTTCCCTAGATTTAGAGCTGTTTTACTTCTTAGTGTTTTTATTTTAAGAGAAAAATGTTTTTTTGTGTGAAAAAATTTATACTTTTTAATGCGTTCCCCATTTTTCTCAGATTAAAAACTTTCTAAATGGGTGGAAAAAACTAATTTGAAAACACCCCGTGAATTTTTATTATTAATTTATTGTAAATGTATTCACCAAACATACATGATAATAAGTAGGACTAGAATTTTCGTGTAGTAAGAAATGGCTAATTTGTAAATTAAATGTATTAATTTGTGAAGGATGTGTAAATATATTTAATTCATTTATACATTTAAACATAAAAATGAACTACTCATTGTCAATTCTCTGCAGTTGAACTCCCCCGTCTTGACCAAAAAGTAGAGGGACGTCTAGCTCTTTTAAACTCCCCCCTCCCTCCCGGATCAGGTGATGATTTTTTATTGCTATATTATAGTTAATATGGACGTAGACACCATCCAGATTGAGGGGCACAGAACGCGATCCGCGATATTTTTGTATAGCTCACAAACGGATCCACGATTTAATTTTGGGGGAGAGAGGCTTCAGCCCGAAAGATTTTTCTTGTATATATATATATATATATATATATATATATATTAGGGTAATTATTACTTCGGAAGAAAGAAAGAAACTAACTACCTATATGAAATGGTGTTTAAGTGATTCCTAAAGTCCTTTTAAATGTAATTACGCTAACAATAATACTTAAAGCGATATTTTTTAAATATTTTTTTCCATAAAACATGGTTATATTTTACCATTTTGTGGGAAGGGAGAGAGGCTTCAGCCCGAAAGCTCCCCCTCCCGTAGATCCGCCCGTGCTCTATGGGACTTTAATAATGCAATAGATAGTAAGTAATCCAAGTAGCCAGCCCGGGCAGAGAACGCAGATCTTCGCGACAGATCGTGTTCTATGTTCTATATAGTATTTAGCTTTGCCCCCTCAGTTTCCAATTTCCAGGTATATTCCTACATACAAGAGTTTTAGCAATAAATATAAATTAGCAATGGTCTACAATGAATAATGAAATATTGGGTGGGCAAATAAGTCCTTTCGGTTTTTCGGTTTATTTTTATGTCACTATGATACACTTCTTATTTGATGAATTAACCACTAACGTGGATTGTTTGTCCTGTTTTTAATATGTCAACAACTATATGTCCTGTTTTTAATATGTCAACTCCTGTTAAAACTAGCTTAGTATTGTGTTTGCTATTGCACTGTGATGATGGAAGAAAATGTCATTCATTATCAGCATGTTTTGTATTATTTTAAAAAAGGTAAGTGTGCTGCAGAAGTTCGTAGAAAAATTTGCAGCGTTTTTGGGGATGGGCCCTTAACCGAATGCATCTGTCGAAATTGGTTTGCCAAATTTCATTCAGGAAATTTTTACATCAATGATGCTCAACGGTCTAGTCGCTCACATGAAATTTAAATGTTAAGGCCCTTTGTTAATTAAAATCCCATCCAATCTGTGCGAGAGATTGCTATGGCCCTAAATGTGTAGCATAGAAGCGTAGACAACCATTTGCACAAGCTCGACTATGTTTCCAGGCTTAATGTTTGGGTCCCTCACATGCTTTTTTTTTCGAAAAGCACAAAAAAGTGTTATAACTTCAATACGACTTTAGCTATCTACAAGACATTTAGCAGGAATTTAGGGCCACATAAATTACACAATATGGCATCAACAGGACCTTCGTAAACAAACTACAAGTAGAGATAAAAAAGAAAAACCTGTAAGGAGTTTTTGTTTATTTATTCCTTATGTAGGCATTAAATCAAAAAACCATTCATACTGCTTTGAAGAGCAATAATTCAGCTTTCTAACGGATATAGTAACATCGAATTCGGAGAACATCCTGAAGAGTTATGAATGATCGGAAGGGTATTGTGTTCCACCAAGACAACACTAGGCCCCGCACCTCATTGGTCACTCGCAATAAATTATTGAGCCTTGGATGGGGCCTTTTACCCCCCCCCCCTCTCCCCCCTCAGACATTCTATGAACATGGCATCATGCGGATAGTGGAAAAATGAGAAAAAGTCTTATTAAATAGTGGTCAATATATTGTAGATTAAAATAAATTTTATGTCTATGATACATTGTATTTTATTTCACCCTGAAAAATCAAAAGGACTTATTTGCCAATCCCATATTAAGTTCAAGCTACTCTCTTTAATATATGTTTTTGTTTGTTAATTAAATTATTTTGATTTTCGGCACTATTCATTCATGTAAATGAAGGAAAAAAAAATAATAGATTCTATCGGGTTAAATGTTATTAGTTTTTATTATTATTAGTTTCAACAAATAATTCTCAGAAACTTCCCTTGCCCATCCAAAAGTTCTATAAAGTCACACTATAATAATTAAATCAGTGGTAACAACCAATTGAGTCGCTTATTTCCAAAGTGAGCCCTAATCAGTTTTTTTTTTTTGGAAATCGAGATACTTATAGATTCCTGTATAAAAATATCCAATAAACTTGATGGTGCAATTTTTTTTTTCTCAAAAACTAACCTAAATATTTTTAAAAGTTTTGGGAAATAAAGTTATTTTCCAAGCTGTTTTTTTTTTTTAATTGTAAGGATCTTGCATTTTCCAAGTATTAAAAGAAAATTAAAGCATATCCTCATAACCTTACCAAATAGCTATGTTTTTCGATAAAGGCCAGTTATAAAAAAGTCTTAACGAATAGGAAACGGTTGTTTTTGGCGTTTCACTGTTACTTTTAAGATTTTTTGTGAAAATATTTATTATTGCTGCTATTTTAAGGAAAACTTTTTTATGAAAAGTGTTGATTAACATTTTATCATTTCTATTCGAATCGCCTCATTTGGAGGTATCCTAACACATAGACCTCCACGCCCATGTTTAAGGAATGAGCGCAGCCAATTCAAAACATACTCTCAGTGTCAAAATGTTAGACACGCCCATTGAAATATTATATTTTTTAAAATTTATTTATTGAGTATTACTACAATCTGTCACCTGGACGTTAGTTATAGTGAGGTGGAATAACATTCACACTATATGTACAGAAAAATATACAATAAATAGAAGCAAAATAACAATAAATAATAATCAAAAAGTATATACAATAAATGAAATAAAATAACTTAAAAATAATAAAATTAAAACAAAGCAAAAAGCACGTGGATACCTATGTACACTATTTACAATCAGGCGAGAGAACTCCGAGGCGGGCTTGTCCCTCCATCTTTGGAGAGAAAATCTGGACTCCAGGAGAACCCTGCGCTACTCTCTCAACCATATCACTCGATATTGATCGAGAGCACTTTAGCCACATACACTCTTATCTTGAGCGGAGAATCTGGCCATTGTCAGAACTCCAATATATACAATCTACAAAAGCTCGAGGGGCCACTGCCGTTTCAACCTTCTTGGAGGATAATAGGAATGGTTGGTGCTTGTTAGGGATTTTGCAAGAGGATTTGGATGTTACGTAAGGTTCTGGTGAAATTTGGAGAATTTTTCTGGGATAAGGTCTAGGATAAATGGGATGTTGAGGTCAGGATGTAGAGTTTTATTAGTTATATAGAAGGGAGCATCGACTATTGTTCGAAGGACTTTTGACTGGAAGGATTGGATGCGTTTGATACTAGAAAATTTTGCTGTTCCCCACAATTTTAGTCCGTAAGTCCAAATAGGTTTCACTATTGTCTTGTAGATCAGTAACTTGTTTCCAATAGAAAGTTTAGACTTTCTGTTTAGTAGTCTGTATAGTTGGCCGTATTGTCGTTTAAGTTCCTGTCTTTTAAGTCTTCTATGACGGTTCCATGTTAATCTTCGGTCTAAGAGAAAGACAAGATACCGGAGAATTCAGTAACCATTGAAATTAAAAAATATTTTCAGTGGGACAATCTTCTCAGGTCTTGAGGATTATTTAAGTCCTATATCTGTAAATATTGACATTTTATAAGCGTCAAAATGATAGAGACACTTATTGTTAACTATTTTCTTAATCCTCTAGAGTAGAAATGGTTAAAATTTCATTTCTACTTTAGTGCAGTATTAAATTTGTTTCAAAATAGACCTAAAAAGAACGTGAGTTATGGGGGAAAAAAATTGTTTCTCCAAAGAAGAGCGCCGTTTGATTTTTTCACTCCACAAGAACGAGATGAGTTGTAGGGAAATAGCCCGCAGAATCAAGAGGAATTTTTCATCGGTCGCGAAGTTTATTCAGCACGGGGAGACATATGGAACCCACCGTTCTACTGGGAGGCCTCCTTGAACATTTTCCAAACCCCCAACTCCTAAAAAAACGTGATGATTACTGTTTGGTGGGCTTCATTTGGTTTGATTCCCTACAGCTTCTTAAATCCTGGATAAACCATCAATGCCTAATCGTATTGTAACCAAATTAATACAATGCATCGTAAATTGTCAATAATGAAGCCATCTTTGGTCAATCGGAAGGAGCCATTTTGTTGGATGACAACGGCTGTCCACATGTCTCACGTGTAAGTCACAAAAACTGTTGAGCTTTGATATGAAACTATGCCACATCCGCCCTACTCTCCGTACCTATCCGCCTACGGATTATTTTAGACCCCTGGACCACTACTGACGTGACAAAATATTTAATGGACAAAGAGAATTATAATATGCATTTTTGGAGTTTATCAATTCTAAAGATGGGAAATTCTATTCCGAGGGAATGGAAAAGTTGCCAATACGTTGGCAGAAATGTATTGATAGTAGTGGAGCCTATTTTGATTCAATAAAACAGTTGTAAATCTTTATTTTTTCTAAACAGACATTTTTTCACGTTTTTAAGTGTTAATTACACAGTTTTAAATATTTTTATTTTTACTGCACGATTTTGCACATTTTGAGGTTTTTCGAATTTTTACTGCACGAAGATCCGATCTTTACATATAACAAATATATTTTAAAACATAAAACAAATGGTTTCAAAATTACCTGAATATCTATTCAGAAATCGTTTAAACTCTAAATTTTGCTACAAAAAAGATCAATAGAGATAGTTTCTGGCCCAGAAAGGAGTGGAATGGAAGTGGAACTGCAGCGATATCTGTTGACTAACGATTGAACTAGTGTTTTCTAAACTTTACACAAGGTAGCGCTAACAAGGCCAACATCAATATTTTAAAATCAGACCTCATTCAACTATATTACAAACCCAGAATACCATTTATAGAATTAATATTCTAAAACAGTAAGCGCTAAACGTTATATTTAGAACTTCAAAGCAGCCAAATTGAATAGTTCAGCCCAATTAAACATAATACAAGGCATTTTATCTCAGTGACTCTATCTATGAACAGTTTTTTTAAGCTTAATGAATTCTGTGAACTGTTCCTGAAATTACATTGGTTCCATCTCTTGTCAAGAGAGATTGCTGTTTGTTCAATATTTAGCCAATGATTCTTACTGTCTGTAGTTAAATTAAGTTTATAGCTTACAAGTGAAAGAAAATTATATTAGAAACTCTATATTTTTCTATATATTTCATTTCATAGTATAATAATTCAATCCCAAAAAAGTTTAAGTTCATTTAGGAGCAGTTATTTCAAATAAAATTCATTATAAATTGAAATCAAAATATGTGTGTATGTGTGTATTTATATAGCAGTTTACAATTGTGTAACTATTTTAGTCAAATAGTTATAATGTTGAAAACATTTTAAAGTTTTTCACAGCGGAATTTAACCAAAGACACAATAGATGTTGTCACAGCTCTCCATCTTCTAACTCCCAGCTGATGTAGATCTATCTCATTGTTGTCCAACCTTTTCATCCTAGAAAATTTTATTATTTTCTATTTTTAATTTTATTAATTCATTTGTTTTTTTGGGATTCATAGGGGTACACTTTAAAAATTAAAATAAAATAACAACAAGTGTGAACAACAAAGTTTTGAAAAATTGTGGACAAAGGCAGGTTGTTTTTGTTATTCCCACATTTTGAAAGAAACTAATTTACAAAAAAAAAAAAAATATATATATATGACATCTTCTCCATGATATAAATCAAATTTAGAAAATAGCCTCCCATTTTGTTTTGGGTTGGATACATCCTTGTTTCCATTCTAATCAAAATTAATGTCTTATTTATAATAAGTAGCACATTATTTTACAGTGATTAACAGAAGTCATTCAAAACAAATCAAAAATTAAATTAAAAACTGTTAAAATAACTTACTTTTAATTTTTAATTTAAATTTGAAAAATGTTATCTTCTTATATTTATGAGGCCTGAAAGTTTGGTATTATTTAATAATGTTTTGAAATTATTGAGTAATATTATTGAGTAGTCTAATTATTGAGTAATAGTCTAATTATTGAGTAGTCTTTCCTCCGATGATTTTTAATTTTCTTTAAATTTGGAAAACTTGATAGTAGCTCTAAAAATTTTATAGAAGCATTCTCTGCAAAAGGCTGGCCGAAACCTTTTGATTTTTTTATTTAAAGTGTAATTTTAAAATATGTATATTATACTTTCTTTTCACATATTCAGAGAATATTTGTCTCAGATTATTTATTTTCTCTGTATTCTAGTAAAAAAAAAATAATCAAGGATTTTTAATATAATTATAGCGGATATTTTTGGATAGATTGTAACATTTCAAAATCAAAGATTTAAATTCATAAAAGTTTGAACCAAATGGAGTCTTGAATAAATTTCTGACATAGGTGGTTTTATTTTTCAGGGGTACTTTCTTTAATTGATGCCATAGAGTTTTTTCAAAGATATAATTACAATTGTCACTTCAAAATCCACTTAAACATCAAGAAATGACGTTTCAAGCCACATTGGCTCATTATCAAGTTATCTATAATTAAAAATGAAAATGTTTATTACTAAGCAATAAGTTGATCTGATCAATGGTTCTGTATGTCCTAATTTAATTAAATTATAAAAATTTGTTGTTGAGATATTATCAAAATTTAAAACATATGGTGTAAAGAACTACCTAAATATCTTCATATTCCCTTTTCTCACTTTATCATATATTACCAAAAATTTTCCGGTCATCCGAAAATAAAATACTATTATTGCCATTCTGTATTATCCTGTATTTTATACAATGTTTGTGAAATAAATAACTGTAACATATATTTTATATTGTGAGTGTTATATGTAAAAACATAGTATTATTAGAGTGTTGAATAATTAATTTTATTTACTTTATAACTTACTATGCAGAGTAGTCTTTCCCTTTTTATTGGTTAAAGTGAACTGTGTTAATTGTGCTACTTAGAGAAGTATGCCCCTTACAATTTAGAATATAGTATTGTTATTGTTTAATATTTATATTTTCTAACAATGAATCACGTAATTAAATGTAGATTTCATTAAGAATATGTGCATAATGCTCGCTGATATTTTAAGGCAGATTTAAAATTCACTGAATTATTTATATTACACTAGCAGATCCAGGAGAGGGGCACAGAGGGAGCGGGTGCCCCCTCTGGTATGTGAGAAAAAAATGTATCTTGAAAAAAGTAACTAAACAACCAGAACTTTTATTATTGTTGTTTTAGTTGAAAAGTGAATTGTATTATACAAATATTTTGTATTTATACTTTGCAACCCAAAACAACTTTAATTTTAATTTTTAAAAATTGAATATTCACCCTAAATATTCTTCATTTATTCACAAAATAGCTGGCTATTGTAGCTGGAAGTAGTTGCTAGATGGCTATGATCCCTTTGAAACTATCTCTAATTGAATTTAAGGAAATAAATTATGCAAAAATGTTGAGTTTCAAGTTCATAGCCGTCAATAATTCAGTTAAGGAATTTTGACCGCCATTTTATTATATATATTCTATTGTTTTTCTAATTTTATTGTTTCCTGCATATTTAGTAATTTTACATTGCTAACATCAAATTTGTGATCACTTATTATACTATGATTTGTCAATGCTGTTGCTTTTTAGTTATTTAATTTTTAATATTTGTTCTATGCTGTTTTACCTGTTTTGAGATGTTTCTCCTATGTATTGCTTCAGACATCTCACACATTTAATTTTGTATACATCATAATTTGTGTTGTGTTATTTTAATCTTATCTTTCATATTTGATAAATGATTCTCCAATTTATTATTATTATATATCCCAAACCATTATTTCTCAGTTTTCCATGGTGAATGTACGATTCTTTAAGTAGCTTTAATCAGTAGTTTGAATAGTTTTTCATAGTAATTGCTTTTTGCAATGATAAGCAAATCATCAATGTATTTTATTGGTTTATTTTCAATTTTATTTATTACATAAAATTTCCTCTAAAAATAACCACTTAATAGTACTGATAACCGATTTTCCAGAGCGTTTAGCTCTTTAAAATAATCTTCACTAAATTTAAAGAA
Organism: Nezara viridula; assembly: GCA_928085145.1. Taxonomy (NCBI): domain Eukaryota; kingdom Metazoa; phylum Arthropoda; class Insecta; order Hemiptera; family Pentatomidae; genus Nezara; species Nezara viridula. Next base: position 140,239,223 of record OV725078.1, on the reverse strand, counting down.
ATTATTGCTCAAAAATAGTTTTGGTTCACACATAATATTTGTTGATTTCATTGATTTCTTAATAGTGTTCCAATTTTCATAAATATTACTTTCACTTACCTATATATGTAATACATAGTAAGTATTGCGATGGAGAAAATTTTTGAGTCTGAGTTTTCAACAGAAATACATGCTTTGAGGTCTCCTGAGTCCAAATAACCAAGTCCCGTAAAATAGTCTGTGTGTGTGTGTGTGTGTTTGTTTGTACATTATCAGTCTAGCTCAAAAACAAAAAGTCTTATGAAAGTGAAATTGCATATTTAAGGTTTTTATAAGCTTTTGGTGTTACAACAACATTTTTGTCAAAAACGGCAAACCGAAAGTGTTACTTTATATAATCCATTTAACACATTTTTACGATTTTCTCAAAAACGGCTCAAAGGATTTTGATTAAACTCAGTATATCATTGTATTATTAAGCAATTTTTAGTATAATGTAGGTTTTATTTTCATTGATGTTCTCTATTAGTGCTTAAATGGCTAATTTTCAATATTGTCTTCCTCTAAAGTACCTTTATTTTTTTTAACTTGAAATACCATTTCACATTAATCTTTAATATAAAAAATAGTTAAATATAAAATATGAAAGAATTTAATAATTAACTAAAGGAGAAATAAGAGATCATAATGGATAATAGTTGAAATAGAGGAATCAAAGGAAGGAGCTCACCATACGGACTCCGACAAGAATATGTTCATATACATATGTGATTTTCATAAATACTATCGTTGGTATTATTTAATATTTAATTGTATAGAATACAGTGATATAAAAGTTAAAATTTGTATATATGAAGGTATTATACAAAATAAAAATACCCACAATGAACTGTAAATAAATATAGTGTCAATAATTTTTATTGTCACTTCCCCTTTGTCTAAAAATACTTATTTCTGCTAAGAAGAAGGTGGTAAATGAAAATCGTGTGATGCGCGCACCAGATTTTGTTTTATACACTCCTTAATTGGAATGCTGGCGAATAATTCCTTGATATCAAAACCAACAATATCATAAGGAAGACCAATAAAAAACTGCTTGCAGAAGCTGATTAGAAATTTCTTCATATTTTATATTTAACTATTTTTTATATTAAAGATTAATGTGAAATGGTTAATTATTTAGTTTTTAGTTTATACAAAGTCAGTGAATTTCATTATAATTTGAAGGCAAGGAGGTAATGGAGGGGAGGGCATGTAGATTGAAGTAATCGATCAGGAAGTCTCTCTATAGCAATGCCACAATAGTTGCCAAAAGACTGAAACGATGGTTAGATAAAGTCAACAAAGATGCTGCAGAGCTGTATGTACAAAAACAGAAAGCAGGAGCTAAAGATAGGTAGAAGTGGAGGATACTGGTCCAGGCAGCCAAATATCCAAAGGTCTGTAAGGTCCAAAGAAAAAAACAAAACAAAGTTCCCTAACGGACAGTAGTAATAATTTACACCGAGTCTTTTTGACTGAATAATATTTGACTGAAGTTAAAGTTGTTTCCCTCTCCTAAAAGTGTACTCAGAGAAAATCATGGCTTCATTCGCTGCATGGACCACATCAAGGTGATAAACGAATTACTCCAAGATGTGTCGTAGCAACTGAGTTGATCAAAATTGTTATCCTCTCTTTAAAATCATCCATTGTATTCGGTATTAGCTGAATATAAACATTATCCCTGGTTTATTTCAGCTGGAAAAATTTCAAGGTGTTATATCTGGGAATCTTAGAAGCCATGTGAAGAGGGCTAGATTCTATGCAGTCTTGAAACTCTGCATGCTGTGAAATAAGCTTCGACATTGATTTGTCTTTTGAAGAAGTCTCGTACAGATAGTATTCAACATTTATAAACTCTATTGAGTTGACTAAAAAATAGGATTTGAAGAAATTTTTTATTTAAGTGATCTCTTTTTCTTATTAGAAAACTTTACAATCGTTATTTTTTCAATTTACTTCACCTAGTGGGTGTAATTTATCCATGAGGGCCAACCTAAGAGGAATAAACTGTTATGTTGCACGACAAAAATATGTACTCTCAACTGCAAATAAAAAAAATATATCTATGTAATTTATACATATTTATATAAATATGATAAATGTAATATTCATCAAAATTATAATCAGATGTGTTTTTTAAAGTCAAGGTAGGAAAGAAAATAACTAACATGCATAATGAAACAACAATTTTTAACTGTAAATTGTGATAAGAGTATGTTCTTAGTATGATCAGCCAGCGGTCTTGGCCCTTAGGACTGAGTGCAGGAATTAAATGATCCCTAGGCTATACAATTTGAAGATGTCAGGCTTAATGGAGAATAACAACAATGTTTTTTTGTTGTATTTGAACTATTTGTAATATTTTGTTCTATTTCTCTTCTTCTTCTTCTTCTTCTTAATCGTTTCCTCTTCTACTGCTGAGCGGTATAACATCTTCCCCATGAAGTAATGAGAGAGCTGGCCTGAAAGCTCTAAAGGAGGCAATCCCTCCATCAGGCTCTGGGCACAGTAGGCCCATAACTTACTTGCCCGGGACCTATCTTATGTTCTATTTCTTAGCAAATAAATATTTTTTTCAAATTTTAAATGATTATGTCAAGTTTTTTATTGCTTTTCCAATGGCCTCACTATTTTTTCATTGTATTATTTAGTAGTGGAATATTTTTTTATTAATATCTTTCATCATAACTTTATAAGTGTGTATGTCAAATCTTGTCTAAAAATGAAAATAAAGTATTTGCTCTGGAATACTAAAAGTTTAGCCAGAATAATACCAAATAATTATTTAATATGTGAGAAAATGGGAAAAAGAAGAACATCTACTTTAAAAACATGATTTCTATTAATGAATTTCTTATTTCTTTTTATAACATTTAAGACTTAATACAATCAATATTAAATACTTATATACTTTTCATTATTCCTAACTTTATATATTTTATAATAAAGTTGAATACATCAATTGTAATATACATGAGAAATTTGGAGCCTTTAATATAAAAGCCTTACAGATGAAATGCCAACAATGCAATAAATAACGTTATAAAGCAGCTCCTCAAAAATAATTAATATTACAAAGAATATTATACATGCTCAGGGTCAGCAATAACTCATAAAGTAACTATTGAATTAATAAATTCTTAATTTTTCTTAATCAGTTTTTCCATCACATGAATTTTCAATTATTTTGAATTTCTATTCAAAAATATTTATACATATAACAGGATCCAATGAATCTAAATTTTAACATTTATAATAATGTATTAGTTCAGAGGTATAAATCAAAATTAAAGATTTGTCACCTAATTTAGTAACAAAGCAGTGGTTCAAGATTGAATCTCCATGAATACCAACAAAATGTAATACTTCCAGAATCTTATTTTTTTATTTTGGTATTACATTGTTCTTAATGAATCAGCAGTTGATTATGTTTTAATTTAATAAATGCATGAGACCATTATAAATATTTACAATTAATAGTTATGGATCTTAAGTATACTAAAGTTGACATGAATTTTTATCGGGGGATATGAAAATAATGTTAAAATGTAATAATAAATCAAATGCTTCCAGCAAATATAATATGCTGAACTGATGATTATAATTTTTAACTGTCATCTCAGTTATCTCAATATTTGGTCCCTTACATTTTATCATTAAGAAAAACAGACTTAAGAGTAAATATGAGAATATTGATGAATCATAAAGTATTTTATAAACATTAAATGCATATAATTAACTTGATATATTTTAGAATTATAAGTACAGTCAGTTCCATTTTTTCCATTGTAAATCTTTTATTAATGAATCAATATTTAGTAGCATACTTAAGTTTGACAAATGTATAAAAATTAATAGCTGACCCTGCACATGTCATTAAAAAATAACAATGGCACATAACATATTACTACCCCGAAAAAACTACTAATCCATATGCCTATATATTACAATTTATTAACAATATAAAAAGAATATATAAGGAATATAATGAAAGTGGTGTGTATGCAGTTTTAGTTCTTAGGTCCTATAACATACCTTCACCTGAAGATAGTATCATATTTAAGCATACAGTCTATAATGAAAATTCTACTAATAATATTATTTTCCTTCAAATATTGTACTCATTTTCAATCATTGCTAAGAAATGATGAAATAAATAAAATTTAATGAATGGAAGTAAATAATATATATTTTAATAATAAAATTATAAAGATAATAGTCATAAATTATATGTAAAGAAAAATGAGTACAACAGTGAAGGCAAAACGTAATTACTGTAAAATACTTATGTTAAAAAAATACAATATTTATTTATTTACTTTGGTTCACTAATAGGTTAAAAAAAATAAAAATAAAAATCTTATAGGCATCCAGTACAGCCTCTAATTCTTACAATTCTTGAAAATTCTATTTTGTACTGGCCTAATGTGAGAACTGTATTAACCTACTAACCACTTCCACTTTTCTATTATTTATATTTTTATCAGCAAATATTACTTATATATTATGATGCAATAAATAATATTTATTTAACTATTTTACATTATGTATACACATAAAGACACAACAGGGAACTAAAGAATATATACAATATAAAATCACACATTTCTAAAATTCTAAAAATCACCTTCTAGTAATAACAACATGTATAATTATTAAACAGCAGTTATTTTGCAGAATACACAATATTTTGAATGTAATAAAATTTAACTAATAATTATAACAGATGAATATCTTAAATTAGTAAGAGGAATGAGTGTGTTAATTTTTATTTTTTAAATTATATCAATTTAAAATTCATAACATGATTTGGAGATCATTTTTACAAAATAATTTTGAAAGAACTCTAAATATGCTCCTTCCTGATGCCCTTCAACGCACTTTTTGTTGTAGAGTATTTTCTTGAAATATTTTATGGAATATAATGTTTTTATTAAAGTTAAATCATTTTGATTTATTTATTTGAATTATATAAATACAATGATAGCTACCTTTTTTTTTTCTTTTTTTTTGTTTCAGTTTTTCTAATTATTTAGATATATACAGTATTTGTAAATAAATCAATGTCCATAATAAGTTATAAAATATTTACAATAACTTAGATTTGTTGCTTATTTCACAGATTATCTAATCGTTGAAACAGTATGATCATTCTTCAAAACAGATCCAGAGAATAATATCATAAAAATGTAAAAATTAAATATTTTTTCAGTAGAAATTATTAAGAAAATGAATGAATTATCCTCAGCTCTGAAAGAGATAAAAAGCAATATGAGCAATTTATTTCTCATGAAAAATATCAAGAGATAGCAATTATAGAGCGAAAGCTATCATTTAAAATTAGAAAAATATAATATTATTGTTAATAAATTCATTTACAGGTATTAATAACTTGCATTTTAAAATAAAAAGTTCAAATTAAAATTTATACATAATAAAATTACGAACTATCATGATTAAAAATTGTATCAATATAAAGTTTTCAAAATAATAATGAGCAGAAAATCAGAAAAAATATGGAAACAAATGATATTTTAACACAAATTTAATTAAAAAATAGATTAATTGAATCAGTATAATATCTAAAATTAATAAATTATAATTAATATAACTTATAAAATGGTTGAAGATGGGTCCCTGAATATTTAACATAAGTAGAATTTAGTTGGATGTTATTATTGCTCATTACTCATTGATTTGGCACTGTATACTACATTGGATTTTCTGTTTCAAAGAAAACCATTTTTATATCACACATGTACATCTTATCTTTTAACAGATTCTTCACGATTAACACATATAAAAAAATAAAATAAAAAATAATAATAAAAAAAGTTTGAAAAAGTGCGCCATGTATATTGTTCGTAATTTGTATACATTGGAAAGACATGCATTTAAGGAACCATAAATAAATTTATAAGTAATCTAATACTGAACTTAGCTAATTTAATATTCACAAGTTTATGATTTGACTTGTAAAATCTAATATACAGCCTATGTTACAGCTGGGAGTTGTTATAAAACATAAAAAATATTTTATATTTTAAAAAACTTGGATACAGATAGATATGTTTATTGTGTTTACCTCTATAAATATCAAACACACTTTGCATGCACTGTAACAGGAATAAAACAATAATTAATATCACCTAACAGTTAATAAAATCATATAAAAAAAAAGTAAAAAATGTTAATTCATCTCTGTCCATTCAAGCAACTTCTAATGGTTTGAAACGAATCTGATGAAAAATACAAATAACTAGTTGAAAACCATTGCTGTAGAACTTTTTATAAAGAATTCATTAAATGGTTGGACTTAGCTTTTTTTAAGAGACATTTTATTTCTCTATTTTAATTAATATTAAATAGATTTATATATATCTGAATACATTATTCTAACTTTCATAGATACTGATAGAAAAAAAAATTCTGTTTATATTTATAGAGGTATTTGATCTCAAAACAGATTTTTACCTATTTTTTACTTTAACTTTTCATTTTTTTATTATTATTTTATTTTTTTTACAGTCTATAAGAAATCACAGTTTAATCATCATTATGATTTGGTGAATTTGTCTCGAAGGTCGGTGAATTTCCTGGAGAAAATGAAAGTACTTCTGAAGGGGAAATAGATCCCTCTGGAGGAAATCCAAAGCTTGGACCAGCCATCCCTGATGGTCCAGCTTCACTTCTACACCAAAGTTGCCTCATTTCATTTCTGCGTTGTCTCATTAGAGATTTGTACTCTGAAATGCGCATCTTTTTGCCATCTACTATACAAGTACGCTTTGGCCTTGGCCTGTAGCGATAATCTGGGTGCTTTTCCATATGCAGTTTGGAGAGGCGTGATTGTTCTTCATAAAATGGTTGTTTTTCTGCATTGGTCATGGCTTTCCAACGAGCCCCTAGAAAATTTAAAAGCACAATTATACTTTAATAATCCTGTAAGGATTTGAAATAGTTTCTTAAAACTACAAAAAAGTGATATAAATATAATTACCAACAGGTTTTAGATTCATTGAAAATGCACCAAAATATTTACTAGTAAGCATGCATACAAATAAAAACATTTTTTTATAATATGATTATTTTAACTTATAGAACCCTTTTCTTAATGTGCTGGCCAATAGGGCATAACATATCGAGTTAAATTATTATAAACACTAAAAATTTCAACAAACCGGCTGAAATTTATCGACCATTGATGGAAGAGTGATGGTATGTTCCTAGCAAACATTTGAAAATACACTGATCAATATGGAGATATGGGAGGTAGCGCCTAGTAAAAGTACCCAAGTATTTATCACCCACATGGTGGCTCTGGTTGTCAGTATAATACCTGTTACTGTAGCTAATAATAAAAGACCATTTATATTTTTTTAAATTATAAAAATATGCTTAAAAATGTGCATTCACCTAGACTAAGCAATCTGAGATTTCAAGTATATATTAAAAATATAAGAGCACAAAAGTTAAATTTAAATATATTAATGGAGATTTTTTTGAAGATTGAAACTTGAAAAGAGCGGAAATAAGTTAATTTTTAATAATAAATTATTTTTTTTAATTTCTTGCAGTAGCTTACTTTTACAATTGTAATTAATCAAAGTAAATTGTTTTTCAAAACAAAAATATATCATCATTATAATTTTTTTTTAATTCATTAGTTTTGGTCTTTAGTATATATATATAAAATATTAGATGGGTTGGGAATTAACATTGTTCATTTAAATTGTTTTTAACCCTTTATTTGCATTTATCTTACTAATATTTTCCAAAGATAAAAAAAATAAATAAACAAATAAAAAAATAAAAGTTGGATTTTGTGATTAGAATTGAGACCCATGAATTGCTGTCTGAGGCTTTGACATTCGTCATTGTAGCTATGTTTCTCACTCTACAGCTAATTACAATAAAATGATTATTCATATCCTATTTTCAATAATATTTCCTTGGTTCAAAAGCATTTTATATTTACAGTATTTAAATACTCCAATGTAATTCTAATTTAATAATCCTGCAATATAATATTAATTAAAAAGAAAGATAAAGTTTTAGTTTACTCATGTTATAACTTATAAATTCATTAAAATGTTTGTTTTCTTTTATTTAATATTTATATTTTAAATGTAATTAATATTAAACAAATACACTAAATTGTTAGTAATTTAAATCCATATTTTTATAATATATTTAATGTTTTTACTTTTCGGACCAACAATTGTTGTTATTATTATCATAGCTCAGCATGAAAACTATTTAGTCCACCATTCCTCTCCATCAGTTTCCATTCTTATGGAGAGTTGGCGTAATGGGATTTGGGCCTGATGGAATTTAAGACAGGTGGTATTCTAGTCACTCCGAAAATTCAATCAGTTTTTCATATTTTCAGTTTTTTTTTTTTTTTTTTGTTCCATTTCTTGTCAAAAGGTTTTATGTTGCCGCATTAAAGGTAATCATTTTTGGTTATCTATTATTTATTTCATTGAAAGTGGAAAATTACTTATGAAATTGGCTTGGATTTTGCATGTACAAATAGTAGTATTTATGTTCTCTTACTTTGTGTGTTTTCTGATTACAATTCTAGGAAACTAATTTAATAGTTATATAAAAATACTTACCCAAAATTTTAGAAATATTTGAATTATGCATATCTGGACAGGCTTTTAAAATTTTTCTCCTTTCATCTTTTGCCCATACCATAAATGCATTCATAGGCCTTTTTATGTGAGGTTTATTTTCTCCCTCTCTCTTTGGTTGTCTCAACATTTTAGCTACAAAAAAAAAATGTATATCAATAATGTATGGTGTAGAATAAATAATTGCTGAGTGCATTATTTACCGATCTGTTATTGCCTTAAGTTAGATAGTTGGCAATTACGTAAATGTTTGTCATCTGGTATTGTCATGTTTTATTAAAACGTTTAATATTTTTAAATCCATATTCAGAAATAATTTATCGTATTTACTGTATATGCTTTGGTAGTTGTATCATTTGGGTTATAGATCTATGAAAACTAAACCTAGACAATGTAATTCACATATGGTTCCACTTTACTATTGAATTATTTGTTTAATCACTCATAATATGTTTTAAATAAACATAATTATTTTTTTCTTATTAAAATTAGACCATAAAATATTACAATAATTTTTATATTACAAATATTTCAATTCCGCCTAATAGATATGGGTGCAGGTCCCAAGCCCTGGTAAAGGAGGAGAGTCCCATTACAGCCTAAATAGGTGATTATCTCAGGTCAGTAGCAGTGGTATAACATCTTTCCCGTAAAGTAATGGAGGAGCTGGCCTGAAAGCTTTAAAGGAGGCAATACCTCCATCAGGCTCTGGGCACAAAGGATTATATGTTTCAGAATATGGAATGTTTAAGGCATTAATGGAAAGAAAGTAGAGCTGGTGGAGGAAGGAAAGAAAGCAGGAATCACCATATTGGGAATTACAGTAACTAAAAAGGAAGGAAGAAGAGAAGAGTAAATCGGAGATTTTGTGTTAGTATACTCAGAAGTGAACTCCATTGAGCATTCTAAGAGCGGAGTGGCTTGTATATTCCACAAAGACACATCTAAGTTCATAACAGAATGGAAAGCTATAAATGACAGATTATTATCTTTCAAATTTTCACGAGACAACAAACTCTACATACTGTTTATTTCCTATAGACCAAATCACAATGCACCTGCCGCAGAAAAAGACATGTTCTTTGAAACATTGCTAAGAGAAATAGATGATAGCGATGGAATCCCTATTATTATGGGAGACTTAAATGGCAGGGTTGGTAATGACGATGTAGTATGGCAATGAACCTTACGAAGAAATGATGGAGAATATCTCAACAATTCAGGAGAATGGATCTTGAACCTATATCTCGCAAACGGAATGATTGTAGCAAATAGCATATTTCTCCATAAAAGAATACACCAATATACAAGAGTGGAACCAGAGCGAAATGAAAAATCAATAATAGATTATTTTCTCATTCCAAGGGAAGAAATAAAAAATACAATAGACGTTAGAGTCAAGAGAGGCACAGAACTTGAATCACTGGTTTCTGAAGATAGATATCAACCTGAATAAAGTTTTGCCAAGGAAAGAAAATAAAAGGCATCAAAAAGCACAAAAGATAAATGCCTATGATTTGAGAAACAAAGAAATAGCAACCGCCTATCAGAACATAATAGAAGAAAAGATTTTTAGTGGAACATACTTCTGGAACTCGGACAACGTGGAAACATCTTGGTCTGCTTTGAAGAAACTTCTGATGGACTCAGCAGAAATAGCATGTGGAAAAAGAAATATAGGACAAAGACTAAAGAGAACCGCATGGTGGAGTGAAGTGGCCAAAGAGGAAATTAACCGGAAGAAGATGTATTGAAAGCAATATCTAAAATCGATTTCCCATAATGATTATGAAAAAATACATAACTCAAAGACAAACAGTGAAAAACAAGGTCATAGAAGCCAAAAGGAAAATGTGAGAATATTTTGGAAGAAAGCTGGAGGACAATTTCCTCAACGATCAGAAACTTTTCTAAAGAATGCTTTGAAAAATGCGCAAAGAGAAAGATCCTGTTCTCAAGTGAATTAAGGATAAGAAAGGTAATATACTAAAAAGCAATGAAGAAATCATGCACAGATGGGCTGAATACTTCAAGGAATTTCCGGACGAAAATGCTGAAGATGAAAATCAGGAAGCTGAACGGGTGAATGTGATCGAGTTGGAAGGAAATTTTATCAGTGAAGAAGAAATCGTGGATGCTATAGTCTCACTGAAAATAGGAAGAGCAGCAGGAATAGATAGTATTGCCCCTGAAATGATCAAATATATGAACCAAAAGGGGATTGAAGTTATACAGCACATACTAAATCTCGTGTTGGTTCCCAAAGGATTGGGAAGTATCTGTTACAGTCCCAATATTTAAGAAAAGGAACAACAGAGAATGTAAAAAAAAACTGGGAAATATCTCTTCTTAGTATCCCCAGTCAAATATACTCAAGATTTTAGAGAGATACCTACGAAGAACAGAAGAATCCTCCCTGTGTAAAGAACAACATGGATTTAGGCCAAATAGCAGTACCCAAGATCTCATATTTACTTTAAGAAAAATTTCCGAGAAATTAGTCGAAAGTGACAAAGAGATATATGATTGTTTTGCAGACCTGACTAAGACATTTGTCTGAGTGAAGAAGCAAGACATAGCAAAAGCCTTAGAAGACAAAGGAATCAAAACAGACCTCTGTAAAGATATTCTGAGTCTGTATAAGAATTAAAGAAATGTTGTGAGAGCATGGAATAATTTATTAAAACGAAAAGAGATCGCATAAGGAACTCCACAATAAGGAAAAAAATAAACGTAAGACCAGCCAAAACTGTGACAGAGGAAAATTGTTTGAGATGGTTTGGTCATGTCTCTCGAATGCCAGAGAACCGATTGGCCAGGATTATGTTGAAAAGTAAATTTGAGGGAAGAAGACCACGAGGAAGGCCAGGAAGACTCAGGAGATTGGTGTCAAGGAGGCCTTTAACAGAAGGAGGAAGCAGCAGTAGGTCCAGGATCAAGGGTTATGGATTTGACTCTACAAGAAGGCTCCTCACACCACTCAGTGGTAGAAGAGGAAACAATTAAGAAGAAGAAGACAAATATTCCACATTCTATACAGTTTATTTCACTAAATGTACAATAAAAACATGAAATACCTTTCATCTAGTCATTATGGAAATATATATTAAGTGTAAGAGTGATTTTTATGCTATTTTAAAATGTAGCGTAATAATTTCTCACCTTTATCACCTGATTCATCCTGCAGTTTAAACGATGGATCCTGACCCCACACTGAAAAAAAGTTTTAAGTAAGAAAAATTCCAGAGTGAAGGAATATTAATAAAAATACAACAGAATTAAAGTTGACGTTGATATAGTTGGAGTTAAATAAACATGTTAATAAGCTTTATCTGTTATATGCATATACAAATTTATAAGGTGTGTATGCTATATAGAATCAGAAACAGTAACATAAATACATAAGTATATTTCTTATTTTCAAGATATAAATTCTGCACATATAAGCTTATTTATTAAATTTCTCAACAACTAATCTTTTGCTATTTTTTTTTTTTTTTTTAATATCTTGATGAATATTTTATACATTAAGAATGTGTTTGAAAAATCTTAAATGCTGCTATAATGAAATAATTAAATCATGATACAATTATTTCATAATTTCAGCTCTGTACAATTATTGTATTTTGATATCCAGAATATGGATAATATTATTTAATAATCAGTTTCATATAAAAAGTTTATAAGCTACAATCAATTGATTTATTATATATTAACCCATTTAATCCAAGATAAAGTAAAATATCTACTTTTTCTGTATTTTTTATGCTGACTGAAAGGAATATTTTAAGTTTTTTGGGCTGGACAAGGAACAAATTATTAAACAGGTAATCAGTTATGACGAGGTTTCTTACTTGAATTATTATATTTCATATCTAATTTATAATTTACCATATTAATACAATGTTACTCACTGTGATATGCTGTGATGAAGTCATTATCATCTTTTGATTCATCTCTCAGAGGTGTTGCTAATGGGTGAGGTTGGTGAGGAGAGTATAAATGCAAACCTGGATATGGCTGCATTTTTTCTCCTTCTCGACCAGGAGAACTACCCATGCCCATCTTACCTAAAAAATAATAATTTGACATCTAATATAAAAAACAGTCTTTATCAAAACTTTCTGGTTTTACTATATAAACAAAGGAAATGTACCAAAAGTATGTACAATTTAAATATTATGAATGAGAATAAATGTCATTTTATCAAAACACATAAAGTTATAAATATATGAATTATGCATTAATAGTTTTATACCTGAACTTTTAACATGTGATGGGAGCCCTGCATATGGCAGGAATGCTCTAGACATAAGTAGGTTTGGAGGTATGAGTTTCTGAGTTGTCTGAACAGGTCCTCCTTCTTTAGGCTTGCTCAAATTTAAGGGTGTGTCAGGATCTGGTGCCATTACCATTGATGGTGGAGACGATTCTCTCATCAACATACTACTTCCCCAACCACCTCCAACCAGCTGCAAATAAAATTAATTAATAAAAAATATTGAAATACAGCTTTATATTGAGCAAGCATATAAATAATAAATATGGCATGTGAATAATAACCAAATTAAATATATAGTTTTGTATACTAAGATAAAAATGAAAAAATAAAATAATATAATATAAATGATTGATTTTTTTTTATAAACTATTCACACTTTACTTTATATAAATATATTATAATGATTTTAATTATTCTATTTAATATTTTAATGCGTTCCAATAATGCTAATGAGGTTTATTCAAGATGAAAACGAAATATTTTCAATTTTGTCTTAATACTTGCTTAATATCTATAACAATTAAATATGTTATATGCATTAAGACATTTAAATTAAACAAATGTCTGGTTTAAAAAAAAAAGGAAAAAAACTGAGCTTTGTCATGTCATTATTATTTTTAAAAAAATACTATTTAAGTGTTCTCAGCCTCAGTAAACATACATTTGGTCCTGATGGTGGTCGACTGGTGTTGGATGTCTGTGCAACTGGGCCTGAATTGCTTTGCAAATTTCGGAGTTGATCAAGGAATGGAAGAAACATGAGTGCTTGAGGTGATCCCAAGTTCAACCCCTTCCCAGAAGCATATTGTGACGATATTTGAGTCTTCATAAAATAAAAAATACATAAATTAATAAAATAATTAATAAAAAATATAATTATTATAAATATTAATTGCTAAGTGAACTCTTGCAGGTTTTTACAACAAGTCACACAAAACATTACTCATCAGTTCATTAAGTTCTTCAAATTTTACTTCTCTAAAAATAAATAGCATAATTAGGAGCTGATCAATTCAAGTTGGAATACAAAGCAGTTAAAAAGTTTCAACTCAGAGGCCATAAATGTAACATTTTGTTTATAGATTTGTTTTATTATTTGATTGAGATTTTTTTGAGCAGTTTGGTTCATTTATAAATCATTAAGTTAAGATATTTTAAGACATCATGGACCCTAGTTGACCCTTTGCCATCAGGTCCTGGTGCAGTTGCTTATCACTTCATCCACACCTGAATTTACCAAAAAAAAAAAAAAGTTTAAATCTTATATTTTTTATTTGAAAAATATATTTGGAGTTTTTCTATTGAGCATTACACTACTTGAAGTAGTTTCTAATGTTTTGCTGTAATTCAAAATATTATAGGAAAACTAATATTTGCTTGACAAACTTCATATCTAATCATGATAGAACCAGCTTTATGAGTCAATTATGGTGGAAAGAGAACCATTTGCTAGAATATGGGTTCTATTCCCAATGGTATAGAGAAATAAATAATATAGTTAATTGAAATTTGCTTAAAACTAAATAAATTAAATATGATATATACAATTTTAGTGACATCATTGTTGTTACATACCTGTAACTCTTGAATTTTGTGCTGCTGTTGGAGAAGGTGATCTTGCTGCCGAAGGTGGTCCTGTTGGAACCTGTCTTGCAGCTCATTCTGTTTCTGCGCCTCATTATTGGCAACAGCCTAAAAAATGTGTAATCATACTTATATAACAAACACTATAATCTCAAATAATAATATATTTTAATAGTTTTGGCTAATTTAAACATAATTAATAAAAAAAAAAAAAAAAATCATAACTATTATCATTTGCATGGATTTTTGAACTATCTATAAATTTTCGAATATTAAAAATGTATAGTTAAATTAAAGTCTTTGTTATGAGAGGGATAGGGAAGAGGAGTTTCACCTTCCCGGAAATTAGAAAATCCAAAAAGATCTTTGGGATGTTTGCAGGGGTACCCATCCCCTCCCCCCCCCAAGGCCGATGGCCAATAAGCCTTCGCCCACCCCCTCCCCCCCAAGATATTTTATTTCTCCCTTTTTAAAAAACAGCGCAAACGAAAGTAGAGTTTGTATATTCGTAGATTATATACCATTACACATCCTGTGGTCTGTTCCATGATTCCACTTGCCTTTTGATTTGAAAATTTTCATTCTGAAAATTCATAACCCCGTCGAAATGTGCTCCCTCAAAAATTAAAAACTCCGTCAAAAAGTGCTCCCTCATTAATTTCGATGGCGAAACTTGCTCCATAAAATCCCCTTCTGGTTACCCTGGATGTTTGAGAACTTAGTATATAAATTGCGAAAATTATAGTAAAACATTTTCCTTAGAGTTTTACTAAAATTAATATAGAATAACAATAGCTTTTATAGTAACTTGAGAAATTTGAATTTTATCGATTCAATGCTGTGTTTGAATAGAAAAGAAAATTGTTATTAAGAGTCAAAATTTGCAATATGTGAGTGGACATCCGAATCCAAAAGAGTTGGGATTATTAAAATATTTCTTTAACAAATAAATAAATCACAATTTAAAAAAAAAATAAGAATTTCGTTCCAACTATTTATACAAAATTTTGTTATAAATATTTAAATTGTTGGGAAAGTTTATATTTTGTCCTTCAATGTTCTTAATTAAGATAATATAAATATAATAATATAGATTTTTTTTTAGATATGAAAAATTGAACTTACTTTAAAATATTTTATGATTGATTATATTACGGCATAGAGCAATTAGGAACCACATCAAAAATATTAAAAAGCCTATCTTATTCAAAATGATGGTATTTAAATAAATTAAAATATTCTATGTTGAAAAACTATGAAACAATTGATTTTTATTTCTCTAATTATAATTTTCCATTACTCATTTATAAATACTGTATAAAAAAAAATAACAACTGTAAATTAATTAATAATAGCGAGATAAGATGGTCCCGATTTGCGCGCAATTACGGCAATTTAAAAGAGGCAATATTTTTAAATATCGTCTCTTAGATTCATTTAAATGCATAGGATATAATCGATCTATTCATATTTTAAATTTGAATACTCTTCACGTTAAAGTGATTTTCGAAACCCGTTCAGGTAATTTCGACTATGTATTTTTAAAATATTTTTCACAGTGATCATCGAAACGGAATGGTATAAGATGACTTGAAGGTCTACCCTAAGCTTTCGGTCTGAAGCCCCCCTCTCTCCCCAAATGGTAAAATATAAACATGTCTTGTAAAAAAAAATATCCCTAAAAGTATTATTGTTCGTGTGATTACGTTTAATAGGACTTCAAGAATTACTTAAACACCATTTCATATAGGTAGTTAGTTTCTTTCTTTTCCTTCCAAAGTAATGGTCGGATTAATATATATATATATATATATATATATATATATATATATATATATAAGCTTTCAGGATGAACCCCCTTCCCAAAATTAAATCATGGATCCACTAATGTTAATATTAAAATTATATAATTTCGAATGATTAAATGACGTAAATGATTCCAATGATTTAAGTATTAATTGTATATTTCCGAGAAAATGTGACTTTGGTATTAAATTATTAATTAACAACATTAATCTCTTTTCCCTTTTCTGTTGGGGTTGGTAATTACTTCGGTTACATTATATGTTATGATTTATTATTTACAATATCATATCATATCACTCCGTCTGAACAAATTCAGAATTATATATTTCGTCATTTACATAATCGATTAAAGTGGCAGTGGATGCAGAGTAGACAAAGCCTCTATAATTGTATATCCGGTGAGAGCGGCAGGTGCCAGTTGTGTGGAGGGTCCCGGAGCTGTTGGAGTTTCACCGCTGTCAGAATGCAAATTCAAATTCAAATGAAATATTGAAAAAAAATTATATATATATATATATATATATATATCATGATACAAGTTAAATACAAATTATAAACAATTTTTGTTTTAGGTAAGATTACATAATTATGTTAAGTATAACTTTTAATTCTCTAATAGTGATGGTCAAAAAATTAATTTTATCGTGAATGTGCTGATATTTTTTTATATAAATTCATAATATTTGTATAAATGTCATAGATATGATTCTAAGACTTGAAAATGGGCGAAGTGGCTCGAAACGTTGGCAGATTTAATAAATAGGAGGTAAAAGTGCGATGAAAATGTTTGAAGTAAAAATGTTTTTTTTTTTAACGGTTCCTCTAAGTAATAAATTGATATTGAATTTTTCGCACGTTTATCAATACTTTCATTTGAAATATATTTATATACATTTTTAAATAACTTTTGTTGTTATATCATTATATGTTTTATTCCGGATTTATTTTTTTGAGTGGGCTTTTTAATTATAATAGTAATTTCTCTATACGAAAAAGAAACTATATACAATGATGGTTAAATGACCCTTGAAGAGCTGTACAAAAAAAAAACATTAATTATACGAATAATAATGCTTTTAGGCATACATTTTTTAATATATTTTTCTTGAGTTCATATTTAGTAATTGTTTATTCGTTATAATTTAAAAGTGATTATATTAAAAATTTTTATTAATTAAGCTCAGATCGCTCACAGAAACAGACATGGACCAATGAAAAAATTATATATTTTTTTCTATTTTTGTGTGAGGCTTCAGTTCACAAGCACCTCCCTCCACCCTCCTTGATTCGTCAGTGCTACACTGCTCTTGTCGCTCTGATGAAATACTACAACTTGGGCTGAAACGTCGGCACATATTAATTTTTTTTTTTCTCCTTAAGACGACCACATCTCCTACCGCCTCCCCTCCCAATCAACTTCTCTCACAATAAACAAATACGTTTCTGAAATTTATATTTGTTTTTTTGAGAAATTACGATCTCTTAGGCATTGGATAAAATTATAAAATAAAACATAACAACCGAAAAAAAAAAACAGAGTAATTATTTTGACTTCGGGCCGATTATCAGATGTGGTTTTCTTCAACGGTATCGTTGCATGAAATCGTTGTTACAAACAATTTTTTTAAAACATTAAAATCAGCCAATTACGAGAATTCAGTATTAGAACAATTATATAGGTAATGGACAAATTGAATAAAAAGAACTAACTAACTAATTTTCTCTCTGTCTGTATCCCGACATGCAAAAACATAAAGAAAGTTATATCACAACAACAACGTTGGAACGCTGAAAATGGCCGTTTTTAGAACTTACTATCGACCACACTAATACTAATTTATATGGCGTTATGTTTTATTATTATCCGTTTATTTCTTTTGGTATATTAATATGAAAGGCAATAGTTCAGATAATAATGTTTTAATATTACATTTTATTGATAGTTTTTAAGTAAAAAAAAAAAAAAAAAAAAACTGTACCACTACAACCCATGAAGGGTCTTGGGTTCTACACTGTTTAGGGTAAGTACTGTTTCTTAGTCAACGATTATGCAAGGAGGTGATTTTACTAAGATCACGCTCAAACGCCAGGTTTTCCCCCTTAATTAATTATTAATTAAGGGTACCCACTTTATAGAGGCTAGGTGTGCCCCAGGAGGGTCTCACAATCCCAGGGTCGTCCCATGGCTGATGAAACAGAATCAATTTTAAGTAAACGTATAAGAAAATACTGGTTTTGGCACTTTGTTATAGTCTTAAAGGAACTATTGTTAGTTATTAATAATTTCATTTCGAAAGATGTGTAGATTTAGTTAAATTTAATTTGAGGAAAAATATATGTAATTTACGGTTAAGCGTCATAACTACGCCAGGGACAAGAAGTGCAATTTTGCAGTTTTTTTATTTTCTCGAGAATAAGAATCGTAAATACTCTAATGGGGTAATAAATGTGTAATACTTCAAATGTAAAAACTGACCATTGTCCAAGCAATACAGTTTGATCTGAATATTATTTTAACTCACCTGTAAAATTTTGGAAATATTACGATATTTTACCTCTGATGTAAATATATTATAAGTAAATCTCAATAGTGAAATTTTAATAGCCAATTAAATTTTAGGAATACCTTTGCTTATCTCTCCCTTAGCGATTCCAGTAATTTTTATTTTTATAATGTTTTGGTCGGTCTTGCAAAAAAATATTTTTCGGAAAAAAAACAAGGAATAAATTTACTTTATTCGTTATTTTAGAATTAATAATTATAAATGTATTCGTTATTTTGGAATGTAATTTTTTGTTGTGTTTACTTATAATTACTTGTTAAATAAATTGTATTAATATCAGATTTTCATTCCCAATTTTTTTTATTCAAATAAATAATTATAAATAATTCATTGTATAAAAATATTTCAACAGTTATTTTCATTTGCAAATAATATACCAAGTTGATACTTTAATGTAAAAAAAAAAAAATGCTTTTAATTTATTGTTTATCTTAGTATTAAAATTATGTGAGTTTATTCATTAAAATAATAACTAATTCCATTTGTTTTTCTATTTTCTTAATAGTTTAATGTAATTCACGAAATGGCGTTTAAAAATGAAAATATTTTACAAATAATAATAAATATTCGTGTATTTATTTAATTTTTGTTGACATTGTTAAGAATTTTTAAGGATATTATCATATATTATCTCAGTCCTATAGTTTATTCATATTTTAATAAATAATTTCTGAATAAATGATATACAATTATAATACTCTTGTTATATAGTAATTTTATTTTATATACAAAGAAGCAGATTAAATTAATGATATATCGTCGGTTTATTGTAAAAAGTTCTAATCATGAACGTTAGACAATTTTCGCTTTATAAAATCAGATAATTGTGCTCTTAGTAACGAATAATAAATCATTTAAAAAATATATATGTTTTCACTTTTTTCCCTCGAGATTGATAACAATTGATTTTAAATTAGAACAACTCAAACTTCTTTCCTCTCTGTGCTTGGATCCCATGTTATCATAAAAAAAAATAAAAAAAATACAATAATACAAATATTAAGCATTATTATTAAAGTCACTGTTATGAATCGATCGATGTTTCCCTAATAGAAGATGTCATTAAAGTTAAATCATAAATCGAATATATGTATTGCTTAATAATATTAATTTTTAGCTATTATAGATATTTAGATTATTTCATAGAAATGTATGGCACTTAAATTTTATCAATATATATGTTTAAAATAATACATATGTAATTAGTAAAATGTTTTAGACATCTCATGGAAAATATAATATAAATAAAATATATAGTTAAAAAATAGCATGGAGATGGTTGGCAGTAATTCATAATTTCAGAAGAAGTTAATCGGGGTGCAGTAAAAAAAATAATATATTATATAATAGTATATTTATTGCTTTTTTCAACGTTTTGACCTACGTTGTGTGTCTTCTTCAGGACATCCCGCCTGGTACTGCTGAAGGCTGTACGGCGACCCAGTAAATATATATATATACCTGTACTAGAAACATTCATATTCCGAAGTCATAGGTGGAAATATTTATTTTCCAATATGGGCAATGCACTCATAAAAGTAACTGATATTACAAAAGATTTTGTCAATTTTATTTTTTTATAAAATAAATTTTCCTTCTCATATATATATATATATATATATATATATATATATATATACACACACATATATATATATATATATATTTTTTTTTTTTTTTGACGTATAGATTTTTTATATTTTTTCTTATTTATGTATATAAAACGAGAAAATGGAGAAGGAATATAATAAAATAAATTTCCCTTCTCCATTTTCTCCTGAGATATATTCTGATTTCTAAGCTGACAAGCTATGAATCATTATTTTTCTCAAGGTTTGTTTTAGATGGAATTTAGTTGTGGCAAAGCTTGAATAGGTTTTGAATTTTTCTTACTTTCCTTAAAAATTTATATGTTATTTGTACCTTTTCACATCGGTTCGGATAGCTTAATCTCATTATATCTTTTTAATTGCGCTACTTGACCAAAATTATTTTAATTTTTTTTTTTTTTATGAATATTAAAAACAACTATTTAGTTAAACTGATTTAAGCTAGTTAATTAAGTAGTAAAATTGTATAGTGATACTATTGCCATTCCTTTTAGTTTTGATTTGATTAATTTATTTGATTCATAATCATTGATAATGCTAATATATTTTATATATAGTAATTAATGTTTTTGCCTTCGCCATATATATATATATTTATTCTTATTTATTTACGTGTTATTGTATTGTATATATGAATGAATGAATGAATATTTTATTTGTTTTTGGTGAATGCCTCATACAAATAGAGTTGGTCATAATATTGAAGAGTAATCATAAAAAGTTAATATAAAATTTTTTTCAAGTTATGTAAAATAGTTCATTGTGTTAAAATGACAATATTCTCTCCTGACTGCATTTCTAAGTATAAACAATGAGCTGTAATAGTATTGTGTACATGATATATGGCGCCCTTAAGTGTGGTAAAATGTATTATTTTTCAATAAAAAAAATTTAAAAAATATAAACAATTGTATTATTTGTTACAAGTTCTTTTACAATTTTTTTTTTTAAAATCGTATTTATGTTGTTATTTAATATTGACATGCTAAAGATGAATGATTGAAATTAATTGCAATTGAGATAATATATAATTATAATTATTTATTTCAATAATTACTACTTATACCAAATCTAATTATGTGTTGTCAATCACTCTTTGAAGAAACTTGATTCAAATGTACGCTTCGTGTTTCGATTATAATTTTTAAAGTTTTTTAATAATTCGATTTTTTTTTTTTTAATAAAGAGATATCCAGTAAAGGATCCGCTCAAGACAAACTTTTATGAAACGAGAAAAGTGTCTTTGTATGCCAAATAATTTTTCCCATCCGCCCACGGTTCCTAAATATACGCAGGCACATGTCCAATTCATAGGTCCCATTCATAGCCAGCCGCAGTCGCTGTATCTGACCATCTCATGTTTATTTTCGTCATCTATACCCCGTCAATTCTCACTTCCTATCGCCTTGTCGTCTTGCGTGGCTCGTCATCTCGTATCGAGACATGACACCCCCAATTGCGGGAAATCGATTATTCGACGCCTCCCCTGAGAATGAAATAATAGAGCTCATTCACCTCTCCATCGATTATTTTCATCGGTTCCGTATAGACCGATAAAAATTGTTTACGGAACGGTATCCCCGCAATAACGAAAAGTTGTTCAAATACTAACAATTTTTTTTTTTTTTTTAAGTAGTTCTTCATTATCATCATTATTATTTTTTTTTTTAAACACTTTTATTCAGTAACATTAAATTCTGCCATAATAATTTGTGATTAAAGTAGACCTTGTATAACAGGCATCGAGCCCTATGGCACAATGGGGACGTGCCCCCCTCCTCCCACCCTATTCGTTCCTATCTAATATTTTGAACGGTCCCGGATGTTTACTAGTCAGTGGTATTATTGTAAATAAGCATGAATGTTTTATTTATTTATTATTCTCATTTATTTTTGTTTTGTTTTTTTTTAATTTGTGTTATATCATATTTTATTTCATCTGTTTTACTAAGGTTTCTTTTTCTTATTTTTGTTATAATTTCTATTATTTTTGTAATTGTATATATTGTATGAATGAGTTTCTTATATCTCAAATACTCAATGCACTTGATTGAGGCAAAATGTATTTTTTATTTAAAAAAAAAAAAATCGAATATTCGTCATCTAAAGTGATAGTGAAAATGCGTGTTTTAAATTAAGATCTATATTATAAGAATTGGTCGATATTTATAAGTAACGAAATAAATGTTGAAAAAAAAAGTCAGTGGCACAAACTATTAACATCCACAAAAACTTCTTGAATAGATTCATCTTATCGTAGTCTAAAACATTTTTCATTTAAAAAAATTCAAAAGATACCTAACAACAACGCTGTCTTCTTTTCATAAAGTGTTTCTTTCTCTCCGTTCCGATACATCGCTTGAATAGTAAGTAAACAATTTCGTTATTTTTCATAATGGTTATATTACTCAAATAACGCAATATCCTTCAACAACTCACAGGCGGATCTACGGAGGGGGGCTTTCGGGCTGAAGCCCCCCCCCAAAATGGTAAAACATAACCATGTTTTACAGAAACAAATATTAAAAGCTATCTCTTAAAGTATTCTTGTTCGTGTAATTACATTTAATAGGACTTCAAGAACCACTTAAACACCATTTCATATAGGTAGTTAATTTCTTTTATTTTTTTTTCTAATTAATTATTGTTATATTATATGAAAAAAAAATTTTCGGGCTGAAGCCCCCCCCCAAAATTTAATCCTGGATCCGCCAGTGGTACAGACTATTAACATCCACAATAACTTCTCGAATAAATTCATCTCGTCGTAATCTAAAACATTTTTATTTTAAAAAATTGAAAAGATTACAACGCCGTCTTCTTTTCATAAAGTGTTTCTTTCTCTTCGTTCCGATACATCGCTTGAATAGTAAGTAAACAACTTATTTTTCATAATCGTTATCATACTCAGATAACGCAATATCCTACAACAGGTTATACAGAAGTCTTTTGTATTACGAATATTATACAATATGGTGTCCCGAAAATAGAGGAAAATATTTAAAAGGTTGATAGTGGACATCAAAGTCTACAAAATAGTTGATATAAACGATTTCCCAATTTCCAGCAGAAAAGTAGGAAATTTAAAATTTGTGCTTTTTTAAGCGAGTCACGTTTTTTGTTGGTCGTAAGATACCCCACTTTTACAAAAACTTTCCCGTTTAATAAGCTTTAAGTCCTTATTATTAAGTTAAGGTTTGATTTAAGTAATTAAACATTGCTCCTTAGTAAACTAGAAAAAAAAATTTAAACGTGAGTGATCCAGTTGGTGTTAAAAAAAAATCACAAATAATTTATGACTTTTTAAAAACGGAACTTAGCTCTGTTTGTCCGCGCAATAGTCTTCTTCAAATAGTTTTAACAATGAAAAACTCTATTTCCGTTTGTAAATTTTTAGTTCCAAAAGAACTGAAAGGCAGTAAAAATCCCGATGATACCAAAACTATTTAAAAATAAAAGTTTTATTTCCGTTTCAAGCCCTGATTTAAAGGCCAGTTCCTATAAAGCGTAAATAGAGTCATTGCGTTTTGAGTAATTAACAATTGGTTTAAGAAAGAAGAGCGCTAATTGGTTGAGATAGGAGAGGAGGGGGGTGGTGGGGGGAGCGATAGCCAATTACGAAGCCCCTGAGACTTGGACAATGCTGAGCCGGCTCTACGTGACCTGTCATTTATTGTCATCCCCCTCAACCTAATAACAATAACATAACCCTCCTCTGGATTTTTTTATATATAATTTATTATAACAAAATAAATATAGGACTGATCGAATTATGAAACATTATTTATAAATCTTTTGTTAACAATTAATGCAAAAGGATTCCAGTGTTTCAGTCCTCTTTGAACATTGAATAAGGCACTAAGGATTTTTCGTGTACAACATTACAATCCCAACATTACAAACGTTAAAAATTTAAATAAAAATATATTATTCAATAACTACCAATTTTAATATATACACGTTTCAAGACTTGAAATTAAACGTTTTATTTAAAATTTTTTTTTTAAAAGATAGGTGGTTACGGTAACTACTCTGGAAGAAAAAGAAATAAACTATATAAAATTAGAGTTTAAGTGGTTCTTGAAGGCCTATAAAAAAAAAATAAACAATTTTTTTTTCAGAAACAATAATGCTTTTAAATATTTCTTTCTTGCCTCGACATAAATTTAGTAGCTGAAATACGCGCATTTTAATTTAAAAAATATTAAATATTTTGACTGACCTATTCAGCTCAAATCACTGACAGCAACAAATCAATGGACCATTGATAACATTTATTTTTCCATTTTTTTTTTTTTGTTTTTGGTTGGGAATCAATCCGAAAGCCCTCGCGCTCCACCATGGATCCGCCAGTGTCTACGATCTAAGTGAGTCCTTAAAATTATAACATTTCAACATTTATAAAATACCCAGAACTTTATTTAAAAAATAGTTTATTAGAATTTATATTATTTTATAATTTTTTTTTAAGTTTCAAGCCCTACTACTATCTCTTCGATTACCCATATTCTTTCAGTATCCGAAGGCTGACTTCGATTAGTCTGGTTTTTCCAGGCTTTAATGAAAGCAATAATCAAGCAAAAATTTGTTTTGTACATATTAACAGACGATACCACAGTATTCCCGATTCGTTTTATTAATTCCTTTATATAAATAAATACAGCGGTCACTGGTTTTAGTAACATACTATGCAACTTAAATGACAGATACTATATGTATGTACAGATACTATATCAATAATTGATTCATAAATGAAGTAGAATTGTGTATCTAATATCAGATGGCCTATATTTATTATAATGAGAGTGATTGTTTATCTAAAATGCAAGCTTTATTATGATGTGCGGAAACGACTCACATGAAGACATGTTTTGTAAATATTTTGAATTATTTGTACAAGAAATCTTGTCCTTTAACAAATAAAAGAAATCAATCTAGAGAAGTAGACTTTAGCCTAGTTTCATTGAAGTCGGTACATCCGTTTAGGCGTTACAGTATTTAGCAACACAGGTTTTTTGGCCGCCGTCTTGAATGGGAAAGGCGGGTAGTAATGTCGATGAAGGAGGATCATCCTGGTGTGACCTTTGACTTTAAATCCAAATTTGAAAAAAAAAACGGTCAGTAGAAAATGTGGACGGACAAAAAATATTCGATTTTCGAATTCTGCGTATCCTGAAATGTAAAACTTCAAATTTTGAGAGGAGGTTAAGTTTTTGTATTTTTTGGTCGATTACAATGGTTCATTATTGAAAATAATAAACCGAAATCATAACTGAAAGATGTGAACTTTTGTAATTGCTCCCACTAACAACCAGTAAGTACACTTCATTATTAAATATTGGCTCTCAAATCACAATGTTAATTATTATGTTTACTCATATACGACTAATTGTTATTTTTCCTAATTACTCCAATTAATAATGTCATTTTTGACAAAATATTTCGACTTTTATAGGCTAGAATGCTTTGGACAGCCCATTGAGCGGTGGAAGCAAACCTCCAATATTTTTTTAGTTCTCCGCCGAATTTTCGGTCCTAAAAGTAATAGAGAAGATTTGGATTCGTGTTTTTGCTTACTGGTTTGTAGCATGCTGCATTTTTGTTAATTTCATCTATCCATCTGGTTTTTAGTCATCCACCTGGCCTCTTGCAAACTTTTGAGGCATTTGTAATAAGAATAATCGGGATGCACATTTCAATATTTTAAAGTCTGGATTCCTCTGATGAAGTTTCAAGTAAATCCAAGACACGTATGATCCTCCACTTGTATTTATATCTGCTTGGTATTGTTTTAACAGAAAAGAAACGACGATGACAACCTCTCATACTCGGGCATACTCGGTTCTTTGAAAGAGAAGAAGACATCTTATTACGAGAAGGTAAAGTATAAAATATCTGGACAAGGGAAGGCGAGAGGAAGGACAAATCCAGACACGTCCAGATGGACCTACACCTCTAATTCCCTCTTTATTCTCTTTCTCTGTAGCGGCGGTCGGAAATCCTCTTCCACTGGCTAAGCCGTGTGTTCCCCCGTCCCTGGGCCATTACTTATTTACTACAAACATAATGGCTTTACTTTGCCACTAGCCACTACCATTTAGGGATAAGTCCGCCGAAAGATGTAATTCGACCAAGGGATGAGGAAGTGACAAAAAAAAAAAAATAATAATCAGTATAGAAACAAGTATGGTGCGGTGGAATCTGAAACTTAAATAAAATTTCTTAAGAATATCAGAGTCTTTTCAATGAGATATTTATCGTTATTTATGGACCATTTATTTAAAAACCAGGAAATGATGCACGGTATGGTCGATATGGAAACTTACACGACAAAAGTCTAAGAGCCATTGGTGATATTTTACGAAAAACCGAATTATTTCATTTTTTAAAGGAAGAAGATGGTCCGGGGTTGCGATCATAAATAGGCTAAATAGTGGTAAAACTATTTTATTTTATTTAAGCCGACGTTTCGACCCGACTTTGCAGGTCTTCTTCAGGGAGGTGTGTTCAGCTAGGAGTTTCACTTAGAACCGCCAGTACTAATTGAAACTCCTAGCTGAACTATTAACTATTAGGTCAACTATTAAATATTCAATATTTCATTTTTTAGTATTTTAGTATTTAGTTTGTGTTCTTTTTTGTTTATTTATTTTTAGGTTATTTTATACTTATTTATTATATATATATATATATATATATATATATAATATATATATATATATATATATATATATATATATATATATATATATTATTATTATTGTACATAGAGTGTGAATGTGATCTCTGAACACTATAATAAATGTCCTTTGAGACAGATTTTAATATTTTCAATAAACAATAAAATAAATAAAAACCCGTTATATTATTATCCGCCATTACAAGCAAATTCAGAACACTCAATTTTTTTTCGGATAGTGGCTTGCAAAAACGAATACATTATTTTTTTTTTAGATCATAATAAAATCTTTCATTTTTTATAATAAGACTTTAATTTAATTTGGTATTGGAACATGTCATTATGGAGGTGACACATAACGAAAAAGGTTTGAATTTGCGTGGAACAATATCCGTGTCTGAGTATGCTGATGATTTGGTACTGTCAAAAGAGGACACGGAAACCAACAAATCTTTCAACAACACCGTTGATGAAAGCCAGTAAAGAACTTGTGCTCGAAATAAATATGTATAAGACAAAATATATGTTCAACAACAAACATGGCGACCATTTCGGTGTTATAGATATTGAAGGAAATGCGTTTGAACACTTAGAGAAGAAATTGAATAGGAAGTTAAGGGTATTATTCAGTTACGAAACTACTTAGCTCTCGACTATGTCCCGAAACTTAAAAATCAGAATTTACAAAACCATTATCCTTCCTCCGGTTCTTTATGGATGCGAAGCGTGGCCGCTAACATTAAGGGATGAGCAACGCCTTAAGGTTTTTGAAAATAACCGAAGAAGGAATCCTTCGGACCTAAGAAGGATGAGGCAACCGGAGAATTTTGGCAGTTGCACAACACTGAATTGCGCGAATTGTACCCGGTTAATATAATTGACACGGTTAAGTTGAGAAAAATAAAATGGGCTTGTAAAATCACTGGGCTTAGTAAGGATTCATAAAAAGTTGGTATGCGCTTTGTTGAATGGCGACGTCCGAGGGGTAGGCCGAAGGGAATGTGAGAAGATTGCGTTAAGGATGATCTGGCGGGGTTGGGGTTAGACGGCGCCCGGTGGAAGAATATTGACATTGATTGGTGATATCGGCATCGAACCTTCAGGTTAAGTCTATTATTATAATAATAACATAAAATAATTAATTTTTCATAATATCAGTGCATATGAATAACCGTTATACAGTGAAAGCGACAAGGATTTGAAGTTCAATGTTCGTCTTGCAATAAAAAAAAAGAAGTGTATGTGTAACAGTATCTTGGCTTCTTAATATTTTAAAAAAGAGAATAAATATTAAAATCTCATTCAAAAGCTCCTTGCCGTAAACTCTCAGACTAGAACTTAAAATCTTTTTATTTTTTTTTTACCTTTAAATTAGTGTGAATGTGTTTAGTATGTCGCGAATATGTTCTCACCTCACTATAATTATTGCCCATGCAGCAAAATATTATATTACCGAATAAATAAATAAAAAAAATAAATAAAAATTGGCAACTCATTTTTTATATATAAATATACGCATTGTATATTTATAAAACATATGATGGAATATGCTAATTTATAAAAAGTTAACTAACAATAACTAATAAATTTATGGACTCAATTTTTTACTGGGTGATGCAATTTCAATACATTTAGAATAGCTCTTTATTTTAATTTTAATCTTACACAATTCTGTAACCTAATCATTATTTGTCAGCCATTATGTGCCATACAAATCTATATTACAATGTAATTATAGTTGTAAATGTTTGTTATTCTTAGGGGACTAAAAGTCCAAGGATAAAATTTAATTTCTTCTTCTTCTTAAATGAGAAGAAATTTACAAATATTTTTTTTCAAAAATTATACAGGTGGCAATAATATGCATAAAGAAATGTTTGAAAATGGCCAAGGGGCCGAAAAGTTACAAATATATGCGATAACAACTAAATAAAAGCTTCTCAATATTGATAAAGGCATATTTATTTTTTTATATAATTTAGTGGTCAAAACATTTGTTAATTAACCGTTCATAAAAAACTATTTTCAAAAACACTGAATTGATATTTTTCAAGTTTTGTTTCATATTTCGGAAAAGTTAACCAAGGTTTAGGTTAATTTTTTTTTATCGGAATTACCTTTGATTAAGGTGATACGCTTTCATGGACCACATCCTTATAGGATGTTTCAAAGGTACCATCTAACCTGAGTTTAGGTTTACTATACAGGGTATCTCGTAAGTAGAGGGAAATATTTATAGGAGTGGACAGCTGCCCTCAACAGCAACAAAATAAGTTTATATAATGACTACGTCATTTCAGTCCCTCCAGAAATGACGTAGGTGAAACCCCTACAGACCATGACAATTTAATGTTTACTGAACATATTATTTGCGACATTAATGATGGATATATAACGGAGGACTCATCAAGACTTGAAAATGACCCTTAGTATGGTCGAAACGTTGAATTAAATAGCGTATCAATAAAATGTTTGGTGGTAATTGGCCTAATATATATAAAAATAAAAACTCAAGACACCAAAATTAGGATAAATAAACAGAAGAAATTTTAGTTTTGTGTATTTTTAAGTAAGCCACGTCTTTTGTTGAATAGGAAGTGGATAACTAAAGGGATATTTAATTTAAGTAATACGCAATTGATCCACAGTCAACTAAACTAAGTTTACGTAAGAGTAGAAGTTCTCCTTGTTAAAACCATTCCTAGAGCACATTTGAGCGGCTCAACTTAGTTAAGTTCTGCTTTAAAAACAAAAACGCATCATAAATTGTATGCATTTTTTTTTATCATCCTTCAACTTTACTACAGATACCCCACTTTCAGATTAGAAAAACTTTCAGGTTTAATAAGCTTTAAGTCCATATTAATTAAGTTGAGGTTTGTTAGGGAAAAACTTGAGATTCGCCTAAAAATGTGATTTTATATCCTGTCACCTAAAAATACTCGTTTTTTTCAGCAAAAATGACTACAATAAATTATTACAAAGCTTCAATTAATTTTTTTATCGATGGCCTGGGATTTATAATAACATACTTTTTTATATCTAAAACAGAAAAAAAAACTCAGATTTTTCGAATATTCATCATCTAAAGTGATTGTGAAAATGCGTTTTTTAAAATAAGATCTATATTATAGGAATTAGTCGATATTTATAAGTAACGAAATTAATGTTTTTGGTCCTAAAATAGAATAGAAACCTGGTGATCGCTTCAATTATTTTCACGAAAACGTAAAAATTAGGATCGGGAACATTTAGTCATTTTAAATACGGGCCAATTTCAGGGGAACAAAGATTCCTCGAAACTTTCAATAATAGATAGTGATAAAAAACTAATTTGATTATTAATTAAATTGATCACGTTAACCCCCAAGCCATGTATGTCTGGTTATATTGTCTCTGCTCAGCCTCCATTGGTGATACCAGTGATGCGGCTGAGTGAAAGACGCTGGGATCTCCTAGAGTCCTGCCTTTCCCTCCACGAGTGAGGGAAAAGGCTTGGCTCGGAGTGAATGAATATTGTAAATATTTTATAAAAGCATTTGTGTATTTAAGTAGTTATTTTGTTAGATTAGTTAATTTTTGTTTAGTTCAGTATCTTTTAGTTTATATACATTTACTTTTAGTATAATTATATTGCTGTTTATTTTTTTAAATTTATTGTGCATAGTATGAATGAGCTACTCTTTATCACTATTACTATTGTCCTTAAATGTGACATATTGTAGTATATAAAAGTGTTTTTATGAATTACATGTTTTTAAGAATTACAGTTGTATGTAGGTTTTATTATTAATTTTTTTTTTTTTATTGGAGAGTGAACTTTTGACATGCTTAATGTTTTCACTTCTTGTATCAGGCCTATCGAGCTGCCAACCGGACTGCAGAGACACCTTTCTTGCCCAACGAGTACTTTCTTATGGAAGCTATTCAGAGATATGATGAACTGGGGGATAGTGATCGAAGGGAGTGGGTGAGGCTAGTTAGGGGGTGTAAGCTAGGAGGAGGGGTGGTGGCGAGGGGGGGGGGGGAGACCTCTTGACAACCCAACCGAGACAAATGGTTTTTGACAGCCAATCAAAATCCAGATAAGAATCATTACAAGGTACCCAGACTATCACACTTCCCACAAGCCTACGACAGATCAAAGAATCGTCTCGGGACAATCTTGGCATCCTTTCAAAATAATACAACGCTCTCCCCCCCTTTCCCCCATCCAGGCAGGGCACAATCGTTTCAGCACAGCCTTACCCTATCTCTTACTATAATCCGTTTGATCTCGTTTCTTACGGTTAAGGTGCTTCTAATGTATGTATATACATTACAAGACTGGCCAAATAAAAATGACAAAAATAAGATTTTGCCAAATCAGAATAATCTTGCCAAATATGATCAGTTACATGCGCTACACGCCAAATCAAACTATACCAAAAAAAAACTAACTTGCTGAGCTTGAAAAGTTTTTTTTATTATTGGCTATATTTAGGAAAAGGGCGTTTAAATCCACTCTGCATCATAATTATGTGTTAATTCACATAATTTGTTGAATGGTAAAAAAAATACGGTAATGATTAAATAAACTTTTTCAAATTAATCGACTCTAAACGAGTTCATCTTTATTTACTGTAACACACATGGCTATAAACAGCTTTAGGTGATTGTTTCTTGGGTCACCAGAGATAGTGTAAATGAAAAATTAGTACAAATGATCAGTTAAATGCGTTACGCACAGTAAAAACTGTACTAAAAACATACTGGGGTTAAAAAGTTTCATTTCATTTTTTTTTGGGGGGGGAGAGGAATCTAGGAAAAGGGCGTTTTGTTCCACTCTGTGTAATATTGACCTGTAACTTCACATTTACTTGTTGTGGGGGTAATAGGTATAATAATTAAATAGGGGGTAATAGGGTAATAATTAAATAAAATCTTTCCCCATTGAAATTCATAATATCCAAAATTCATCTCTATTTATAATACCTGCCACACACACGTCATCTGTTAACTCAACAACTTCCTGATGGCTTCTTGGGTCAGAAGGGATGGAGTCAATAAAAAAAGTGGCATGTAGGATCAGTTACATGCGCTACAAATAATACAAACAATAATAAAAAAGCTGTGGTTGAAAGTTTCATTTGTTTATTTCATGTTTAGGAAAACGGCGTTTCGTTCCACTATGCGTCATTATGATCTACAGATCATTCAGCATATTTTTTTTTCTTGATGGTGACAAAGCACGATACCGGTTCATCTGGAAGTGGTGGCATAAGTGGACGTTTATGAATATTTCGACGGTTTATTGGACTGGATTAGGTACTTGAAGGGCAATTAGGTTCGGAGTGACCCTACTTGGGGTCTATTTGAATCGAAATAGGCGAGACTGAGGGGGGAGGATTAGGGGGGCAGAGGGGGGCAGAGCGGAGGGGTAGGAAAGGGGGGAAGGATAGCGGCCCAAGGAGGCGACGGCTATCCTTTGTGCTGACCTGTAATTATCTCTTGTTGGTATGGAGATGGCCACTACGTGAGATGAATCCTCCTCTTCTCCTTTTATTATATTTCCTCTTCCATTTTATTGTCACCCCCCTTCCCTACAGCGTCCTGCCTGATTCGATTCTATCGCCCTTCTTATTTACTTATCACCTTCATTTCCTACCTATTTCGGGACTACCCTTCAATCCCATTTAGCCCTTCAGATTCTTTAGGGCATAATGCCTTTTATAAAATTACTTGTTACAATGACTTAATGGGGAGGAAAAGGGGTGGTTAGGGGGAAGCGTGATTATTTTTAAACTAAACGATGTTTCATAACTCACAAAATAAATTATAAAAATAAAAGAAAACGAAATTTGATATTGTAAAATAAAAATTAAATCAGGTATTTAAAGTATATTAGGTATTATCACTTATAACTCCACCTCCAGTTGAAATCAATTTTAAATAAATGAATAAACTTTAAGGATATTAATTTAAAAAATAGTGCTGTAATTAAAATGTTAGATATTAATTTTTCGAAAATCTTTAGCTTTCCAACGTTATATTATACACATACGTTGCTACTCCTCCTATGTTAAGAAATTTCTTTTCAACCTGCGAAAATATTTTTCTCATTTCCTCCTTTTGTTAACTTTACCCAATTTTTCCAGTGTTCATATTTATCCTGAAGTCTTGAATCAAATTAAATTTATCTATACATAGTTTCTACTTTCTATAAAATCATTTATTTTCCATTCAATAATATTAAAGTAGGCATTATATAGAAATAGAAATAGAAAAATTATCTTTATTCTGGGACTAGGTCCCTTTAGAATAACAGTATTTTTCATATAAATTCAGACCATTCAGGCAATTTCAATTACAAAGGTTTTTATTTTTAGTTTATAGAAATCAGTTAATAGGAAAACAGTCTTGGTTAAAAAATGGAATTTAAATTAAATTGAATGAAGGCGTTTTGAAAATTCGGTATTTTATATCTGTCAGAATATTTTAATGAGGATAATACGAAGCTGGTATCAAACACCATTGAATTGCAAATTGATATAACGTATTCGATCAAAATTCTAAAAATCTCTTTCATCGACTTCTCGTTTTTGAGCTAGGTTGTTCACACACACATTTACAGAGACATTCAACGATAGTTGGCTGCTTGGACTGCGCGAAAGAATTTGAAACAGTTTGGTTTTTGAAAACGAATACCTTGAGTGTCAAAAGTGCCATTTCTAACTATAGTATTAACATCCAATGCATATACCTATATTAAATACACAATTTCAGTTTGTTACGGCTTTTCGTTTATGAGCAAGTCTATTCACATACACATACACACACACACATACACATTTTTATTTGTACCCAGGTGATCTTTGTATAATACGCGGATTCGAAATCTATTACGTTCTTAATACTTCCGCTTACTACGATATAGGTAAATTAATGTAATGGCATAAAAAATAAAAAAAAAATAAAATAAAATCTAGGATAATAATAAATTACTTAAAAGTATGTAATGAAATGAGGTTTAGAACTAAATATGGATAAAACAAAATGCGTTTGTAGCTGACGCGGTAAAGATTTCAACGCAATTATTAAAATCGTTATTATAATAATGTTTATTGGCCAGCTTCCAACAAATCAGAGTTATTGACGTATCGTTTGCAGAAGAGAAAAATTAATAAAAAAGAAAAAGTACTAAATTAATTAAAGCTCCTTGTAGAACACAATCTAAAATAATGGACGTTTTTTTTTCTTTATTTATTTATTGAAATTTACAACTGTAATAAATTAATGGAACTAGTAAATATGAGCGAATGGAGAGTAATGACATGAACAGAGTTGTGGAGACACTACCCAATGATAGCACTCCCTAAATAGCTGTTTATAAGAAGATCACGAGGCCATCTTCTTTTCAGACGCCTAGGAGGATTGTCAGGAATTGAGGAAGAAGCAAGGCTGAAAACAAGTGGATCCGGATGGGACTGGAGTTTGTCTTGAAAGGATATATATCTTGCGCTAAATCAGCGACATACGGAATAGTGCTACCCAAAATCGGTCTTGGTCCTGCACTTTGCAAGACCAAGGCCGCCTAACTGTTTCAAGACCAAGACCAGGACTATATAATTTGGTATCAAAATAAAGAGAAATGTGCCCTAAAATAATATTGGACCGCTTCGTCTATATAACATCGTTTTTCTGACAATGGAAGTGGAGTTCACGCCAAACGGCCCAATATTTGTAGGCTATATTTTTTTTTCTGATTATCTTACCATTCAAGTGGAAAGCAGATGGATGCTCATTAAATTTGCCGATCTCCAGATTGAAAACGTTCCATTTCCGAGAATTAAAGTAAATAAAAATGTTGTAGACGGATATCAATAGTTTGATTAATAATATTGAAGGTGGGTGTATTAATAATATTTTTTGTTTATTATTTGAGTCTGTGCTGTCATTAATTCAACTCAATAAACTATCTAAATTAAATTGCCTTTTTCGAGACACGACTCAAGCCGTGGCGTTGTTTTTAACGAGCGGTCTCCTTTGCTTGTATTTGATCCTTCAGATTAGCTACATCTTTGTATGCGGAGGGAGCAACCCTTCCTCAGCGATGGCTCTAATAACAGAAGGATGTTTTGAAGAGAATACCACGCTATGCTTTTGCGGTTAGAGGCCATTGGCTGAAAGAGCCGGAGGGGGAGAGGGTGGCGTTGGTTGGATGATAAAAGAGGAGTGGGAAGATGAAACAACGATGAGGAGAGGGAAAGGAGAGTAAACAAAGGTAAGGACTGACAAAGAAGTTCAAATTAACATTGAAAACAAGGGGGGCTGTGAGAGGGGGGGATGAGGTTTTATATTCAAGGAGCCACCAACGGGTAACTCTTTCAGTCTTTGCGGGGGTGGCTATTGTAATTCCTGCCGCCTCCGACCCCCTCCCCAGGTCAAAGTCAAATTCCGTTTTTTTTATTTCCTTTCTGCAGAAGGTCTTTCGTTGTCTACTCTCTGGGCAGCCAATATGACTTGTATTACTTACAAGTTGGTCTTATGGATATATATCAGGTCCTTTTGCCATTGACAATTTATCGCAGTCATGAAAATATTTATTTAACCAATAATTTATGAAAATATGAGAGTTCATTTAACCCAAATGAGAATATCTCTCTTTCTAATGCATTCGAAGTATGATCGAAAGATATTTATTAGTTTGTATATATGGTGTCTTCAAGGAATATATAAGCCTTTATACTTTAAAAATTTAATCCACTTCAAACGACAGATTTCCTTTTTCTCAAGTCATCTACATTAATACTATACTATATTAACAGACATGATTGACAACAACGATCACTCATTATCTAGTCGAATAAAAATTTAGAACTTTAGAATTTTTTTAAATACGAAAATATATAACTATGATAAATAATAATATGATCTTATAAATAAATAATAATTAATAATCTTATAACAGATTGTTTTAAAGTGTTGTACAGTGAGGAAAATGCAAAGGATGACGATCAAAATGATACAGAAAAGCAAAGCAGAGAATATAATAAATACCAAAAATTAAAATACATTCCAAAATGTTTTGTTTGTTTAATACATTTTCTGAGAGAATTCCATATGATATTTAAAGAAATAAATAACTTATAATTGAGGTTGAATAAACACATTGAACATTGGCATACTTATGTACAATTGTAGGGGAAAAGGGTTAGCAGAATTAATCGCAATCCTTCTTCCTAATTATAATTCACTGATTCAAATATATATATATTAGAATATATTCGAGGGTCAAATAAATTATTTGATTAGTTGTAGAATTTATTATTACAAAATTTTAAAAACAAAAAAATATCTTTAGTATTATGAACAAAAAAAAAATATCTCCTTATTACAAAAAAAATCAATGGGATATAAAGAAAAATTAACTATTAAATTATATTAAATAAATATTGTAAAAAAAAAGAAAAAAAGTAAATGAGAGCAAAGAATAACTTTCAGAAAAAATGACGAATTAAAATTCAAATATTTAAACCATAGATACCTTTTAAATTAACATTAACATTTAGATTTATATGTGAGAAAAAAAAAGATGTATTAAAACAAAATATGCCCCCCCCCCAAAAATGTTGATCAAACCGCCTCCGGGTACCTCTGTTATCTGTCGTATATAACTCTGGGTTAACTTACAAATTTTAGTTATTATTAATGAAAATATAATTCGGTGCTTAACATTTACAACTAGCTCTGGGAATTTCAAAACATAACCGTAGCATCATGGTTCCATAGCGTTGCAAAGCATACCCAAAAGGAAATGCTGAACTCCATCACCTGTTTTGCAACAATTACGAGGAACTAATAGCTGTAACATCCTAGGCATGTATCTAGATTTAACATGTAATTTCAATTTCGTATAACGTTTCGGTTTTGAGTAAGGCTGTTCACATACAACCATTTGGTGAAACTTGGATATTTGGACTCAGATTACCTTGAATCATGCATTTCCGTTGAAAAATCGTATTTGGAATTTTTCGCGATAGCAAATACTCTTCCTTAATATATATTCTATAAATGTGTAAATCAAGTAATAATATTTAGAGTATTTAAATGTTAAAATATATACAACAGGCTAAAAATAAAAAAAATGAGTTACTTGAATTTTCGAAAAATATTTTAAATGGAATTAATTCAATGTTAACGTTTTACAATCCTCATGCCAGACTGAAACGACAAGAAACCGCTCGACGTTTCCGATTACTTCAGCACTTACTAGACAAACGCTCTAAACTTTCAATTAATTACAAAAGAGTCATATACATGACAATAATAAGGCCTATTTGGACATACGGAGTTGAGCTATGGGGCTCCTCTAAACAATCGAATTCCTCTCGTATCCAATCCTTATAATCCAAAATCCTTCATAAAATCCTTAATGCTCTCTAGTTTGTTACAAATAAAACCATCCATAATGACCTTAATATTTCTTATGTTTCAGATCTGGCCCAATCAAGGTACCTATCCTTCCATAATAAATCTCAGAATCATCCCAACCCTCTCGTTTCTAACCTTGTTTCCTCTTCAATTCCTGCTACCATTGGGTAGTTTCTCAACAAGTGTTTTCACGTCATTATATCCATATGTTCAAATTGACTAAATGTATTTCTTTTATACAGTTGTAAATATCATTAAGAAATAAAAAAAAATAAAAAAAACGTTTTTGGATCCCTCTGCTTAATTAATATTAAAGTTTTTTTTTTTTTATTGTGTCCTAATTATTCGCTACAAAGTGTTTCTTTTTCATTGAACGTACTGACTTTTTTTTTCAGTTGCATAGCGTTGAAAGCTTATAAATCCTTCTGAGTCTCGGAAGTGGTTTCAGGAGCGTGGATGTGGGTGAGGGGAGTGGGAGGGAGCGATATGACAAGGGGGTAGCGAGCGAAGCAGTTGGCAACCCTGTTTGTGAAGAAGGCGACCACAGACAAGAGATCTGTTTACCAAGACCCCGTCGAAAGGGTTCCACTTCAAAAGGAAATATTTAGTCGATAAGACTCCCTACCAAGTTAATCGATTGAGAAAGATGTATAAAATACGATATTGTAGTTTTTTAAATTTTGTTTTTATTTTCAGCTTAACACATTATGAACTTAGGTTTCCATATGTTACCCATTTAACCCAATACAGATACCTGTCCTTTCATAATAGACTTTATTCCCATCCAAACCCACAAATTTCTTATCTTGCATCCTCTTCGATTCCTGACAATCCTCCTAGGTGTCTGAAAAGAAGATGACCTCGGGACTTTCTAATATAGAACTATTATTGGAGTCCTACCAATAGGTAGTTTATATTCAAGTCTAATCATTTCATTATACCAATTCACATTTACTTGTTGTATTCTTAGTTAATATAGTTGTAAATTTAAATAAATATAATTCATAATTAAGTAAAATTTGGATTTTTATTTGTAATCGTTGATAAAAAATCAACCATCGAGAAGTTGAGAAGAAGTCCTTAATTTAGCATTTGGATCGACAAAGTTTTATCTCTAGCGACTCAATCCCCAGCTGGAGAAATTCATTTAATTTTGGTTAGAATGTATACAAAATTGTCTTTGAAGTTTTGAAATATATCGTCAATGCGTAATGTTAAATAGATGGTAATCCAGTGTTGCCCATCCCCCCAAGGTCGATGACGCAAGAACCTCCCCCCCCTCTCCTTCCAAGATATTTTATAGCTCACCTTTTCTTAAAAACAAGGCAAGCTAAGGTAGAATTAAAAAAAAATCGTAATAAACAAACAATTACACTTGCTGAGGTATGCTCCTTGTTTTTCCATTGTCCCTTATTCCGAAAATTCATAACCCCGTCGAAATTTGCTCCCTCAAAAACTCAAAAATCCGTCAAAATATGTCTCCCTCAAAAATTTTGATGGCGCAACCTGAAACCCCTTTCTTGCCAACGCTGTGGCAAACGAGTTTTGTTGGTAAAATTTTAATAGAGCTGTTCAAAAGTTTGATGCCTTACATAATTGGACGCGTAAATCTTTAAATCTTTTGTTACCCAATTTCAATGGTATTGATCTAATTACTGTTAATTAATATATTGTTAATTAACAGATTGTTAATTAATGTACAGTAAATATATTAAATTCAGAATATTTTTAAACCCAATGTTTTCAGATAGTTAATATTATTAGGCAATTTATTTTCAGATTTACATCTTGCCTGTCCATAAATTCACCATATGATAAAAAAAATCTAAATGACAGAATTTTACAAAACGTATTGTAGGCAGTATTGCCTAAAACCAGTCTAGGCCCAAGACCGCCTAAATGTTGGAAAAACAAGACCAAGACTGGTAAAAATAAATTATATTGTTAATAAAAATTAAGAAAAATAATTATTAATAATTGACGATTTTAGTTACTATATGTAAAGAATTGGTATGACCAATGTACTTTTGCATTTAACTTTTCCAATTTTTCATTCGGGCTTAGTTAGATTTCTGCTATCTGAAAAATTACAGTAATATCTCTATATAAATAATCTAATAGGTAACTGCAAGACTATTGCGAGACTCTTGCGCAAGAGCAAGACCAAGACTCCTCTTGGTCTCGCATTTGGGCAACACTAAATGTATGATAATTTGAAGATTTGTTTATGAAAAAATGTTTATTTCGCTCTACTCCCACAACCAAATGCTTTTCGCCATTCGATTATGAACAAGTTAAATAGAGAAATAATTGGTAGAAAAGGCTAATTCCAGAAAATCGAGGGTTTCGCCCAAATGAATAGCGGTACCCAATACGAGCTCTTAGAAAGAACGCCCGTGAATAAATTCGACCTCAACGCTATGTCATTAAATATTTCGGGCGCAATTATATAGTATCCAAAAAAACATAGGCGTATGTAAAATTGTATATTACATTACGCGCATAAGTTATCCGATGTAACAGGATTTGAACCACATTGCTGAAAATGTTTAAACCTTCTGCCTTCCTCTAATGACAATTGAGTTAGTGATATTATAGGCAACTATGGCTTGAAACGGAAAAAAAAACTTTTATTTTTATAAAGTTTCGGGATCAATGGAATTTTGTCGATTGTTTTCAGTTCTTTTGCAACTTTTTGAATTAATTGTTTTACAGAACTCATATTTAAAAAAGAAATATTTATTTAAACTCTCTGTAGATTTCGCTAAAACATCTATATAAAAAATGACTTTATTCTTAGATACTCGATGATGCATGATGCATGATGATGCATTAGAATCATATGCAATTCATTGAAGACAAATTAGAATTCTTATCAAAGCCCAGTTACTGTTTATTTCATTTATGGGATTTTTTTTTTTTTTTTTTTTAAGAACTTGAATAAATACAAGTTAAGCTACTTACATACATGGAACTTTATTACGAAAACGTTCCCTGGAACTTTTATTTTAACAACTTTTTTCCTAAAAACTTTTGTCTAAGCAGTCAAAATGGAACTTTTTGTTAAAGTTTCAACCCCTGCAGGCAACTTTTTTACGTGTCCCAGCATGCATGTATTTTATTTATCATTATTGCTATCACGTTTCGCCTGCTACAAAGATCCGAAACGAGTTCGGACGCTATTGCAGCGACTGGGCGAGGAAGAATGTAATGGATGGGTAGCAGTTAGAGGCGGATAGTGCTGTGTTGTCCAAGACTAGAATGGTGTCCGTTCTCCGCGGTGAGTCAGTGGAGTCGACAATGCTGTCTTTGTTCCCGGGCCACATGTGCCTCCTCCTCCCCTCCCCCCCCCCTCACGTCTCAGATATAATCCAAACTTGACACAATTATTGCCATTATAGTAGGAGGAACGGTACCTTCGGGGAATCCTCGTCTTCGCCTGTCTTTAAAATTCAATGCTAAACCTTCCAAACTCAGGATAGCCTGCTATTTCAATGTCTATCTCAATATCTGAAGGATGATGCATTTGTGGAAAGAATTGATTTCTCTGAGCCTAATGATCCAACAGCTGCCTAACCACCCCTCAACATTTTCTACATTAGTTGTTTTACCAAATCGTACATACTCTGTAACCCTCAATTTTTATCCTAAATCTTTATCCTTTGTTTTTATCCTACCATATCACAATATTCTATTTTTCACTATCTAATCTCTAATGTATCACTGTTGTTTATTATTTCAGTTATTGTATGTTATATTTAATTATTTACTTAGATTACTATAATTTGTTATATACATTTATTTATTTTATTTTCTAATTATTCAAAGAATTGTAATATATCAATACTATATTACTTAAACTAACTAACTATATATATATATATATATATATATATATATATATATATATATATATAATGATTATTTATAATTCTGTTATTTTTTTTTATATATTTTTTTTCCACATTACAGTAAGCCTGTAATGGGTGATATGATATATATATAGCATCGACACCCCAAGCCGGGCAGCACGCTGACAGCCACAACAGTACCTCCACAAGGACATCAGACTACCTTTTTTGATTCCAATAAACGCAATTAATTCCCTAATTGTATAATATTAAGATGATTTTATTAATCATTAATTAATAAACTTATTAATGATAAATTTATTAATCATTTTTATTATTTTTCGGAGAAGCCTGATGTTCTTGTGGCGGCACTGTTGTGGCTTTCAGCATGATCATTAATACATTAATACGATAAAAAATAAATAAATAACAGTGTATTTTGTTGGTAAACGGTGGCATTTATGTTTTTTTTTAAAGTTGGTTCTCAAATATGGAATTATCGTTGACCGTAGAAAAGGAAAGAATCGGCCTGAAGCTCATCTTGCATGGTCAATATTATTGAATCAATAATATTGAAGCAATATTGTTGAACTTGGTCTACATATTAAAAATGTCAATATAATAGTTACGATATATCCCTTTGGCCATAGGTGGGGAATCTATTTGTCATTAGAGACCGCAGTAAGGTTAAACAGTATTAATGGAGGCCGCAATAATTCTTTATATTTTACCGTTGCTATTTTCATTTATCACAGGATACATCCACATACGTATGTTGGATGTCCAACTTAATTTCAAAATTTTCGCTACTTAAATATATTTTTTTTTTTTCATTTAGAAATATAATAACCTGTCACGTGGTTATAATGATATATGAACACAATTACACCAACTTAAATAATTAAATATAAATTAATTCTAGCTCTAGATTATACCTTAGACTATAAATTGAGTAACTTATTTCGAAAGTGAACCTGATCGATTCTCATATAAAAAAAAAACCGATGATGATATGAATCCGATGATGCAATTTTTGTTTAAAAAAATTGAAAAAAAAATCTCGAAAGCGTGTTTTTTTTTTTTCTTTTTAAGAAATGTAATGAAAGTTGCATCTCTAAAGTTTTATTTAAAATGTAATTCATCTAAATTTTTTTTTTATCCGTTATAACTAAATGCGAATTAAAAATATATTTTTACTGTATCATTATTGTGAAAAAAAAGTTTTTTTTTTTTTTTTTTTTATAACTTTTCTCTCAGCAATCGTACCATTTTTCCTCTTCAAACCTAACTCCAATCAATACTTTTTTTTTTTTTTCTAAAGCAACCAATATTAAATTAAATTAACTAAAAGCGACCATGTTAGTCTAATTCTTTTCAAAAGTGCCTCTGTTTGAGTTTTAATAATAATTGGAATAATCAGTGATTTTCGGAAATAAGTGTTACAAAGAAAGAATTTCTTAATTAATTTGTTGTTGTTTTTTTTTTTTTTTTTTGTTTTTTTTTTACTTGATCAATCTCCGCTGGCTTTAGTACCAGTGATGCGGTTGAGAGAGTTGCGCAGGGTTCTCTTGGAGTTCCCTCGCCTGATTGTATATAGGTATGCATGTGTTTTTTTTCTTGGTTTAAATTTTCTTACCCCCATACCAGACTGAAACGACTAGAAACCGCCCGACGTTTTCGACTACTGCATCACTTACTAGACAAAGGATCTAAGCTTTCAATCAATTATAAACGACTCGTATATATGAAAATAATAAGACCTATTTGGACTTACGGAATTGAGCTTTGGGGCTCCACTAAACCATCGAATTCCTCTCGTATTCAATCCTTACAATCCAAAATCCTTCGTAAAATCGTCAACGCTCCTTACTTTGTCACAAATAAAATCATCCATAAAGACCTTAATGTTCCATATGTTTCCGATTTGGCCCAATCCAGATACCTGTCCTTCCATAACAAACTGCAGAACCATCCGAATCCTCTCGTTTCAAACCTTGCTTCCTCCTCGATCCCTGATAACCCT
Source organism: Nezara viridula (assembly GCA_928085145.1). Taxonomy (NCBI): domain Eukaryota; kingdom Metazoa; phylum Arthropoda; class Insecta; order Hemiptera; family Pentatomidae; genus Nezara; species Nezara viridula. Next base: position 140,195,748 of record OV725078.1, on the reverse strand, counting down.
TCGAGGCGTCTGAAAAGAAGATGGCCTCGGGATCTTCTAATATAGAATTTTAATTTGAGTTCTACCAATGGGTAGTTTCTCTTCATGTTGTACATGTCATGTTACCAATTTCACATTTACTTATTGTATTTTCTATGTAATACAGTTGTAAATTCCATTAAAATAATAAAAAAAAAATTTCTTATTTTTAGGTTAATTATTTTATTTTTTATTTTATATACTTTTGATTATTATTTTGCTTCTATTTATTTTATATTTTGAATTTTTTTTTTAAATTGGTTTTGACATAATAGTTTTTTTTTCATTTATTTATGATATTTACAATTGTATTCAGGGGAAAAAAAAAATAAATGACATTATAATTAAAAAGGAGATATAGTTTTTCGAGTTTCCTGGAAATTTGTCAGTAATGAATAGAGTCCACTTAACGTTCAATTATACTCTGATAATATTACAGAACAATCCGCATCATTTCCAAATCGTTGCTGAGCTCTCCGAATACGAATATCTAAGCTCTGTTGGCAATCGTTTGTTTGATGGCGGCGCCACGGGATCAATGTATGGAGGAAATCTGGCAAATAAATTGGTCACATTTTTGTTCGGGGGCTTTTTATCTTTTCTGGGGAGGGGGAGAGGGGATGTGTCAGATGAATGGTCCCATTGGTCCATCTCACAAAGGTTGTATTTGTGAAAGACCAATTAGCTCACTCCACACAACAAGGAATCCAAATAATTGCCCTACAACTGTGTAGCTTCCCTTTAATCTCTTTCCGCCCTCTGTATTAATGTTACTGTATTAATCAGCATATGTGTTTGCGTTTGTTAATCTTTTTGAAAAAAATAATTAAATAAAAACGCGTTTTCCCTAATTTAACAAAAAAATAAATAAAATTCAATGGCGTATAAACAAATTCTATGCACTTTGTAAACATTTTAATACAAAAAAAAATTGCCAATGGGAGCGTTACAAAAAAAAAGGTAAATTGTAAATTAAATAGTAGTAATTTAAAATAAGGGTAAAAATATATCAATAATTAATCCTTGAATTGTAGAAAAATGAAATGAAAACAACTTTATTATTCTGGGACTAGTGTTCCTTTAGAACAAATTATAAATATAGAATATAAATAAACATGTTAGTGTGTCCATAACTTGAATATTTAGTAAATAATTGGTAATATAAAGTAAACATACAGGTAATAGAAATATATAAAAAAAACATACATAAGTATAAAATATACAGAGAAAGATAAAATAAAATAAATAAATAAAATAGTATCTTGGGGTATTTAGAGAATCTTACGGTTTAGAATCTTACGTGCATTTCATGATCAGTCGGATTGGGAATGGAGTAGGTGTTCTATATATCATAGAGAAAACTGACTTTGCGTGTCGAATATAGGATAGAAGAGGGTTACGGCTTGAATTACAAAGGATTTGTCAAACTCAACAGTTCGGTGAGGAGCAGGATAGAGGTCAGACGTACGAGATCAGGTGGGACGGGATTGAACGGAGGATTTAAATTATAGGTTTTGTAGAATATAGGAGGGTCGCTGAGTTCTAATAGCCTGGTATAGGAAGGTAGAAACGAGTACTGCTGGCGAAAGGACGGATAAAGCCAGTTCAACTTGGTTTAATACTGGGTAATGTACGTATCTCTTTAGATCCCGAAGATAATGCTTACTGAGCAATTCATCAGACGTTTAAGTTTGGCTTGGAGTTCTGTCGAGAATCTACCATATACCACACAGCCATTTTCGAAGTGGGGGAAAAGAAGAGAGGAAACCGTTGAAAAAGGTTGACGGGTTTTAAATGGAAGGAGAAGAACCTGATAATAGGGAATATAGTTCTGATGATAAGAAAATATTATAAATGTATAAGGAAAAACTTCCTAGCAAAAGAAAAAAAAAAATTGGAATTTTACTTATCATGAAAAATAAATGATGGGAATTATATGAATGAAAGAAAAAAAAAAGATCACTACATATTTCTAATTATACAAAACATTAAGTCAACAGCTTTAGCACATCATATATTATTTTAGTGCCTATTGTTTTATATTTTAGTAGTATCTAGTATTTAATTTTGAAATAGATTTCCTTAGAAAAAAAAAACAATAAACAAAGCACATAAAAAGTTATTAAAAGTCATTTAAATCTTTAAAATAATTTAATAAAAAAATGCTTATTATGGAACCGATTCTTATAATGAAAATTTTGTTTGACATTAATATAAATGTTAAAGCCATAATAAGGATAACTTAAGATTGGCTACAAGTAATGAAAAGAGATGTACACAATTAAATTATAATAAGAAATTCATTGATAATAGTGGGTTCTTAATTGTAATAGGCGATATTCCGATATAAAATATAACTTAACATCAACTGATCAGAGTTTAAGTGTTAAGAAAAAGTGAGCGATAGATGTGTGCTCTACGAAATTTTATTATTTAAATAACTAAATAATAATTAAGAGCCTTGTGAAAAGTACTAAACGAGCACCAAAATAAAAATAAAGTAATCAATTTAATTGTATCGTTTACTTTGTATTTCAGTATAGTTAATATCAATCTTATGTCAACAAGTTGAATTTTGTCAACAATTTCATCTAAGCTGGATTTAGTATTGATTGTGATTTAAATACCTAAAAAAAACACTAAAGAAACCAAGGAGGTTTGGACTCTGACATCAAGATATGGGAGCCGAATACAAGCAACAGAGATGAGGTACTCTGATGAGTATCGAAGGAAAAACAAGAAGAGATAAGAACAGAAATACGATAATTATAACTAATTTGGAAATTAAGCCGGTCGTACATATAGTAGAAGGGAGTCAGCGGTTTGGTCACGTTAGAAGGAAGGAGGGGGAAAGAATAGCCAAAACTATGTACGAAACGATAGGTGAGGAAAGGGGGACAAGGGAAAGGCCCAGAAACACTTGGGAAGGAGCAATCCTGGAGGCATTCAACAGGAGAGGAATGGACTGCAACAGGCGCAACAAGCTGGCACAGGATTGAGACTCTTGGATCAGACTACGAGTAGGAACCCCTTAAACAGTTGTGCGGTAGGAGAGAGAAAGATTATGAAGAAGAGAAAAAAAATTCTATAAAGTTCAATTAAGTCACCAAGACGTAGTAGTTTATCAATAGATGAATCTTCAAGCTCCAAAAGAAAAAAAATTAATAGAAAAAATATTTTTTATTTATATGATATTTACAACTGTATAAAAAAAAAAAATACATCTAGTAAATTCGTACATGGATATAATGACATGAAACACATTTTGAGAAACTACCCATTGGTAGTACTCTTATAATATGTCTATATTAGGAGATCACGTGGCCATCTTCTTTTCAGACGCCTCGAAGGGTTATCAGGAATTAAATAGGAAGCAAGGTTAGAAACAAGAGGGTTGGGATGGTTATGAAGTTTATTATGGAAGGATAGATATCTGGATTGGGCCAAATCTGATACATAAGGAACATTAAGGTCATTGTGGATGATTTTATTTGTAACAAAGTAAGGAGCATTCAGGATTTTACGAAGGATTTTGGATTGTAAGGATTGGATACGAGAGGAATTCGAAGGTTTGGTGGAGCCCCATAGCTCAACACCGTAAGTCCAAATAGGCCTTATTATAGTGATGTAAATGAGTCTTTTGTAATTTATTGGAAGGTTAGAGCGTTTATCTAGTAAGTGTTAAAGTAGTCGGAAACGTCGTGCTGTTTTTTGTAGTTTCAGTCTGGTATGAGGATTCCAAGTTAGACGTTTGTCCAGGTGGAGTCCTAGGTAAGAGAAAATATAAATCGATATATATATATATATATATATATATATAGATATGAACGAAAAATTTGTTAATTAACTGTTAATAAAAAACAATTTTCAATAACACTGACTTGATATTTTTTAAGTTTAATTGCATATTACGGAGAGGTTAACATATTTCTTACCGGAATTACCATTGATTAAGGTAATTTCACGAAACACTTCCTCATAGGATGTTTCAATGGTACCATCTAACCTGAGTTTAGGTTTACTATACAGGGTATCTCGTAGAGTAGTAGAGTAGAGTGAAATTTTCATAGGAATGATAGCAGACCTCAAGAGCTACAAAAAAGTTCATTTAAACAATGTGCCAATTTTCAGCAGTAAAGTAGGAAATCCAAGTTTTGTGTTTTTTTAAGTGGATCATGTTTTTTATTGAATCGAAAGCAATAACTAAAGGAATATATAATTTAAGTAATTAGTAATTGCTTCATTCTAAACAAGATGAAATTTTCTTTAAATGATCATAGTGTTTATCGTTGCTTAAACCATTTACAGAGGCCTTTTGACCGGCTAAACTAAGCTAGGTTCTGTGTTTAGAAAAATAATAAATTATTCGCCATTTTTCTTTATTATCATCCAACTGTACTACAATTACCATACTTTTAGAAAAACTACCTCGTTTAATAAGGTTAAGGTTTATATTAATTAAATTGAGGTTTATTGGGTAAAAACTTGAGATTACCACAATTTGTGTAAAGAAATGACGTGATTCAGTCTCCTAAAAGTATTCTGGACTATTCTGGATATCGCTAAATTCCGGATAAGACGTTAAGGGTGGTATGCATAGCCGTAACTGTTAACTCCACTTGGTCGTTCTGTAAAAAAAGGAATACTTTTATGAAACTCAAAGAACAAAGATTACTTTCAGCCAATTCGATTGCAGAGAATACTGTATAACATAACAAAGTTATTGTAAATTGAAAAAAAATACCATTACCTCCTTTACTTACTGGATGATCAATCAATACCTTTACGCGTTTTTCCACCAAAGTCTAAGAGATGAAATTGGATTTTTCATTGCGTTTCATAAAAACATTTCTTTTTGACGGAAAGTTCAAGTGGAGTTATATCATATTAACCATATTATTGTAATTTTTTACAAATAATTTTAAACATAAAAAATTTATTGAAATTAATTTTGGTTGAAATGTGAATTATATTAGTTTTGTTTTATTATTATTTTATTGAAATTTACAATTGTAAACATATATACAACCAGTAAATCTGCTATAGGAATATATAACATAAAGGTACTTGTGAAGAAGCTAACCATGGGTAACACTTCAGAGATAAATTAATTTTGGAGGTCCCTTGGCCATCTTCTTTTCAGACGCCTCGGAGGGTTGTCAGGAATTTTGTTGGATGAAATGTTACAAACTAGAGGAGAGTTCGGAATGAAAAGAGATAAATCTAGTTCGGGCCAAATCTTCCACAAGAGGAATGTTGAGGTCTTTATGGATAATTTTATTTGTTACATAATAAGGAGCATTTAGGATTTTACGAAGGATTTTGGATTGTAAGGATTGGATACGGGATTAATTAAAATTACTAACGGGAAAATAAAAAAAAAAAAAAAAAAAACTAAGGTGTGTGCGTTAGACCACACGATAGAAGTGAAAACATCAACGACACGAGATTCATAATACGAAATAAAAATTATAAATAATAACTCATTATAAAGAGAATCAAATATAAAGGTGAATATTTCCATCGCTTACAGTATGGAAGTCCGATTTTTAATTTCTGGGATATTTTAATCCATTTCTTCCATAAAAACGTTATCATTTGGTTTTTGACACTATTTTTCCCTTTTTGCCTTTCTAACACGGCGTCGCGTTAAGATACAATTTTGAATAATATCCCATTTCAGAGAGGATGAAATGCTGTACGATTCCCTCGCTTACAGTATGCAGGTACAGTTTTTAGTTTCTGAGTTACATTGATCTATTTCTTCAATTGAACTCGTTATACTTTGGTTTTCAACACTATGTTTTCTCTTTTTGCCTCTCTAACACGGCGTTGCGTTAAGATACAATTTTGAAGAATAGTTCATTAAAAAGAGGATGGAATGCTGAACATTTCCCTCGCTTACAGTATGGAGTTCCGATTTTTAATTTCTGAGATATTTAAATCTATATGTAAAAACAATCCAATTAGTCGACTCCTGCTGACTTTACGTGAGCGGTACTCATCGGAAATCTAACGGCTCAATATAATTGACTCTTCACAAAAAAATGCAAAACACGCCTAAAGAACTTTTCCCTTAATTTATTTTATTTTTTTATGCATATTGGGAAAAGTCTTTTTGAATATAGTTATTATTGAAAGAAAAAAAAAATATATAAATAAGAACAGAGAGTAAGGTAATAGCTCAACATATGAGTGGGATTTCAGGTCCGACTATTGATTAAATTTAACTTAAATTCCTATGTGAAACCCTCAAAGCTACAGTAGCTGGGGCTACAGTTCAGATATTAACTAAAGGGGTGATCTACGTTTCTATTCACATTGGCGTAGGGTCGTTTTGCGGTGCACAAGTTCAATAGAAACACCATCCATTGACCGGGCCAACTGCGTCAATAGTCAGCCAATCCTACTAACTATATATTGCTAGATGGAACCAAGAAAACAAAATAAAAATTAATTTTCAAAAACAAATTAGAGATTATGTGCTGTGATAAAATAATTTAGATATGTATTCAGCCAGTGATAAGACGATAGTCTACATAGGGGCAGACTTTGCATTCTGTTTGGGGGGGGCGATGGACACCTTCCCCCAAAAAAAGTCTAGGGAATTTACATCATGTATAAGAATTATGAGTGATAATAAACTTATGTTTGTCCATTGTATATATATATATATAAGTTAAGCGTCGGCGGACTCTAACAATAAAAAAAAAGAAAGGAAAGGGCTTGAAATGCAACACTCACGATTTCAGAAAAGATACTGATTTATTCCTTTAGTAATCCTCCTTATATACATTTCATATGTTTATTTACATTCAGGACGGTATTAAGGCTGATATCGCCGGTCTCCGGTCTTTATCTCCCCCCCACCAGTTTACGAATAGAATTTTTCGGAAACTTAGATATTCCTAGATCGGAGCTAACGATTATCAGTCTTAACACCTTACAATTTTTTTTACAAGTATAAAGTTGAAAGAAAGTAAAACTCACTCGAGACATACAATAATACAAAGAAATAAAAAAAACAGAACTAAACACAACACTTGCTTGCAAAAACAGAACTCTTAAAATCCTAAAAAAAACAGAGAAGAAAAAAAAATAATACACTCTCCTCTACTGTATTGCTATGATTCTATTTACACATAAAAAAAAATACACCATATTTTTGCTTAGACAACCAAAAAAAACATATTTGTTATAACGTGGTGAGGGTACTACGAATCCGTTAGTTTATGTTCCGGTTCTATCATTGGGAGCTTCAATTGTTCAATGTGAACCGTTCTCCTCTTTCTAGGTTCATTAACGCTTTCGATCGTTAGTAGATTATGCTCCCTAATAGCAATCACTCTGAATGGACCCTCGCATCGTAACAATTGTTTCCCTCTGTTGGTCCCTACTCTACGGTACACTATTGTCCCGATCTTTAGATCACCCATTTGGTCACGTACGCGAACATTCTGCCTCTCTACCCGCTTCTCCTTTTCCCGCTTAATTTTCGCCGTTACTCTTCCCCACGTCTTTTCCATCTCCACCCTATTGCTCTGGATTTGCTCGACTAATGGTTCATTAACCGTTGTTTCCCCGCAATCTCGCCTTGGTCTGCGCATCCCGAATAGTACTTCCACGGGCGAAAATCCCGTGACGGAGTGAATCGAGTGGTTGTAGGCTGTTACCGCTTTCTTCATTGCAACATCCGGCTCCAACCCTTTTTCCCCCTGATACACCCGGATGTGATCACTCAGCGTGCTGTGCAACCGCTCAATGCCGCCTCTACCCTTAGGATGTCCCGGGGTGTTATAATGCCAACGAATCCCTAGTCGTTTCACCTCCTCCCTAATCGCGGCATTGTCAAACTCCCTACCACCGTCCGATGTGATCCTCTCGGGGACCCCGTAGAACTGCACCCAGGTTTGTAGGGCTTCCGCAACTGCGTTGGCAGACTTGTCCATGACCTGGTGTGCCATAGCTACCTTGCTAAAAACGTCGATGACCGTGACCCACTTGAACCCTCTCCAGGTAAATGTATCAATCTGGAGGTCCTGTAGTGGCATATTCCCCGTCGGTGTCTCTTCCTGAATCCCTCTGGGGGGGTGTCGATCATATTTCGTGCGCATACACACCTCGCATTTCCCTATGACCTCTTGGATGGATTTTTTCATGCCCCACCAGAAATACTTTCGACGTAATGCCTGCAGTGTCTCGTTCACGCCTCGGTGGTTGGTTTTCCCCTGGTGATAAGCTAATGTGACTGCCTGTTGCTGTTCCTCATCCTGTATAGTTTCCACTGCGTACTTACAACGGATGAGTGTTCTGTCCACACCAATTCGCTCGGATCTCCACATCCGCTTTATTTTATCCCATACCGTGTTATTCCCCACATAAAGATGGTGCGTCTTTCCAGGTTCCGTGGCGTCTTTCAGTGCCGTACAAATTTGCTCTTCACTCACCCCGGGTTGCGACCAGATGACGCGAATCTTGCTTTTCCCATATCTTCGATAATCTATTTTCATCATCCCTGCTACTCTCGTTTTCCATATTACCTGACGATGCTTGTCATTGATGATGTCGTCTATCTCCTCCATTTCCACTGCTCTTTCCTCCGCTGAGCTCTCCTCTTCCGGGGACTCTCCCCTGTCATCTATACCGACGATATCCTCCGCTCCTTCGCCGTCGGGAGTCCATTCACTCAAGAATTGGCGCACGTCTCGCGATGGTCCTCCCCCGTCCTCTTCTACCGCGTTGATCATGATGGCCCTCGAGAGCCAGTCCGCCACCACGTTCTCCTTTCCCGGCTTATACACCACCTCTATATTGTATTGACTAAGGACTTCCTTCCATCGCGTGACCCTAGCTGAGGTTTCTTTAAGTTTCCCTACCCACTGCAGGGGTTTGTGGGCGGTGTGGACTCGAAACTTCCTCCCAAATACGTATGGCCTGAAATGGTCGATAGCCCACACTATCGCGAGTAGCTCCCTCTCCAAAGCGCTGTATCGCGATTCCGCACCCGTAAGCCGACGGCTCGCGTATGCTATCGGTCGTTCACCCTCACTCCCCCCCTGGGACAAAACGGCCCCTAACGCGTATTCGCTCGCATCGGTGGTTATATTAAAGAGCTTCTCAAAATCCGGGAACGCTAACACCGGCTCTGTCAGCAACCTATTCATACATTTTCGGATATTATTCTCCATCTCTGGTGTCACCACAATCTTCGCGCCTTTCTTCAGCAAATTGTTAATGGGTACCAAATACTCTGCCATCTCAGGTACGAATCTCCGGTAGTAGTTCAGCGTCCCAAGAAGCCTACGGATCCCCTTCACGTCCCGTGGTACCGCCATCCTTGTGATCGCCTCCACCTTTGCCGCATCCGGTCTGACCCCCTCGCTAGAGATAGTGTGGCCTAAAAAATTAATACGCGTTTGTCCCAGCAGAGACTTCTCGCTTGATAATTTCAGCCCGAATTTCCGGAGCCTCTCGAATACTGACCTCAGATGTCCCACGTGTTCGGTTTCCGTTCTGCTAAAAATCAGCAGGTCATCCATATATACCTGACATACCGAGTCATCGATACCCCTCAAAAATTCGTCCATCAGACGCTGAAATGTTATGGGCGCATTCTTCAGACCAAACGGCATTCTTGTGAATTCATAATGCCCCCTTTCGAATGTGAACGCTGTTTTGTGTTGGTCTTCCGGGTGCATCCGTATTTGGTGATATCCCGCCTTAAGGTCCAACGTGCTAAAGACCACGGCTCCACTCAACCTATCCAGTATATCTTCGAATCTGGGGATCGGGTACTTCTCGTCTACCGTGTTATCGTTCAATTTACGATAGTCTACTACCACCCTGTATTTTTCCTTATTATCCCCCGGTGCTGCCTTCTTCTTCACCGCCCACAGGGGACTATTGAATGGTGAGGTGCTATCAACTATGATCCCTTGTTCTTTTAGACTATCTAGCTCCTCTCGAATATGCTGCCTCAACGCCTGCGGGTATCTTCTCTCTTTCACGTAAGTTACCCTATCCTGCTTCAGTGGGATTTCATGCACCGTCCTCCCTGTTACCCCTAATACCTCACCTTCCCTGAAGAAAATGTCCCTAAACTCCTCCTGTAGCAACTTCCTCCAGTCCTCCACTCTGTTCACCGCCCCTATCCGCACCCTTCTTTCTCTCGCGACCCCTATACATCCGAACTTCTTCTTTCCCAACCTAACACTCCAGGCTCCTCTACGATTCCTAATGCTCGCCCCTACCTGCCCCAACAAATCGCACCCCACTATGACCTGGTATTCCCGAGTCATGTTTTTTACTACGTGTACCTTCAGTTCGCCCTCTTTTCCTGCCCACCGATCAAGTCTTATTGTCGCTTCTCCCTCTACGCTACAGGGGCCACCCAGAGTGATTAGTTGGCAATCGCATTTTTGGATCCGGAGTGCCCTCTCACTCCCGCACACTTTCCCTAACGCCCCTCTGGTCATAATAGTGCTCGAGCTCCCGGTATCCACGAGGCACTTTACTCCCCCGTCTACCTCGATAATTGGCAACCAGCATGGCTTACCTCGGATGTTGTTGCATGTTGCTGTGCGGTCGCCTCTCTGCTGCCACACTCCTCAGATGCCGCCCAGCTTCCTCCTCCCCGCCGCCGTTCGTCGCTGCTCGGTCCGTTGGCTGCTCCTGCCTCCTTCGCCTCCACTGCTACCTGGTTCGTCCGTCTCTGTCCCCGAAGTTCCCGACTCCTCGGTTGCCTCTCCCGAAGATCCGTCCTTCCGCTGTATCCTAGCCCGTCTTGTCAGCTTCTGCGTGTTTACTTCCATGGGCTCGTCTTGAGTTCTTTCTCTCCTCCGGAATATGTACGGGCACTGCCTAGCAATATGCCCTTCGGTACCGCACTCGAAACATCTAGTGCGCGGACATTGTGCAACTAAATGTCCTGGCTTTCCGCACCCATGACATTTCCTGTCTTCCCTGCGGGGTCCATTCCTCGGCCTCACTTGTCCGGATCTTTTTTCACCCATCCTGACCTTTTCTCCGCTCGGCTGTACCGTTTCTCTCCTCTTCCAACCCATCGGGGCTGTCCGGGGTCGTCTGTCATTCACCCGGATCCACCCTGGTTCTTCCACGTCCATCCGAGTCTCTTCTTCCCTTGCGCTTAGGTCGATCATTTCCTGGGCACACTCGAGGAATGATCTCTCCCTGGGCAATCCGTCTCTCCTTCCCGTTTCCTTCGCCAACTGGACCTTGAGTATCGTCGAGAGGAACTCCATCCTGGCTTCCACCTCTCCCACACTCATTGTTTCGCGCATTTTCTCCGTTATGCGGTTGTACTTTGCCACTAGTACCCCCGCATACTGGCCCCTCGTCTGACGTTGGGACCGGCGCTCCCTAAACATTTGGAAGATGTCTTCCTCCGGCGTCCATCTGCCTCCTCCGAAGGCCTTCTTCAGTCGCTCCTTAATCACCGGCCATGGTGTCTCCTCGTCCGCCTGAATTTGGTTCAGGATGCTCCTCCTTACTCGGCACACCAGAGCCGCTTTCAACGCTTCCGCGTCCCCTAGGTTTACCAGGTCCTCCGCCACCTTTACCTCTATTCTAGACATGAGGCGGTCTCCGCCTTTCAGGAAATGGTTGAGCTCACCTACCTCGCCACCGAAGCGTTCCAGGTCCGCAATGGCTCTTCGAAGGTCCTGCGTGGTCGCCGCTCTTATTTTCATCCATTCCAGCGCGTTAGCGTGCGCTTCTGCCAATGTGTCCCTCGGTAAGGGAGGGATCTCCTGGATCTGCGGAATCTGCGGTACCTGAGGTATTTGAGGTATCTGAGGCACCTGAGGGGCCTGCGCGATCTGAGGTATCTGCGGAATTTCTTGAGGTTGAGGGATTTCCGGGGCGCTCAACACTCCCGGCCTGATTAAGCCCTCTGTTGGCATTTCACTCTTTCCTTATGACTAGGAGAAGAAAAAAAAACCAAGAGAAAAAAAAATGACTTTAAAAAAAAATTACTTCTCTGTTCTCCTGTCGTAGTCCCGGGTTTCGGCACCAGTTAAGCGTCGGCGGACTCTAACAATAAAAAAAAAGAAAGGAAAGGGCTTGAAATGCAACACTCACGGTTTCAGAAAAGATACTGATTTATTCCTTTAGTAATCCTCCTTATATACATTTCATATGTTTATTTACATTCAGGACGGTATTAAGGCTGATATCGCCGGTCTCCGGTCTTTATCTTATATATATATATATATATATATATATATATATTTTTTTTAACATTTGAAAATATTATGACAAAGTTATAGAATATATTACTTTTTTTTTATTTAAAAGTTTGAATTAGCGAGATGAACTCTTAATTCTCCAATGCTTCAAATTTTTCGCGAGAAATTTGATAACTCTTCGCGTAAAAATGTAAACATGCTGATGAATGTATTATAAAATCCTAAGATATGTTGTTATATATAATTATCTTTGAATATAAACTAAAATTTCAATGACAGGAACATTGGGCGTGGTAAAATATGGCTACCTACTTCTATTCAGTCGACTTTTCCTATGTTCTTAATTGTATACATATTTTATTCATTCATGTAGATTAATTGGTATGAATTTTTATTTTATTTTTGTTCTTCGAAATATTGGGGGGAGGGAACAATTTTCTCTCCTCCCCTCCATATTTTTATTCAGGTTTACGGTATACACTTTCTGCCTTTTTTAAGAAGAAATAACAATATTCTTGTTAACTACATACTACATTTAACTGAAATAAAAACAATAGGATATTTGAATATGTTTGGTTAAAAGTACATATTTGCATATTTTATTTTTAGTTTCAAATGAGGTTCTTAATAATTTAAATATTAAGATGCTTAAATATGGGATTAAACCACGGCTTGAAACGAAAAAAAAAAAACTTTTCAAAAAGTATCACCATAATTTTTGTCGTCGACAGTTTTTAAGTTCTATCGGAACTAGAACTTTTTCCTTAGAAAATTTTCAAGTAAAGTTTTTACAGAACTTTTACTAAAAAAAAAAAAAAATTCTAAAAAGTCGATCTAAAAGATGACTTTTATCCATAGTTTCTTAAACAGACGACTAATAAAAATCATGTGTAATTCATTTAAGACATATTTAAACTCTAATTTAAGCCCAATTGCTGTTTACTTTTCATTTAATTGTACTATTTTCAAGAACTTTAATAAATATAAGTTAATCTTTTACCAGGAACCGGGAACTTTATTACAAAAATTTTTCTTAGAACTTTTATTTTAAAAACTCATTTTCCTAAAACGTTTCACAGAAACTGTTAAAGTGGAACTTTTTAATAAAGTTTCAACCAATGGTTTACAAGTAAATCAAAGGTTTTCCAAATGTAAAAAGGAGGAAAAATGATGATTATTAATAACACTTCTGTTAGAAAAATAGTTGGACATGTGCGGTCAGCGATTACAAAAAAAAAAAAAAAAAAAACCTAAGACACACAAGTACGAGTTATTATTTTAATCCGATATTATTCTAGAATTTAAAATAATTTTATTAAAGAATTTTACACCTGTCACTCTGACGAAGGCTTAATTTAAAATTTAGACCGAAACGTCAATACACTCCAAAATAATTTTTTTTTTTTTTAAGTAAAAATAGATACAAAAACGTAAAACTTATAAAAAAAATTAATAAAAATGTTTGTTAAATACAATTAATGTTAAAGATAATAATAATTGATATTTGCAAGTTAAAAGTTGAAACATCTTTAAAATTTCCAACATTCTGGATGTGTCGTTAAAGAGATTTGAATTCCATTGTAACGATAATATTAAATCGTTCAAAATTAGTTAATTTAACATGTGAAAAGAGATAGAAAATCAAATTTGAGACAAATAAAAATTTATAATATATATAACTATTCAAAGAAATGGATGAATAATTTAATTTAAAGAATTTCACACGAAAAATGAAAATAACAAAATTAGGTTATTTATTATTAAAACTTGTAATTGTTTTTAGTATTACAAGGCTGAATAAATGTAAACTTCTTATCGGCATTTCTGTAAATTTTTGTTTTTGTTTTTAAAGTACCTTCTTATAAAAGCTTGAGGTTATATTCCTTGTAGGTTTGAAAGAAACGCTCTCCCTCTCCACCATCTTATACTTAAATTTAAATTTTATGCGACACGCGCTATTTAAGATAATTGATCTTAATATTAAATGAAACATTGTTATGAAATGCAAATAAACTCATATAATAGCGACTAATGGAAAAGTGGAAAGGGCAGTGTGTGTATAAAGATTTATACCGCTAACAAACAGAATAATCCGACGATTAGCAACAATTTAGCAGGCTGACTTAACATTCAAAGGTTGAATATATTCCGACTGGCAACACATACAACTGATGAAGGGAGATTTATTAAGAAGACATTTTATTTTCCTATTCTTAGATTCTAACGTCCTTCTCTGTGTATATTTTCAACGGCCCCTGTGTCCTTATAATGGTTGTAACAAGTTACCAACAGCTAAATGGAGTATTAATAACTTCTTACGTCAAATCGTAAAGTTGTGCTAAATGATTTGTAGCGTGGGGACGTATTCGGTTTAGTCAGACTCAACTAGCATTATGCAATAGTTTCAAAAAAAAAGAAGGTGGAATTTTCGAATTCTTACAAGTAAAAAAAATATATTTACATAATATTGGATTTTGTTCTTTCTAAATATTAAAATAATTTATATCGTGTATTATTTTTACCATATATTTATTACATCAACGATGCTATTTACATTACAACGTTTCGGCCGTTCTTACGTTGCTTTACCATGCTAATAGAAATCATTGAATGAATAAATATGCGGTGGAAAAATAACACAGAAAAATATATATTTTACAATTAATTTGATACAATTATTTTTCAATCTTGATTAACTCATTTTCCGATAATATATAATAACTGATAATACTTAAGCATTTATTTCTAAGCTCCAAAAAATTATACATTTACAGCACTTTATAGTTCGATTGCTATATTTGCATAGAAACATTTCTTACAAATGCTGCAGAAATTGTTCTGAAATTCAATATTAAATTTATTTTAAAAATACGTTTTTGTTCAGAAAACAAACT
The DNA here is from genome assembly GCA_928085145.1 of Nezara viridula. Taxonomy (NCBI): domain Eukaryota; kingdom Metazoa; phylum Arthropoda; class Insecta; order Hemiptera; family Pentatomidae; genus Nezara; species Nezara viridula. The sequence goes on along the minus strand of OV725078.1, from coordinate 140,180,630 downwards.
TTAATAGATTTTAAAAAATATTTACGTATCATAGCGAATTTTCAAACATTCTACAGCTTTGTAGCTCAGTTGCAAAAAAAGTTTCTTAAAAAAAATTCCAAACCAATCAAAATTGGATTAACATTGGAATTTTTATTGAGTTTTCACACCATTTAATAAAAACCTGTTGTAATTCTCTACTAGATTTTTAGTAGCTGTGCAAAGAAATGATTTTAAATGTTTTTTGGCAACATAAACGTGTTCCTTAGACCTTCCTGAATGGCTCAGTTTGCTTGGTGTTTAAAAAATTATTGATGACAGAACGAATTCCAGAAGTAGAACCTTGAACTTCTTTCGGAATTTGCCTGATTATGAGTCCTCGTTGAAACAAAATTATAATATTATGTCGGTCCAAAATATGATATTTTGACATTTTTTGAAATAAAAGTCAACAGAAAACAAAATAAAATATGAAATATGGATTGTTAAATTAAATTACCCCCTCCCCCTCCCTTTGATTTTGACAGATATACTCAGTTTTCTAAAGTTTCTATAACAGTTATTGATGTTAACAATAACGAGTAAAGATTGAAATGGATAACAGAGTAGTGAAATATGAGCAAAAAATAAATGACACATTCATCCTATCAGTTAATAATGGCCCATCAATTGCATCCTCTCAAATGCTTCAACCACACATCATAAACCTTGAAGCATGGTGTCAAAACTGGAGAATTAAAATAAATTCAAATAAATCCCACTAAATTATCTTTACCCTTCGTCGTAAACCTATGACTTCCTATCCTACAGTTTCTTTTAATAATATTCCGCTTATCCCTGTTGAATAAATCCGTTACCTAGGATTCTAACTTGGAATCTCCATACCAGACTGAAACGACAAGAAACCGCTCCACGTTTCCGACTACTTCAGTACTTACTAGACAAACGCTCTAAACTTCCAATTAATAACAAAAGACTCATATACATGACTATAATAAGACCTATTTAGACTTACTGAGTTGAGCTATGAGGCTGTACTAAACTATCGAATCCCTCTTGGATCCAATTCTTATAATCCAAAATCCTTCGAAAAATACTCAATGCTCCCTATTTTGTTACAAATAAAATCATTCATTATGACCTTAATGTTCCTCATGTTTCAGATTTGGCCCAATCCAGATATCTATCCTTCTATAATTGAATTCAGAACCACCCCAACCCTTTTGTTTCTAACCTTGCTTCCTCTTCAATTCCTGATAACTCTCCGAGGCGTCTGGAAAGAAGATGGTACGGGATCTCCTTATGTAGTCATATTATTAGAGTGCTACCAGTGGGTAGTTTCTCAACACGTGGTTTCACGTCATTGTATCCATTTGTACAAATTTACTAGACGTACTTCTTTAATACAGTTGTAAATATCATTGATTAATGAAACAAAATAATACATATATATATATTTTTGTAATTATAACCGACTAAGGAAATGAAAATCAATATAAAACTTTATTCATCTTTTAAACAAATATGTTCACAAAATATTTTGTTTTTTGTATGGGATTTCTTAGTCTTTTAAGTAATCATGGGTGTAATCAACCAAAAAAGTTTATAATTTTTGAGTTCCTCTCAAATAGAGATTCTTTTCCTTCATAACTTGTTTGTCTGAATGCTCGGAGTGGTGGGGCTATTTTTTCCATCTGAAAGGGAAGGAAGTATTTAAAATTATGGCTCAATTTTCAGATTTGATGAAGTATTAACGATGATATTGTGAACCGATAAAAAAACCAAAAAAAAAAACCTTTGATAAATGATATAAACTCCTCTTCTCTCGATCATAGGGATCACAGGTCACTAAACCCTGTTTATCAGTTACCTAGCACAATACTCTTCATAGGTTGTTATAGAAATTATTAATATTTTTTTTACCGTGATTTATACAACATAGACATATTTTTAGTTAATTTTTCAAATATCTTTTTAAGTCAAAACATGACAATTCGCGACCTTTGTAGCCGTTTTTCGATACTCGTTGCAGATTTCAAAAAATTCTGGCTGTAAACAAGTTCAAAACAGAATTGACGGAAATTTATATGAACGAATGAATAATGTATATACAATAAATTAGACATTTTAAAATAAAAATACATATATAGAAAAAAAATATAAATATGAAAGGACGAAAATACAATTTGAATACAAAATTATCCTCAGCTTTTAAAATTGGCAATACCTTCAAAATGGCCGTTAGGGTGTGTGTGTTCAGCCATCGTCTTTTGTTGTCTAAATATATTTTTACAATTTGGAGATCAACCAAACTGCATGCTTTGCAAATTTCTTTTATCCCATGACACTGTTAGGTATTTTAGAGAATTCATATTATATACATATTTTTTTTTTTTTAAGTAATTATAAAATTTGAAAAAGGCGTGACTAAGGGTAGGTGATCTAATCGATAAAATTGATTATTGAGAAATTCCAAAAAAATATTCTTGTAATATACTTCTTGTTATGAGTTCTGAAGATAACATATACATTTTATTATAATACTTTATATATTATTTTATATATTTATTTTATCCAATATTTCAAGTAAATTAAAATATAACCATAATATAATGAGTATCTGAAGGTTTCAACTCTTTCAAAAGTACAATAGATTATTGAACTATTAATCAAGTCTTAATTTATATTAAATAGTGTAAGCACATAAAATGTATCTATATATTTTTTATATAAAAATTGTAGATTATTTTTAAAAAAAATATATTTGTCAAGATTTTTGTTTTTAAATCCCTTCGTTTTGAGCCTACATTTTGTTTACAATATATTATTAAAAAAACTCATATCATTTTTATTTTACTTTTTATTATAGACCTCATATAATAAAACAAATAAAATTAATTTGAATGATTTCCTTAATAAATGTATTCGTTGAATTATTTTAATAAATATTTTTTTATTAAAAAACGACATGAATTCTCTTTCCTACAAAAGATTTTTTTCACGACGGATTTTTTTTTCAATAAATATGACTACATGTGTGATATCAGTGAATAACCATTTATAACTTTTTAGAACTTAATTCGAATTTAATTCTAATTACAAACACACACACACAAACATATATATATATATATATATAATTTATCGCGATACAGACTAACGATGGACCACGCGTACATCATTTCTAGATATTTTTCTTCTTCTTTTTCTTTTATGCCCACACTCTTTTCATTTGCTCTCCCATCTCTCTCCTATCCTCTGTCCATTTTTTACTTTCTTGCTTATTCTTGTCCGCTACAAGAACCTTCATATTTTTCAATATTTTCCCGAATATATATATATATATATATATATATATATATATATATATATATATATATATATATGATATGGTTATAAATATTATACATGAAACTTTTCTTTTAATATACCTTCTTCAACAAGTTAGGAATTTGAAAATAACTAATTTTGAGGAGGCAAAAAGACATACGTTTTATTCTATTTCAGTCGCTGTATAGAAGAGACTGGGTACGGATGTGACAATTTTCACTTAATTCTCCATGATTTTGTTAGTATGACAATTAGTTGGAAGAAATTTTTTTTTTTATAGTAAAATGTTTATTTGACTACATGTAAATACTAAAATCTTGTCCGCAGCATTTATAATAATTTGTCTCTGCTTTTGACAAATTTGGTAAAAATAAGTTGGTTTACCGTGATTATATATCTTGTCATATAACTAAATATGTTCCTTAATTTATAAAATGATGCATGTTCACCCCGATGCATTGTTTAGCATTTATAGATGAAAAAAAAATTGACTTTTTTGGTTGTAAAAAGTTTTCTCTAGTTGGCCCGCGTTAGCTATTTTGTTTTTTACATGTCTAAACTCATGTATACAAGTTAAAAAAATAAAAACTTTTCGCAATGGATTTCCAATTTCGATCCTCAAGTTACTGGCCTATTATTCTTTAAATCAGCCGCCATTTTTGAAATCAGCGGCTTTCAGACAAAGTTCCTTTTACCCAGAATAACATCCACTTTCGTAGTTTACAATCAAACCTTCGCCTGCGATCAGGTAGATTTTTGCCCCCGGCTCCAGGGCTAAGTATCCGTTAATTAACAACTATTTTTTAACTTATAACGAGGAAAAACATTCATTACTCTATCTTTACATATATAACAACAACTATTCAAAGAAATATAATACAAATAGTTACTTTTCTCCGAAAAACTCAACATGCGATAATGTCGGGCGGTGCCTATCGTAATTCTGTGAAACTTGTCAGACCCATATACCTTCCATTTTCCCCATTTAAACTTATCGACTATTCCTTATAGTTTCGCCAATATGACGACTATTACAACTGTGCCCAGTCTCTCCAACCTATAAATATTTTAAATATTGGTTTTTTAACTTCCCAGAGTCTTAGATTTTATTTTGCAAAAATACTTATGTTATATTTCAAAAATTAATTCCAAAAAATATTTCACATCCATTAATTTACTTTTTAGGTGACAATATATTTCTATTTTTCAAAAACACATTTTTATATAACTTTTATGCCTCAATATATTTGAAATTTAAGATAAGTTAGCATATTAAGTAGTTTTTTTTTTTTTTGTTCCCGATCGGTAAATAGTGGACTACCAGCAAACATACAGTTGAGATCATCTCTCTGATTATTGAGTGGGATGCCGTGGAATAGATGAAATCGTAAGGTAAACAAACCACTTAGAAAATTTATGCACAAAGGCTTATAACGGAACCAACAATATAATAATAATACCCGTTCACCATTCATTAACTCTTTTAACTTTTCATTCGGGTTTAGTTATGTTTCTCCTATCTAAAAAAATACAGTAATATCTCTATAGTAATAAATTAATAGGTAACCGCAAGACTGCTGCGAGACTCTTGCACAAGACCAAGATTGAGTGCGCAAGACCAAGACGAGGCATTTAGGCGACACTACATTTAACCACATGGGCCATCGGAAGATATGAACCGAGTATTTTTTTACATTTTTTGCATGTGATCCATACATATTCCACAGTATCTTTTCGACCATTTTTTCTATATTGAATCATAACACATTTTTCACCCATACTATTTTTAAAAAAAAACCCATTTCTGAATACTTTTGTTGATAAAAAAAGTTGTATATTACGATTAGATGAAGCCATTCACGACGTTTTAGTGGGATTATAATAATTTGATAAAAAATGGGTCTTAACCGTGGAATAAACTACTAGTTTTCATTTCTATCTCATATACATAAGCGGATCCCCCCCTCTCCCAATGATGAAATATAACCATATTTTACAGAAAAGAATATTAAAAACTATCTCTTGAAGTATTCTTGTCCGTGTAATTACATTTAATAGGACTTCAAGAACCAATTAAATACCCTTTCATATAGGTAATTAATTTTTTTTTTCTCAAATTAATTTTCGTTATATGTATAAAACAAAACTTTCGGGCTGAAGCCTGCTCCCCCCCCCAAAAAAAAAATCGAATCCTGGATCCACTATTGCTCATATATATTTTTAATCCCAAGAATCTGAACCCTGCATGTTCAAACTTGTTATCCCTTATATACTCGTTACCGAACTCTTCGCCGTTCCTAATAAATTCTGGTTTACCTCTCCATGAGTTCGAGACCTCTACAAGCGCTCATCAGCGTTGAATACAATTCAGTAGGTTCAGAAACTTCACTTAATTATTTTTATTAACGTAATAGCTAATGTATAATAAATAGCGTAGCAATTAGTCTTGGGCTTGTGAAACAGATTTCCTATTTGGCGATCTAACAAAAGACCACCCCTGTTGAAACAGGGACCCCTGCAAACGACCCCTAGGGCCAGGATCAGATATGACCAACCCTCGACCTACTGTTCGGGATTAGTGGGGGATCTTCTGATTTATTCCGGTCATATGTGACCACTTTATTAGTGCCTAGTACAACCCTTCATTCTTCTTTTTTTTTTTGTTCTGTTATATACAAATCATTAAGCTTATTTACACAACCGATGCAGAAGCTCAGGTCAGTTTCTTTTTTCTCTTTTTATAGCGTTGACGTAAATAAATCATTCGTTCTGAGCTAGTACTCGAGTCGTCGGTTGTGTGAGACCGGTATGCCTTTTCATTTTTTTTTTTCATTAATAAGATTTAGTGTATGTTGATATAGGTAATAAATTCTAATGACAAGTAATTTATGATGCGTTACATGCGTTTATTGTTGGAGCACACAACGATGGAATAAGTCGTAGAATCCAGGATTCATTTTTTTAATAACGGTATTTACTCTGGAAGAAAAAGAAAAAAAAAAATCTGTATAAAATTATTTTTAAGTGGTCCTATAAGGCAAAAAAATAACCGTAATTACAGGAACGATACGGCGTTCCTTATATTTATTCTTGATACATGCTTAGATTTAGTAACTGCACATGCATTACAATTTAAATTATGGATAAATTGTGATCGTTCAATTAATTAACTTACATCAATCACATAATCAAATATAGACAAAAAAATATAATCCCTCTCGTAGATCAAAAGCAACACTAAAATTTTTATTTATTCATTTATAAAACTTAACAAAATATAAAAATACACAATTTTTGTTTATATATATATATATATATATTAGAAGAATTGATAAGGTCTTCATACCATTTTCTTGTCATTCATTAGTAGATTGATCCTCATACAAGAATGGAACGACAAGAAACTGCTCGACGTTTCCGCTTACTCCAACACTTACTAGACTAACGCTATAAACTTTCGATTAATTACAAAAGACTAATATATATGACTATACTAAGACCTTTTTGGACTTACGGAGTTGAGCTATGGGGCTCCACTAAACCATCAAATTCCTCTCGAATCCAATCCTTAAAATCCCAAATCTTTCGTAAAATCCTGAATGCTCCTAACTTTGTCACAAATATAATAATCCATAAAGACCTTAATGTTCCATATGTTTCCGATTTGGCTCAATCCAGATACCTATCCTTCCATAATAAACTTCATAACCATCCGAATCCTCTCGTTTCTAACCTTACTTTCTCTTCAATTCCTGATAACCCTTCGGGGCGTCTGAAAAGAAGATGGCTCCGTGATCTCATAATGTACACATATCATTAGAGGTAGTTTCTCAACAAGTGTTTTCATGTGATTATATTCCTGTGTACACATTTACTTGATGTATTTATATTGAAATACAGTTGTAAATATCTTGATTAAATAGTTTAAAAAAAAATTATTAGATTGAATACATTTTGAAAAGTAGAGAATAAAAATATATTAAATTGATTTTGCTAACATCTACGGTGTAATGGAAATTATTAAAAATAATAGTTAAATAAATAATGAGAATAATAATGCAAGCAATTTTCGTAATAATGTAGAATTTTTTTTAAAAAGTTATTAAGTAATAATTTAACATCTTTTGAAATCGTTGGAAAACAGTAACATCGAGCTAATAATACTTGGGGGCCTTCAATAAAGATAAAACTTAAAAGTAAAAATAGATCGTTCAAATAATGGAGGAAAAAAGAATCCATAACGTCCAGAAGGCTTGCAATGAATTGCGGTGGTATTTGTTGTTTTTTTTTAAACATATTTTTATATTTTAAATAAATGAAATTATGTTTATCAATTTTACTTCCACATAACGGAATTCCTCGAAAAACGGTCAACATGTGAACAGAATAGCTCAATAAAAAAAGGGCAAAATTAAATTACGTATGAAAGATTATGGACGGAACAGCAGATTTTGATAAGATCGACTTAACAAAAGTGTCCCTTTATATAGTTGATTTTAAACTCCCCCCCCCCCTCTCCAATTTTCTAGAAAAATGGCTCAAGCGATTTTGATTAAACTCGTTACATCCTGCTTGAAACAATCTGACCGGACGAAATTTCAAAATGTCTTCCTCTAAAGTACCTTTAATTTTGAGTATAAGAAATAATTAAAGGACCCTCATTGTTAATAGTCATAAAAAAAATTGATAAATATAAATTATGAAAACAAAAATTGTTAATAAAATAAAGAAGATATATTTTTCTAGGGTGTGTACAAATTTCCTACGGTAAAGTAGTAATGTGGAAGCATGGATTAAAAAGATTTCTTTTTGTTTTTTTTGGATAAAGAAAAGACAAAGCAGAGTTCTTAACAATCTTGAATAATAATTTAAACAAAAAGAAATTCTATAGGATCTTTTTTACAATTTTAGAATTTTTTTGAGAGGCAAAATCGTAAAAAATATACCTCTTATTTTCGAAACCGTGCTAACATAGATCTATTCTGATGTTTTCATGCAAAATTGTTTCCAATCAACGAATTATTGGGTGTGTTTTCACGCTAAATTAAATAATTAATTTAATTCAATGTTTAAATAAAACGAAAATACGGTGCAGTGCGTTACACAGATTTCACTCCCCATCCTACTTTTAGTAGAAATTTATATCATATTAAATAGATAAACTTTAAAAATCAACTAAAATTACTGCTAAAGTATGAAAATTGACTGACTGTTTGATTTGTCTTGCTGATGTAAGTTTTCCATAAATATATATATTTTTTTTTCCATGGAGATCCCATTTAGTTTCCAGGGAAACATTTATTTCCCGTTCAGTAATAAATAATAATGATAAAAGTAGGCATTTGTGATAATGAAAATCAATTAAGTTAATTAATTAAAATTATTAATTACAACAATTAAAATTCATTAGTTTTTAATTAGTCTTCGTTAGCGTTTACAACTTTATTTGTTAGAAATAATTTTTTCTAAAATATTTAGCTTTCCAACGGTTTATTATACATCTATATTACCATTCTTATATCCGGAAATAAGATTTTCTTCCTGTGAAAATATTTCTCCCATTTTCTCATTTACTTACTTATCAAATTCTTTCGTGGTTCATATTTATTTATGCTGTTTTAGCAATAACAATGATAGAAGTTTAATTGTTTCTAATAAGAAAAAATAAAGGTACTTTAGAGAATTTTTTTTTGTTAATTGGCGCTCAAGATCAACCATATTATTTCAATGAGAATAAAACCTTACTGATATTAAAGACCGTTGAATTTCACAAAATGTTTGCTAAAACGTGTTAATTTAATTTTCAAATATTTTCTCCACAGCCGTCTAAATTCAAATAATTGAAGTACCTCGAGGTCTTTCAACAAATCTCAAAACGATTTGCAATGTTAAAATTACGAAATTAAGTATGTTTCTGCTTCGGAATCTATTTTCAACAGTTATTCACGAGTGTTCTTAAAATTTTGGTTAACTTAAGAAAAGGTATGACCGTGTTATTATGTTTTTAATTTACTTATCTTTAGGTTATTTTATTTTACTTAGATTTTGATTATTATTTAGTTATTATTTTACTTTTGTTAATTTCATATTATCTGTATATATGGTGTGAATGTGTTTATATATCAATATAATTATTGTCCATGTGACAGATTGTTATATTTCTGAATAAATAAATAAAAAAACTTAAGATAAAATGTCATCGAAAGTCGTACTACAGTAGAAACAGATTCAGGATTCCAGGGTTGAAATATAGAACTGTGAATAAAGGTATAAATTTTCCCATTAGAAATATCACTAAAATTAATAATAAAGAATACTGAAATCGGAGTTCATTGGAGTCATTCTCTTAACTGACTCGTAATTCTTTATATCTTATTGGTTCTTGTTGTTCTTGTCTAATCTCATTGTGTCCATATCATCTGAATATTTGAAATTGTTTAAATATAAAATGTATATAACTTTATAAATTTTATTTATTGTTTTAGATAATGACCGATATATTTTGCCGCACGATCGGACCAAATTTTTACAATAAATTTTAAAACTCTATCAATACCAAACTAACATTTTCTCCTACATTACTTTGTCAATGATAATGATGCTTTTTTTTCCTGATAATATCTTATCCACATTATTCCGGAAAAAACGGGGTTGTACTATAACTTAAAAAGTGTCCACTACAGAGGAACTTTCCGTTATCCGCGCATATATATATATATATATATATATATATATATATATATATATATATATATATATATATATATATATATATATATATATAAAATCGTCTTTACGGGAAAATAGCTGTAAACGAAAACGGCCATAGGGACCAATGAGACGAAGGCTCAAATAGCCAAGGCTTGAAGGCAGGAGAGGCCAGCCATAAAGGTGAGTACACAATACAGGATATAACAATAGGAGGAAGGAGTGGGGGATGTATGGTGCGGTGGTGGGGGGTGGGAGGGGGGCAGGAGGGGGGAGGGGAGGGGCTAGCTCTCATTGGCTCAGCTAGGACAGGTAACTTCGCCATTTTTACCTCAACAACCTCACCACTTTACCACCTCACCACCTCTCAACTCCCATTCCCTCTATCTTGCCTCTATTTTAGTTTTAGCATTTCAATTACGGCTGTTTATAACGGTGCTCCCAAATATACCCTAGGCTCCTCCTACTTTGTCAATTTATCCACTACCCCACCACTCGGCCAAATAAGGTCCAAGACAATAGCTGTTTCACGTTTCATCTTTTAATATTTCATGCGGTATGCGCTCGTTCCATGAATAGCGTACTGCATGAATATATATATACATATACAGCACTAGCGGATCCAGGATTTAATTTTTTTTTTGGGGGGGGGCTTCATCCCTCAAACTTTTTTTATCATTTATATGAAACACTAACTACTTTTTTAAAAAAAGGAAAACAACTAAGTAACAATAATACTTAAAAAGATAATTTTTTTCCCTTAAAACACGATTATATTTTACCATTTTGGAGAGGAGGGAGGTTTTAGCCCGAAACCCGTCCCCTCCCCCCCAATAGATCCGCCTATGATATACAGTTTTACTTATATATACAGATATACAGTAAAACTTCTCAGTAGCGGATACCTATGGGAAATCAAATTTATCCGCTTTATGGAGATGTCTGTTTTAGAGAAATCGGAATTAAAAAAATTATAGTAAAAATAAGCAGATCAAAAAAGTATGTTATAAGTCATATTTCGTGAAAATGAAATCGTGTGTTCATTTAAAATACGTTTTCATTTTTATTACATAATTTAAATATATTTTTAAGAGAAAATATGTATATTTTTTATAGTAAAAGTATAGGCTCTTTTCTACTTTAAGCAAACCATTGATTTTTTTTTTTTTTTACTGCAGTGATTTAACAGTTATGAATAGTTGCTTAAACATGTCACGGGATTCATAATGGATACAACAAATATATGTTTTATTGAACTGTGGACTCCTGACTTTTAAGAAACACGCTGACATTTTATGTCATTTAGACATTTTATGATTCCTTGTTTTATGTGAAAATCTAACTCTCCGTAGAGCCGTTGTTTACTTTCTTGTCACATACTACAGCGGTACTTGGTTCGAATAAATTCATTTCTGCACTTGAAATAACTTTTAAATGAACTACTCGTTTCAGAAGTTTAATAAAACAGATGTTTTTAGTATCAATTAAGAATGTGTAACAGTGAGGAAAAAATCTTCTGGTGAGCTTAAGTCGAAAAGTGAACATATAAAACGTATTTTTATAACATATAAACTCGAATATAAAAAAAAAATTACGATTTCGAATTACCTAGAATCCTCATCTATAATGTTTGTTTGAACTTTATGGTGCATAACTATTTTTGTTTGCAAATTGATTTGAATAGATAAAATTATTACAACCCTTTTACTGTCTTCGTTTAAAATGAAAAACTTTTGTTAGCTTATTTTTTTTTGCCTTTTTCCGTCATCATTGGGAGTTCGGAAGACTCAGAAAACATGAAATGTTTTGTCACCTCCCAGGTCCAATTTGGAAATAATTGTTCAGGTCAGTAGCGGATCCAAGATTTAATTTTTGGAGAAAATCAGCCAGAATTTTGTATTTATATAACGATAATAACTTGGGAGAAATATAAGAAAGAAACTAACTACCTATTTGAAATAGCGTTTAAGCAATTGTTGAATTTCTATTAGAAATGTAACAACACGAACAATTATATTAAAATTTTAATTTTAAAGATTTTTTTTTAAGGCATTGTTATATTTATTAGTTGGTATACATAGGTGCAGACTTCGGGTGAAGGAGGAAATCCAACAATTTGAAGAAAAAAATTGATAACAAATAAGCAAAAGTACATGAATGAATATGATATGTTAACTAAAATCGATTAAGAGAAGATTATTTGGCTAGACTAAGAACTATAAGTAGGTACTTCACTAAATATTTCTGTTATTTAAGTTTTCATTTATATTGAGGGATAATGATTCACATCTCATGTGATCACCTCAATTTTTCAAAGTAATTTCCACATAATTTTTTTGCGGTAAAGTTGGAAACAATATATTTAATAGGCACAAGTAAAGATATATTTCATAGAGAATGTTTTTATATAAATTTTAACATAACTAGTCAGAATGTAAAAACGTTTTATTTTTATTTGGAGGTTCTACAAACTAAGAAATCGAAAGTATTTTTTAGTTTTTAACCTTATTCATTTTTAGCTTAAAAAAGTTCTAGAAATGTTCATGTTTAATTATATAAATTGTAATATATCCAATTGTTTTGTTCACATGTTTTCAAGTATATACATGTGCAAATAAAAAAAATCGTACAACTGTCCAAACATTTGATTATTTAGTATTAGAATATTTAAATTTATTTTTAAATGTTCAATATTTTATTCGTTCGTTTCACAATAATTATGTTGAATTTTTGCACATCATATGAACAACTGCCATTTTTTGTCTACGCCTATGGTTGTATAAGTATTATTGTTGTTAGTTATTGTTTAATTATTTAGCTTGGATCGCTCACGGTAACAAATATCGACCAACGAAAAAAGAAAATCCATTTTGGGAGGGCTTCACCCCGAAAGTCCCCCCCCACTCGTCCGTAGATTCGTCAGTGGTTCACGATGGTGTACTTTACGACCATACAAAGGCACAAGATTGGCAAAGTCTTTGTTACTTGATCTACGCAAAACTTGATGTTTTATTAAAAATTATATAAAAACATATTCGTGATATTCTGCTACAGCTGAAAAAAATAAATAAATAAAATAACAAATATGAATATTAAGTTGATAGACTTTTTATTTTGTTTAGCGGGAATTTTGAATGAATTCGGAACACGAAGAAACTGATAACCAAGGTGCGATGAGAATAATTGTAAACGATATAGAAATAAATAGAATAATAATAGATAAAATAATTCGAAACAGTTAATTACAAAAAAAAAAAAGGAGAAATAAAAGAGAGAAAGTAGTAATTTAACTAAATCAGAATTCATTGCTTGTTGTATAAAATTTAAAATAGTCTTAAATAATAACTTTTTTTTAAAATTATTCAGTTACAAAAAGTAGTGTTCGTTGCATTAAAAAAACATAGGATAATATAATATTTTAAGTCAGTTCTGTTTTAAATTATATATTTATCTTATTGTACTAGCGCCCTCTGTATTAATTTATCTTTTAATCCTTTCTTATAATACATCTTTAAAAAATACAAAAATCTTCTTTGAGTCAAAGAATTGTTTGACTGGTCTTTTGTATCATTGAGAATTGGACATTAAAAAATGTTTAGCAATCATAAAATTTGAACAATTAATGAGTCATTTTCGCTTCCTTCCCCAATAAAAAGTAGTGTTGCCCAAAATCTGGAAATGTACAAGACCAAGACCAAGACCATAAGAATAAAATTTAGGGTAAAATAGTTTCTAATAATAGACAATTCTAGTTACTGTATGTAAGGAATTAGTAGAACCAATATACTATTGCGTTTAACTCTTCCAATTTTTCATTCGGAGTTTAGTTATGTTTTCCCATTCTGAAAAATGAGCAATATTTCTGTAGAATGTAGTGGTAGCATTTTTTAAAATGTTATTAAATTTCCGACAAAACTGTAAAAGTTCGTCTAAATCGGACCAGTTTTAGCAACGATACAGTATATTGAATTTTAAACACTGATTTTAATAATTGCTCACTTGTCCGTTTGAATTGCTTTAGTTCATAAAAAATAGTACTTTAATGATTTCTCTGATAGGTTATCAGGAAAATTATTTTAATTCAACTGTGTTATTTTTAATGAACATGTTTAAAATTAAAAAAAAAGGTTTAAAATCGGTAGAAAATTAATGTGAGTAGACACACCAATTTAAAAAAAAAAAAATTGGTGACATTGTATAGATTGTCTTTACTCTACAACTCTTCCATTCTAATGTGGGAATCCGTCAATATCTTTCTTGACAACTCCTTCAATATATTATGAAGTTGGTTTTATTAATTTGGTTGGCCTTTATTATGTTCATGTCAATAAAACATCTAAATGTACCTATTCTGCCACGTTGTTTTTTTTAAGATCTTGAGTACATGTTTAATAAATAGCAATAAGCTAATAGGTAATAGCAAGACTTGCATGATTCTAGCGCAAGGCCAAGACCATGATCAAGACTGAATGCGCATTTGGGCAACACTAATAAAAAGTCCCATTGCATTATGTTCGTTAAGAACATGATATATATTGTACTGTCAAAAATGAAGTTCCGTGCGAAAAAATTGGTCTCAATTATGTAAAACGTTTTGAATATCTTCAAAACACAATAAAGCCTAAAAAAAAAAAACTGAAACATATATATAAACCTCAGTTTGTATAAGTTACTAAGAATATACTTTGACGTCATCAAAAAAGTTATTCCTAGTGACCAAAATACGTCCAGTTCTGCTTGTTTTTTCAAGTAACGGATCTATTTTAAAAAACTTCAATATATAAAAAAAAATAATTCATAACGGTTTCAAAATTATTTTTTCTCACAAGTAAGCCTTTCCATTCAGCTTAATTTTATTTTTAATAGTATATGATGGATTATTAGATGTAATTTGTCGATTCATGAACCCAGAAATTATCATAAAACGCTGTAAACTAATACCCGTATATAATTATAATACGAAATAAAACATTAAATTATAAAATTTAACACCAAAAATTACTTTATATTAGTTATAAAATAGTACGCTATTTCACAAATTTTATACGTCTGTCTCCTAGCGGAAAATTTCATTGCTTCTAATTGATATGTAGAGTTTGGTATTGTGAAACTTTGTAACTATAATAATAATAATGTTTTACAATATCAAGTCCTAAATAGTTAAAATAAATACTCCAAGACTTCGGAACTCATCGTTATTTAAATACTAAAAAAGTATAATAAATTATTACTGTCACTCTGCATTTTGTTTTGTTTTTATATATTAATATTTTATATTATATTTTAATTGTGTACATATATTAGAAATAATTTGTTAAAAAAACAATGAAATTTAACTCTATAAGGCAGAGAGAACTTCCGACACATCAAATTCGTGAAATAGCGTTCTGTGGTACAATATTATAACCATTATAAAGTAATTTTTGGTGCCAAATTTTATAATTCATCGTTTTATTTCGTATTATAAAAATTGCAAATAGGTATTAGTATAACGTGTGTTATGTTATTTTTTTATTTCATGAATTACGAAAAATTAAACCTACGAATAAATTAAACCATCCTGGACTACTGAAAATAAAATTAAGCAAAATGACCAAGTTTATTTGTGAGAAAAATATCATAATTTAAAAAAAAATTGAAACTTATTAAAATAGATCCGTTACTTGAAAAAACATAAGCACACCTGGGCATGATTTGGTTACTATGAATACCTTTTTTGATAACGACAAAATATATTATAATTATGTTTTACAAACGAGGAGGAAACGACTCATTCAATTGTTCAAATTATATTGTGGACTGTTTTTTTTTTTTTTTTGCTGTTATGTTTACATTTTACATAATTAAAAATGTTTACATTTTTTAGTGTTCAAATCCTAATAATGCAAAAGAACAGTTTCAAACAATCCTTAAACTCAAAAGTAGAATTTATATCTTTCAAAAATTAAAATAATACAGAGAGATCAAGTATAATACGATAAATAAATATTGATTTAAAATACAATGCAATTCTTTGTTTTAATGCAACGAAAACAACTTTGTGTAACTGAAAAAAAATAATCCGTAATTAATTAAGATGTGTTTACGCATAAATTATTATTTAAGATTATTTTAAATTTTTTTCAACGAGCAATGAATTCTGATTTAGTAAAATAATTTTCTTTTATTTATTTTTTTTAAATTAACTGTTTCGAATTATTTTATCTATTTATTTCTACATCGATTATAATTATTCTCATCGAACGTTGGTTGTCACTTTATTCACATTTTCTTCATCTTCCAAATCCTTTAAAAATTACAAATTGAAAACAAAAATCCAAAATAAATCAACTTAATATTAATTATCTTTTTAAATTAACGGCTGTAGCAGAATAGAATTAGACGAGCGAATAATTGAAAATTTTCACAACAGAAATGACTTAAAATGTAATAATTGTGGATTGATGATGTAGTGAATTGAAGAGAAGAACGGTTGGGGAGATCAGTAAGAAAATAAAAGTAAAAATAAATAAGTATATTTAATATTAAAATATAATATTATTCTTTGGTTTTAATGCAAGGGACAGTGTTTTGTAATTTAAAAAAATCGTAATTAATTAAACATTGTTAACGCATAGATTGTTATTTAAAATTTTATTTTAAAAAGTCATGAATTCATATTTTGAAATAAACGCATCCCCACTTTCCTTCCCCTATTTTTTTTAAATTAACTGTTTCGTATTATTCTAATTTTTAAATATGGTTAAAAAACCTACACCCATTTTTTTCAATACTTACCTTAAGTCCTTCAAGAATAATATCCATATTACTTTTCATTTCTCTACTATAACAGCCAAAAAATGGGTGTTGGAATTTTTTCTAAGCCAAATAAAGAAAATTCTGATGACGTGGAGGGGTATACAATTACTTGGCTGTGTAACCGAAGTAAGTTGTGTGGAAACCTTTGTTATTTCTTGTTAAGAGTTCTGGCGCCGAAAACGTATTTATTTTTAAACCAGGAGTGCAGTTAATGTAATAATGTTTTATTTTTGACTATATTGTTCAGTATCCTAATTTATAAGGCCATACCGCCAACACGATAGTCCTTAGTGGGTATAAAAGATAATAAATAGTCCGTAACCACCTCATTTTATCAAATTATTAACATCCGCCTAAAAACTGCTTGAATAACTTCATCTAATCGTAAACTCAGCTTTTTTATTTTCGAAAATTACTGGAATTGGGGAGTTTACAATTGGCAAACTTTGTCTGTTCATATACTAAAAACTCATAAACACACATACTTGAATCGCAAGATAATTTGATCAGAAATTTGAGAATGACGGGGGCCTACAAAAATTTTGGGCCGTTTGGAGTGATCTTTACTCTCAACATGTCGAAATAACGACGATATACAGGGTAAGAGGCCCAATATTTTTGTAGGTCACATTTTTTACGAGTTTTTAATACCTAATTAAGTTAATTAATTTAATGAGAAAACGCCCAATTCCGAGAATTTTCGTAAATACATAAGTTGTAGGTTACGATGAGATAAAGCTATTCACGAAGTTATAGGCGGATGTTAATAATTTTATAAAAAGTGGTCTATACCACGGAATATAAATTCAATGTCGAAAACTGATAAATTTTCATTTTATCAAAGTCCTCTCTACAGTAAATAAAATTAAAAAAAAAAAATCCTTATTAGGACTTGTTCGTTGAAATAACAATAACTAAAAAAACTTGTATAGCATTGTGATGTAGAGTTTATAAAAATAAAGTAGGTTTTTATACATAAGTAAAAAATATTACATAGTTTTAAACAATAATAATCAATTAAATCCTAATTATTATTAATGGATAGTTAATTTGTTTATTTCTGGTATATGCAATAATTAATTTATTAGAACGGTATTTCATACTACAGTAAATTGCTCAATTATTTTACTGTAGTGTCCTGTTATTTCAATCACATATTCGCGCTTATAGTTAATATTAATGACATTTATTTTTATCAATTGATTGTTTAAAAATTTAATGCTTTATACGATATTTTTTTATTAGGTTATTCAATTTATTTTTTATTTCATTTATTTCTGAATTAATAAAACGAACATGCCGGCAGATGTACATATGAAGAACCATCGATCGCCTAAATACATCAATCATTAAAAAATAAATGAATGCTGATTCAAGCGCCAAATAAAATAACTTCTCTAATAGTTCTAAATATGATACACACACACACACACACACACACACACACACACTTATATATGTATAATATAAGAAAAAATATAATCGTAAAGAGTTGTAATAAAAGTTATAAAATTATTTTATTTAATTAGGGTAAAATATTATTTATTATTTACGACAGACTTACAGCTAGATGCTTTCAAAATAATTCTTTGTACGGGAGTAAGTGTTTTGGAAACTTGAAACGGATTATTGAGTTTAAAAAAAAAAAAAAATGGTTTTCTGAACCGAGGGCAAAGTATCATTCCAAAAAAAATAAATAATAAAAATATATAAATAAAATTTGGAAATATTTAATGAATATGCCATTAGTCTACAACAATTTTTTTAATTCATAGAATGGAAGATGGAAATATCTGTACCTCTGGTAGACTTTGAATTAATAGTGGAAGATTAAGTCAGTATTTATTTAATATTATTTTTTTTTAAAAGTATGGATTCATATTTATTTTCTTATATAAATAATCTCATTCACTTTTCTCTTTTTTTTTTTAAATTTAGTTTAATTTATTTCTAATTGATGATATTCTTATTGGTGAGTGTGATAAGAAGCTAACATTAAAAGTATTCTGATTCATCAACCTTGAAGCTTCATTTTCATGTATATAATACTAATATATTAAGGAAAATGCCTCAGAAAAACAAATAAAAATAATTTTATCTTAAATGATAATTATGTATAATCTACGAATAGTTGAAAAGTAAGGAAGTAGGTAAATAAATAGATAAAAACTAGTGAAACCAATAAAATTATTATTTACATTAATACATTTTTTTTAGCCTGTAAGATTTTTTCATAATATTCAGAAAATTTGACAATTACATATATTTCTATTAATAATTTAAAATAAAAATAAGAGAAGTAACTTCAGATATAAGCCAGTTCGGTATAAATGTTAAAATAATAAAAAAAAGTAACGTAAACAAACCTTTGGTTATCTAGTAATCAATAAATTATTATAAATCATAATAATAATATATTATATTATAAATTGTTTTAAATTATAAAAATGACTTCAACAGAGTTAGAATAAAAATTTACTTCTCATAAAAAGTAATATATAATTTTTATAAAACCACCCGATATATGCAAATGTCTAGAAATAAATTTAACAGGAAATTAATAGACTAATTTAGATATATATTCGGACAAACTACTTTTAAAAATCGGGCAAGCATCTACAAATCAGGTGATAAAAAACGTTATCATTTAAAAACTATTTTTCAATTGTATATAATTGTTTAACCGGTAAAACGAACTGAATTTTACTGTAAACACTATTAAAAAAAAAAAAAATGATCATAAACGTATCACAATTAATACGGCGAATATTTGTTACTGCGAATAAAATTGTAAATATATTAATAGTTCATATAAGATATTTGATTATTTAAATTTAATTTTAATTCAGAAAAAAAATATATAAAGAAGTTGTTACTTCTCACTGTTCACCAAAGCAAACATTTTCCCTTAGCGACACTCAAAGCACACTCTTAATTTGATAATTGGGATCTCGATTTATTCTCACACTCGTTTGAACTTAATAATTTATTACATTTATATGTATTTAATCGTAAACTGTATTGAACAATTAAGTGTAAATAGCTGAACCCCATCCGGCAACGTTCTGAGCTGGCTAGCGTCAGTGAGACTAATTATATAACAGCCTTGGATATATTTTCCCCCACCCCAAAGCTTCCAGCCAATCAGAGAAGGGCGAATTATCTTTTTGTGAGACAATAGCTTAGCGAATACACTCTGGTATAAACCATTTAATTTATAAGAATTAAAATCAACTAAGATGGTTTTTTTTTTAAAGAGAAATGGTAATTATATACATATACCTATATACGGTACTATCCCGATGATTCGTAATGTCAAGGGACCGAAGTTCTATCACGAATTTTCGAAAAAGCTGTATTATCAATTATTGATTGTTAAAAAAGAAAAAATCAGATTAATGGGATTACCAGTATTCATTAAATTTTCCATACATGTACAATAAATAATACACACATTTAACGAAAAATGAAAAACATATATTAAAATATGTACAAATATACTTTGTTACCCTTAAAGTTTTATTTCAAATTGAATCGTTTTCAATTCTTTTGGAACTGGATAGAACTTCAAGTAATAGTTTACAGAATTTTTGTTTTGAAAAACTTTTATATTAAAGTTTTTTTACTGATTTAGAAAAAAGTTTATCTAAACAATTTAAAAAAACTATTTTTCAATTTAACATTATTGTTTAATCGGTGAAACAAACTGAATTTCATAGTAAACATTTATTTAAAAAAAAATGAACATAAACATATCAGAATGATTACGGCCAATATTCGTTTCTACGTACAGATTTCTAAAATTATTCGTAGCTATTCACAATTATTCGTGTACACAAGTGGATCTACGGGAGGGGGGGGGCTTTCGGGCTGAAGCCTCCTCTCCAAAATGGTAAAATATAACTATGTTTTATAGAAAAACATATATCTTAAAGTATTATTGATCGTGTAATTACATTTAATAGAACTTCAAGAACCACTTCAACACTATTTCATAAAGGTAGTTAATTTCTTTCCTTTTTTAAAATTTAAAAACAAAATATTAATTATCGTTTATATATATATATATATATATATATATATATATATATATATATATATATATATATATATATATATATATATATATATATACATGAAAAAAAAAGGTTTCGGGCTAAAGCCCCCCAAAATTAAATCCAGGATCCGCTAATGTTCGTGTACACACAATTATCACAGAATTATTGGAACCATGTGTAATTCGTTTGAGACAAATTATAACTCTAATATAAACCCAATTACTGTTTATTTTTCATTTAACGGGATGTTTTTAAGAACTTGAACAAATATTTTAAACTTTTACCATTAACCTGAAAAGTTATTACGAAAAAGTCTCTTACAACTATACGTTTCATAGGAACTGTTAAAATGGAGTTTTTAAAGGAAGTTACATAAAAGTTTCGACCCTTGGTTAAAACTATTCAACAGCAGATAATGACGGATAATACTTTAGGGACTTTTTTTATTAAGTATCGCCAGTTATTTTTAGTAAAATTACGTTTATTATTAGATATCATATGTCATAAAAAATGAATGTTTAATTGAAAATTAATATTAAACAATAGATAAACAAAAAAATAAATTAACTTTGAAAATAACAAATATTATAAATATTTAACTTATGTTACATATCCACATACGTGTACCAGTTTTGGAAAGTAATTAGGTAAAATTGTATATAATGTCCTCGGGGAACTTTTCCCTTATCTGTGCAATATTCATTTTTTTATAATTATTTTGGTAACCTTCATTTGTATTAAAAAAATATTCATTTTTAGAAGTTCACTTTTTTTTTTAATATACCAAACTCTCAATAAAACAAAACGTTTATTTTAGGTATAAAGCATGACACTTTTCTCTTTCGTATATATGTCATGAGTAGTGTTGCACAAATGCGAGACTGAAACGAGTCTAGGTCTTGCAAACTCAGTCTTCGTCATGGTCTTGGTCTTTCAACAGTCTTGCAGTTGGTTATTAGCTTATTACTATAGAGATATTAATGTAATTTTTTAGATAGGAGCAACCTAATTAAGCCCGAATGAAAAATTAGAGGACTTAAATGCAAAAGTATTTTGGTTATACCAATTATGAACATACAGTAACTAAGATTGTCAAGTATTAGTAACTATTTTGCCTTAATTTTTATTTAAAAAAACCTAATTTTTTCACTGGTCCTGGTCTTGGTCTTGCAACAGTTAGGCGGTATTGGTCTTGCACTTTGCAAGACCAATACCGATTTTGGGCAACACTAGTCTTGAGTATATATATGTCCATAATAACTAGCATTTGATGATACAAAACTGACTAAGTGTAGAAAAAACTGTTATATGGAATAGAAAAAGGCAAATGTTAATGACGTGCCGGAAATAAAGAGAAGATATTAATAAGGTAAATAAAAAATATAATATATTGTAAATAATTTTAAACAAATATGTGTAAATATAGAAAAAAATTGTAAGAATTATTAATAACGTATGATGTTCATACAGTGAATAGTAATGTCTCTGAAGATAGACCAATAGACCGAAACGTTGGAAAGAATAAATTAACGTATACGGAAGAGGAAAGTTTCATGCTTTATACCAAAAATCACGGGCGGATCTACGGGGGGGGGGGAGCTTTGGGGCTGAAGCCCCCCAAAATGGTAAAATATAACCATGTTTATGGAAAAAATATTAAAAACTTATATCTTAAAGTATTATTGTTCGTGTAATCACATTTAAAATGACTTTAGGAATCACTTAAACACCATTTCATATAGGGTAGTTAGTTTCTTTCTCTTTTTCCTAAGTAATTATAGTTATTTTTATGAAAAAAAAGCTTTTGGGCTGAAGCCTCCCCCCTCTAGAAGACTCTTCCTTAAATAAATTATAAACATTAAATAATGTAAGAGGAAACATTTATGATTCAGGTTAAAACCTCATTGGTATAATCACAATAACTTATTAAATCATGTGTGTTTAACAAATCCGTAAGAGTTTTAAATAAGTGACGAAATAGTAACTGGCGATACTTGAGTATAAAATACCCATACATTATGAAAAGGGAATATAATTTGTATTATACAATTATTATACGATAATTATACAATAAATTTATGTATTATAATGACATTGACCAGGGATTACCAAGCAATATTGAGCGCTTCAAGTTGAGAGGGAGGTAAGCGGGAGTTGTATGTGTGACTAGCCAACCGTTATATTGAACCTTGCCTGCATGCCGAATGTATTGGCAGCCATATTGCCGAAATGAGATTTACCTATTATCCCAACCCCTAGCAATTATCCTAAAACCTGTCTTCGTCCTTCCTTTATAAAATGCCTCAACCCGTTTGAAGGATTTGTCATCCCCTAGTGGGTTCCCTTGGCAAACTTTCATAAAGGAACTTATCAAAGGATCGGAAAAACAAGGAAAACTTACCCCCCCTTTCTCCCCTCTCTTTGTGCATTCGTCTATGGATAATTGCCTAATGCTTATATTATATTTATTATGGATATATACTTAGTATGGATATATACTTTAAATCCATTAGGAATTAGAAAACAAAATTATTTTTTTTATTATTTTCAACACCGCATCTAAAAAAGTATTTTCTAAAATTTAACCAACGTATGACGATGACAAATGTGTCCTCTCAGTTAATAATGACCCGACTATTGCATCCCAAACTCTTCAATCACACATTAGAAACCTTGAAGAATGTTGTCAAAACTGGAGGATTAAAATAAATCCCATCAAATCCTGACTTCCTGTCCTAGAGCATCCTTTAATAATACCGCACTGGACTCCACAGAAGACGAGTCTTGGTCTTCCGCAAGAATCTCGAAAAAGTCTTGCAGTTATTAGTCTATTACTATAGAGATATTACTGTAATTTTTCAGCGAGTGGAAACCTAGCTAAGCCCGAATGAAAAATCGAAGAGGTAAACGCAAAAGTAAATTGGTTATACCAATTCTTTACATATAGTAACTAAAATTGTCACGTATCAGTAACTATTTTGCCCTTATTTTTATTCACAATAACAATTTTTTTTTACCAGTCTTGGTCTTGCAAAGTGCAAAACCAAGACCGATTTTCGGCAACACTAACTGGTACAAACGCTTGGCATCCTCATCCCAGACTGAAACGATAAGAAACAGCTCGACGTTTCCGACTACTCTAAACTATTACTAGTACTAGAAAAACTCTATAACCTTTCAATCAATTACAAAAGACTCTTATACATGACCAAAATAAGACCTATTTGGATTTAAGGAGTTGAGATTTGGAGCGAATTCCTCAAGTATCAAATCCTTACAAACCAAAATCCTTCGTAAAATTTTCAATGCTCCTTACTTGGTCACCAATAAAATCATCCATAACGACCTTTAGTGTTGCTTGAATGCAAGACCAAGACGGATCTTGGTGTTGCTCAAGAGTCTTGCAGTTACCTATTGGTTTATTGATATTTATTAAATATGTTACTTTAGATCTTAGAAAAACGCTGCAGAATAGGTAAATGTAGATGTTTTATTGACATAAACATAGTAAAGTCCAACCAAATCAATAAAATTATCTTGACAATACATTAAAGACATTGTCAAGAATGACAGGCCCTCCACCATGGAATGGAAGAGTTATAGAGTAAAGGTAATGTATAAAATGTCACCAATTATTTAAATAAAAAATCTGGTGTGTCCACTCATATGACTTTCCTACCGATTTCTTGATAACCGATTAGAGAAATCATTAGAGTACGATTTCTTTGATGAACTAAAGCGGTGAAAGTGAACAATTATTAAAATCAGTTTATAAAATTCAATCCGCTGTAACGTTGCAAAAGTTGTCCGATTTAGACGAATATTTTATAATTCAGAATTAATAACATTTAAAAAAAATTACCACCACATAGAGATATTACTGTCATTTTTCAGAATGGGGCAACCTAACTAAACCCCGAACGAAAACTTGAAATAGTTAAATGGAAAAGTATATTGGTTCTACCAATTCTTTGCATATAGTAACTAACATTATCTAGTATTGGTAACTATTTTATTTTATCCTAATTTTTTTCCTCGAAAATGCTTTTCTTTTTTTTTTACCCGTCTTGGTCTTGGTCTTGCTACAATTAGGCGGTCATGGTCTTGCACTTTGCAAATAGATTTGCAAAGTGCAAGACCAAGACCGCTTTTGGGCAACACTAAAGACCTTAATGTTCATTATGTTTCAAATTTGGCCCAATCCAGATACCTATTCTTCCATAATATACTTTAGAGCTATCCGAACCCTCTCGTTACCTTGCTTCATCTTCCATCCCTGATAACCCTCTGAGGGTTCTGAGAAGAAGATGGCCTCGAGATCTTCTATTTTGAGTACATTATTAGACTGCTACCAGTGGGTAGTTGCTCAACAAGTGTTTTCATATTATTATCATATTTACTGAATGTATTTTTATTGTAATATTATAAATTTAAAAGAAGAAAAAACTAGTCTTGGGTTAAATATGAGAAGCGGATAATCCAGAGGGAACGAGTGATAATTTAGCTGAAAGCAGTGATAGCGGTTTGATAAATTCCCTTAAACGATTAAGATTGTAAATATAATTACAGGCGCGTAAGTATAATTATCGATGATTTTGGATCTTTGAAATGAGTATGGATGTTAATATATATAAAAAAAAGACACATAACTTCAGGCCTCAATTTATTTAATCATTGAAAGGAAAGGAAGAGTTTTAACCTTAAACTGAAGTATTAGATTCGAAATTGTAATAATTAAATATTTATCTATAGCTTAAAAAAAACAAATATCAATTTTAAAAAATACAATCTTAAAAAGTATTAAAAAAACTTATTTTTAGAAAATAGACAAAATGATATTAAATTGCTTAGACATTAATAAATAAAAAGGATGGAAGAAAATCAATTTAGAATAAAATTCTAACAATTTATAAAAATATTATCAGTTCTTATTAATAATATTTGTTAATATGAGCTAGAGAAAAATGACTTGAACTGTTTAACATAAAAAAAAGGATTAATTAGGAAGAAAGTCAAAAGTGATTTAATAATTAGTGAAACTTTTTTCGGTTCTTTAATTGGTTTGTTTTTTTAAATATCGGTCTTCGGTATCTATTAAACAGAGAGCATTAGGAAGTTACTATTCTCAGAGTTGAACTCATCAATGGCATCGGAAATCCGTCAGACCCTTTCTAAACATTTATATGGAAACTATCAATGGGATTCAGCCCATAACTTTATCAGCTCATCGGTTCCGGTCTTCAGCCTATATAAAAAATATCGGGGAAAATAACGATATTTACATGTATTTTTTTTATTTTTATTTAGAAAATTAAACTTTATTCTGGGACTAAGTCCCTTTAGAATAACAATATTGAGTTAATACAAAGTAATCTGGCCAAAAACTAACTAGTACAAATCTGGCCAAAAACTAACTTATAAAAATTTTAATATTATATACATTATTTATAAAGTATGTAACCAGTGAAAAATAAAAAATAAAATATATATGCAAATGAACATAAAATCTTCTTAAAATTACTTAATTGTGATGAAAAAAAAAAAAAAAAAGATGAGAAATTACATATTTATGTATACATAACTACACAATTTATAAACAATAGGCTATCTAATAGAAAACTAACTTAATACAAAATGTAATAATATCTACAGTGGTTTATATAATAATATGCAGACACTAAGATAAAATAAAATCTTAGGATATTTGCATGTATCGATATTTTTGACATCTCCACTTCCATTTTTGAAAAAAATAGAGCCAATTGAACCCCATGAATTATCACATTATAATATTTGAGAACACGAAGAAAAATACTAACATTTTATTAATAAGATTTTTGAAAAAAAAACAACAACAACAATATATCTAATCTCTGGGTATTAATATTACATAAACAATGTGTATTAGCAAAATATGTCATATTTATAAGTTTCAGGCTAAACAAAGGGGATGAGCATATGAGAGAGTAGCTCTAAGGGTGAGAAGTCCGAATGCAAATGCCAATTGAATTGCGACCCCAATGCCTCCTTGATATATGATTAATGACAGCCATAAATAATGTAACCTCTTCCTGCACAGGCTGTAAACCCCCCCCCCCTCCCTCTCCTCCCCCTAAATGGAATTTTAATTCTATTTTGATTAATATTGTTCCTTGCATCGGCTTCCCAAATCCCGTGACATCGGTTAAATCTTGTCACCAGTATGACAGATATGCGTAGCATACGTTGTTTGCATTAGCTTTAGATGTCATTCGTGTTTATTGTGTAAAAAAAAAAAAAAAAAAAAAAAAAACCTTACAAAATACTTTTTAATACTTTTTAAAAACGCCGTTACGTTCAGTTATTCTATGTCAATTCAACTGTCTGAACCTTTCCATTTCAAATTTTCTTGAAATGCGGCACAGTTGTACTATTTTCTAGGGACTATAAAAAATATATAATTTTACTGGGATAAAAGTTTATTCTTTTTTAAATTAGGCGGGAGCAAAGATATTATAACTGGACTCCAAAACAGAAAGATTAAAAATTGTCGTAGATACTTTAAAAAATTAGCCAGAGGTCTGGGATTGCTGTTATTCTAAACAATTTTAAACACCAGTGGTATGAAACATTGAATAGGTTAATATAAGAATTTTTAAAAATGTAATTTTAAAATTTCTATTTCAGGTACGCCGGTGTTTAAGATGTTTGTATTACTTTTTAAAGCACATTTTAATTTATTTTATATATATATATATATATATATATATATACACACTTATTTATCTTGTGTTATTTTTGATAAAAGGCATAAACTTTTCTCTTCCGTATATATGTCAATTTATTCTGTCTAGTGTTGCCCAAATGCGAGACGAGTCTTGATATTTCGCAAGAGTCTCACAATAGTCTTGCAGTTACTTATTAGCTTATTACTATAGAGATATTACTGTAATTTTTTATATAGGATATACCAAACTAAGCCCGAATGAAAAATTAGAGGAGTTAAATGCAAAAGTATATTGGTTATATAAATTATTAACAAATAGTAACTAAGATTGTCAAGTATTAGTTACTATTTTGCCTTAATTTTTATTTAAAAAATCGATTTTTTTTACCAGTCCTGGTCTTGGTCTTGCAACGGTTAGACTGCCTTAGTTAAATGCAAAGTGGCAAGACCAAGACCGATTTTGGGCAACAGTAATTCTGTCCAACGTTTCGGCCTCTTTGTCCATCTTCAGAGACATTACTATTCACTTATTAATGTTTTTTCTTTATTTCCTGCATGTTATTATCATTTGTCTTTTTCTATTCTGTTCAACAGTTTTTTCTACACTTAGTAAGTTTTTCATTATCACATGCTAGTTATTTAAGTCATTTAACTTAAAACGGTATGATATGATAATAATTGCATGACAATTAGGAAGTACGTAATATATTAATTGCTAATTAATTTTCTTAATACATTAAGAATTTATTAATCAATTTCCTCAATTAATTAATCTGTTATAATTATATAGAGGTTTTACAATTAAATAAATAAGAGTTCAGTTATATTGAACTTTCCCCTAAGAACTGTGTCTCAGTTTATGAGTAGACTAAATTTAGTCAGGCATTTAATTCTTCTGCCACATTGTGTCTATAAAATTGAGGAAACCCTTCGAGATATTTATCATTGAAACTAAAAACGACATCCCTTCCCCCCACATTTCTCGGGCAATAATAATAAATATATCTCCGACAAAGAAAACAAAAACCGTAAAAAATTAAAATGATGATGTTACACCGGCCCCTGGAGTAGAAGACACTTTGAACTGGCCGGATATAAATAACCTAAGAAGACAACCACCGTAAAACCCAAGATGAAATTATCTTCAGCTATAAAATTACGCTGTACTCCTTCCCCCGGCTTTGACCTCCTTAACGTCACTCCGATATAATCTATAGATTCCTTTTCTCAAACTATAGCTTATAACACTATCAAGATGCCCAAAAGACCGATAAAGTATATCTACTAAACGGGACAGCATGGCTAAGTTAAAAAAAAAATAATATCAGCGTTGAGCTCATCGATGGCATCGGAAATCCGTTTCTAAACATTTTTATTAGGAATGAATGTGTTAAGGAGATTTATTTTATTTTTACTTATTGATGTTAGTGTTGCCCAAATGCGAGACCGAGACGAGTCATAGTCTTGGAAACTCAGTCTTGGTCATGGTCTTGGTCTTGCGCAAGAGTCTCGCAACAGTCTTACTTATTAGCTTATTACTATAGAGAAGTTACTGTAATTTTTAGATGGGAGAAACCTAACTAAGCCCGAATGAAAAATTAGAGAAGTTAAATGCAAAAGTATATTGGTTATACCTATTTTTAAAATATAGTAACTAAAATTGTCGAGTATCAGTAATTATTTTGCCTTAATTTTTATTTTACCACTCTTGGTCTTGCAAAGTGCTATTTATATATATTTTTGTTTACTCATTTGTTATTTTTTTATTTCCCAATTATATGTATATATGGGATGATTGAACACATTTAGCCTTGATACTTGTTGATCAATGTGGCAGATTAGATTACTTACTATTCAATTTAAAAAAAAAAACATTTTTATAGAAACCATAAATGGAATTCAGCGAGTTCCTTTATTCATCGGTTCATCAGCGATTCTTTTTTGGTCTATGGGTTCGCTAAATGTAACCTGTTACATAACTTCACTGTTGTTATTTCTCAATATACTTGAATTACATTCAGTTATTTATATCGATGTAATTTAGCACGTTCTTTTATTCATCGATTTAATTACTGATGACTCAGATGTTCCATCGGTAAAGCGTGGATGGATTAGCTAGATCCAGGATGTAATTAGCGGATTCAGGTTTAATTTTGAGGGGTCTTATTTTTTTTTTTTAACTGTATTTATTCTGAAATAAAATAAAATACTTAATATCATTTAAGTGGTCCTGGCGTGGGCCAAATAAAGAAACAAAAAAAATAAAAAACACCGTAGTTACAGAAACAATGATGATTTTAGGAATAAATTACTTATGTTTTTTTCTTGACACGTGCTTATTATATTAAGTTATTAAATTATATGCTCTATATGCATTATAATTTAAATATATATATATATATATATATATATATGTGTATATATATATATATTAGCTCATATATAATAACTCATATCAACCACAAAAACAAATATGGACCAATAAAAAAAAATATTAATTTTCCATAGGAGAGAGGGGCTTAGATTCGCCAGTGATTAGATGTGACCTAGAGATAACTTCGTTGTTGTTATATAATTATGTACCAGTTTTTTTTCATTATAGGATAAATTATGGATATGTTTGCATCTATATTTATTTATTGATACATATGAATAAACGCATTTTTTTTTTAGAAGGAACTAATAACATATATAAAAAACCGGCAAAAATTCCAGAAAATTTAAATATAGATATTACTCATTACTTTTCATCAGGAGTTTTTATAAGAAGCAAAATTCTTAAAATTAAAGTTCTTGTATAAATTGTATTTGTTTATGTTATTTAAAAAAAAAAGTCACGATAATTGAGAAATAAAGTGTAATTGGGCTAAGATTGGAGTTATTATTTGCCTCAAATGAATTACTTGATCTAATGTATCGTTTGTTTGAGTAGCTAAGAATACAAGTCATTATTTTAGATTTAATTTTAAGCGAAATCGGCAGAACTTTTAAATAAATTTTTTTTTAAAAATAAAAGTTGAGAAGTTGCAAGAGAAAGAGCTATAGTTACGAAACTGCAGGAACAAAATTGAAAATAAGTATTGCAGTCATACGTTACGAAACTTAATTTAGATTTAATTTGCATTTTTTTTTTTATTTGAGACTCAATTTTTAAAAAAGTTTCAAAGAATTGATTGTAAGTTGATAGTTATATATATCACAACATTTGATAAGGCTAAAACTATTTTTAACGTGATACTATAAAAATCCTACTAGAAACAAACCATATGTACAAAATTACAATTTATTAATGGAATTAGATATATCTGCGTTTTTTTTTCTTTTTTTACTTATCTTTAACTTATTTTATTTTTATTTATAGTAAATACTCTTTGATTATTATTATTTAGTTGTTAACGTGCTTTGGTTTTATTTAATTTATATTTTCTGTATATATGGTGTGAATGAACTCTTCCCTCACTATAATCATTGTTCAAGTGACATAACCTTATATTACTCAATAAAAAATAAATTAAAGACATTCTGTTACACTTGGAACAATATAAAAGGAAGAATGTTCACCGAGTTTTATTGTATTTTTATAACAAAAATTATGAAAGGCTATAGAAAAATTTAAAAAAAAAATTAAATTTAAAGTAAAAAATCTTCAACTCAAGAGCGTAGGGTGACAACTCAAAGATAGTGGTTATGCTGAGTAGGTTTTTGGGATAAGGAATCCAATGGCGCTTATCGGCTTACACTGGAGATCGCTGGAATGTCACGTGATATAAACATATCTGTTTGAGGATGTTGGAAAGGATAAAGTGGGTATTTGAACCTTCACATCTCCCAAGAGAATTTGTTTTTAAAAGAACTTTATGACAGTAAATATACATTTAGACTTAACACATTATGGCACTCAAATTTCTATTAACATTTTTTTCATCGATTTATTTTCAAATAACTCAAGTCCTACTTCTCTCTTCGAAGAAGTATCAAATTAAAACAAAAAAATTACTCTCAGGTAAAAAAACAATCGATAATTTTTTACAATAAGTGTTGACAGTTTTCCGAAAGGTTTTAGTCCAAGAAACAAAAGTTTTAAGTTAAAATATTCAATTAAATAATCTTTATTAAATATTGTGTTTCTTAATAAATGTTAATAAAAAAAAAATTATTATAAATTTTTATAATTAACTGTCAAAGCTTCCAATGTTTTCATCTTAGTCTCAGTTTATGATTGAGCATTTTGGCAACACTCTTAATTTTTTTTGATGTATTAACAAACTAAATTCAAATATGTCAAGTTCAAATACAGTGGTTTAGAAACTATTAATACATATATATATATATATATATATATATATATATATATAAATTCTTTGACTTCTTATCCTACAGTATGCTTTAGTAATTCCCCATTCATCCCAGTTGAACAAATCCGATAACTAGGACTCTATCTGAACAAACGTCTAGCTTCGAATACTCTTACCAGACAGATACGATAAGAAACCCCTCGACGTTTCCGATTAATTCAGCACATCCTGGACAAACGCTCTAAGCTTCCAATTATTCTCGAAAGACTCATATACATGACTATAATGAGGCCTATTTGGACGGAGTTGAGTTATGGTATTCCACTAAACCATCGAAATCCTCTAGTATCCAATCCTTACAATCTAAAATCCTTCTTAAAATCCTGAATAATCCTTACTTTGCCAAAAATATAATCATCCATAAAGACCTTGATGTTCCTTATGTTTCCGATTTGGCCCAATCCAGATCACTATCCTTCCATAATAAATTTCAGAATTACCCCTCTCGATTCTAAACTTACTCTCTACCTATTTCAAAACTTTTATTTATTTTATCAAAAAGTTCATTTTATTTTTAATTTTGAACAAGTGTTTCACAACATTTCGTTCGGTTATGTATACACAAAAGCTTCCATTATAACTCGAAACTTACGGTGTTGTGAAACTCACGACGCTGTAATAGAAGGGCTATACACAAAGAATTATTAATTGTTCCTTAGTAGTGTTGCCCAAAATAGGTCTTGCTCTATGCAAGACCAAGACTAAGACCGCCTGACTGCCGCAAGATCAAGACCATAATACTAGACAATTTTAGTTACTATGTGTAAACAATTGGTATAAACAAAATACTTTTGCATTTAACTCTTCTAATTTTTAATTTGGGCTTAATTAGATTTTATTAGTAATAATATCTCTCATTAGGTTATTTTATTTTTTATAGAACATAGATTTTTTGATTATTTTAATTTTTTTTTAATATTTTCTGCATATATAATGTGAATGTGTTCATATATCACTATAATTATTGTCCAAGAGACAGAATATTATGTGTCTAAATAAAAAAAATAAAATAAAAAATGATAATATCTCTATAATAATAAGCTAATAGGTAACTGCAAGACTGTGAGTCTCTTGCGCAAGACCATGACCAAGATCAAGAATGAGTGCTGCAACTGAGTCTCGCATTTGGGCAACACTATTCCTTAGAGGTTCAAACATAGACCAAGACGAAAAAACTGGATTAAGTGATAAATGAAAGCAATTAATGTCCTTTTATTTATATTTTTGGGTTTTATGTTTGGTCTAGTTTCTTTAAATATGATGTTTCCTTTCAAAAAAAAAAAAAAAAAAAATTAAAGTTTTGAGCGATATATCAAACACAAGACGACAGTGTGGGCCGTTAACCTGCAGACCTCAGTTTCATGTTAATGGTTCATATGAACAACATAAAAAATTAAGAATTATAATTCTCGCAACCAAAAAACGAATAAAGGTCAAATAAATCGAGATGTTGGAAAGAAAAATTCCACGGGTAGGAACTTTTATTCAAAGTTTTAAAAAAAATCCATTTTAACAGTTTTTTTTTCAAGAAAACCGTTCTCAAAATAAAAGTTCTAATGAATTTTTTTTTTAAATAAAGTTTCAGGTTTATATTATAAGTTTGACTTGTATTTATTCGTGTTCTTTAAAAAAATTCTTTTAAATAAAAAAATATACAGTAACTGGCATTTGATTAGAATTATGATTTCTCCAAAATTTTTTAATATTTTTTTTATTTGAAAATTAATACATTCTGCCGCATTGGAGGGCATTAATATTAGGGCTACATTAAACATTCACACAATATTTACATACAAATGATAACTAAAATAGAGATAAGAGAAAAAGAGTTGTAGAAAGTAAAATAAGAAAATTAACATACATAGTTAAAAAAAAAAAAAAAAAAAGATGGCAAGGCAGGACCCCAGGAGATCCCAGTGCTTCTCTCCCAGCCGCGTCGCTGGTATTGCAAGCCAGTGGAGACTGATCTCCAAATTTTTTTTATTTTTTTTTATTTTTTATTGAATAATAATACAATCAGCCACATAGAAGTTCTCAAATCTCCAAAATTAATTTCAAAAGATTCCAATGTGTTTTTTGTTTTAGTAGCGAAGAATAAAAGTTTGATTAAATGAATCAATTTAATGAGTACCCGTTATAGGTACTAAAATATCATTTTTATCGAAATCACTTTTTAAATATTTCGAAATCACAAAGAACTTTTAAATATTTTTTTTTTAAAAGAGGTTCTGTAAATCTTTATTTGAAACGTTGCAAGAGAAAAAGTCTTACTTCCAAAACAAACTTAATAATTATTGGCAATAAAAATTCCAGTGATATCGAAACTTTTTAAATGTAAAAGTTGTTTTTTTTTTTTTTATTCAAGCCTTGAAAAATTCGATTCCACTCCGGCTAATCAAAATATACTAACAAATTGTTTTTTAATTTTAACGAAATTTTATAGAAGCATATTTATGGAAAATTCGTGAAGGTTTTTCTTTTCTTTGCTGTATGCTGACCAACAAGTGACAACATTGGCAGGAGGATGACTTTTTATTGCTACGGGGGGGGGGACGGGAAGGGGGATGGGGTTGGAGGAGGTTGCCCATAAACTATCCCCCTTAATGAGGGAGTGGGTCCACCATTCCACAAAGGATAGCCTTTGATGGGCGATTGCTGATTACAGAATACACGGCCGTTATATTACCGTCTTTCATTACAATCAGGTCCATTCAGCGGACCAATGGCAGAGCTGGCTTTTATGCCGGCGGTCCATTGGACCAATAGCTAGTTGTTCTATTGGCCCACAATGGCCATCCTCCGAGTAATGAGCTCTCTGGCTCAATGCTTCCCCATTACTTCTACCCCTAGCCTCCGGATTCAACCCTGATTTTCCCCGGTTTGATGTACTCAAATTGTTTACTATTAGATCGCATGTTGGCTAATGCTGATGGCGAATGATAGAAGATACCTTGGTACAAAAAGGATCGATGTCCGAAACTTCGAAACTTGATTGAAATGTACAAAAAAAAATCAATGTAGCATATGCAATAATGAAGAGAAGAATGGTTAGGGTGATCAGTCAGAAACAAGAAGGCAAAAATAAATAATAGTATTTATTTTGACATTTGCCGACGTTTCGACCTGAAGTTCAGGCCTTCATCAAGGCTAAGAAAAGAATCAGATAACAAGGTATGATAAAACATAAATAATGTTGGTAAAAAAGAAATTAAAGTAAAATGAAGTGGGTAGAATAATGACAAAAGTAAGAACTGAGAGATAAATAATAACAACCGTTACAAAGTGTAGAATGATGAAGTAAACATAATCAAAAAAGGTGACATAAGTAATAAAATGGTAATCTTAGAATAAAATATAAAACAGAAAAAAGGAATATGAAGTTATATAATGAAGAGAAGAATAGTTGGGGTGGTCAGTCAAAAAAGAAGGCAAAAATAAATTATAATATTTATTTTTACATATGCCGACGTTTCGACCTGAAGTTCAGGGCTTCATCAGGGCTAAGAAAATAACCAGATAACAAAGTATGAGAAACATAAGTAGTGATGGTAAAAAAAATAAAATAAAAAATAAAGAAAAATATGTAAAAAAAATAAAGTAAAATGAAATTATTAGAATAATGACAATAGTAAGAACTAAGAGATAAATAATAATAACCGTTACAAAGTGTGGAATGATGAAGTAAGCATAATCAAAAAGGGTGACATAAGTGTTAAAATGGGAATCTTAGAATAAAATGTAAAACATAAAAAAGAAATATGAAGTTATATAAGAAATGAGAATATTTTTTTCTTTATTTTTTTTATTTTTTTTTTTTACCGTCACTACTTATGTTTCTCATACATTGTTATCTGGTTATTTTCTTAGCCCTGATGAAGGCCTGAACTTCAGGTCGAAACGCCGGCATATGTAAAAATAAATATTATCATTTATTTTTGCCTTCTTTTTTGACTGACCACCCCAACTATTCTTCTCTTCATTATCCACGACAGTCAACCATTTACCAATTATGAAGTTATATAAGAAATGAAAATAAATAGTTTTTATTTTTTTAAAAATTTATTTTAATGAAATTTACAACTGTATTACATGAAAAATACAACAAGTAAATGTGACATTGGTAACATGACATGTACAACATGAAGAGAAACTACCCATTGGTAGAACTCAAGTCAAACAAAGTTCGGGACCGCTTCTGCTCGATGCTCAGGATTTCAATTTTTTTTTTTAAATATTGATACTCAAAATATACTAAATATTTTTCTTTATTTGCAGGACACCCTGTATAAGCGATTTGGTTAAAATCCTAGATTCGCTTCACTTCTTAATTCTTTTTTTAGTTGGTTTTACATTTTATATATTTTTTTTAAATGTGTCGTATGAATTTTAGATTGTTTCTATATTTTAAGTTTAATTATAAAATAGAGCAGATGGAATATTTATTCATTTTTTAATTCTTTTACTTATGGTTGCCTAGCTGGAAAGTACGGTTATCGAATTATAAAATTTTAAAAAAAATAGTTAACTTAATAGTTTATCTCTCACTTCTATTTGTTCAGCCAGAATTGTACCGCTTTATGAATTATTAATGGATATGATTTTATATTTATTGCTTTACATCAAGTTGGTTGTTCACCAAATACAGAAAAAGGGCAGACGGCACGAGTCGTATAGACAGAGAGAGAGAGAAAAAAATAACAGTTGTGGTTCTACGGGGTAATACTAAGAGAATATAGGGGGTCGTGGAAGGGGGAGAATTAGGGGGCGGATTGTCTCGGACAAGTCGACGGATGAGACAAGGGGGGTGATTAGTGCACAATGTAGCCCCAAGGCGCCCAATTAGACATTCACAATCCACACATCCATCCCTCCATGTATCAAAATTTGATTTGACCGTCGGTTCATTGCATTAGGAGGCAGTTTTCAAACTACCATACCCTCCCAACTAAACCCTGTTATCAAATGTTCCTCAGTCAGCCGGACGGGATTTTTTTTTCTCCAGTTCCCGAGTCAACTTTGGGCTGTTCTGGCGTTTGTAGAAGTTCTGTTATCATCCTTAGCCTTTAGGACAGGAACTCGTCCGAATATGCCGGTAAAGTAAATCTCCAGCATATTAAAATAAATGAAATATGATTAGAAATAAATATCTGTTCCTCGGAGGTAAACGACAACATGTCCATTTTTTAACAGATATAATCAATATCGTATGATATGGAGGAAAGATGCAATGTAGCTAGAAGAAATCTATCAAGAAGCCTCTATACAACAACGGATGTCTCAATAATAGGCAAGAGAACACATAGGAGGCCAAAAACCAGATGGATAGATCGAATTAACAAAGCTACAATACTGCACGCAGATAACTGGAAAGAAATAGCCCAAGATAGGCAGAGATGGAAAAAAAAATGTAAAAACAATATAAAATTACATTATTTTAACTTTTTTAAAAACCAAAATATATTTTCTTAAAGAAAAAAAAACTTACTTAAAATTATTTTAAAAATAAATATATAAGGGATTTAAAAATAAATATACAAGGAACATATGACACATTTAAAAAAAATATGTGTTCAAAATGTAAATGAGTTAAGAAGGAGTCGTGTTATATACAAAACCTCAAAATGATCAGATATTAACACATTATTTAAAGTTTCTAGGTCACCATGAAGGGATTATTCTCTTTTTTCTATTTCCAAATATTTTTTTTATTATTTAAAAATTAATACATTCTACCACGTTGGGGGGCATTAATATTAGGGCTACATTAAACATTCACACAATATATACATACAAAACTAAAAATTAACATACATATGTAAAAAAAAAAAAGAAGAAATTTAGAGGGAAATAAATGAAATTAAAATGTATAAAACACATTCACACCTATATACAACCAAATATTTATAAGTTATTTATTTTTTATTTTTAATATTATTATTTTACACATTTTTTTTTTATTTGGAATAAATATGGCGTGAATGGACTTTTTCATCACTTTACCAATGTTCTTAATTTTAATGTAATGTAATATAACTTAATGAAGATTTAAAAAAAAAATACAAGTAGAAATATTATTGTTTATATGATCGTTAAATTTTCTGCTTAGAAATTGTTTTAATTTCTCCTAAGGTATTTTTTCTTAACAATGCCTATATCGAAATGACAATAATAATAACTTTTCGTTTTGAAAACAGGTTGTTTTTATAAAATATACATGTATGGAAATGAAATTACGACAGGCGGTTAAAAATGAAAACAAACTGGATATAAATTATAAAGTTTCGAAGAGACGTAAACTTTCAAATGTGTTTCCAATGTGAAAAGTAATGATATAAGCAAAATGTTAATAACAGTATAGTGCATAAAATCGATATTAGCCATGTTTCTAACAAAAATATCATTGTTATAAACATTTTGATGCCTACTTTTTACACCAGTCAATAGCGCTATGATGCATATTATGAATTAATTGGTGCAAATGAAATAAAACGTTAGTATGTAACTTATGAAACTAACAACGTTACATCCGTTGTAAATCCATCTTCAAAGAGTGCATAGAGCCGAAAGCTGTTTCGAAGTCAATCACTGACCATGAATCACTATTCAACGACGCCTTCCAACCGGAATCCTCGGATCCGATTACCATCCATGTTTATAAGCCTCCTGTTTTGCAGACTTTCACTCTGCCCCTCCTCCCCCCCCCCCTCATGATGTGACAAATATCGCTGACGACTGAGCCAGGATTAAAGGGCCCGGATAAGACAGAGATGGTGTCATTAAGGAGGCGGGACAAACATCAATTCTATTTCGCCTTCTCATTTCAGCGAGCACGGCCCTCTAAATTACATACATTGCCAAAGCAACCTGGTGCCCACCCCGAGCAAATTGTTGCCACTGTCATTACTAGAGCCTATTCAAAGCTCTCTTCGTTAACGACAGAAGGGATAGTTGTCAACGTCGATATCCATATATTTTACTGGGTCTTAATAGAGAAATGAGGCATCATGCCCAATGCGAAAGAAACAAAGAAATATATACAGGATGATCTCGATAATCCAAACTCCTACTATTCCGAAATCTTTGTTAATGTGAATAAGAAAGAAAAAAAAAGTTAAAAGTTGACTGACGAGAGAAGGAGTGGAAATGGTTCTGTTTCTCGATAAATATTACTGGAATTGCTTCGTGTGTTAGTGTTGAAAACATATTATGGTGTCATTAAACGGAAAACATTAAAACTACGCGGTTATCCAGAAGTTTAGGAAGCTCTTTACATATGGTTTTGCAGCAGAGGCCACGGGGGTATCAAATATCCGAGGTTATATTAGCTGAAAAGTCAAAGTTTTTCTTTGATAATTTTTTTTAAATAAAAATGATAAAACAGATTTTAATGCCAGTAACCTCCATCAGTCTCCACTGGTTTCAAATAACAGTGACGCGGCTGAGACAGAAGCACTGGGATCTCCTGGAGTCCTGCCTTGGCTTCCACATCGGGGGATAAGGCATGACTCAGAGTCCCCTAGGTGAATGTTCATAGGTTCATAGGTGTGAATGTTCATAGGTCATTGTACATAGATGTGAATGTGTTTTATTTACTTTAATTTTATTTAGCTTTTATCTATTATTTCATTTTTTTTGTACACAGGCATATCAATTTACTTATTTTATTTTTTTATATTTCTTTTTCTTTATTATTGAAATCTTAGTTATTATTTGTATGTACATATTGTGTGAATGAATCATGTAGCCATAATATTAATGCCCTTTAATGTGGCAGAATGTATTAATATTCAATAAAGAAAGTATGAAAAAAAAATAATAATAATGTCAGTATTTTGGTACTAGAACTTTTTTCCTTGTAACATTTAAGTTAAGGTTTTACTGAATTTTTATTTTAAAAAATAATGTGTCGATTTCGATAAAAATCCGATCTAAAAAAAGCGACTTCTGTTTTTATCTACTCAAACAAACGACACATTGTGATTCATTTGAGATAAATTACAACTTTAATCTAAGCCCAATTACTGCTTAATTTTCATTTAACTGAACTTTTTTTAAGAACTTAAATAAATACAAGTTATACTCTCACCATAAACCTAGAACTTCACTTACATGCAAATAGTTAAAAAGAAATTGCCTAAAACTGGAAAATATGGGGAAGGCTGGTTATGGCGGCAAAAGACATAACTAGGTCTGTAATGCCAAAAAAAAAATAAATAAATAAATAAAAAGTTTACTAAAATTTAAGAATATATTTCATTTTTAAGTAATAAAATATCTTTCCTGAATTTCAGACTGTTAGTCTCTTCTTCGTTTTTTTTTCTTTTTTTTTTTTTTTTTTTACATAACTATTCTTATTTATAATACTGTTAGAATGTTATATACTATAAAGAAAATAATTAAGGAAATCAATAAAAAAAAAAAGTCTAGTCTGGAGAGTAAGGGATCTGACGTTTGTGTTGAGTTTGGTCAATTACATAGAAAATAGTCAAAATAACAAACCAACTGTATATAAAAGGGCTACAGTATTCCTTTATCCCTTTTTATGTTTTATTATTTTTCTTTTTCTTTTTTTATTGAGATTATAAATTGAAAAGTATACAATAAAGGGAACAACAAGGAGAAAAGGGTTGAATGTGGGCAACGCGGATGAAGGGAAATGAATATACGGTGCCCATTGTCGGTGAGTCTTGTTAACTAAAGAGCTTCAACCTGCTTTACATTCTCTCATTCTCTTAAAGATTCCATTCAGCTCAAAAGGAACTTACTTTGGTGGAAAAATGTTACAAAGAGTAGCCCGTATTTAAGTCCTTTCTATACTTGATTGTTTTCATTAGGGTGGAAGGGTTTAGGGAGCAAAGTAGTATTAAAGTTTTCCATGTAAAAGAAAAGATGTATTATACATATTTTTAAAATTATTTACCGAATATCAATTTTAAAAAAAAAGTCACTAAATTGTTACCTCCTCACGTTTGTGAGAGTTTTCTTTTTTTACTATAAAACAGGAATCCGCCAACCTTTTTCTTTCTGAGGACGTTTTATACGAATTTACACGTTAATTGTCATGCTGTAAGCACCGATTTTAATTTTTTCCAATATTTTCCATTCTCTGATCTTGTTAATAATAATATAAAATCATAGTAGAGATCGGATTAGAGAAAGCTGCTGTGAGAGATCGAATCTCTAAAATAGATAGAACTTATGGAATAAATAAAAATTGTGTCTCCTGGACCGCCAAAATAAAGCATTACAACACCTTGGTAAAAACAGAATGCCCGTATACCAGCGAATGCCTATCGACGAACTATAAATCGAAAATGTTGAATATTTAATAGTTGACCGTTGCATTATAAAGAAAGGAGATGGCCCGGGGTGGCGGTCATAAATAGGCTAAATAGTGGCATAACTTTTTTAATAAAAGCCAACGTTTCGACCGTTAGTTTGCAGGTCTTCTTCAGGGAGGTGTGCTCAGCTAGGAGTTTCGCTTAAAACTGGAAAACCTTAAAACTTAAACCTGGGTTTTCCAGTTTTAGGTGAAATTCCTAGCCGAACACACCTCCCTGAAGAAGACCTGCAAAGTCGGGTCAAAACGTTGGCTTTTAATAAAATAGTTTTGCCACTATTTAGTCTATTTATGACCGCCACCCCGGACCATCCCATTCCCTTATAAATCGGAAAGGCTGTAATCACTAGAATGAAGAATATAAAGGAGAATCATGATGAAATCCATGTTAAAACAGGTGGAAAACTTCCGAACGACAATTCAATCTACAAAAATATAGATAAAATCTCAGAGACCACGAGAAAGAGTAGGTTTTCATTTCTAGGACACTTATAGAGAGCCGAGAAAACTAGATTAACCACAAGGATATTCAATTACCAGTGGAACAATAAGACAACGAAGGCATAGATTAAGGAAGTTCGTAAGGATCTAGAAAAGTCCATCGTCAAGGGGATTCAGATATTGGATTGATATACTTTTCGGACCATGATTCAAGGTTAGGAATAGCTTTGAGTCGATAGAACTGCGAGGACTGGAAGAGCCTGGAAGGAGGAACGAAAAAAACATACTCAACAAATCATAGTTACACTCAATATAAAAATATAAGTAATTATTTTTACAACAGATGTTTAAAAATTTGGTTAAATGTTCTACCAATGCTCAGCGCCCCTCCAACTCCTCACAGGCACTATAATGCGTCTTATGCGTTACATTGTCCACTTGTTTGATTATATTTCAACATTTTGAAATATATAGTTGGCAACTAAATAATTACGAGTAGGTGACTATATAACAATGCTATCTTACGCTTTTCAAAGCACGTAGGTAATACATCGAGATTTTATGCGATCTCACGAGTCATAAGAGCTATACCAATTTTCGTTGATAACGTCTTTGATTTGATCTTCTTCAACTTAGTTTGGTCGGACAGAGCGTTGTTCATCTTTCATTGGAAAATCTCCCGCACGAAATTTCGCCGACCAATTTTGACTGGTGTTGCCCAAAATTTGTCTTGGTCTTACTCTTTGCAAAGACGAAGATTGCCTAAC
Organism: Nezara viridula; assembly: GCA_928085145.1. Taxonomy (NCBI): domain Eukaryota; kingdom Metazoa; phylum Arthropoda; class Insecta; order Hemiptera; family Pentatomidae; genus Nezara; species Nezara viridula. The sequence continues at coordinate 140,138,148 of OV725078.1, read as the reverse complement.
TGTTGCAAGAACCAGACAAAGACTGGTAAAAAAGAATCGATTTTTTAAAATAAAAATTGAGGCAAAATACTTGACAATTTTAGTTACTATATGTAAAGAATTGCCGGCGACGCGGTTGAGAGAGAAGCGCTGGGATCTCTTAGAGTCTCGCTTTGTCCTTCACACGTGGGGGAAAGGGCAGGACTCGGAGATCTCTTACCTAATTGTAAATATTGTATTTAAGTATGAATGTTTTTCTATTTATTTCTATTACTTATAATTTATTTAATTTTGCTACGAATTTCTGTATTTCATTTAATTTTAACTCTAAGTTACATTTCCTTGGTTTATTATAGTTTCTGCCTTTGTTGTATAGATTTTTATATTTTTTATCTATTTATTTTTTTATTTATTATTTTTTTTTTTATGTATTGTATATATAGTATGAATGTGCCTCACTCAGCCTTAGTACTCAGTGCCCTTAAGTGTGGCAAAATGTATTATTCAATAAACAGATAGAAAAAAAAAAATGTAAAGAATTGGTATAACCAATATACTTTTGCATTTAACTCTTATAATTTTTCATTCAGGCTTAGTTAGGTTTCTCCTATCTAAAAAAATGACAGTAATATCTCTAGTAATAACCTAATAGGTAACTGTGAGACTTATGCTCAAGACTAATTGCGCAAGACCAAGACTCGTCTTAGTCTCGCATTTGGGCAACACTAATTTTGACACTGCCTTTCTTTTAAGGCTTCGGCACCGTACACACCAAATATCTTTTTGTGTGTTTATGAAATAGTTTTTCTTTGCGAAAATAAAAATAAAAGTAGATTACGTAGAAAATTCACACTTTGAGCTTCCATTTCAAACAGACTTTGAATAATAAACTAAACATTAGATCTTTAAAATATTTACATGGAATTTAATAAAGGAGTTATTAAAGATCAAACAACAACAAGGGGATCAAGGTATTATGTAAGTATACAAAGATAACATTATTATTCAAGTCATCTACTCGTAGAATTCACAACTATATAGTTGGTAACCAAATAAATCAATTACCTAAAAACCGTCTACTTGAAAGAAATAAAATATTTCTCTCTTCTTTTTGGTAAAATTTTGTTGAGTTGAAGTTCACAAGTTTATTTTTGATAACTTGTTGATCTCATTAATGTGAAGGAATCTCTTATTAGATTGAGCTTATAGAGAAATAGAGTGCACGGCTCGGATATAAAAGAAGCATTGTCAGAGGAAACAGATGCTTGGGTTCCATTATGTTCTTAGTCTGTAACAACTGTTCTTTGTTTCACCAACAGGATACCGAGAGATAATCTCTAGGCCTGTTTTGTTTCAATGGCTGACGAGTTGTGGGAAGGGGCAACCGTGTTACGGGTGAGTGAAAGAATATTAGTTTTACGGATAGAGATAACTTTTTCTGATTAACCATCACACGATGGTAGTTAAAATCCTCCAAAATCATAATTATTATAGCATTTTCTAGATTATTCCCAATGAAAACCGGTCGAGTGGGTAATAAAAAGACTTACAACAACAATCTTAACAATCGAAATGAGGTGTTCTTGGTCAGCGATAATTTTAACTGTTCTGAACCTAAAAGCATATAACCAGTGCCGGCCTTAGACATTCGGCACCCCCTTCCCTCGGGCAATGACGTTACCCCCTTCCCCCCCAAAAAATTAAGAATTAATCTATTTTATATTATGCAATATTCGAATTTTATTTCATCCAATATTTCTGTAACACAGTTGCTTTATTAATGAACAAAAATAAATTATTTTAATACGTTTTGTATTTTTTTTTAAATTTCTAACATGTGGCGAGCGCCCCTGATGATCAGCGCCCCCGGCGGGCCTACCCCAAGGCCAGTACTATATATATATATATATATATAAATAATATAAACACGTATTCACAAATACTAATTTTCTTTAAATGAAATCGAGTTCATTCAGCAAAAAGCTGTTCCAACTGGGTAATCTCAACGCCACTATTGCTATTCCAGCATCATGGAATTTTAGAGACACTTTGCGTCGTTGATATGTATTGTTTTTTCACTACCGAATTTAGCGAAGCTTTGTAATCGTTCAAGAAAAAAAAAATAACATGTTAGACATCATTGAACTAATTTTGTTCCATATCTTTCTGTAATCAAATTCATGTTGTGGGCATTTCACTGACATTAATCCAATCATCAAATTTTGGGATTGTGCGAGTTGGTATCTAAATTAATTCTATGAAATTCCGTCCACTTATCTTGTTCAAGCATGCAGTTTTCCTTGATAAGACTATACTTCGAACATGATTCTACTGTGGATTTCTGTATCAATCACCTAATTTGAGATTATTAGGGATTTTTCGAGATTTCATTATCTTTGAATGAGAGAAGAAAGATCTGCTAGCGGTTTTTAATCATTGACCCATTTTCTATCGTTGGTCATTTTTTCATATTTTGAAATTATTATGAAGACGAAGTATTTGAATTTGTCTCAGGAACGATTTTCCTTGCTTGATTGCTGGAGTGGAATTTTCTACTTATTATCTGACATTATATTCATTTTTCGTGAAGATTACACGTATCCGGTAGATATGCCGAATTGAAATGGCTCTATAAAGTTTTCCGAAGTGTATTTCTTTTACAAATATTTTACAACCAAAAAACCTACTTAACCATCTTCAATTGATTATTCCTTGTTCCTCAGTCCATTGTCTCAACACGAGATCCCAGCCCACAAACCTGTATATTTCTTCACATAGAACTGATTACTTAAAAAAATTCTTTATAATGCGTGCTACCTTGTTTTGGAATTCCTTACCCATCTCCATACGCAAAACCTCATTTTCTTCAACGTCTTTTAAACACCTATTGTTTATACATTTCCCTATATCAATCTTCCATGACACACCGACAGTCTCAGCACCGTCCACCAGCACATATATTAAGCTACTCTGTGCTGAGACATGTATTAAGCTATTAAGGTGCTGAGATTGTCGGTGTGTCCCTGGTCTGAGGTATCGAAGATCTATTTTTTAAAACTTTGAAGAGGATCCCATTGTTAACTTATAAAAAGAAAAATACCGGTGTCGAAACGTCAATAAACACAGAGGAAATGAGCATTTAGTAGTTTATTAAAAAATTAATAAGTGACCTTATTCCCAATTAAATGGTTATGTTTAAAATATATATGTATTCTATTTTTTTTTTTTTAATATGACTTCCATGATAATGAATTTATAAATGAGATGAAAAATAGATTTTATTATTACATTTTTTTTTAATAAAGCAACTAAAATAATGATTAGGGATAATGAATAATTAGACAAAAGTGCAGGAACTGCAGAGAAAGTGCAGAGGCGGTGAAGCGTCCGCTCGTTAGGTGCAGGCTAATGGCCTCTCGATGACGCAAATTGTAATGGAGGTACAAAGGGACAACTGAGGGTCATTTACCAGCCTATATCTCAGTTTTCATTTTGAAAGGAACAAGTGTATTGATTTTATCTTGTCGTTTTACTCCAACAAATGATCCTCTCGTTTTTATTCAGTCTTTCCCCGACTCTTTTATACGGCCAAATTACACCCAGGCTATGTTTGTAAAACTGCCTTTTGGGGAGAAAAATCGAGTGAATACGCCGGTAATATAAAATGATTTGGAGTAAGAACGCCCCTTTTGCATTGAGCATTATTCCTCGGCCAGCAATGTCGCCCAATATATTAGTAATGTATATATATTATAATCGAGAAGCTGAGAGGACATGGAGAAACTCGCTAAGACTCTGATAAGAGAAGCAGAACTAATCGGCCTACAATTAAATGATGATAAAACAGAATACAGAGGAAGAATACAATTTTTTTTATTCATGATATTTGCAACTGTATTAAATTAAAAATACATCTTGTAAATGCGTACACAGCAATAATACAATCACATGAAAACGCTTGTCGAGAAACTATCCATTTGTAGTACTCTAATAGTTTTTTTTTTTTTAACTTTTATTATGATATTTACAACGGTATTAGTATGAATACATCAAGTAAATGTGTACAGAGGAATATTATCACATGAAACACGCTTGTTGAGAAACTACTCATTGGTAGCACTCTAACAATTTGTTTACATGAGGAGATCACGAGGCCATCTTCTTTTCAGACTCCTCGGAGGGTTATCAGGAATCGAAGAGGAAGCAAGGTTAGAAACAAGAGGATTCGGATGGTTATGAAGTTTATTATGGAAGGATAGGTATCTGGATTTGGCCAAATCGGAAACATATGGAACATTGAGGTCTTTATGGATTATTTTATTTGTGACAAAGTAAGGAGCATTGAGAATTTTACGAAGGATTTTGGATTGTAATGGTTGGATACGAGAGGAATTTGATGGTTTAGTGGAGCCCCATAGCTCAACTCCATAAGTCCAAATAGGTCTTATTATAGTCATGCATATGAGTCGTTTGTAATTCATTGGAAGTTTAGAGCGTTTGTCCAGTAAGTGTTGGAGTAAGCGGAAACGTCGAGCAGTTTCTTGTCGTTTCAGTCTTGTATGAGGATTCCAAGTGAGACGTTTGTGCAGCTGGAGTCCTAGGTATCGGATTACTCTAATAGTAAATTTACATAAGTAGATCACGAGGCCATCTTCTTTTCAGACGCCTTGGAGTATTATCAGGTATCGAAGAGGAAGCAAGGTATGAGGCGAGAGGGTTCGGAATGGTTTTGAAGTTTGTTATGGAAGGATAGGTATCTGACCAAGATCAGGACTGGTAAGAAAAATCGATTTTTTAAATAAAAATTAAGGCAACATAGTTACTAATTATTTACAATCTTAGTTACTATATGTTAATAATTGGTATAACCAATATACTTTTACATTTAACTCTTCTAATTTTTCATTCGAGCTTAGTTACGTTTCTCCTTATCTAAAAAATTACATTAGTATCTCTATGGTAATAAGCTAATAAGTAACTGAAAGGCTGTTGCGAGACTCTTGGGCATGAACAAGACTGAGTTTGCAAGACCAATGCTTTCTCGGTCTCGTTATATTTCGGTTCGGTTATATTTATACTAATAAGCAATATAGATAAAATTTAGATTACTGTGAAATATCAGTGAAACTGAACGCACTTTTTTTTTTTTTTTATTTATGATATTTACAACTGTATACAGAAAAAAATACATTAAGTAAATGTGATAATAGAAAATAATAACAATAATAACAATAGAAGATCTCGAGGCCTTTTTATCTTCTTTTCAGACTCCTCGGAGGGGATCAGGGATCGAACAGGAAGCAAGGTTAGAAACGAGAAGGTTCGGATGGTTCTCAAGTTTATTATGGAATGATAAGTATCTGGATTGGGCCAAATCGGAAACATAAGGAACATTAAGATCGTTATGGATGATTTTATTAGCGACAAAGTAAGGAGCATTGAGGAATTTACGAAGGATTTTGGATTGTAAGGATTGTGAGGAATTCGGTGGCTTTGTGGAGCCCCATAGCTCAACTCCGTAAGTCCAAATAGGTCTTATTATAGTCAAGTATATGAGTCTTTTGTAATTAACTGAAATCTTAGAGCGTTTGTCTAGTAAGTGCTGGAGTAGGCGGAAATGTCGAGCGGTTTCTTGTCGTTTCAGTCTGGTACAAGGATTCCAAGTTAGACGTTTGTCCAATTGGAGTCCAAGGTATCGGATTTGTTCAACAGGGATAAGTGGGGTATTATTAAAGGATAGAATGAACTTAAATACGGAAATTTAATTCTTACGTATATTCGGAAGATTGATTGTTAAGGAAATGTATAAACAATTGGTGTTTAAAAGACGTTGAAGAAGATGAGGTTTTGCGTATGGAGATGGGCAAGGAATTCCAAAACAAGGTAGCACGCATTATAAAGGATTTTTAAAGGAATCAGTTTGTGGGCTGGGTGTTGAGACAATGGACAGAGGAACAAGGAATAATCAAGTCAAGATGGGTAAGTAGATTTTTTGGTTGTAAAATATTTGTAAAAGAAATACACTTCGGAAAACTGTATAAAGCCATTTCAATTCGGCATATAAACCGGAGACGTGGAATCTTCTGGGGACACAAAATATAAATCTAATATCAGATAATGAGTAGAAAATTCCACTCCAGCAATAGGAATTGATTAGAAGGAAAATCGTTCCTGAGACAAATTAAAATACTTCGTCTTCATAATAATTTCAAAATATGAAAAAATGAACCAACGATAGAATATGGGTCAACGATTAAAAACCACTAGCAGATCTATCTTCTTTCATTCAAAGATAATGAAATCCCTAAAAATCTCTATTAGTCTCAAATTAGGTGATTGATACAGAAATCCACAGTAGAACCATGTTCGAAGTATAGTCTTGCCAAGGAAAACTGCATAGATGCACGAGATAAGTGGGTGGAATTTCATAGAATTAATATCGGACCATGTAGATACCAACTCGCACAATCCCAAAATTTCATGATTGATGTCCAAGATGTAAATCGCGAGTGTTCTGAGTACAGTTTTTTTTCTTGCACGAATACAAAGCTTCGCTACATTTGGTAGTGAGAAAACAATACATATTAACGATGCAAAGTGTCTCTAAAATTCCATGATGCTGGAATAGCAATAGTGGCGTTGAGATTACAAAATTCTAAGATGACGTATAAAGGAATGATCGGATCGTGAAGTTGGATAAAGTTTTACGCAAGACGGAATTACGAAGAGCCTTGAACTTGAACCGTTGGAATCATTGATCTTTTGCCAAATTGCAGCGCTATCGATTCACGGTTTTATTAACAACAGATCGATAGAGAATATTAAGATATGAATAACTTCATCGACGAAGAAAAAAAACAAAAACAATTCCTAAACCGTTGACTACAAATACTTTTAGTTTAGGTAATGTAGTCCGACAATCGAAATGCAAAAAGTTAAAATTTTAATAAGCCATTAATTATTTTTTATTTCAAGTTTTAAAAAAGATAAAATAAATTATTAATATATTTTTTTATTCTATTAGAAATTCAATAGAACCAATCAGCTTATCAGGACCGACTATATCCGAAATCTAGATTATCCCGAACACTTTTTTTTATATTATAAATAAATGTTAAACATTTTTCAAAATACATGAAATAGGATATATATTTTATGCGCGTTACTTCTTTTTTTTATTTACTACTCATATGTTGTTTGGAATAGCCGTATCTAAATTATCCGGAAAAAAGGAATAAAATTGAGTTTAAAAAGAAATCTACAGATGTGCCTGTAAAAAATCATCCCGCGTAAAAAATTTTTGACGGCTAAAGAAGAAAAAAGAAATAATATAGAATATGTATTAGAATAAAATATAGTTTAAAAAAATATTTTTAACTTTGATCATGGAGAAAAGAAGATTCATAATGAAAGTTACACGTTTTAATGTTTCGTGAATTTTAAATACTTTTTATCGCGTGATATAATATTTAATATATTTTTGTTTCAACTGTTTCTTTAGTCTAGATTTTGCAAGAACTGTTGACACATGGTACAATGCCGTGTGACAAAGACGACACTCTAAGTACAGGTTCCTGTGCATTACCTAAATTATTCAGATACGTGATGAATAATGAATTTCGGAGGGAGGGGGCCACCACAGCACGTGAGCAGAAAAGTCCCCCCCCCACACCCTCAAGATTGGAAATAAAGAAAATTACCCTAAGTACGTGACTCCAGCGTATGCTGGTCAATTCCCTTCTTCTCCAGCCGTATCTTGCTTTAGTTAGAAATTGTCAATTATTATTTTTTTTTTTTCTGAGAATGATGTGGCAAAAATACAGTTTGTGATTAGATATGGCCACTAGCGGATCCAGGATTCCATTTTTGGGGGGGGCTTCAGCCCGAAAGCTTTTTTTTTCCATATAAGTATAACGATAATTAATTTGAAAAAAAAAAGATAGAAAGGAATTAATTACCTATTTGAAATGGTGTTGAAGTGGTTCTTAAAGTCCTATTAAAAGTAATAACACGAACAAGAATACTTTAAGACATAGTTTTTAATATTTGTTGACGTAAAATCCATGCCCCTCACCACTACACTGAGTTAAGGTGGCTCTTCCCCTCCTTTAGAAGACAAAATTTCCAAGGTACGTTCCTCTATCAAATCATCAACAACCATCGTCCTTCTTACGCCTACAACCTTCTCCAATTCATGTCCTCAGTCCATTCCCTTTCAACAAGATCTCGAACGTCTGACCTCTACATCCCTTCGCACAGATCTGCCTCATTTCAGAATTCCTTTATAGCTCGCGCTGTCAATTTCTGAAATTCTCTACCTATCGAAATTCGGCATTTCCCCTCCATATCCACATTCAAATCCCTCCTATTCCAATTCCTATCCCAAAAACAGTCAGATACTTGCTAAACTTTCGATATTATACATTTCTAGTCATCATCAAACGATAGTACTATTCTATACTGTGAACTTCACTAGGGATATTACATTATCTTCCGGCTCTTAATGCCACTGACCGCATCTATTTTTTTTTTATTATTATTTTTTATTGGTATATAATTAAATCTGTACCTCTAGCATTTGACAATGATGAGTCTACATATTAATCATTATTTAAAGACACTGATATTTTATATTGTCAGCTTTGTCTTTTCTTTGTTAGCAGAAACACACCTCATTTTAAAGAAGAATTCAATGTATTTTTTATTATTTTTTTTTTCAAAAGAGTATAATTATAGTTTTTCCTACTGTACATAGTCCTAAGTTTTTTTATCATAGTTTTAAGTGTTTTGTATATAGATTTTTTTTTTTTGTATATAGCTTGATTAACTAATATTTTCTTTACTTTCTCGTTTTTATTATTGTTTTATTTTGATGTAGTAGCCAGATGTAGTATTTTAATTAGGTTCTATTTTGTTATTCTAAAGGTACTTTGTCCCAGAATAAAGTTATTTTCTATTATTATTATTAAAATATGGTCATATTTCACCATTTTTTTTTTTGGGAGAGGGGGAAGGAGGAGGGTTTCAGCCCGAAAGCCCCTCATAGATCCACCAATGGATATGGCCAGGTGGCCTACTTTTTGTTGGACATTCCTACCTATAATTTGTCATATGCCCTACGATGGTTACAAGGAATCCAACTTTGTTTAGAATTGCATTTCATCTTTCAAATTTCATATTAAATGGTTACTATAGTTTAGTTTCTGACAGAACTTCCTTCATCATAATTTGTAGAATGCTTCTTGTTAATCGTCAAATATAAATAGACTGATAAGAGGAATTGATGTTCTCTAGATCTTATTATTTTTAAGCGAAATCACTGTGAATTTTCCAGAGGATTGTTTAAAAAAAAAATGGTGTATCGTTATTAAAGTTTCAAGAGTAAACCAAAATTATAAATTTGGAAACTACACGAAGTAATCCCTCAATAGATAGAGAGAAATACTTTATTTAAAGCAGTGCTGCCCTACTATATAGGGTTGCTCTATACACAGCATACTCATCAATCCTTTTTTTTTGGACATACAAATTATATACTAATTCTTTATTATATTATAACCGACTGATGATAAGTAATTTTTCACCTGCCTTAGGTCGATCCTGTGGCTTTTTTATAATTTTTAAATTTATAATTAGTGTTGCGTAATTTTGAATACTTCATAAATAATGTTATAGTGTTACATTACTGGAATTAGTACAAGGGTGTTATAAATTTTTGAGCTGAAAAAAAATTTCATAGCTACTCTCTGCCGATATACAATGGCACCTATTATCCTACTTTTGAATTTAACAACATGCTAACCCTACGATGTGAAAATCTTGAAGAAATATATTCCAAAAATATCCAATATATTTTTTTTTCAAGTGAATTAGAAACATAAAGCACTGAGTTAGAGCGAAAGTTCATAGATATATATAACAAAGAGAATCCAACGAAAAGAACTTCAGGTGAATTTTTTACATTTCGTGAAGAGAGTATTTATAATTGGCGACACCGTTTTGGAAATCAGTTTAACGTTTGTATTTGTGTTTAAATATCTACAACGTATATTTAGTGAAAAAAAATTTAGAGAACATAGAAACGGGCTCATGATGTTGCCATAGGGTACGCTCAAATCAAGGATGTCATCTTGTCAAGTCATTGAAAACAAAAAGGATTAGTCGTGAATCGATGGACTGAGACCCTTGGTCTGAGCATACACTTATTAGAATAGATGAATATCGATGAAGTCAACGATCGCTTAATCCAATATAAATTAAAATTGCACTTGCTTACCTTGTGTTGTTCCTGTTGGGAGAGGAGCTGGTCCCGCACCATTTGGAGCTGGAGGATCATCTCGGACAGCCTTCGTTCCTTTTCCAGGATGGTTTCCCCCGTCAGGGCTTCCAGGTTGATGAGGTTCATCTCACCGTTCTCTCCCGTCCTGAAACATAAAGCCCTTCGTTATAGTCTTAAACCTGGTTTAAGACAGTGGTTTGAGGGTTTAATAGGACTCATCGGTAGCCTGAGAATATTAAGAAATCTTCTGACCGTGGAAATATTTGGAATTGGTCATAGAAATTTTATTTGAGTATCTTTTGAGGGTTTATAAGTCTAGAGATAAAGTATAATAACTACCAGACAAAGATGAATGTAGATCTTTCGGAAATAAAGGGAAAGCGGAGTGAGATATCGGAAGAAAAAAAAAAAAGAAAAGAAGATTGATGAAATACCAGAAAACTTTTTATTTTATCAGGGTTTACATTAATTGATATATATTCTGAAATTATCGCCAATTTCTACAACATAACGAAAAAATAAAAAAAATAAGAAAACCTGAACCACTAACAACCCATGAAGGGCCATTGGGTTCGGTACAATGTGATGAAGTACTGTTACAAGGCTAAGGGAGTTGACGGGCCAATATCATTTTCAATCGCCAGGTTTTCCCCTTGATTAATTATTTAATTAAGAGTACCCTGCTTATAGAGGCCGGGTTTGCCCCAGGAAGGTCTCCCGGCCACAGGATCGACCCACTGCTGATGAAAAATTATTAATCATCAGTCGGTATCGAACCTGGGACCTTGAGGTCTTGAAGTCAGTGCTCACCCACTGAGCTACTCCGCTCCTTTTACTGGTTCTTAACGAATAGTTTATGTCGACTAGGTGTGATCAATGCTGATCGAAGAGAAGATATAAGCAGGGTCTTGAACCTTGGTATCTCAACTAGCGTACCCACATGTATGTGTGTATTTTTTTAATAACTATAATTACTCGGAAAGATGAATAAAGAATCTCCATAAAATGATGATTAACTGGTCGTTGAAGGCCTGTTAAGAAAAAAAATATATAAGAACAATAATGCTTTTTGGGATAATTTTTTTGTTTTTTTTGGCACGGTGCTTACATTTAGTAAGTAAAATACATGCGTTATTATTAAAAAAAAAAGTGCTTATTTTGATTGTTTATATATTTAGCACAAATCAAAGAAACAAATATGGGCTAATGAACCCATAAAATATTTTTCAATTATTGCGAGTATGACTTCAGCCCGTAAAACAAATGCCTTCTATATAATTTTAAATGAGTATATATTGTGATTGTTTAAATAGTTGGCTTACATCACTAAACTAAAAAAATATGGATCATTAAAAAAAAAAAATAATTTTTCCATTTGAGGGGAGTTGAGCTTCAACCCGAAAACTTCCCCTCTCGGAGATCCGCCATTGTTATTAAACATATATTTCTGAACAATTAACTGACAAATTTTTACACCCATTTTTCATTCCAAAATACCTAAACAAATAAAATTTCTTTATCAATATTAAACAACTTTTATTTAGCCGTTACCACACATATATGTAGCATTTCGGCCCCTTGGCAATTTTCACACATATTATTTATCACTTGTTTAATTTTTTGTAAAATTATTTGTCGGTATCCAAAAAATAAATATTTGTTTTCTTATTGCCTATCAATAAGATTATTGCGTTATTTTTTTTTTACGGCCATTTAAATACTGCTGTTATTACGTCCATATTCTGAATAATTTTTGAATAAATAGAAAAAAAAACTAATAACAATAATAATTATTTAATAAAATTTTACATATGTTTTTCATTTTACATTTTAATTAATTATTTTAAGGTAAAATTTATTTATTAAAAAGTAACCTGCACTATTTTTAAAATTTTTACTCGATCTGCTTACAGAAACTGGTCAATCAATATCCCATGATATGAAGGCACGGAGATTGAGTTGGGCATGGGTACGTAACAATGAATGCCTCAATAGAAGGTAAAAGACCACGGGGAAGGTCAAAAAGCTGATGGATAGATAAAATTACAAAGATGCATTAGCCTTGGATGGAGATGGATGGAAAGATGGAGCAGTCTTGTTAAGGCGGCAAAAGATCTACATAGTATCTAAGGCCAAAACAAAAAATAAATAAATAAATAAACATATATATATATATATATATATATATATATATATATATATATATATATCATACCTCGTTATTTTAATAAATTGAAAATGGATGAAATGTCATTTTGCTGCACTTGAGTGGATAAATTTGAAAAAAGTTTAATAATATTTTAATTATTGTTAATTTAACTGTTCATAAATTAGGATATTGCATATCATATACACAATATATGTTTATATTAAAAAATGTGGTGCGCTGCACGCATCACACAACTTCCGCTTACCACCCTCTTCTTAACAGAAATAAGTATTTTCAGACAAAGGAGAAGTGGAAGTAAAAATTATAGACGCTATAACTAATTAATATTTCATTGTGGGTATTTTTATTTGCATAAGTACCCTCATAAATACAAATTTTAATATTTATATTGCTGTAATCTATACAATTAAATATTAAATAATACCAACAATAGCATTTATGAAAACCACATATGTATATTTATGTAATATTGTCGGAGTCAGTATTATATTAATCTTATGTATGATACGTATGGTAGCGTGTTCTGATCTTTCGGGCGAGCTTGGGTGGGCTCGTATTCCTTCGGTTCCTCAATTACAACTATTCTCCGTTACGATATCTTATTTCTCCTTTAGTTATTTATCAAATTATTTCATATTTTATATTTAACCATTCTTCATATTAGAAATTATTGTGAAATGGTCAAATGATTGTAATAAAAAAAATTAAAGGTACTTTAGAGGAAGCTAATATTGAAAATTACCCATTTAAGCCCTGTTAGAGAACACCGATCAGAATAATAATCAAATTTTATTTAAAACTCTTTAATTTTACATTGATATGATGAATTTAATCAAAATCGTTGAAGCAGTTTTTGAGATAATCGTAATAATCTGTTTAGTACATTATATAAAGTGCTACTTCCGGTAAGTCGATTATGACGAAAAAGTTGCTGTAACATACCTACCATATAAAACCTTTAAATATGCAATTTCACTTCCGTACGACTTTTCGTTTTTGAGTTAGACTGTTAACACACACACACACACACACACAGACCATTTTGCGGGACTTGGTTATTTTGACTCAGGGGACCTCAAAACGTGCATTTCTGTTAAAAACTCAGATTCAAAAATTTTTAAGATAGCAATACTTGCCCTTACTATACATTGCATATATAGCTATGCGAAAGTAAAAATGAGTAGCCGATTTAAAGGTGAAAAAAATAAACATATATTTCCTATGAATGTATATTATCAAATATGGCATCATAATAAATTAATTAGAATATCAAGTAATTCTATTCATGACTATAAATTTCTCATAAAATAGGCCTTTAATGGGATAACAAAAATGGAAATTATTTTCTCACTGATTTAAATTTTTAAAATAGACTATTTTTCAGTATCATACCGTTACTCGAAACCTCTACATCTCTATCGTGACCTCCTCTACTTGACAGTGGAAACTTGGAAAAGGCACTACGCGACAGAAAGCTATAAATATGGATTTACGTGGATGCTATAAAGTTTTTTAGTTGGCTCCTGGGCTAAGATTACGTCATAAAACATCGGTGTAGTCTATAAGACCATTCTGGATGACCGCATTGTAAATCATGCGGAACGAAAGATGGATATAAATTGCTCAATTTGAAAAATGGATTTTTTTTTTTTTTTCAAAAACATAAAATAATCATATAATATACGTTTCTGGTTATCAGAGGAGAACGCGTTGGTGATTTAAAATAGGGTGTACGGACTAGCTGTTTTGATTATTTAAGCCTACTTAAATTTGTATTATAAATAATTATTGTTAAATTAACAACAATAAGCTACCGAGCATTTTATCAGGACTTAAAACTAGTAACCATTTTAAATTCTAGATAAATCTCATCTGAAGACACAACTTTGGTCAATAGGTTGCAAGTCGTTGCTTTCTATGCAAAAATTTAAATTAAAGAGGCGAAATTTAACGGTTCATTTAACTGAAAAACATGTTTAACGGCTGAAATGTTGATACCCTCTCACATATTAGCGTGTCTACATAAGATAAATAAGGAATTTAATGCTCTTTAAAATTTATTATAATAAATTTCTTCGAGAGATTCATAGATTATGAGTTTTGGTGGAAAAACCGATGAAAACAGATATTTCTTGTGAAATAAGCAAACAATCAATATTCCTTAACTCCTCACCCGTTAGACCTGCATCAATAAGCTATGTATAAAAGTGATAGTAAATTTTATCTTCCTTAACTTCGCTTATAATAATAATTTCGATAAAATGCATCGTTTTGGAGTCATGTCCAATAAACCAAAAAAAGATAGGAAATTTTGATATTTTTTTAATATATCTCAGAACGCAATGGAGAATTTCGTTCGAAAACATCAAATTCCAGATTCAGCATTCCAAAATAAAAAGTATTTAAACTAACTATTTGAATTTTTTCCTCATTCAACTGGCCTAATTTGATGCCTTGACGAGTCAGTTTTCAAAATGCAAAAGAGTACACCGTCAGTTGAGGTGAATTCTCTTTTAGGTGAATTCTACTTTGATATATCAAAATTTCAGCCGTATGTTCTTCCGTTACATGAACTGTTAAATTTCGCCTCTTCAATTTAAAAGAGGCTCAAAACTGGAGAATTAAAATAAATTCTAATAAATCCCACCAAATTACCTTTACCCTTCCTCGTAAACCTATGACTTCCTGTCCTACAGTTTACTTTAACAATACTCCACTTATCCCTGTTGAACAAATCCGCTACCTAGTACTCCACCTGGACAAAAGTCCGACTTGGAATCCTAATACCAGACTGAAACGACATGAAACCGCTCGACGTTTCCGATTACTTCAGCACTTACTAGACAAACGCTCTAAACTTCCAATTAATTACGAAAGACTCATATACATGACTACAATAAGGCCTATTTCGACTTACGGAGTTGAGCTATGGGGCTCCATTAAACCATCGAATTCCTCTCGTATTCAATCCCTACAATCCATAATCCTTCGTAAAATCCTCAATGCTCCTTACTTTGTCACAAATAAAATAATCCATAAAGACCTTAATGTTCCATATGTTTCCGATTTGACCCAATCCAGATACCTATCTTTCCATAATAAACTTCATAACCATCCGAATCCTCTTGTTTCTAACCTTGCTTCTTCTTCAATTCCTGATAATCTTCCGAAGGGTCTAAAAAGAAGATGGGCCCGTGATATCCTTTTGTAGACATATTATTAGATTGCTACCATTGGGTAGTTTCTCAACAAGTGTTTTCACGTCATTATATCCATATGTTCAAATTTACTAAATGTATTTCTTCAATTCAGTTGTAAATATCTTAAAGAAACAAAAATAAATAAATATAATTCAATTTTTTTGCATAGAAAGCAACTGCTAACCGAAGTTGCGTGTTCAGATGAGGTTTATCAAGAATTTAAAATGGTTACTAGCTTTGAATACTTCCGTTAAATGAAATTGTCGGTAGATCCTACTCAACAAGGGAATGTCACAATATTAAAAATATTGAACGCATGTCCCAGCGTTGGTTCGAATGGGTCATAGGAGCCAAGACAAAACAAGTTATGTTATTTATTTTCGCCTTTGCCCCTTCCGGATTTCTACATTATTATATTAAATCTTTTTTTTTTGTTTTGTTGTTATTGAGAATAAGAGAAATGCATATCCGATAGTATTATATGAATTACAATTCATAATAAATTACAAAAGAGAAAAAACGCTTTAAGTGAAGTATTTAATCTACTCCTTGTGCCTCGTGAGGAGACCTCCTAATTTAGAAACTTTATTAGAGTGCTACCAATGGGTAGTTTCTCAACAAATGTGTTC
Source organism: Nezara viridula (assembly GCA_928085145.1). Classification (NCBI taxonomy): domain Eukaryota; kingdom Metazoa; phylum Arthropoda; class Insecta; order Hemiptera; family Pentatomidae; genus Nezara; species Nezara viridula. Next base: position 140,121,891 of record OV725078.1, on the reverse strand, counting down.
ATGTTTTTATTTTCTGTTATCACATTTATTGAATGTATTTTTTCTTAATACAATTGTAAATATCATTAAAAAAAAGTTAAGAATTTTATACAGTATGTAATTGGCAATTGGGGTCCTGTGTCTATTTTTTAGGCATTATCATACGAGACTCTGTGAGGACGACTGTATTACATTTATTTATTATTTTGTAGAGTAGATTAGTATATTCTGCAGCCTTAAAAACAGCAAAAAGTTCTGCATGGAAAAAACTGATTTTTTTTGTGGATAGTATCAGACAAATTGATTTCGTTTGAAATGAATATCTTGATTCCAATGTTTCGTTTGTTTCAACAGCTGAGAATAAAAGTCAATTTTTTAGATCCACGTTTTGCCGAAATCGACAGAACTTTTTAGTAAATTTTTTTAAAAATAAAAATTCATTTAATATTCACTTAATGTATATAGGTATGATTGTGTTTAGAAATTTCTATTTTATGTTATTGTTTACTTTTTTTTTTAATTTACTTTCTTCATCAGTATTATTTATTTACTTTTTATATTTATATTTATTTCTCTATTATTTGTATATATTGTTTGAATGAGAACTCTTAGCTCTAATACTTATAGCCCTCCAAGTGGCTGATTGTATTATTATTCAATAAATAAAAAAAAAAAAAAATATTCACTTGAAAATTAGCAAAGTTCTAGTACCGAAATAAAAGAAAAAAAAAAGGAAAATAAATATTCCTGTCAAAATAAAAGTTAAATTATTTTTTCTATTCCTGATTTTTATTTTTTTTTTTTTAAATACAGAGTTATTTTCATAGAAATCGTACGGTAATTTGATATTATACTGCTTCGAAAAACTAGAAAAAAAATATAATAAGTTTTCATTCTCTTTCACTAAAAGCCGAAGTGAGAAACCTTTTTTTTTTACAAGTTATTATAAGTGGGGGAGGGGAGAGGGTAAGTGTAATGAGCAATATCTGACAATATTCAGCTTTTTTTTATTTTTTATTTTTGGGTCAATCCCGGACTTTACTGGACTGTAAGTGATCGAAATGTCTATCTAACACAAAAATGATTCTTAAGATCTGGATAGCTCCTTCAGATTAACGCGTTCAAACCGCTAAACTCTGCAGTTTTATATAATAGTATATACATATTTATAGATACATATATAGTAGCAGGTAGCGATGACGACATACTCCCACCGGTGGATGCTGCTGTGGTGGCTAGTAGAGCCATTCATCTTAGTAGGTTTCATCTAAAAATAAAATTTTAAGCTGAGTGGTCTAAATGACATTTTCTAAATCCATCCTCGCCCAGCCTCTTCCACCGAATACTTTAGTGTATATTCCTCGAGAATGCATTCTTCGGAAACCCTCCCCCCCATCGTATTGTTTTAAACGCTTAGTCCCTTAAGGGCAAAAAGGTAAATAAGGTACTGAAGAAAGTTCTTCCGGAATAATGCGGTCAAACCTTTTCACTATAAATTATCAGTGATTAAAAAATGGTGAAGAAATAGCTGGCTGAGATAATATAGTTGAGAATTATTTCTGGGTTGCATTCGGTGAGAAAAGCACAAATAAGAATTAAAAAAATTATATTTTTGGGCCAATGTTTCGGCCCATGTAAGTCAAGAGGCTGAGGAAAGACAAGGAAAACTACCAACGATTATTAAACAACTATTTTATAAATGAATGAGAACAAAATTTATGTTATAAGCTAATAAATAAATTCTAAGAAGTGAATAAAGTTATAAAGGATGAGAAAGTAACAACAATAAAGTAATGAAATAAACGAAGTTGAATAATGAAGAAATAATATAGAATATTATAATCTGAGGTACAGACCCCTTTTTATCAAATTATTAACACCCCCCCCCCCTAAAACTTCATGAATGGGTTCTCATCTTATCGCAACCTATAAATTTTTTATCTTCGAAAATTCTCAGATAATTTGATAAAAAAAAGGTGGCAAATAAAATATTGGGCAGTTTGGCCTGGATAAGCTCGTTATATTGTTGGGAGTAGAGGTCACGTCAAACGGTCCCATATTGTTGTAGGCCACCTTTACTCTCGATTTTGTTATCGAATCGTCTTACGATTCAAGTAGAAAGCTAACGGATGTTCATGAGTTTTTAATACCTTATTAAATAAATAAAGTTTGCCGATCTCCAGATTGAAAACGACCCTATTCCGTAAATTCGCATAAATAAAAAAGTTGAAGGTAGCTAGTGTTACCCAAAATCGATCTTGGTCTTGCCAAGTGCATGACCAAGACCAAGGCCGCCTAACTGTTGCAAGACCAAGACCAGGGCTGGTAAAAAAAGTAGATTTTTTAAATAAAAATTAAGGCAAAATAGTTACCAATACTTGACAATCTTAGTTACTATATGTTAATAACTGATATAACCAATATACTTTTTCATTTTCTTCTTTCATTTTTCTTTTTCATTTATGTCTTTCCTTATTTTCTTTGAAGAAGTTGAGCTAATCCTTTCCTTTCACCTGGAAGCAATGAGGAACTTAGGTATAAGATTACGATGAAGATAGGTCAACGCGCAGAGTCTCATCGCCCGAATCCCACGACCGTAGGAAGATTGTTCCTGAGCCCCGACACATAAGAGTGCGGTGTATGTGTGTGAGAGGTGGCGGACCCCGAGTCAATTACAATGTCGGGGCGTGAAACCGGAGACACTGCCTTGAGGATTAATGGTCAGGAGAAGAGACAATGGGACCGCTATATTTATGGATTACCTACCGGAGACAAACAGAAGACATTTGTCTAACTCAACCGACCAAGAAATACTGCAGCAACCTTTAATCAGTGGACTACCATTTATTTTGGTTCTTTGTCCGAGATGGCCGGTCCTTTCCGCGCCAACGAGCCACTACCTAATGACGCGGTATTTCCGATCCCTTCTGTGGCAAATTGTACTGACCATCTTCCAGTCCTCTTCCTTGGTTCAAGTCGATGAGGAGACTTTATGCAATATCGATTACTAAAGGGTGAGGTCGGGAATTGCTGTCCAAGACAATCACTGGTTCCTTCTGTCCATTTTGCATGAACTTCTATCTTAAGTACTAAATATAAACCCATTCTTTTTATAAATTTAAATATATTGAAAAGAAAGAAAATTAGATGTTACATTATTTTATTTTTTTATTTTAATGAAATTTATAACTGTATTACATGAAAAATACAACACGTAAATGTGACATTGGAAACATGACATGTACAACATGAAGAGAAAATACCCATTGGTAGAACTCAAATTAAAGTTCTGTATTAGAAGGTCCCGAGGCCATCTTCTTTTCAGACGCCTTGGAGTATTATCAGGGATCGAGGAGAAAGCAAGGTTTGAAACAAGAGGATTTGGATGGTTCAGCAGTTTGTTATGGAAGGACAAGTATCTGGATTGGGCCAAATCGGAAACATATGGAACATTAAGGTCTTTATGGATGACTGGTAACGGTTACAATTTAACGCTACAAAAGGAAGAAATAAACACAAGTGGAGAATATTCTTGGAATAGAACAGGCCTGAAGTATTGGACAATAATAAAAAATTACCTTCTTGGAATAAGCAGTTTTGTCGGAAAGTCATTTATTGTTATTGTTTTGACTTCTCACTCAATACCTCAGCCTTTCAGTATCCCTTTATGCCTGGTTTTGAAGAGAACTGTAGTGATTTAATTATTATTAAAAATTAAAACAAGAAAATTAAATAGGATGTAGTTTCTTGTTAAAAATTAAATTTTGGATATCAAACTATTCGAAGTAAAAATTTAATGGGAAAGTTGTTTTTCCGTACGCCCCGAAAAAAATCGAACGGGTTTTATAGGAAATTACAGATATACGCTCATTTTAGAACAGGTAAGAACAAATATTCCTATTACAGAATTAATGCATTTTTTTTTTTAAATCTCCAAAATATTTTTTTAGTGATCTAGAAAAACATAATCAACACTAATATTTTAAACATTTAAAAACCTCAAGTATTATAATGTATTTCTATAGTTTGTTTGTTGGGGTTTCAAGGCTTAAAACATCCAGGTCACCAACGCCTGCAAATTAATCTGTTTTATCTTTGGAATACTTTTTTAAACAATTTAAAATTATATTTAATTTTTTTTTTGATTTTAAGAAATCTAACACTATAGTGTCTTCTTAATCACTTAGAATGTTTGATATTTTAGGTGTAAGTCTTAGACTATTTAGGTTTGATATGTAAAAAGAACATTCCTGCAACATGTAGCTGACTGTAAGTGTATTATTGCAGTGTTTATATTGTGGTGGTGGCTGTTTGCTAATGAGATGTGAATGGGGATGATTGGTTTGGCCTATTCTCAGTCTGGTTAAGACAACTTCTCTGCGGATAAGGCGATTCGATGTTGACCACGGCTTTACTGTTTTTTTTAATATCTTTTAATTTGCTTGGCGGACTCTCCTTCCACATAGATTGCCAGCTATGAATTATTTATTTTTTTGAGGGGAAGACTTTTATCTTGCGTTAAAATGGCAGCACCCCGGCCTGGAAGGGTAAGATATATTTCTCAAGTTTCCTTTAAATTCTTATAAATTTAATCTTAAATGTTCCTTTAGTTTTGAATTTTAATTTTTTTTTCACGTTACACATTATTTTAATTAAAAAGCCCAACGCAAGGTTTGATCAGATTTAAATGTATTCATATATTAAATAAAATTAAACAAAATTGATAATTTTTGCACGTTGTTAGGTGCTATTAGCACAATGTTTCATATTCACTGCACGATTTTGTACATTTTGAGTATTTTGCTACACGTTCTTTTTAAATTTTACTGCGCAGAGATCCGGTCTCTAATAATATTCAATCCAAATTCCTTCGTAAAATCTTTAATTACATCACAAATAAAATGAATCTTGATCGTTCCATTATGGTTACAATAGGTTTTTTGGTTAAATCTGTAGAAGAACTACTCTATGCCACAAATGGCTAGATATGAGGTAGAAGGAAAAAAAACCAACTAAAATACGATTAAACTTTCTATCCGTGTAGTGTGAATTTAAAGAAATATCCATACTACGGTAGGGCTTTTATAAAATAAAATAAAAAATATTAAGTTAAAATAAAATGTCAAATAATTGTATCTATATTAGTTCAGCGATTAGTAGAATTTATTTTAACTGATGAAATCTGGAAATTCGAAGAAGAAGTCAGAAATATTAGCATCCAGTGAAGTTTAAAGGAAATTGTGATTTTATATATATATATATATATATATATATATATATATATATATATATATATATATATATATATATATGGTTTAAAATTACTTATTTTACATTTTCTGACGTCACGTTTAATTTTTTTTTTTTTGGATCTAGTAAAGAGAACAACAATGATTTATCTTGTTTGTTTCATGTTTCAAGTGTGTGTCTTAAAACGAGAATACCGCCTAATTTACGATCATAATGAAACCCGATTCAAAAATAGAAAGCCCCCGATTCCTTTATGTCTGTTTATTGTGTCTTCACCAGATAGCCATTAAAATTTCAAAAATAAGAATACATAAATCACTTATTCTGATATTGTCAGTAAATGTTCTTTGGTTACATGTGATTTGTGTTTGTTTGTTTAATGGTTTGATTTAATAATTTATGTCAAATTATTTATTTGGAAGTATATATATGTATATAATTGGCGTATCAGTAGCGTATACAGGATTTAATTTTGGTTTTTTAATATGTATAACGGAAATTACTGTGGAATAACAAGAAAAAACTACAAGAGATCATGAATGTGAAAGAATAATAAAAATAACAAAAAAAAAAAAAACGGTAATTACATGAAGAATAACACTTTCAGAGAATTTTTTTCCTTGTTTACATTTATTAACTGTTGTATATGCATTATAATTTAAAAAGAGAACATATTGTGTTAGTATTTGGCTCAAACCAATCAGAAATTTTTTATGATAACAAAAATTATTATTATTTGTTTAATACAATATTTGCAAATTGGAGCAGCGGTTCTCATGGGTGACTCATGAGTATGTCAGTGATACCACGGCAGTAATATTTAATTTCGATATTTAAGATCAAAGTTGAAAAATCGATATTATAAAAATATATAAATTTATTAGTTATTTGGCAATGATTAATTCCAATTAGCAACAATTGAATAAATGTGTTGTATTATCAAAATTGCATGTTTACACGTTAGTTTACAAGTTATTGTAACAACCAAATTCTAACATGCACTATATTTTAACTCAAAAAATTTTTTAGCCATGTATCCAAAAGATCATTGGGATTGTAGTTCTAAAGATGGGAGTAAATATCCCAAAACGTAAACTCGTAAACAAACTTTTAAACATGCAATTTTGATAATATAACAAATATATTCAATTGTTCCTAATTGGAAGGAATCATTGCCAAGTAACTAAGAATATCATACACCTTTCCAGATTATTATATAAATTTATATTTGTTTTTTAAATTTATATTTTATTATTTTTCTAATTTTATTATATATTTAAATTTTTTTTTTAGAAGAACAAGGGTTTTAAAAAATGTTGTAGTCCTGAGAAAGTAATTATTTAAGAAGGGGGACAATTAATTAAAGTTAAGTTTATTAATTTATTTATTAATTAAAATTAGTTGTGTTTGTAATTAGTTTATGTCATTAAAAATGAAATTAAATAAAAATAAATTCTAAATTTTAAAAACAAAGAAATATATATATATATATTTCTTTGTTTTTAAAATTTAGAATTTATTTTTATTTAATTTCATTTTTAATGACATAAACTAATTACAAACACAACTAATTTTAATTAATAAATAAATTAATAAATCTTAACTATATATATAATTTACTAATTTACGTTAAAATTACTCATTGTATAAGTCTGGATTGCAGTATACGGGAAGATAAAAAAACAAAACTGAATTTTGAATATCATAAAAACAAATATACAATTGACATCCTAACATCGACTTCAAGATTTTTTTTAAATTTGTGAATTTCTAAAAACTTCTCCGAACCTCGTGTGTCGGCATCAGGAGATTATACCCTGATATATGGTCCATCCTAACCGAAGAACGCTACTTCTTTTGGAAGTGGATGTGGAGAGTTTTTGCCGGGAGAGGTATGCCTGGATAGACAAGCTAGACACAACAAGAGGGAGCGTGGTTCCAAACGGAAATGAGGAAAAAACACCACCATCCACCTAAATCGAAACATCACCACTCCTTTTGGAACGGTCAAAACCTTATGTGTTTTATTGTAAGAAAGTATAATAGTACTTAGATTTGAAAAACAATAAATAATTTAATTGGTATGACATGAAAGTGACTCATATGGGATGTTACTGTTGATAGGTCACACGCATATATAGAAGAATTACAGCGATTAACTATTAACTGTGTTAGCAAAAAGTTATCAATCTATAATGTAACGGACATCTTAAGTTTGTTAATTAAGCTTAATATATTTTTAAAAATTTATTTATGGATTAATAAAACATTCTGTCACACGTACAATAATTATAGTGAGGTAAGACTACATTCACGCCATATGTACATAAAACATAAAATAAGCAGAAGCAAAATAACAACTAAATAAAAATAAAATAACTTAAACATAAATAAATTTAAAAAAAAACACGGAAATAATTATATACACTATTTCCAATCAGGAGAGCGAACTCATAGCCATGTTTTTTCTCTCCAACTATAGAGGGAAAAGCAGAACTCCAGGAGATTCCTGCGCTACTCTCTTAACCGTCTTACTGGTGCTAATACCGGTGAAGATTGAGATAGAGCGGTGATTAATAAATTAAAGCATAAATATATACAGCTCAATTTTATTTTTAAATGATAATTTAAAAAGGTAATAAAATTGATTAATATTAACCTGGTCTGAATCTTTTATAAATATAATATGCGATTAACCACATACAACTGTTCCATTATTTTTTTTTTCTGAAAAATAGCCAAAAGTTTGATTTTGTAAATTAAAGATATTTTTATATAAACTATTGATAACTAAGCATAGTAAGAATACTGTCCTAGGATCTTGACATGGACAAGATGACGTCACAGTACACTATTGCTAATTATCCATACTTCAACTTTATTTAATACTTATTGGACTTAGTATAATAAAGTTTCCAAAAGCTTTCATTTTTAACTAAGGTCATTTGACAATTCAATGACTTTTATTTCTATTTAAATGAATAGATGTTTTAATTTTATGCCAAACAGCGAGGGAGGTAAATATGGTGAAAAACCCTTAAAAAGTAAAATTTTTAATATAAAAAAAATATTAAATGTTTATTTAAGTTGATAACCTATAATTAATTAAGTTGATCGAATAAAGGTATGAAGCCATGTAGAAGGGCAATAAACAAACATCTTGGAATACTTAATGGTTGACTGTTGTATTATCACTGGAAGTGGGTACGGTAGAATATGAAATGAATTATTTCATTTTAATATTTTTCATTGGGCAAAAATTAATAAAACATAAAAAAAATAAACGGTTAAAAATTCATATCGAAAACAAAATTTACGAATCGTGTTACGTTTTGGAAGGGCCGAAATTTATATGCTTGTTACCTGATGGAACGGGAAGCATTTTTCACCCACCACCTAAAAACGTGTCTCGGAAACTGTCTTTCATTGTGACACTAGGGTTTCTTTTTTATCAATATTTTTTAATTTCCCATCATTTTATGATAATTAAAATGGGAGTAATGAATGAATATAATTTTTAATGATAGGAGGGTGCAATTTATTTTTTTTTAAATTAATAATACTATTAATGCTGAGCAGGAATCCGAAAAATATTTTTTTTAACTTACGCTTTAATAGTATTAATTAAAAATTTAAATTTTCTTAAGCCTTAAGTCTTTATTTGGTTAAAATTAGTATAAGCAGGTTAATCAGCATTGAAAACTTTGGAATACAATAGTAATTCTACATATTACATTTTTACATACACCAAACCGGGTCGAAAGCGTTTTAGAAGTCTAATAAAATCAAATGATACGCTTGCTATACAAAAAGTTTACATTGAGAATTGAGAGCCAATTACTCAGATAAATGTAAGTTAGGAAAAGTTCAACTACAATTTGTGAATATTGAATTGAATTCTACTGATTCAATTAGTTAATAAAAAGGTCAGCGATTTGCAATATTAATATCAATATGGTGAACTTTTTCTTATTTTTTTCTAAGAAAAATTCAAGTATTACGCTCATAATAACGAGAAAGAAAATATTAGGAATATTACGACTAATATAAAAAAAAATATTTCAAAATGTTATAACTAAGGTGGAACCAGCTTAATTAAACTAATTAAAGTTTCAGCATAAAATATAGCAAACATATCTAATACTTTTTGGTTTTTTTTTTTTGCTTTGAAAATTAATCTAAACTACTTAAGATGCAAATGTTGAGGTTACTAAAACCATCCGTTGCAAAAGTTTAAAAGATGAAAATGCAATAATTCATGGGCATAAAGGATTTTAAAATCATTTTAAATATGTTTTTAATAATAACTTCAATTGTGTCCAGGATGCTTAAAAAAATTATCGAAATTTGGACGCCTTTCTCGAAATTTTAAAACGTTACTGAGAACAGAGTCCACTTTATGAGCCAAATATTGGAATCAGTCGAAGGGACATATCGAAATTTCAATATTTATTCGCCTAGTACCTGTTTAAATTGGAACTCGAATGAGTTTTAAGAATAATAACGTCCTAAATCCATTGCATAGCAAATATACAGTCTAAAAACAAAAAAAGTATTAAAAGATATATCTTTATGTAAAATGTTATGAAATAAATTAAATTACTTCGTACCTCGGTTAATAGTTTATTATCTATTATATGTTTTATAACAATTGAGGTTGCCTAAACAGTCCCTAAATATATATATATATATATATATATATATATATATATATATATATATATATATATATATATATATGATTTTTAACTACATAACCAGTTTATTTTTTAAAGTGCATTTATAAAATAAGAAGAACTGAATTAATTTAAAAAAAACAGTTCATAAGAAAAATACAATAAGTGAAATTTTGATTAGATAATGTTTCATTATCTTTATTCCACACTGCCAGACTATACTCGATTAAATTTATAATTTTTTTATTTATTCGTATTCCACTTTACTTTACTTCTTGTTATTTACCAATTTTGTTATTACTTCATATTTATATATGTAGTTTCATTTAAGAACTTCAGATATTATTCAACTTAAATCATTGTAATTAATTTATTACGAATGATTATTATATTATATGTTTGTACAAATTATATGTCTGTGCTTTATTTAATTTTATTTTTACTTAATTCTTAATTACCTATATTTCTTTCTTTTTTTATGTATATATTGTGTAAATGGATTCCTTCAGCTCTAATACAGCTCTAATAAATCAAGTATTACATTTTGGAACTTTTGATTTCTAATGATTTCTAAAAATTCGTATTGAAGAGTTTCAAAGGACACTAAAAACGAAACTAGCTTGATTTTAATAACAAAAATTTTCTGGAAGCGCCTTTTGATTTTTGAAAGCTGGGACGGGAGTATAAATATTTATCCATGCAGTATCACCGAAAACAAATAAACAAATAAACTTGGTTGAAATCGACGACGCACTGACTTCAGAGTCCCGTTGTAAGTATAGAAAATTTGGAATTTTTTTTTTTAAATTTATTTATTTGGAATATTAGATTCTTTCACAATTAAGGACATTTATTATGTGTGTTCAGAGAACACTCACACTCTTTATTTGAAAAATTAAACAAATTATCTGAATCTCCCACAGAATTTGAAAAAAATAATTTCCCAATTATTACGAGATTCGACCATTTCATTTCAAACCGATTGTTTGATAATAATGTTTTTATAATATCTTGGAAAATTGAAAATATGGTGAATGAAAATGCTGCTATTTTTGAATCGGAAATAATTGATATTCAATCTGATTTAAAATTAAAAACAGGAATTTTACAAACAGATTTTTGTACTCGAGTTTAATTTTAGATTGGATTAAATTAACTTTGAGAGTGTGGTTTGTTGGTGTTATATCAAAGCATGGATTGATGAATGATAGATGTATCGAAAAATTGCACACTTAACTAATATCAAAAAAGAAAAGCTAATTTTAAGACTTACACGCTCAATCACGGATAATGAGTTACTTTTTTATTATTTCATTTTTTTTTGTTTTGTTTTTTTATGTAAACGGTTTAGTTGGCCTTTGGCTCGCTAGATTGCTAAGACAGCACGCTATTGTCCTGTGTATATGAAACAGCTCTTCAAGTTATACTGTTTCCGAAATAAAATATTTCTGTTCCAAGGCATAATGATTTAATAAAATCGAACATCATTACAAATAATCAATAAATTAATATTAATTATTGTTTTGTTTTCCTATTTATTATGATTAAATAAATGCCAGAACAGCTTTAACCGTTGACCCCAGTATTGTATTCATTAGAGCAAATAATTTTTAGATATTTAATATCAGATATTTTGAAACGATACATATCAAAAATTGTCGCGAAATAGATTAGTCTAGCGAGTTGAGGATTGGACAAACGTTGGAGGTTTTGGGCGGCAATACGTATTACAGATCTTTATTCGATTTCATATTGACAGATACAGACTATGACAGACTCAGTGTAAAAAAAAAAAAAATTATCAAAATTAAAACATAGAAATAAACAAAGGATCGTCAGTTGCAAATTAGTTTTGTTCTCGGGCTATCTGAAGGTTATCGTACGGGCAGACACATTACATCGATAATGCAACAATCGTTTTGTCTCGTTCCACTATTATGTTTGCCCCTCGTGTTTGACCGTTGGATCACAAATAATAGTCGTTTAATTTAGTGTTTATTAATTGTACGTAAGTATTACGTTCTTTCAGGAGTGCCCAGAAGGGGGTTTCATGGAGCAAGTTACGCCATCGAAATTTTTGAGGGAGGGGGTATATTTTGACCGGTTTTTGAATTTTCGAGGGGGGCAAATTTCGACGACGTTATGAATTTTCGGACTAAGGGACAAGGGGAAAACATGGAACAGACCGCAGAATTCCAACTTAGCTTGCTCTGTTTGTAGGAAGAGGTGAGCAATAAAATATCTTGGGATGAAAGTGGGGGTGGGGGGGGAGGAGGAAGGTAAGTTCTTGCGCCATGGATCTTAGGGGGATGGGCAAGTTATTAGGAACCAAAACCTGGTATGTTAAAGCACACCTGTGGTATGTTAAAATATTTTTTGTACAGGTGTGCTTTAACTGTACAAAAAGTATTTTCAATATTATTTTAGAATACAGTATTTAAAATACCAAAAATATTTTGTATTTTTATTATAGAAATAAGATACTTTCGTCTCAGGGAATGCCGGTTTACAACTGATTCCATGGAAAATGGGTTTACTTTTGCGAGGAAATGATTTGTAAGATAATAATAAAATTTCGAAATAATTATTTTGGAATAAATTATTTTATGCAACTAATATTATTTCTGTGTGTGTGTTTTTTTTGCTTAGTTTTAATTTTCTTATTTTTTAGGTTATTTTATTATATTATTTATTGTATATACTTTTGATTATTATTTTGGTTCTATATATTTTATATTTTTTGTACATATAGTGTGAATGTCATCCTACCTCACTATAACCAATGTCCAACAGACAGATTTTTGTAATACACAATAAAGAAATTTTAAAAAAATATATTATTTCTGAACGAATCACAATAAAGTTGCAACTTTGTGAAATTATTTCATTTTAAAAATAGTCTAATGTTTTAAATAAATATAATCCTTTCTTTTTATTTGCCCAAAAGTACTTGAAAAATATTATTAATAAAAAAAAAGTCATGTTTCTCAACTAAATATTTTTCGGTTCACGTTAGTGTTGCCCAAAAGCGAGACCAAGAAGAGTCTTGGTCTTGCGCACTCAGTCTTGGGCTTTGGCAAGAATTTCACAGCAGTCTTTCAGTTACTTATAATTTAACAGTTACTGTAATTTTTTAGATAGGGAAAACTTAACTAAGCCCGAATGAAAAATTAAAAGAGTTAAATGCAAAAGTATATTGGTTATACCAATTAATTATGTAAAGTAACTAAAATTGTCAAGTATTAGTAACTAGTTAATTTTTTTTTTACCAGTCTTGGTCTTGGTCTTGCACTATGCATTTTGGGCATTTTGCCGATTTTGGCAAAACTAGTCCTCATTCAGTTGTTCATTTAACAAAATATGTCCTTTTACCCTATGACTATTTTATATGCCTTTTTATCCTATGACAAGACCCTGGAGTTCTAAATAATTTTGGTAAGACTTATCAATTTTCTGAAAAAATATAACTGTACTATAAATTTAAAACAATAGACCTTAACAGATTTCTAAGCTCGATTTTCTCGGAGGGAGGGGGAGAGGGGATTCTAGTACAAACGATTAGACTTGGTACTTCACTTAAAATAACTTACTCAATTCGGAGATTTATTTTTTTAATTGGTGTGTATTTAAAATACGAATTAAAATACATCATTTCTATTTTAGAATCTTGGAAAGAAAATAAAAATTCTTTTTTTTTTTATTTTAAAAATAGTTAAGTACAGTTACAGACAAGGTATTTTATATTTTACTCCTTAAAATGAAAAATAACAAAAATGTATTTTATTTTGTATTTTAAAATATTTCATTTGAAACACTGCCAAAATCTGATTTAATCAAGCAGGAAATTTCTGATGAAACATTTCTGATGAAATAATTTAAATTAATTTAATGCCAAAAAAACTTTTACTATATATGCAAAAATAGCCATATTTTGTCACAAATAAAACCATTTATAAAGACATCAATGTTCCCCATGCCGCTGATTTAGCCCGAACCAGATATCTATCCTTTCATGATTAACTCTAGTCCCATCCGAATCCACTTGTTTCCAGCCTTGCTTCTTCCTCGATTCCTGATAATACTCCTATGCGTCTGAAAAGAAGGTGGCCTCGTGATCTTCTTACTTAGAATTAAATAGGAAGTGCTACCACCGGGCAGTGTCTCTTCAAGTCTGTACATTATTTGTAATGTGTGCAATTTTACTTGTTGTATTGTTTATACAGTTGTAAATTTCATTAAATAAATAACATAAAAAATTTCTTTGAATAATTGTTACTTATGCACAGATAGAGTAATTAATGTTTTACTCGTTATATCTTAAACATTAGTTGCTAATTAGCAGTGATTACTTTGTACGTAGATAATTTTATATTGTCGAGGCGACCTTTTTATTTTTTTCAAAGGATTGCATTGGGTACGGTTTTGATATATTTTGTAAGTAAGGTTGTGACGCAAGTAAATTTTTATTTTAGTTATAGAGAAGACCCTGAAAACGCTCGAGGAAGATCGAAAGTCGATTTTTACACAAATGGTTAACCCTTATTATTTATAGGCGATTAAATTGTTGCCAGATTTTATTTATTTTTTTGTATAATACAATAATAGTGATTTAAGACTATTTTGGTGTATTTCTGAACCTGCTACTGCTGATCTCAAGCACTGTCACAACACTGGGTTGTGTTGGGTTCCGACATTTTCATTTTATTTATCTAATTTGCTCCTATGAGATAAATATTGTACCTACCGACAAAATTTTATTATTTATACGTAGTCAAGGGTACACTTCACAATAAAAAAATTAGTTTCTTTTACTTAATTGGTATACTAACAAAATTAAGGACGATTAAATGAAAATTTTCACAACCGTACCCTCCCCTCACCCCTTTAAATTGTACTATTTTATTTTTTTACTAGATACACTTTTTCATGATGACCTCAGCCCTAGGACGGAAGGGAAGGGAAACAAAAGGACAACATATGATGACCCTTGGAGGCCAATAGATCTGAATAATTTACGAGATAGGGGTGGGGGTCGGGGACACCACTTCTGCCTCCCCCAATTCCAATAAAGAGGAAGGCGAAAGGATGCTCTGTAGTTTGTACTTTCTGAATAAATGATAAGACTTCTTCCTCCTGAAAACCCTGCCGCTAATTTAATTCGAGATTGTTCCCTTTTAAAAGCTTCGACATCATCCCGATGTGTTATTGTAATGGAATAGCTCAGGCCCATGGAAGGGACACCTAAAGAAACATCTGTTGAACTAGGCGAATCGATACGTTCGCTTCGATCAATGTTACTTCAAAATATGTAGGAATGAGTAAGATAAACAGTGTAAAATATTATATTAAATATACATAATATTCAAAGATTAATAAATGATAAATGAACCAAACCTCCACTGTGATAACATAACTTATGTTCTATTTTTTGATTTTATTTTTGTTTATGATTTATTTTGCTTTTGTTTGAACAGTGTTTAGTACATGAAGTGTGACTACTATAAATTTATAAGGAAACTTGAAAAAAAAAATATATATATATCTTTTTTTTCTGTTGGCATGGCAGCTACAGACCATGTAGATCTTTGGCCCCCTTAATATATTATATATATATATATATGTATATATATATATATATATATATATATATATATATATACACTAATACAATGAGAAGTATCTGAAGCCTTTGAAGTTCGAACGGGTTTGGGGCAGAGAGATGGACTCTCGCCGATGCTGTTCAACTTAGCACTAAAGAAAGTAATAAGAACGAAATCAGGCGAAGATGGAGTGGTGCACGATGGAATGAAACACAAAATCCTAGTATATGCGGATGATATAGCTGTCCTCGGAAGTAATCAAGAGGATATTGAGAGACTCGCTCGGACTCTGTTAAAAGAAGAAGAACAAATCGGACTACAAGTCAATGTAGATAAAACAAAATACGTGATATTTAGACGAAACATCCACCCTAATAACATGATCTGCATGGACTCCAAGTCATTCCCGAAAGTAGACAGATTCAAATACCTCGGGTCCACAATAACCTCAATAAATGATCAACTAACAGAGATAGAACGGCGAATAATAGGTGCGAAGAGATATTTCTTCTCTCTTTCAAAGGTACTGAAATCAAGAAAAATCTCTAGAAATCTAAAAATAAGGGTGTACACCGCCGTGATTAAGCCAGTTCTGCTGTACGGTTGTGAAACCTGGCCTCTAACCGGCACATTAGAAGCCAGAATTGAGCGATTCGAAAAAAGTTCTACGTAGGATAACAGGACCTATATGGGACCAGAACCTTGACACATGGAGGAGAACAATAAAGAACTGCTGAAAGTAACGGGTCAGTCAATATCTCATCCCATGAAGGCAAGGAGGTTAAGATGGGCGGCTCATGTAGCTCGTAGCAATCAATCAGGACGCCTTTACACAACAATGAATGCCAGAGTAGTAGGCAAGAGACCACGTGGGAGGCCAAAAACCAGATGGATAGATAGGATAAGCAAAGATCCGGCTGAGCTTCATGCAGCAAACTGGAAAGCAGTAGCCCAAGATAGGCAGAGGTGGAGAAGGCTGGTTCAGGCGGCCAAAGATCTACAAGGTCTGCAGAGCCAACCGAAAAAAAGGGGGGGAAAAATATATATATATATACTATATAAATGATTTGAAAAATCTTATATTCATGTTAACAAACATTTTAGCATTATTATACTTTTTTTTTGTTTTTCATTATATTTTTATAAAAAAAAAAGCAACATCATGGGTAGAATGTAAGTATAAAATGTATACATATATAATTAATCTATTTGATATCAAAATAATACCAATAAACATAACATAATAGAATAAAAAATTATATTTTTTGATTTAACAATACATTTAAGGAAGCTACAGAAGAAGTGACTAATGTGTCAACACTAAAAAATAAGATTAGATTGAAGTTTTTGAACCAAGTAAAAACTATTTTAGCGACTGTTTTATTATACAATATGTCTTTTATTACAAAAGGATATCGTTTCTCTAACTCAAAATTTGAGCCATCCCAATAAATGTTTATCATATCAAAGTAAATAATTTAGCAAACTAGGTACTAGGCATTTCCACATTAGACTTATGGATCGGTTATTGTTGCCACCGTTTTGTTTTATAGAGTGTTCATTGATGCTATATCTCTATTTGATTAGTCTTGTGATTTTTAATATTTTTATTTATGAAATTTACATCTGTATAAAAACAAATATACATCTAGTAAATGTGATACATAGTAATAAATAACCTGAGAACACTTGTAGAGAAACCACCCACTGGTAGCACTCTAATAATTTATAAATTAGGAGATCATGAGGCTTCTTTTCAGACGCCTCGGAGGGTTATCAGGGATCAAAGAGGAATCAAGGTTAGAAATAAGAGGATTCGGATGGTTACGAAGTTCATTATGGAAGGATAAGTATCTGGATTGGTCCAAACCGAGAACATATGGAACATTAAGGTTCTTATACATTTTTTTTTGTGACAAATGATAGTATGGAGCAATGAGGATTTTACGAAATATATTGGATTGTAAGGATTGGATACGAGAGAAATTCGATAGTTTAGTAGAGCCCCAAAGCTCAACTCCGTAAGTAAAAATAGGCCTTTTTACAATCATATATATGAGTCTTTTGTAATTAGTTGGAAGGTTAAAGCGTTTATTTATTAAATGTTGGAGTAAGCGGAAACGTCGAAAAGTTTCTTGTCGTCTCAGTCATGTATGAGAATTCCAAGTGAGTTTATCCAGGTGGAGTCCTTGGTATCGGATTTGTTTAAGAGGGATAAGTGGGGTGTAGTTAAAGGATACTGCAGGGCAGGGCGTCATAGGTTTACGACGAAGGACAAAGGTGATTGGATGACATTTATTGGAATTTATTTAAATCCTCCAGTTTTGAAACTATTCTTCAAGGTTTGTGATGTGTGATTGAAGAGTTCGGTATGCAATTGATGGGCCATTATTAATTGATAAGATACATGTGTCATCGGCATACGTGACGACAATGTTAGGTTGGGATATAAGCTGCCTAGAGGAACACCAGAAAAATGAGAAAATAGGGATGGATAGGCATTATTGTGATTTACTTCAGACACTTAAAATATAAAAATGAACAAATTAAAAAACCTTTGGAATCTTCCAATTGTACCTCAAAAGAAATGTTGGCCATTTTTTCGCTATAATTAATTTAAAATAATTAAGTTATTGCGATACGTGTCGACTTTATCACTCCATAAAAATATTCAAAAACTTATTTCGTCGCTGAGACTTATTCGGTTAGAGTTATTTGCAGGACAGTAGACGTTGAAAACACGATTTATTCTCATTATTTACAAGACACAATGAACACACTGTATAACCTCTGGGAAACATTCACAGTTTGGAAACACTGATGAAGGCTATTGTCAAGACAATCAAAGGAAAATTTTCTTGAGGGGTTATAAAATTACTCACGTGTGCTTCATTATTCGAATTTTCCGCCAGTGAGCATGCATGGATGCAGGTGTATATAGACTGTACAGAAAATGCATTATTTTAATTTTATTTAATTTAAATTTCAATAACGATCAAGAATATTTTTTTAGTCGTTGACTAAACTTTCAACTCCTTCTTGTTTAGGTTAGTTTATTTTCTTTTGAAAAATGAATTATGTCTTAGTACATAGTTTCTGATTTCCCGGCAATCCGATAGTAAATTTATTGTTCATGTTAAAACAATCAAATCATTTATTTGATAGTCATTAAACCATAAATTGATAAAGCCAGTTCTGATATACTGCTACAAGACCTGAACTCTAACAGGTTCTCTAGAAAGAAGAATTGAACAATTTGATAGGAAAATCCTTCGTACGATTACAGTAGCGATCTAGGATGCGTCACAGTACTGACTCATAGAAGAGAAGAGACCAATAAAGAACTGCTTACGTAATCACTGATTAATTAAGGAGGTTACCGGGCGGGGTTTGTGGCTCGGAGAAATCCACCAGGAAGCCTCTACATAATAGTAGGTAAGGGACTTCATGGAAGGCTAAAAACCGTATAAATAGAATCGAATTTTAAGCAAAGTTGCAATAGAGCTGAATGAAAATAAATGGAATGAAAAGCACAAGAAAGACTGAGATGGAGAAGGCTGGTTAAGTCGGCCTTTATATATATATATATATATATATATATATATATATATATATATATATATATATATATATAAAGGTTATATTTTGTTCTATTGTTTGTTATTTTTGGGCACCGGGTAAAAATTTGATAATAGATTACATGAATTAGTATGTGAACATGTGTTTTTAAATGAATAGAAACCTTTGTCCCGTCGTATTCTGGAGGTACAATATTAATTAACCCACCCCCTTCCCCCCTCCCAAAAAAATTAAAGTTGTTTTCCGTCAAAATGAGTTTTTGCTGTGCTTTATTTTTTTGTACAGTTTTTTGATAAATTGTCGATTTCTTAAAATTTGTATTTCTTTATTTTTAAAAATTAAAATACAACGATAGTAGCTAAATCTTTTAAAATACTCTAACGAATTCTATAATAGATAATGTTCCAACAGTTCATCCCAGGAGTAACAAAAAAAAAAATAAAGTATTTTATTATATTCATAGCTCGACGACAGAAAATAAAAATATATTCAAATCATTAATTACAAGCTATCAGATACGTCTTAATATGTTAGTTTTAATTGTTATACAAAACGTTTCCAGAAAAAAAAAACACTGCTATAGCATTTAGTTAAAAAAAACAATTGAAGAATTATTCTCAAACTAATATTTACTATCATTAGTTTTGAAGAGGTTTATTCAATTTATTTTTTTGATCTAGAATATGGAAAACACACATGCATGAAATTATTTTAGTATATGAAATAAATCATTATTTAAAGTTTTAAAAAATAGCATCAAGCATATTAAAATAATTAAATTTTAAAAATTGATACGCCAAAACCGAACAAGCTCAGGTCCCAAGTATAATTACACCTGGGCTTTTTGAAAAGCAAAGGCCACTGCAAAAATGTCTCTCTACTTTTCGAAATTAGAACAAAAAAATATTCAAAACAAGAACTATGATTAATGTTAAAGTTCGATATTGTGTGTAAAAAAAAATCTGATATTTCTTGTAATTATTTATTCTCTTTAAGTTGATTATACTGAGAAATAATGAAAATACAAATCAAAAAAAGAATTTCCTTGTTTTATTCTTGGAGGACAATCAATTCAATCCTCCAATATTCCTTAAAGATTCTACTTGTTAGTAAGATACTTAATATTGTTTCAATATGTTTTTGTAAAAAAAATAGAACAAACATAAGACGCATCAAAGAATTTTCATTTTAAAATGAAATGAGACGATGAAAACGTAAACAAACAAAAATTTAGTTTCTTAATTAATTGTTAACTTTGGTGATGATTCAGTTAAATGTAACTAAATTGGAAAAAAATAAATAAATAGATTTTTCGTGAAATGTTCAAGAATCATGCATTTAAAAAAAAAAATAATTTATTCAGATTCTGATATTCGACTATTTGATTTAGGGTAACACTGATAAAATGTTTAAAAACGATTTTTGCAGTAACATTGTAAAAAAAAAAAATAAATACATTATTGTAATAAAAAAAATTCAAAAAGTATGAATTAAACATGCATAATATCTAATTATATTATTGTAGATAGGACCATTTTTAGGAGCTACGCTAATCATAAAAAAAGAAATTTAAGTTAGGTTGAAGGCTGTAAGTTATTAAAAAATAAGTTATTTTTCTGTGAAACTACTCAGCTCGCGCCTGTATCGAAACTTAATTAGAATTTGCAAAACCGTTATCCTACCTACGGTTCCTTATGGATACGAAGGTCTTACAATAAGTGGTGAGCAACTTCTTAAGGATTTTGAAAATTAAGTATTGCGTAGAATAACTGGACTGAAGAAGGATAAGTCGAACAGAGAATTTAGACGGTTACACAACGCCGAATTGAGGGAACTGTTTCAGGTGAATACAATGCGGCGTATAAAACGGTCCTGTAAAATTATTGGGCTTAGTAACGAATGAATTTCTAAGAGAAAAATATGACCAGTCGAGGGAGGTGTGTTGAGGGCGATTGGTGGTGTCGGCATCGAACCTTCGGTTTCGCTAAGCCTTTTATTTATTTTATTATTGTTACTATATCTAATAATATTTCTACCAGGTGCTAGTTATAGAGAGGCTTTTCATCTCTAATTATATAAAAAATCAAAAGCAGAGAGCTCGAATCCAATTCCTCGGGATTCCATATAAAATAAACGGAAAAATAAAAATAAAATATCAAATGAAGGGGCAATTCCAAACCATAAGTAGGTGGTAATATAATGTCGCTTTCCAAATGGAATTATAATTTTATTTCAGCCGCCAATTTCTGTCATTTTCGGAGTTTCTCATTCATAGTTCCGCTTATATTATTGGAATTGGGAATCGCAACACCAATCGCCTTTTGCTTTCTTTTCTATAAAATCTGTAATAAGAATATTGGGTATTCCTCCCATATATATCTTGAGGGAATTTGTTTTGATGGAATATATTCGGATGATATTTATTTTATGGCAACTTATCATCCAATAAGGTGAATTTCATCTTCATGTCCTAGTGGAATATTTTCGCTACACCGTTATGCCTCTGGAGGTACGTCCAGCTGTGTTGGATTGATTCCATGGTCACTGAGCACAACCTACATTTATCCGGTGTTGTTGAGTTTTTTAGAATATGTTTTCTATATGATATTGCTATGTATTTAACATAGCGAATAAGCTTTTATAATTATTATGAAGTGTGACGAAAACAAATTTATAATATGCTCACCCCAAACACATCTGCAGACATCAAAGAACAGCGTCAGGGTGTAGAGCAGATAAATTATGGACAAGGGCCTCCAGGGAAGGCCGTTCCTTAAAGCAACTAGTAACAGGTTAAGTATCTGGTTTCTTTTAGGGTGTTACCTGTTATTGTGAAGTTATACGGTGAAGCTAAGAACCAATGAAAACCATCCTTGCCCCACCCTGAATATTTGTATAAAATCTCCCAAGAAGTAAGAAAAGATGTTTATTTTTGTATATATATTTTTTTATTTTCGTATATATATATTTCTTTATGTATTTATATATTGTATTTTATATAATAAATAAATTCCTGAGGGGTAGGAAAAAAACAAAAAAACAAAGAGGTCTGATGTTTTTTTTTCGGGCTTGGGGCTGAAGCCTTGACCCTACATAGACCATGAAGATAGGCCTCACGGCAGTTTGGACCTGGGCTTGACTAGATGCTCTCGGATCAGCAGATGCAGTGACCAAACCTACCAATTACACCACTTCATAAACCATAGCTAAGTTGTAATTCCCAATCCCAATGTTAAAATATTTCATGGCAATAATTCTCAAACAGTCCATATGAAATCATACCATTTACTGTCATTGATTAAATTCTTTGAATCATGTATTTAGATTGTTGTATATAGTATTTGCACATTAAGATTTCTATGTTATTTGTATATTATTCTTTGTTAAACATAGAAATAAATTAATTTTTTTAATAAAAGTTATTTTAATTCTGCCACCTGTTTATATCACGATGATCACAGATGATATTGGTAATTAGCAAGCATGATAAACACAAACCAGCCTTTGAGAAAAGAAATTCAATTAATTAAACATGGACCAAATATATTATAGACCCAAATTTCTTTCCTTGTCGAAGGAATTATTATTATTATTATTATTACAAAGTAAGCTTTCGTTTTTTTGTAAAAGAAAAAATGAAACAGATCAATCATTATTGACGAGGATAGCGAAGACGGAGATGAGTACCGCTTCAACACTAAGGTGTTATTAGATAAGGGATCTCTCAGATGGGAGGATGAATGGGCTGGAGGGGATGGGAGGAGGGGAGGTTTTGGTTCCGCATTGATGCCCCTATCTGTGGATAATGCACAGCTCTTTTCTCATAAGGAATTTAGGGTGTTGTAGTTAAAAGTGAGGGAGCAGATACAATGGGAAGGTACCGAGAGAATGAAGAGGGCAAAGAAAACCTGATGAAAGAAGACCCTGAATGGAGATGATGAATGGAATAAAAGGAAGCGAGGATTCCACTGGCGGGACAGAGACAATCCCAACCCCGTACCAAAGATGGTTTAAAGGCCGCCAGGAGGATTGTGCTTTTAATTAACAATATTCAAAGGAACCTTATCTGTTGCCGTTGAGGAACTGGTAAAAAATTTAAAAAAAAATAATTTGGGATTCTTACTCTTCCTCTGCACTCTTCTATTATAAATATATAATAGCGATAAAATGAACTTTTATTGCTTAGTATATGTAGCGCAACTAATGCATATAATAACCATTAAATAATTATTAGCTCATATAAATAAAAAAAATAATGGAATGTAGATGTTTTATACTAATAATTACGGAATTATACTAATACTGTAAATATTTTGTATTCTCTATTTTATACTTTACCTATTTATTCAAAACTTTAGTGTGTTGTATAATATTAGTGGTTTATTATTGATGTCTTACGTAAAACTCTACCAGCTAAACCCCTGTAATTGTTCTTTACAAACTATTTTTTTTTTTAAATCCATCATCTATAAATAATAAAATGTGTTTCAGCGTTGATATGAAGTGGCACTTCCGGTTAGCCGATTTTAAGGAAAACGTTGCCGTCACATCTAAGGCATAATATACCTATCTTAAATACGTAATATCAGTTTCGTAGGACTTTTCGTTTTTGAGCTAGACTGTCTTGGTCTTGGTCTTGCAACAGTTAGGCGGTCTTGGTCTTGCAAAATGCCGATTTTGGGCAACACTATTCTTGAGCTTTTAAATCTACTTTTTTTTTTTTAATATTTGCTTTATCCGCTTTCGATCCATAAGATTTCTTTTGAAAACGCTTATAAAATCTTCTTTTTTTTTTCGTGTCTGCACCACCGACCAACATCATCTAAGTGCCCGCTGAATCACAATACGATCTTACTCACCCAATAATTTAATACGATTTCATTAACATATTTATTGCAATATTGTTCACAATACTATGAAATAACATCCTTATTGGTTTTATTTATTTATTTTTCGATGAAGCTTGTGTTTCTTGATTTTAAATCAGACTGGACCCACCTCTACCTAAGGTAATGACCGTTGGAGATGTCTATGGAGTAACAGTCTTTGAAAGAACAAGACCGATTTTGGGCAACACTAACCACTACAACCCATGAATGATCTTGGGGGATCAATATTGTGTAACAAATGTGCTGTTTCTTGGTCAACGGTCTTGCAAGGAAGTAATTTAACCAAGATCACAATCAACCACCAGGTTTTTTTCTCTTAGTTAATTATTTAATTAATGGTACCAACATTGCCTGGGTGTGCCCTAGGAGGTCGAACCACCGCCGATAAAACAGAATAAATATTTTATCTGTTATAAGCAGGGAATCGAACCTGGAGCCTTGAGTATTGAAACATCAGCGTCCTACCACTCAGTCACCCTCCTTTAACACTCTCATAGTAAAGTTAAAATAAAATGCTTAAAGATTTCTAATTGTTTAGTCGAGTAAGCTCCAAGCTTCTAGAAGAAATTTACCATATTGTCCTTGTTGATTGGTACGTCTTTTCATCTTTAGCTTTAGCAACAATCGCCCTTCTCTTCTTCCTTTTTTTTCTTTTTTTTTTTTTTTTTGTACGAACGAAAGCTGATTACGTCCGGAAAAGAAAATTAAGTAATTGTTCAGAATAAATCGATGGGCCACGAACTAGGGCTTCCGGGGGTCCAGCTTTGAACACCAGCGAACGGACATGAAACACGAAGACGCAGAATTAAATAATAAATTGGATAACAAATATTATATCCACTTCCTCTTTTTAACAATTTTAACGAACCATTTTTTTTTTGTATCTAATTTATTTTGTTTTCCGTTGTTTGTCGCTTGACACCAACTACTAAGCAGGATGACAAGGTATATCTTGTCACCAGAAGTAGTATGATATTTTATTGAGATAATAATGGCAATGGTTAAGCGAAACTTTTAATAATGTTAAAATCGATGATCACTTTTTCATTCAATTTAAGATTAGTTTGGGTTTAA
Organism: Nezara viridula; assembly: GCA_928085145.1. NCBI lineage: Eukaryota > Metazoa > Arthropoda > Insecta > Hemiptera > Pentatomidae > Nezara > Nezara viridula. The sequence goes on along the minus strand of OV725078.1, from coordinate 140,096,844 downwards.
AAAAAAAAAAAAAAAAAGATTTTTTTACCTGTCCTACTTAAAATTAGTCAATAAATGAACCGTATCGGAAAAGATTTCAATATGGATGATATAATATCCTCTGGTTATTGATGACTTAATGATGTTAAGTGAAGACGAGGAAACTGTAAAGCTATTTGTATCAATGTTCATAAAAGATATTAAATGACCCGGACTTGAAATAAATACGGATAAGATGAAATATGTAACGTTATCTATTGATTATAATTAATAGAATAATCCTGTTATAAAAAGTTACAATTATAATAATTAACTTAATAAATTATAGTTCATAACATTTATAACATAATATATTATAAATAACATAACAAATAGTAAAAAGTTATAATTATTATAATTGTAATCCAATAATTATTAGATATGGAAGAGTTAATTAGTAAATTTGTGGGTTTTTGTTTCCGAGTTAACATCACATTGTATTGTTCCCAAATAGAAAAGTTGTCCATGAAAATATAATAAGGACCTTAAATGTCAACGATGGAGCATAATAAATAAAAAATACATTAAAAAACGGAAGAAGTTACATCAAAAAATAAAAACACAAAGAAATATATGACAATTTTGTTGATATAGATATAAGAGGGAATAAGTTTGAACACTTATTGTTAGGCGAATTTGAAATTATCCAATAAACCCCGTCTAACCTAATTTTTACTTGATGAATATATATATATATATATATATATATATATATATATATATATATATATATATAATTAGTTTTGATTAAAAAGAATAAATCATTTTTTTTTTCAAAGTGGGAAAAATAATAATGTAGTAAAATACCCAATAATTTTATCTTGTCTTGTTTATCTTCTAGCACGAAAAAAATAAAGACAATGCCATGATTATTTTTTTCCATTCTAGAGATATTCCACTTAAGGTAGAACTCGGCTTTATATTTATATTTCATTTTTTAAGAAAAATTAGTTTTCAGCTGAGCGAAAAAAAAATTGACTATCGTTAATAATTGATATGCCAATAATCGAAACTGCTAAACTACTAAAAATAGAGAAAAATATATTTGTATCATTACTTACATAAAGGAATTTAACGATTATGTCAAGTTTCATAAAAATATGTGGTGTTATGTGTTACGGTGTGGTTGAACTGAAATGAAATGACCGTCTTGAAATTTCTTTTCCGATTACAAATTATAGTAATTATTAAATAAAACAAAACCTTGTTTTTATTATATATTTTTATATTTTCTGTATACATGGAGTGAATGTGTTCATATATCACAATAATTATAGTGTACGTGACAGATTATTATATTTCTAAATAATAAGTTTAATTCGCTCAAACTTCGTTAATTCATAAAAAATATTTTTAATTCGGCTACGCTATAGTGTTTTAATGTTCCAAAGAACATTTTAATTATTTTGTTTACTGATGAATATAATTCTAAAAACACAGCTGATTTTTTTATATTAATAACTTTAAAATGTACAATATAAACATTTCTTATTTTATTAAAAATAAACATTTTTTTTTGGAAATTTTAATGATAGTTTAACATACACTTTTCCGTAATATGAAAGTGTGATAAGTATTTGTGAAGACGATAGAATATTATTATTGCTTTATCAATATTTTTATCATTCACACGGATAGAAAATTTCTAATTTAATAGAAAGCTGGAGCGATTCATAGCAAATTATCTTTAATCACAATAACGGGTTTTAATAAACAGTAAACAGCATCTCTGATTAATTACGTAATTATCAATTACGATTTCGTGCTTAATCAAACGTAAGATGATAAAAACATCATATATTATTAGTTTATTTCATGTATAACTTGTTTATGCCACAATATAAAATAAATAAGCTTAGTTTTCGTGCGATTTGAGTTTTTTTTTTGTTTTGTTTTATTTCAACGATTAATAAAGAAGCTTCATAAAGTGAAAAAAAAAAATTAAACCCGTAAATAATTTTCTCAATTCGTAAGACACTGAAACGGAATTCCTGAAGAGGAATTCGACAATTTAAAAACTCAATTTATTTTAAACCGGATTTCTCTCTTGATGTACGCACGTGTTGCTAAAAACGGTATTAATTTTTAAGAACTAAAATAGCTAATTTATTTGATTTGTATTTTTACTTATTTGAGATGCGTATTATTATTTCACATATTTTGATTCCTCACTATCGAAGGTAGGGAAGCATTGTATCCGTGCGAGAGGTTAAAAAAAAAAAGTTATGAGAATCGAAAATTTCCTCTCGCGTTTTACGTTTCAGACATCAAGGATAAAATTTGGTTCTGTGTCTGTAGTCAAAATGATGTAACGGGCATATCACCTACTACCATTTATTCCGATTTTCATTAAATTATCAGGGATTTCAGTGCATAGATGGTCCCATATCAATATTATCAAATTCCATTTAGCACTACCGCTTGCGCATGCGTAAATGTATTTTCTTAGATATGCCAATATTTCAGAAACGGCTCTTTGAATAATGTTGACTCAATGTTGAACGAAACGTGAGTTTTAATAAAATAACGATTCTGTATCGATCTCATTGCATTCCGTTCTCTACTTTCTCTTATAAATAAGCGGCCGTGTTTTCCATGATACGTCTGTATATCTAAAATTGCACATTCGGTTTGGCTAAAGTTTGGAGGGAGTTTAAGGATTGGTAAATAGATAATCAAGTATGTATGAATTTAATCTAATTCTATCCACTACTTCCAAAAAATTACTTTCCCTTTCAGATCAGGAAATGTATGATTTAACAAGAGATTAATTTGAAAACGTCGAGTTCGATTTTACCTAAACTTGGAGAAAATTTGGAGAATGGTATAGAAATTACATAGTAACAGTTTCATTGAATTCCATTTAATAATAAAATTTATATAAATATTTTTCAACAATATAATGACTGAAATGTGAATGGCCTTGATCATATGAAGTGGGAGTTAGGTTATTACAATATTTTTATGGGGTTAAAATAGTAATTTATACTGTATTGTTTGATCGATTCCTGACTTTACTGGCATGACACTTCCTGCTGTTACTTAAATTTCGTGTAATTTTCCATAAATTTAAATTAATTTTTACTCTGAGTTTGTAAAAAAAGAGTCATATTTGTAATTGTGTTTATTTCTATTGAAGTTCAACCAGCTCTTCGTGGTCTCGATTTCCTCCTTAAATATCAAAGTTGTGTGTTTGGAAATTCACACATAGTTTTATATTCCAGGTTAATTAGTTTTGTTCTGACTGGAGAAACGTATTGGTCGCGTCCGAACAACAAAAAGTTTAATTTTTTCAATGGATTTTTTATCCCATCCATTTTTCAAAACGTAAACATACCAATTAAGTATATATCACTTCTGTTAGTGCTAAAGGTCGTATGTAAAAAGTTTCAATTTTTATTCTATTCATTCTACAGGTGACATTTTTTAGTCTGCAACTGATATAAGTATTCTGGTACTATAGAAAATAGCCGAGAAAAATAAAATATGAAATTATAAATAAATTATTAGTTTTTATGCTCTCCTGTAAAACATTTAATTTTTACATACAACCTTTTGCACTAACAGTAGCGATATACATGTGTCAGTATGCAGTAGACTTTTTTTTTTTAATCACGAATCATCAACTATGCAATCCGTTTCGCATTTTATTATTTGCTGATGAACAAAACTGGTGGATATCAAACCCGTATATGATGAGGTATTATTGAACTTCCGAAAACGGCTTCTCCCAGGGATATTATTCTCATACGAAAAATTTGAGACCTTGTAATAGAAATATTTTTTAACCAATGAAAACGGCGAGGAAGCTATACTTTACCTGGCACAAGTTTTGATCTTTTTTAGTATACACATGTTATTTTTATCGTTATTGTGTTTTTATTTTATACATTTTTTCATTTATTACTTTGGTTTGTTAATATGGAACTGATGAATCCATAGAAGCCAACACCTGTTGTGGTTAAGCATTATAGCTTGTATTATGCTTCGAAGACAAATAAAAAAAAGAAGGGAAAAGTTACCATTGAATTCGTGGATATTTTTTTTTTAATTTTGTTTTATATTGCTTTATTTACATTTACTTCCTATATTGATAAATACAGTCATATAGTAACCTATTAAAAAATTCAACATTGGCCAAATACACAGGTGCGTTTTATTTTAGGTTTTTCTATTCCCCGATTGCATTAAAACATATTTATAAGCTGTTAAAATAACACTCGGCCATTTTTTGTTTTAAGTACAATTTTCGTATTTTACAAATTATTTACGAAGCAGTTTTTATATATATATATATATATATATATATATATATTAGAATTGTATTGTTACCTGATATACCATCATTCGGTGATCTTTCGATAAACTACATATTATTAAATCGATTTTTAAAGTGTACTCATACGATGTTTGCTCTGAACAGATAATTTACTGCGATTTCCTGTTTAGAATAGAAGAAAAGAATTAAGAAGGGAAAATGTTTTAAAAAACAAATAAGAACAAAACATGGACAATTTGGTTGAACCGATGAGGCAAAACCATTCGACTGTGGAATCAACAGATCAACAAGAGATTATTGACGCTTGGTTGAGAGGGAAGCGGCAAAGGGGCCGAGACATCGATATGAATATACCCTGTCATGTCGAAATCAGACGGAGATGAAAGAAAAATATTTTTGCTTCTCCTGATATATTTTTTATTAAGTATTCTGAATAGCCTATTGTAATCAAATATTAATAACAATTTATTTATAAATACGTCGATTATATTGAAAGCAATCGTATATATATATATATATATATATATATATATATATATATACAGTAAAATATGTGACAGTAGTATACAGACTAAATCTGTATCGTATATAGGTTTTGAGATATACGTTTTAGAAAGATTTTAGATACTTATACCATTAACTTACAGAGTATTATATCAAATTAAATACATACACATACATTCTTTTAAGCGATGGACAAATTCATACTAATGCTGTACATGACTCATTTACTTGACTTTAACAAGGCATATTTGGACTATTTTTTCTTTTCTTCGCCTTTCTCGCCTTTTTGGCTATACGATTTTTTTCACGAGCCAGGAGAGAGAGTGGGAGATCAATGCAAGAATTAAAAGTTCTCTCAACACCGGGATATGAACTTCGGGCAAAGTGTATTTTACACAACGCGTTTGCCTACTCGGCTACCCCGCCTACAACTATTTGGATTTATGAAGTTGAGCTTTGGGGCTCTAGTAAACCATCTAATTCTTCTTGCATCCAATCCGTAACAATCCAGAATCCTTTGCAAAATCCTAAAAACTCCTTACATTGTCACAAATAAAATTATCCATATCGACCTTAATAATGTTCCGTATGTTGCCGATTTAGCCCAATTCAGATACCTGTCCTTCCATAATAAACTTCAGACCCTACCCAAACCCACTAGTTTTTATCCTTGCACCCCCTTCGGTTCCTGACTATCTTCCTAGGTGTCTGAAAAGAAGATGGCCTTGGGACCTTCTAACATAAAACTACCAATAGGGTTGCTTCATGTGGGTAGGTTCTCTTCAAGTCTGCTCATGTCATTATACTAATTTATAGTTACTTGTAATATTTTTTATTAATAAATTTGTAAATTTCAATAAATATATTTATGAATACATTATCACTTTTAATGATAAAGCAGAAGCGTTCTTAAGGACGGAAGATAGAATGTAAAATGTAACTGACCTGTTGGGAGACCCTCTCGGCGCTTCTTCTTTGTTCATCTTGAGCGATAGCCTCTTGAGGACGTCGTCCATTGTCCTCTTGCTGTTGTGGTTGAGGGTGGTCGAGTTGTTGTTGAGGAGGGTTGCCTGCGGAGGCTTGTGGCAATCGGCCGGTTGTTTCTCCTCCTGTTCCTGGTCAGTCATACCCTCCGAACCGGGGCTGCTTGACTCCAGTTTGTAGAACATGCCCGCTCTCACTTCTTCCTCCCCGTTCTCGCTACCCTCTTGCAGCTTGGAAGGCGGCGACTTACGCTTAGAGGACATAGTTCTGCAACAGATACCAATCATCGCTTAGTTCTGGGCTAGTGGAAGAGAACAAGAAGGTTAGTTTTTTTTTTACTGCTCTTAGGGGGTGAAGTGCTCCGCCTTGCTGACTGGTGGATCCACTCGGCACGCCCTGAGTCAGCAACAGATATTGGTTTTTATGGAACCTAATAGATAGATAGATGGATTACCGTCTAGCATTAGCTAGATAGGCATTTAAAATAGTTAGTATCCAGGAATCCGAGATTATTGGATTATTATTAATTTCGTGTTTCGTTATTTAAATAACTTGATGGTGAAATGTTGATTTTTGACTTATTTTTTGTGACCTGAGATACTTTATGTTCTGTAATAATATCCTAAAATTTTATAATAAATACGATTTCGATAATATTCTTAAACAAAATTTTCAAATTTTTCCAGAATTTCAGGACGGCAACGTCACTTTTAAATACGATCTTTAAGATAGTTAGTTTGTAGTTTGCACCAGACCTGAGAATTATTTCAACTGAAATATTTTAAAATACAAAATAAAGCGCATTTTAAGTTTTAAGAATTAAATATCATATAAAATAATTATTTGTTACAGTATTTTATTTTTAAAATACAAAAATATATTTTAACTCTCTTTCAAGAAAATAAAGTACAAAAACTGTACATTATTTTGTATTATAAATGTACAAAATAAATTACAGAATTGAGTAGGCCAGCCTTGATTCATTATAACAAGGCTGATGGTTTTCACGAGAATTTTCCATCGAAAATCGAAAGTTAGGATAGAATTTTCTTCGGTTATAAAGTTTACTAGCTTTAAAATAAGGACTCTAGGGTTATTACTATAGGAAAGGGTAGGTTGGCATATTTTGCTTCATAAAAAAGTAAAATAAAGATACATTATTTTTGTAGGTGAAATTATTTATAATAATATAAAGTAAGGCTGGTTTTTATTTCCATTTTACATTGGCTACGTTTCGGCTAGAATGCTATTTTCAAGCCATTTGATTTAACCATTCTTTTTATATGTAGCCCATAATTGGATTATCTACCTATAAATCATATATAATCCAATTATGGACTACATATAAGAAGCATGATTAAATCAAATGGGTTGAAAATGGCATGCTAGCCGAAACATAGCCAATGTAAAATGGAAATAAATGTCGTGAAATAAAAACATAGCCTTACTTTATATTCAGATACATATGTTTAGTTAGGAGAAAGCATGCCCCTCCCTTTTTTTTCTTTAATAATATTTTCAAGTACATTTTACCAACGAAAAAGGAAGGATTCAATTTATGTAATCCATTCGAGAATACTGATATTGAAAAAATACAAAACGTCGCTTATATAAAAAATTGATCAAAATAATATTAATTTAATAAAATAATTTATTCTCGACGTGTTCTAATCTCATAAGAAAGAATTAGTTGAAAAGCACCACTTGACATGACGATAAGACGTTAATATTTTATATTTGTATTTTGTTTTTTGTAATTAAAATACAAGATACTTTTGGTATTTTGTTTTTAAATTCAGTTTTTATGAAAACAATTTAAATAATTTGTGACTGAAATACACTATTTTTTAAAAACACAAAATAATTTGAATTTCAAATACTATATTTTAAAATAATAATTAAAATAGTGTTTTCCCAGGTCTGGTGCCAACCATTCCATGATGTTGGTAACATAGAATATAGAGATCATACATAGAGTACTTTACGTCATGAAGTTAAGCCTACAATTGCGGTAGGCATGACTTCATTTATGACGTCACCATATTAAATAGAATCTAATACGGGACCAATTATATTTACATGACATTTTAATATCTAAAATGTAGCTCTGAAGATTCCAGGAATTCGACGTTTGAACTCGATCTTAAAAAACAAAACTAAACTCAAAATTAATTAAATAAATAAATTTAAAAAAAAATAAAGCGATCCTCTGATGTAGTATTTACCGATGTTATTTATTAAATTCCACGTAAAACACATAAATTATTAATTTTCGGTTGTATTTTTAATATATATTTATACTTGCAATACCTATAAATTTTTATAATTTTACGAAAGATATTCCAGGAAACATTTTTTTTACCTAGCAATAACGTTATACTAAATTAAATTAAATTCCTCTCAACCTCTTAGCAGACCTTTGAAAGCTAGTATATAAAATAAAATTACATTAATTTTTAATTAGAATGACCAAAGGTCGAAAATAGACCAGCATTTAAAATGCGCAACAGAACTTTCTTCTCTCCTTTAAAATTATTTCAATCCCGATAAATATCAAGAAAACTCAAATCAAGGATACACAATGCTATGATAAAGCCAGTTCTAATATATGGCTGCGACACTTGGAGACTAACCAGCACCCTAGAAAAAATTTTAGAGAAAAATCTTACATACGATAAGTGGAGCGATCTGGGAACAGAACACTAACGCACGGAGGAGAAAGAACAATAAAGAGCTGCTTATAGAAACTGGTCAATCATCTCATGATACGATAGCAAGGAGGTTAAGATGGGCGGGACATGTAGCTCTAAGCAATCTTGGCTGGTGCTCTCGCTCCATCTTTACTGGCTTTTATAACCATGACGCGATTGAGAGATTAGAGCTGGGAATTCCTGTTTTTCCTTCCACAGGTGGAGAAACAAGCCTGGTTTGGAGTTTCCTTGGCCGATTGTAAATAAGTAACTGTGTTATTTTATTTTTACTCAACTTCAATTCCATTTGTTTATTTAATTCTATTTATGCTTTATTTTTTTTAAAATGATTTATATTTATTTCCCTTCTGTAGGTACATATTGTATCAATGAACAATTATAGTCCTAATACTAATAGCCCTTCTGTGTGACAGATTGTATTATTATTCAATAAACTTGTTACAATTCGAAAGAGTACTTAGAGCGCACAACTTAAACCTAAGGTAGTGTATTACTAAAAAGTTAGTAAAAACTCCTATAAAAAATCGACAGATGTTGCAATCTGCTGATTAAACTCTATTTTCCTCACGTTTAATCCAGGATGAGATTAAAAGGCATTTATAAGTGATTCTTTGCACATAAATACAGTAATGTTTACAATTTAATATATGTTTTAAAAATTTGTAATAAAATAAATATCTTCTAACCGAATTCAAAAATCGTGTCCGAACTAGCTCTTAAATTCAACTCCAAAGTTGAGGAGGGTTGAAATACAGCCTTGATTAGGACATTAAGTAGGACATTATCTGGCGGCTAGGGTGGGCGGGATCGGATGGTAGCAGCTGATTGGCTGGAAATGAGGAGAGTTTACCAGATCACGGATGTATCACTTTTTATTGGGGCACTGTGGGAGGGAAGGAGGGGGGGTCGGGTCGGAGGCGAAGGGTTATTAATTCCTTTGCCAATTATCAAAAGGGCTGCAATATCCTGGCCCAGGAGATGACGCCATTTCCTAACGCTCCTTGCTTAATCCGCCTCCGATTGGAGGAGGCATTAGGACGTCAAATTATGACCAATTAGACAACCCGAAGGGAGTGGTCGAAATCATCCGTCCAGGGCGACGGTTCCTTCTCCTAATTGCCGAAATTTGGGGAGCATCCGTACCCATGGGTGACAATCATGTCCGGGACTTAATCGCCGGATGGCTTCCTCAGGAATGGACTGTGGATTTTAAGTGACCACTGGCGACCAAGATCTGAACGTGAATGACAAGTATTCCTTATTGATGCGTTGATGGTCCCAATATTCATGAAAACTCATATCATCTACGCTATGTAAAATGCGTTGGTATACATCTATTTTTCGGAGTGATGGATTTTAATGAATGGAGGTATCAAACGAAAGAAAATTTTATCGAAAAATGACGCACCCTAAATTCAACACTTAAGGCTTTACTACAATCGCAATAAAAGTCATTGAAAAGATGAAGAAGTTTTAAATGTCGATGAATCGAGATGAGATAGATATTCTTTTAACGATTTCGAAAATATGTCTCAATCGTATCCATCGCATTCCTTCGCGAAAAACTTGTCGTCTTGAGGATATATAATTATCTACGTACAAAGTTATTGCTAATTAACAGTTAATTCAAAATTATTAGTTAATTCAAAATAAAAGTTACTTTTGTCTTTTAAGAAGTAGTGAAGTCCTCTACTAGCGTTAATGTCGCGCGATGCGTTAGCAATACTGTTCAGACAGGCACAACCTCCCTTTCTTCCTAATAAACCTAATAATCAGAAATTCCTTATGGTTTCACTAATGTGGCTAATGTTACAGCCGTACCATGTCTCCCCTAATTTATATTATTTCTCAAAACCTTTTGCTTATCGGCACACTATATCGTGGTCAATTCTTCATTAAATCCAATGATCGAGCCGTAATTTAAAGATTATCTTCTCCTTCAGGTGGTAAAAATAGCCTCTCCCCTTCAAAATGTCAGGGAAAAAATTATAAACTTTATTTGCGCATAACTTATTAAGTATGCAATTTATGTTTAGATTACACCGGTGATTAGTTTCTCAATTCCCTACAAAACAAAAACAACCATTGAAATCTGACCAGAGAGAGAAATACAATAGTAATGCCCAGCTGCTCAACTAAGTTGAACTGCTAAACCACACAGCATACTCATCAATCAACATGATAGTATTTTAAAAAAATCAATCTTAGAATATTAAATTAATAAGCTTAACAAAAATGTAGTAATTCATAAGCCTATTGTAAGTCGACCGAGAAATCTTCCAATTTACAATATAATGCATTATCATATTTCTTATTAGTATCGATTATTTTGTAGTGTGTGTACTTAACAATATACTATGTTAATTATTCGCATGTTCCAACTAGTATTCTTTAAAAATGTTCCATTACTTCTCACCTAAAGAAATCATATATTTACTATTTACATTTTTTTTTTTTTGCAGTTGGAAAGAATTAAAGCTTGAAAAACATGCCAATATTTTCCAGCCTCGATAAATTATATATGGTTAACCTTTCGATCAATTTATTCATTATAATAATTAGGCGTAGAGAATCTTGGTGTTCGATACCTACTCTACATAGAAGGATTTCAATCATAAATACTCCTGTAATTGACAGAAATATCAACTTTTTGCACAACGATTAGGTATTAAAAACTCGTATATACCCATCGAGCGATCCCAAAAAAGGAAGGAAGTGACTATTTCAGAATCAGTAACTAAACCAATTCACTCCTTTTTAGGACCAGGAAAGATTAAACGCCAATTTGGGGCGAATTATAAATTTTTAAATCTCAATAAAAGCATTATCTGGGAAACAATTAATTTATTAATTGTTTTAAAAAACATATAAGAATGTGTATTTTGTGTGTTTTTGGAATACAATGTTCCTATTTGGACTAAGACATTAAATTTCTAACCTTGGTTCAAGGAATGAATTGAACTAGAAATGAGCCTCAAATGTAATTCTAGTTCGATCTTCTCTACTTGCTAATGAATTTTCAGTTGGATCAATGATATTGTTTTTTTAAATAGATGTATTCAGTGGGGCACGGGATGATCTACGGCGGGGGGGAGGCTTTGGGGTTGAAGCCCCCCGGAAAATGGTAAAATATAACCATGTTTTTTGGGAAAAATATAAAAAAATTATCTCTTAAAGCATTATTATTCGTGTAATTACATTTAAAAGGACTTTAGGAATCACTTAAACTCCATTTCATATAGGTAGTTAGTTTCTTTCTTTTTTTCCAAAGTAATTATCGTTATTTTTGTGAAAAAAAAGCTTTCAGGCTGAAGCCCCCCCCAAAAAAAATTAAATCCTGGATCCGCTAGTGCAATGGGTTACACCCCCCCCCCCTTCTCTTCCAACGTAAAGCAGAAATAGTAGTACGTGGTACAGATCCCTTTTTATCAAATTATTAACATCCTGCTGAAACTTCGTAATTAGTTTCATCTCATCGCAATCTACAACTATTTTGTTTACGAAAATTCTCGAAAATGGACCTTTTCAATCTGGAGCTCGTCAAACTTTGTTTATTTAATTACGTACTTAGAACTCGTATATACCCATTTGCTTTCCACATGGATCGTGAGATAATTTGATCACAAAATCGAGAAAAAAATAGCCTACAAAAATATTGGGCCGTCTGGCTAAACGATTAAATATTTTTGAAGCCACCTTTTTTCTCGAGTTTGTGCTCAAATTATCTTATGATTCAAGCGAAAAGCAAATGGATATTTACGAGTTTTTATTACCTAATTAAATAGACAAAGTTTGACGATCTCCTGGTTGAAAACGCCCATTTTCTAGAATTTTCGTAAATAAAGTAGTTGTAGATTACGATGAGATGAAGCTATTCACGAAGTTTCAGGCGCGAATGTTAATAATTTGATAAAAAGGGGTCTGTACCACGGACTATACATATAAAAACGGGTAGCTTAAAAAATGATTAACAGGGAAAATTTAATTGTAAGTATATAAACATTCTGAAAGAAATTAATTACGAAGCAATGACTAATGCCCCATATCTAAAGAAATCCTCTCCCTCCCCCTTTCCTCGTTTTCGGAATAGGAAATAAGAAAGGGCTAATAAGAATATTGTTTGGTTGGTATGACGGATGGGATAGGGCGATATGGTGGATAGATATTGGAAGAAGATTGGATTGCTTGTGGTCGCGGGAGAAATACGGGCGGAGGTGAGACAGCGGGAGATGGAACAGCTCCCAAATTCTCTAGGGCACGGTCAGATCCTTTGTTGGAAGACGAGAAGAATACATACTTATGCTTATATATATATATATATTTATGTCTGTGTGTGATATAAAACATTTCCCTCATTAATTTCGAAATAAAAGATTAAATGGGAGTAAATATTATTATAAAATGATACTTTTAAACTATTTATGTTTTTTCTATTCCATGACACTACTCTATTTGCGCACAAACCTGGAAGCAATATGTTTCAATAATAATTATATTTACTTCCTAAGGTCTTTACGGATGCAAAATGTGGCCTTACCAAATATGTAGTTATTCTTTAAGTAAATGTAGTTATTGTGAATTTTCTTAAAAATAATCATACAAATAAAACTAGACGCCTTGTGAAGCCCACCCAGGAAATTGATAAAACAACTTTTAAAATAAAATGAAAAACTAAATAGCTTAATCATTCATTTGCTCAGAAATTAAAATATAAATGTTTGATGTAATAATTGTTTCTTATTTTATTTTATTCTAATGAATAATATAACATTCTGTCACAGGGATAATGGTATTGTGAGCGTACATTTACACCATATATATATATATATATATATATATATATATATATATATATATATATATATAGAGAGAGAGAGAGAGAGAGGCACTATAAGTAAATAAAATAAAAGAATAATAAAAAAGATTTTATCGAATTATGTCTCAATGTTTGATGTTTATAATATTTTATCTTTATTAATCTTTCAAACTTTTGTTGGATATTATCATATTTTCGGTGACATATTATGATAAAAGTACTCTTCACGGCATATTACGTGGCATATTTCAACGTTTTTTGCTGCATATAATAACGGGCCTCAATTATAACCTTTTAAAATTATGAATGATGCCGAAATTTCATTGCAAACGGGGAAGCCTCCTGTTAAATGTTAATTAAAAAAAAAACAACATAATAATAATAATAGTTAATATTAATCTCTTATGCCATTTTAATTTTATTATTATCATTTGTTTATTACGAATTAAAAATAATAAAGCCATCTTAACAGGTACCAGCGCTGGCCTGGTGCTAAAACTCTGCCAACCTGCTCTAACTTATTTTTAGAGATAGTAGGGAAGTGGTTATCACTTCATTTAGTCTTCTCCCTGCCTTCGATACCGCTGTTTCGACTCCGCTAAATTATCGGACCAATTGAACTAATGACAATAAGAGCGTAGTATGTCAAATAATTCCGCCTACCTTCACCAGTAAAAAATATCGTTTTTTGACAAAAAAAAACTATCAAAAAAAAAAAAAACGGAAGGAACCTGTTCACAAATAAAGTCAACTGTTTCAATTAAAAATAAATATTTTCATGCTACATTTAATGGGGTATAAAAAAAAAATGACAGTTGTATCAAATCCAAGATTTCAAAGGACTTTAAATATTTTAATCCTATTTAATAATTACCAATACTTAATAATCCTTTTAGAGCATTCTCAAAGGTTGTTTGATCAAATTCGACTTCTTAAAAAAAACTGAGTTTAGTTATTTTTTTCTAAGTGTGCTATGAAATTCTCGTAATTTTAAGGCATTGCTGGAGAAAAAAATTCACAGCCGCCGAAGCAACTCGTGAAATTATTAAATATGAGGGGAAGGTGTCCTTGACCAGCACACTGCGCGGCGTTGGTTTGAAAAATTTAGCAGTGGAGATACGACGTTGGAAATGAAGAAGGGCTCCTGGAGACCATTAATGGATATTGTTGAGGTTTTGCAGGAAGCTATTGAGTCAAATCCGTCCACAAGTACTCGCGAACCTGCCAGGGAGTGTGGTGTGTAGAAATATACTGTTAGTCACCATCTACTCTCCATGGGGAAGGTGAAAACGAGCATTAGACTGGTCCCTCACGGACTTACTCCTCAGCAATCAGCTAAGAGATTAGAAATTTCTGAAAATTTATTGAAAAACCCTTGCCTGAAAAACTTCTACCTCAACCACCATTTAGTCTAGACCTTGCACCATCGGATTACTACTTATTTAGAACCATGGCCCATTTTCTTCGAGGGAAAAAATTTGATAATTTTGTGGAAGTTGAAATTGTAATACAAGAATTCTTTGACAGGCAACCCAAAGAATGTTATCAGCGTGGGATCGAGCAATTGGCTAATGGCAGCAGATAACAATGGACTATACTTTGAGTATTAATTGTATTTTATACAAAAAAAAAAAATAATAATAATAATACAAATATTTGGTTGAAAAACGGTCATTTTTTTATACTCCCTATTATTTGGTCTCATCAACAGATTTAAATACTTCATACACAATTAATAATTTATTTTAAAGAAGTTAGTAAAGCCCATTCCAACAGCAATACTATTTGATACTTAAACGGCCATTCAAGGACCTAAAACTACAATTAAAACAAAATGTTTTTTAGAATATTTGAACAATTGAAGAATAATATTCAAATGATATCATATCTCAAAATTATATTATATTCTAAACATTAGAAAAAAAAATTTAATTATAAAGAGTATCCCATTAGTACAGGGATATATTTAAATTAGTGACTGCAGACCTCAAATGCTACACAAAAGATCATATGAACCTTGGTAGAAAAGCAGGAAGTATTATGTTTTGTTTTTAAGTGCCACATTTTTTGTTAAAAAAGAAGCGATAAATAAAAAAATTTAAGTTAGGTAACCATTTAAAGGGAACTATACTAAGCTCTTGTTTTCATACAATCATGGATTATTCTCATTTTTTTTTTTTTTTTTGTATGGTGCTTTAACGAGAATGCAGTTTTGGAACCCCAATTTTAGAAAAAAACATTCTTGTTTAATAAACTTCAAGCCCATACTAATTAAGTTGAGGTTTGTTCCCAGATTAATTAGATTCTCTAATCGTGTAAAAAATATTATGTGATTTGATATTCTGGCATCCCAAATTGCCTGTGTTTGTAGCAGAAATAACTACACTAATTTATTACATGCTTTAAATTTACTTTTTGTTTTATTATATTGTATGAATTCGTAGAATTTGATTATAAAAATATTACTTTTAATTTATAAAAAAAAAGAATATTAAAAAATAATGTTTGTGCAATGTTAAATATCTAGAAAGCCAGATGGCTTTCTCTTAGACCGAAGACAAGAATTCAACCGATAATATGGCCAGCTATATAGATTACTGAAAAGAAAATCTCAACTTTCAATTGACAACAAACTACTGATCTACAAGACAATACTGAAACCTATTTGGTCCTACGGACTGGAACTGTAGGGGATAGCAAAATTTTCTAACATCAAACGCATTCGATCCTTTCAGTCCAAAGTCCTTCGGATAATAGTTGACGCTCCGTTCTATGTAACCAACCAAACCCTACATCATGACCTTAATATCCCATTTGTCCTAGACCTTAACCCTCAACAATTTTCCAAATTTCACCAAAACCTTACATATCATCCAAATCCAATTGCACAATCCCTGTCTAGCACTACTCATCCCTACAATCCTCCTAGAAGGTTGAAAGCGGCAGTGGCCCAGAGACTTGTAAGAATATATAGTCTGGTTTATTTATTTTGTAAGATTGGTTTATCTTTATTTAGTTTAACATCTTTTAGTTTATATACATTTTACTTTAGTTTTATTATATTGCCGTTTATTATTTTTATTTATTACACGGTATGAATGAGCTACTCTATATCACTATTACTATTTTCCTTGAATATGACCAATTGTAATATCTCAATAAAGAAGTTTAATAAGAAATATCTAGAATCACACTTAGATTTCTATCAGGAGAATTGATAACAAATATTATTAAGTGGCTATTTATTCCAGTTTATTCGTTCACAAAAAATACAAAAAATTATTTCGGGCAAAATTAACTGCCAATATTAGAGTCAATTTGGAATGTTTAAAAAAATTATATATAGATAATTCTAATTATCTAATCTGTTTTTATTATTAGCATTATATTCCCTGGAAATGATAGATTGAAAAAAAAAGAAAAAGAACAAAATACATCAAATTCTTCCTTTTGTAGATATGCTTCGTATTTAAAAATGGAACGGAAGCGTACATTTCAGAGCTGTGAGTTAAAGCGTGAGTGATTAGACATTTTCAAATAAATATCTAAATATATTGTTGAAGGATGATTGATGTACATTACAAGGTGTACCGTAAGTTTTTCCGGTGGAAAAGCAGCGGTCTGTGTCATCTTACCATTTCGGTCATTCATATCATCATTCATATTTCGGGAAATCAATGATCTATAAAGTTATGCCGCTTTACATCTTTTAAACGAATACGAAATCCCTTTTTATAACTTATTTGTAGGGCCAGCGAGTCAATAAATTGTCTAAAGTGTACTGAGCCAATTTTGATAATCAATTGTATGTAATTATCTTATAAGTAATAGTTAACTATTTTTATAAAATCAATTTCGAGTAAGACTGTGGTAGAAAGCTCTTTTTTTTATTTCTGTCACTTTTCTTACAGACACCGATACAAGGCTTGAGCAAAATGTATTTTAAATATTATTTTAAAATACCATGTATTTTGTGTTTTTAAAATACGGTGTATTTTTAATACAAAGTATTTAAATTGTTTTCAGAAAATACATTTGTATTTAAATTACAAAAAAAAAAAAAAAAAAAAAATACATTCAGGCGGACGGTCACTAAATAATACAGAGAACCTACTCTTTTTGGTAATTTATTTTAACAAAATAAAATAAATTTTTTTGTATTTTAGTATTTTGCATTAAAATAAAATACAAATACTTCCTTTATATTTTTTATTTTAAAAAGAAAATGAAATCACAAACAATCTATTTTATATTTTACTTCTTAAAATACAAAATAAAAAAAATGTATCTTAAAATATTTCCGAGTCTGACCGATCATCAGAAAATTGGATACTTGTTTTTCCTAATTTTTTCTTTTTATTGAAAGAATAATAATACAATGATACTAAATTAATGAAATCACGGTCGACTCTCGATAATTCGAAATCGATAGGGACTGCAAGAAAACTTCGAATTATCGAGACTTCGAGTTATCAAGAAGATATAAAAAAAAAAAATCAAATTATTAAGATTTTTATTATATTTTTGAAAATATGTATGAGATTACATAAATTTTATATATAAATAGCTTCATGTGAGAAATATTACTAGGAAAATTTCGAATTATAAATAGGAGAAGTAGTCTAGATCGAATTATAGTGGGAGACTCTTTATAAGAAAAGGATTTCGAGTTACCAAGATATCAAAATAGAGCATTTTTTCAATTTACCGAAGTAAACAGCTTCGATAGCTTAAATAGTTCGAATTGTCGAAAAACTGGAATTATCATGGTTCAAATTATCGAGAGTCGACTGTATAGTATCATATAAAGTTGATTCTCTAAATATATCTATGTCGATTATTCAAGATTTTAATTCTTTTCCAATACGTTTTAGAATAATTTATGGGCATATTTTAAATTATACACTTTTTCCACATAAGAATGATATATTCTTATATTTCTATACCACTCTTTAAAATGCCACTTTATTTCTAAAAATTGCCTTAATCAAAATCGATAAAAAAAAAAAAGGTACCCTATAGAAATATTGTATCTTTTGGCCTATATAACCTTGTTATTTTGACAGGTTGGGGGGTGAAGGTCACGCCAAACGGTCCAATATAGCTGTAGGCCAGGAGTGCCCATTTTGACGGGATTTTGAACTTTCGAGGGTGGCACATTTTGACGGAGATATACATTTTTAGTGTGAAAAGCTTCAAAATAGAGAACTACGTGGAAAACATGGAACAAACACAGCTAGTGTAATTGTTTACTATTTACGATTTTTGGAGAGAGGGGGGGGAGGTGATATATGTGCCATCGACCTTTGGGGGGTTAGACATCCCTGCTGTAGGCCACCTTTATTCTCGATTTTGTGATTAAGTGGAAAGCGACGGTGTTCATGAGTTTTTAGTAACTAATTAAACAGAAAAAGTTTGTCGATCTCTAGATCGAAAATGCCCAAACTCTGAGAATTTTCGTAAATAGAAAAAAATATGTTACGATGAGATGTAGCCATTCACTATGTTTTAGATGGATGTTAATAATTAAGAGAAGAATAGTTGGGGTGGTCAGTCAAAAAGAAGGCAAAAATAAATGATAATATTTATTTTTGCCTTCTTTTTTGACTGACCATCCCAACTATTCTTCTCTTCATTATCCACGACAGTCAACCATTTACCAATTATGGATGTTAATAATTTGATATAAATGGTCTGTACCACGGATTAATGCCTCTAAAAATTTTTTTTATAAATAGTAAATAAAACACCGCTTCCAAGGTAACCAATAGCACCATCTCTAGACAAAAATCTAGAACATTTATTAGTCTTGCTTTGTCCTTCACACGTGGGGGAAAGGACTGGACTCGGAGATCTCTTGCCTGATAGTAAATTTTATAATTAAGTATGAATATTTTTCTATTTATTTCTTTTACTTATAATTTATTTAATTTTGCTACGAATTTCTGTATTTTATTTAATTTTAACTCTAAGTTACATTTCCTTGGTTTATTATAGTTTTCGCCTTTGTTATATAGATGTATATATTTTTTTTATTATTTTTTTTTTTTGTTTATTGTGTTGTATATATGGTATGAATGTGCCTTACTCAGCCTTAGTACTCAGTGCCCTTAAATGAGGCAAAATGTAAGATTTCTAAATAAACAAATATATATAAAAAAAAAAAGAACATTTATAATGAATCGGGACTGTCGCTATTTGGAAAAAAAAGAGTTTACAAAAATAGCGAAAACGTAAATTTAGAAATGTAAAGAATCGTAAAACAAATTTTACGAGTATTTCAAACCATGGGGAGGTGCACATTTTACACTTTACTTGAATGAAATAGAAAATGTAAAAAAGTTGGACACATTCTGGAGGGTTGCCATGGGCAGGCAGAGAAATTATAGCTGCCTAGATGTGCAGCTTTTGGTTCTGGCGGCCAACTCATTCATAGCTTCTCTTCCCTACGCTCCTCTATTTACATATAGTCCTATTTCCAACATTTTAATAAATATCGTTATATAATTATACGGAATTTTTTCCATCATATTTATAACGTTCACTTATTCGTTTATAACTTCTGCTGTTTCTAGGAATAGGCTGGTGATATCCAAGCCAATATATTCCAACCTCTTCCTTAATTTCTTATTCTTATTCCTGTACTCTACTATTCCGATGTTTCCCTTAATTTTGATTTCCTTGTGCCATCTAAGAGTGCTTTTATTGGTCAAAAAAACAAAAAGATATTGGCTAGACATAATTATCCATGTATTTTACTCTATCAACAAAAAAAAGACATATATTTATAAATAACAAAAAAAAAATTATATCTACTTCTAAAACCAGGCGCTGGGATATCCTAGAGTTACAAATTCTGAGTTCTGAGTTCTGAGTAAATAAATGTTGTAAATATTATATAAAATTATGTCTATATTTAAGTTGTTATTTTGATTAGTCTTAGTTTAATTTCATTTGTATAAATTTATGTTTAATATTATCATTTTGCTGCCGTTCTATTTAATTTATTTTTATTTATTGTACATGAGCTGCGAATGAACTCATGAGTCACTATTTATTAATGTCCTTAGTGGCAGGATGTAATATTATTTAATAAAGAAATGAAAATAACTTCTAGAACCAAAATAAAAAAATAATATATATATATGTATATATATAGAGAGAGAGAGAAATAGAGAGGGATCTTTTATTTATCAATTAATTTTTTTTTATGTTGTTTTTTTACTTCCCCTATCACAGTTCGGTATCTTGGCTTCCTTCTAGACAAAAGACTAACATGGAATCCACATACCAGACTTAAAAGACAACAGCTTAACCGATGATATGGCCAACTATAAAGACTACTTAATAGAAAATCTCAACTTTCACTTGACAACAGACTACTAATCTACAAGAAAATCCTGGACATACGGACCGGAAATGTGGGCTTTATAATAGCTTTCTAAGTAGATATATATATATAAATATATGTATATAATATAGGTTTAGAGCAAATTATAATGTATTATAATAGTGGATTGATGGTTGACTGTAGTGAATAATTGAAGAAAAGATTGGTTGGGGTGATGAGTGAAACAAATTTACAAATGACTAAGTATATTTATTTATTTTATTTTTTGTCTATTTTAATTTTTATTTTATTTAAATAAACTTAATTTTTTTTTTTTTAACTTTGATTACATTTTACCAATCTTCTCTATAATTTCTTATTAGTATTCCAAATATAAAAAATCGTCTAAATCGGACCGGTTTTGGCAACATAACTGCATATTACTACCTTTTTTGATAATGCTTTCAACGTATTGCTAAGATAATTTTATCGATTTGGTTGGACTTTACTATGTTTATGTCAATAAAACATCTTAATGTACTTATTCTGCAGCATTTTTCTAAGATCTAAAGCTACATGAATAATAATTAGCAATAACCTAACAGGTAACTGCGAGATTCTTGCGCAAGACCAAGATTGAGTGCGCAAGACTCGTATTGGTCTTTAACTTGGGCAACACTATGTGATATGAAAAAAAAAAAAAAAAAGTAACATTATTTATTTAACAAAATAATTTTATTATTAATACTGTTAATCCTCACATTTTATATGTATTTTTCTTTTTAATTCGGTGAGTGTTCGTTATTACTTTTTTGATATTTTGGTAACTATAAATTATATATATATATATATATATATATATATATATATATATATATATATATATATTTTTTATTAATATTTTTTTTAATTACCAGTTTTAAATTAATTTTATTAGTATTAATACTAATGCTCTTAATTATTTATAATTGTTTAACAGTAATCTCGTTATAATTACCAGATTGTACACACCCTTGTGTCAACAATAGATAGTGGGATAATGAGTGTACGAAACATAATTGAAATGTACTATAAAAGTTTCAAAATATAAAAAAAAATGCTATAACAAACAAAATATATAATATAATAATAAGTTGAATAAATATTTATATTTGATGTTGGTTAGCGGCATTACTCTTTTGTACTCCAATGGTCTGGAACCGAGCATAATTACCACCGATTAATGACTGTCTGAATAAATAAGAGTTGAGGGAAAGGGTTGTTACTCAGTAATCCCCCCCCCTTCAGATCCTTAAGGGGCCTGGTGAAGTCTTTCAAAGGGGAAAAGAAACGTCACTGAATTATGGATAATTCATTTCCCAACCAGTCCACCTCGGCCAGACTACGCCTTGAAGAACTCCGCGCGATATTTTTCATTCCAAGCCGAATAGTTGTATATTGAGTTAAATAAAAAAAACACAATATATATATATATATATATATATATATATATATATATATATATATTATAATGATAATAATAATAATGTTTTATTTAAATAAATGACAAATTAGAACTATAATATTTAATATCAAAACATTGGAGCATTGGTTCTGTTACCGTCAGTTTGTCAGTTGCTTACACTTACATTGATCGATATTTAAATCTATATACCTTTAACAATACCCCACTTATCCCTGTTGACCAAATCCGATACCTAGGACTCCACCTTGACAAACGACACACTTGGAACACCCACACCAGACTGAAACACTAGAAACCGCCCGACGTTTCCGACTACTCCAGCACTTACTAGACAAACGCTCTAAACTGTTAACTATTTACACAAAAGACTCATATATATTACTATAATAAGGCCTCTTTGGACTTACGGGATCGAGCTTTGGGGCGCTACTAAACCATCAAATTCCTCTCGTATCCAATCCCTACAATCCGAAATCCTTCGTAAAATCCTTAATGCTCCCTACTTTGTCACAAATAAACTCATCCATAATAACCTTAATGCACCATATGTTTCCGATTTAGCTCAGTCCAGATACCTGCCCTTTCATAATAAACTTATGAACCATCCGAACCCTCTCGTTTCCAACCTTGCTTCCTCTTCTATTCCTGATAACCCTCCGAGGCGTCTGAAAAGAAGATGGCCTCGGGACCTAGAAGAAATATAATTGGATTTCTACC